>JAKEYF010000008.1:0-600000 GCA_021527775.1 Lactarius sanguifluus
CGGCCTGGGTTCCACAGCACCTCGACCCTCTGAAATCAGGGGGGTCGACCGCTTCTATTGTGGGGCAATAGCCGGTCAAGAGCTGTTTATGAACAGCATTCAAATCGCCGAATCTTGGGGAAGCCGATCTCAGCCAGTGTGCGTAGAGACAACTCTGGTGCGTACTCAAATCCCAAATTCGTTCAAGCCCTGGTATCTATTTATGGGAGTCCTTCGTCACTATAGCGTACGGGACGACAATGAAGAAGACTAAGAAGCAATCTAAGAGGAGGTCTGTAACGCCACCACAGGGGCGTTAAGTACGACGTGTACTGCGGTTAAGTCACGGACGGTAACGGGGCAAGAGTAAGTCAGTTACGACTTAGTTCGATGGTGAACAAGTACCACTTGGCCTCCGTGGACACAAGGGTAATAGCAGGGATAGGCTCAAGCGCAACGGCGAGCGAAGACAGGGAGTCAAGCGAAAGTGCGACTCAAGGGGTCGGTTCGTGAGAATAGACAGCGGTGTGGTATTACACAAGAAGTCAAGTCTACCGTACAAGCTAGGTAGCGTGCGACTTATATACTAGTACAGGTTGTTTGTCAAGGACAAACATATGGCGCGATCCTAGGATCCGGGTCCTAGAGAGCTATCAAAGGGAAAGTACAAAAAGAGAACAAGGGAGTCCCGCGGGACGACGCGTGGATCAGAAGTCGTCAGCGGGTTCTAGAAGTCGCGCCACGGGGCGTCGTAACGGTCATGCGCTAGGCGCGAGATAAGGGCCGAGGCACGGAGCGAAGCGGATCGTATCGTAAAAGTACAAGGGGAAGCCAACGCGGAATATGAGTCACGAGATGAGAAAGACTGGGGGAAAATCGTAACATTACCCCCCCTTCAGACTCGAAGTCGCCACGACTTCGACTAGTCGCTAGTATAGTAGCAGTCCTCTTCGGGGATAACGGTAGCGGGGTCAGGAGAGGGGGAACGGGGACAGGTGTGAGACCGTAAAAACATGTGGCGCCCTCTACGGCCACACTTACGGCACCCTTCATACTGAGGGCAATCTATCTCGTCATGCGTCGCCTTCCAATCGAGACACTTCCCACACCAGCGGGTGCGGGGCGTGGGATTCTCGTACCGGGCGGACATCGGGGACAGTCGCCTTATGAGGCAGACATCCACGCGATGGGCGAGACTGCCGCACCACTGGCACGCGTCCCGCCGCCCACGCTCGGGGCAGTCCCTGACGAGGTGGTCCTTAGACCGGCACTCGTAACACCTGCGACGACGCGTGCTGCCTTCCCCTTGAAGGCGCGGCATCTCGCTAGGTCCTCCGGCACGTGGTGGTAGGGGCATCTCGTCCGCGCTGTCGGCGCGGAGCTCAGATGAGTGGCGGGGGCGAGTGGGTTTCGTCATCAGCTCCACGTATCGGTCGCTGATGAGGGGGATGATGCGGGCGTACTGCAACCTCTTCCGTACACTCGACATATTCATGTCGAGGTGGAATTGGTCCTTCGACGCCTCCGCCTCCAATCTGCGAAGGTCGTCCCGGCGCACCTTAAGCGCATCTCGCGCTTCGAGGCAGGTGCGTAGGCGGGAGACGTCCGCGTGGAGTGCGGGGTAGTGGAGGGAAGAGATCACCTCATCGATTACGATGCGGCGAGGGTCGTGGGGGTGGAAGAGGTCCACCTGCTGGTCCGTGACGTGTTGTGGGAGTTGGTTAGCTTGGACGGTGCGCAGGTAAACAGACGTGACGTAGCAAGGTTCCCCCTTGCCCATGGTGCCCACGACCTCTTGATAGTCCTTCCGGTAGTAAATGTACCGGGCTACCTCCTTCTTCCCCGGCTCTCCAATCATAAGTGGATGGAAACGTGGGGAAGTGGGGTCGTTGAAGAAGTAGGGGATCCCTGGCTCGCCCGACTTGTCCTCCTCTTCATCGTCAAGGAGGGCGTAGCGGCGATCAGGGACTGCGAGCTCTATCACAGGGCGAGGGGTGAACACATGGTCGATACCAGGCGGGAATGGGGGTAATGGGAGGCTGGGTTGGTGGAGCGAGCTCAGCGCAGGCGGGGAGACAAGTGGGGGTGGAGACGTTGGCTCGGGGGCTTCCGGCGACTCAGCCGGTTCGTCGTCAGTGGGTAGGGAGTTGTCAGGGTCAAGTGTGAACTCCGGCAGTGGGTCCGGAGTTACGATGCGCGAGTAGGGAGTGTAGGCGTCGTATCCCATATCCGGGATACCAGCCTCTTGAGATGGTACAGTCAGGTTCTCGAGAATAATCTGAGACGGGGGGCGGATGGGCACGGTGGTGACGACGGGTGTATCAGACATGAGGTTTCCGGGGATGATCATAGGTGACGAGAGTGGGCGAAGGAGGGGCGTCTTTTATATCTTTCGTCCAGCCCCTTCGGCGGTAGGGTTCTGCCGATAGAATTCGGCGATTAAGTCAGGTGCGTGGCGGACGTTATCAAGTGGTTCCCACGAGCTGTCACTCATGGGAAACCCCTTCCACTGAATTAGGAACTGAAGCTTACGCCCTCGGCCATGAAGGCGAGATTGTAACACGCGCTCCACCTCGAACTCTTCTTCTCCTTCGATAAGGTCAGGTGGAGGTCGCGTGAAGTTAGCTCCGTGGAGTTCCGTCTCCTTATATGGCGTAAGGAGGTTCGCGTGGAACACGGGGTGTATCTTCCACGTCTTCGGAAGATCTAGTTCGTATGAGACCGCCGATAAGACTTTCTTGATTCGGAACGGTCCGTGGCGTTTTGGTGCGAGCTTCGCGGTGGGGTAGAAGGTCCGGAGGTTCGTCCCCTCCAACCATACCTGAGCGCCTTCCAGGTAAGGTATGAAACGCGTCTTGCCCCTCTTCGCCATAAGCTCTTGCGCGTGTTTGATGCAGTCTTGCGCGTGCTGGCGTCTATCCCCCATCTCTTCCAATCGTTGATCGACGGACGGAGTTGACGTGGGTTTCGACGTCCACATGGTACGTGGTTCCCACCCCATGATCAACGAGAATGGGGAATGCTTGGTCGTGGCGTTTGGCCACGAGTTGTGCGCGAATTGCGCTACTGGGAGTGCCTCCGCCCAATTGTCCTGTTGCACGTTACTCCAGTGGCGAAGATACTGTTCCAACCACTGATTGGTCCGTTCTGACTGCCCATCCGTCTGTGGATGGTATGCGGAGGAGATGTTTTGGCGGATCCCCAGCGTCTTACACAAGTCCTTCATGAAGGCGGACGTGAAGCGTGGGTCTCGATCCATGATCATCTTCCGGGGAATGCCATAGTGCGGGTAAACGTGGTGGAGATAGAGTCGCGCTACTCCTTCCGCGGTAATCGTCTCATTACACGGGATGAAGATGGCCGCTTTCGAACAATCGTGGTCGGTGATGGTAAGAATGGAGTCGTATCCATTCGACGGGGGTAGCTTTGTGATGAAGTCCATTGTTACGACTTCAAATGGTTCGGCGTCGGGGTCTGTGGTGATGGGGAAGAGGTGTGGCTTTTGTCGGTGGGGGTTAATTTTGTTGGCTTGGCACGTCGCACACCCTTTGACATAGTCTTCTACGTCCTTTCGCATGTTCGGCCACCAGTAGTCGCGTCGCACCAACTCCAACGTATTTGCGATGCCTGGATGGCCCATGCTTGGCGTGTCGTGGAAAAAGGTAATTACCCCCCGTTTAAGATCGTTGTCGCCCACGACAACGAGAGCGTCTCCTTTCCACCAGAGACCTTGGTGTTTTTTCAGGTTGTGGGGTTCAACCCACACGAGGACGGCTTTCTCGTCCATATTTTGAGCAATCTGCGTCCAGATGTCCATGTCGTGCATTGACATCTGGGTCGCGCGTATGAATCGGTCAGCGGGGAGGACGGTTACTTCGTTGTTGTCCTCCTCGTTGGGTTTATAGTCGGCTCGCCGTGAGAGGGCATCCGCACGACCGTTTTTTATACCAGGTACATGCTTCAGTGCGAAGTTGTATTCTGATAACTCCAAAAACTCGCGTGCCACTCTTTGGCTGATTTTTCGGGGGTCTTTCCAATACTGTAGATTGGCGTGGTCGGTGTGGATGATAATTTTGTGAGGGGAGCCGACCAGGTAGGTACGCCAGGCTCGTAGCGCCTTGACTACCGCGAGTAACTCTCTGTCGTAGATGTCGTAGTTGCGTTCTGCTTCCGTTAGCGACTCAGAGTGGAACGCAACCGGGTGCATGCGTTGGTCTGGTCCTAACTGATTAAGTACCGCCCCAAGGGCTACGTTGGACGCGTCTACTTCGAGTTCAAACGGTTTCGTGAGGTCGGGGAAGAGGAGTGTGGGTTCTCGGCCGATGCTTCGTCTGATATTATCGAACGCATCCTGCTGGTTCTGGTCCCAACGCCAGGGGGTATCTTTCTTTGTGAGGTCGTGTAGCGGGCGGGCGAGGGTGGAGAATCCTCGTATAAACCGCCTATAGAAGTTACAGAAGCCGAGGAAGGCGCGTACTTCTCTGAGGCTCTTCGGGGCTGGCCATTCCAGGACTCCCCGTACCTTAACGGGATCCATCCGGACGTTCCCATGCCCGATGATGAGTCCGAGGTATTCAATTTCTAGTACCTCGAATTCGCATTTCTCTGGTTTGACGTACAGGTCGTGCTCTTCGCAGAGGCGTAGTACCTCATGTAGCACGTTCCTGTGTTGGGCGTGGTCGAGGGCGGTGGCGATCAGGATGTCATCCATATAGACGATCACAAGCCCGAGCAGGATAAGGTCCCGGAAAATGTAATCCATCATCGCTTGGAAGGTCGACGGGGAGTTGGTAAGGCCGAAATACATAACCAGGGGTTCGAACAGTCCCCGGTTCGTTTTAAACGCTGCCTTATGTTCATCTCCCGGTTTGACCCGTACGTTGTTGTAGCCCCACCTAATGTCGAGTTTAGAGAACAATCGGGCTCCTCGTATGCGATCGATGAGCTCAGGGATGAGGGGAAGGGGGTAGTGGTTTCGGACGGTGATCTCGTTCAACCGCCTGTAGTCTTGGACGGGCCTCAGCTTCCCGTCTTTCTTCTTGATAAAGAAGAATGGTGATGCGTAAGCAGACTTGGAGGGTCTGATATACCCTTTGTCAAGCTGCTCCGTTAGGAACGTGGTGAGCGCTTCCTCTTCATTTTGTGCCAGCGGGTATACTTTACAGTCTAATGCTGGCGGGGCATTCGGCAGGAGGTCGATGGCATGGTCCCACACTCGTGAGGGAGGGAATCGGTGGGATGCTTCCTCACTGAACACCTTATGGTGTCGCCGGTACTCCGCGGGTACCAGCTCTTCGAATGTGCGTTCGGGTCGTTTTGCCGCCTCACGCTGGGCTAGTTCTGAGGCGGTTGTTGTTTTTCGTAGGAATGCGATACAGGGATCCCGCTCATTGTCTATGAGCTGTTCCCACGCCTCCTCGTCAAGTTCATACGTCTCCAACGCCCTTATGGATGCTTCCATCGGCGTGGCTTCGTCTGACAGATGAAGGCTGGAAATAACGACCGGTTGAAACTCCTCGTTCAACGTCGCTTCTCCCCATCGTATCTTCGGCTCAAAGGCCGTGAACCAGGGGTATCCGAGGATCACTTCGTCTCTTCCTAAGTTCGTGATTAGGAAGCGAAGTGTCTTGGTCTCCTTCCCTGTTCTCACGGTGAGATCGGTGTACTGTGTGATCTCTCCGTCCTGGTTGTTCGTCCCATCCACGTTCCAAATGCGGATGGGATGTGAGACGTCTCGGGTGGATATCTGTAGTCGTTTGAGCAACGTTGAACAAATGAAATTGTCGGTTGCTCCGGAGTCTACTAGGACTTGTCTTTCGGCCGTTGTGTGTGCAGATTTGAACAGAACTGGGATTCGCATGGATCGATATCTGCTAGTGTACACGTTTAGATTTAACGCTCTAGCCCAGGCCGCCGGGTTCAAGCGTCGGGAAAACCCTCCTTCCCGAATAATTTGTCCACCATGAGGTCCCTGACCTCCTGAGTTTGCGCTTTCATCGCAGCGATCTGCGCATCCGCCTGCTCTTCATTCGAAAGTACGCGATTAGAAGATACGGCGACAGTAGTGATGGTGGGAGTTGGTACGTCTGGAGTCGAGGTAAAGGAGGGGGATCCGAAGGAGGAGGCAGCAGCCGCGCGCGTTCCCTTTTGTGGGCAGTTACGCGACATGTGCCCTTGAGCACGACATCTAAAACATCGTCCCTCCTTCTGAAGCTGGGCCCGGTCTCCGTCGGTAAGTGCCACGGAGGCTCGGGCGCGTCCAACATCCATGGCGTTCGGGTTTCGGTTCTGTTTGAGAGCCTGGACCCACTGCTCTCGGCTGTGTCCGCTCTTCTTTCCACGCTGGGACCTGTTCTTTCCCAGGCGGTCCTTTAAAACCAGATATTCAGCCTGCTGTAGACGAGCGGCCGCCTTCCAATCATCCCATGTGATCGGATGTTGGAAGCGAGTGGCGTTGATTACTAACTGGTCTGGGAGTCCGTCCTGGAACATCTCCAGGGTCGTGGCTTCATCGGGGTTATACCCGGCTTTGTGGACTAGGTTGGAAAACGTAGCCACGTAGGTGTCGATATCTTCGCCCTTCATAGTCAGAGTCTGCAGACTCTTCCGGGCTTTTGTTCGTTCCGCCGTATCGGTATATGACTGCATAAACCGATCACGGACGGTATTCCACAGGTTCATCTCTGTCATTAGGACACCTGTGTTTCGCTGGTCCTCAAGCCAAGCGAACTGCTCTGTGACCCAATCGTCGACAAGGGGTCCGCGGATGTAGGAGAGGAAGGTCATCGCGCGGGGGTAAGGGATAGCGAGTTGGTCGACGGTGGGGTTCATTTCTCGGTACAGGTTGAACGCAAGCATGAACTGCTTGCTTTTCTCTCGGTCTCCGTTAAACTCAGGGGGTGGGTTCCCTCCTAAGCGTCCGTGTCCTCCAGGCGCGGGCGGGATTGCGGCTGGTGCGGCTCCGGCGGGGGGAATAGGAGCGCCACCTGCTCCACCGCCCCCGCCTCCTCCGCCACCTGCGCCGCTTCCTCCACCGCCTGGCGCACTTCCTCCACCAGTGCCGCCACCCGGGAGACCTCCTGCAGGAGCTGCGCTTCCGCCTCCAGGAGCCGCTGCTCCACCTGACGGGCCGCCGCTAGGAGCGCCTCCACTACCAGAAGGAGCTGGTCCTCCGCTGGTAAGGGTTGTGCTGGCCGAGGCATAGGTTTGTGACATGGACTGGGGGGTAGGTTGGGAACCGGGTAGTTCTGGGGGGTTTACGAAAAGGGAGGGGGTAAACGTGGTTGTTGGTACCGAGACACTAGGTGAATTATCGGGGTCGGAGTCAATGTCAATCCCTTTCGGGTTATGACTCTTTAGTGGTCCAACGTTCAACTCAAGCGGTACTGGTTTGATAGTGTACCAGCTTCGTTCGTTCGGCGAGTAATCGATGTAAGCCCAGAGACGTTTGTCCTCCAGGTAATGGATCTGGTGATACTCTTTCTTTGTCGGGTTGAAGATATAATATCCTTCAACGCCGTTAATCTCTGCCCAGACAGCTGCTCCTTTGATACGATCGGAGAGCTCGTCGGTTGTAAACCGAGTAATGTATTCTGGGTGGAACTGGGTTCTGGCACGACTAGATGTCGCCACTGTGAGAGACTTGACTTAATGTAACGCCACCACAGGGGCGTTAAGTACGACGTGTACTGCGGTTAAGTCACGGACGGTAACGGGGCAAGAGTAAGTCAGTTACGACTTAGTTCGATGGTGAACAAGTACCACTTGGCCTCCGTGGACACAAGGGTAATAGCAGGGATAGGCTCAAGCGCAACGGCGAGCGAAGACAGGGAGTCAAGCGAAAGTGCGACTCAAGGGGTCGGTTCGTGAGAATAGACAGCGGTGTGGTATTACACAAGAAGTCAAGTCTACCGTACAAGCTAGGTAGCGTGCGACTTATATACTAGTACAGGTTGTTTGTCAAGGACAAACATATGGCGCGATCCTAGGATCCGGGTCCTAGAGAGCTATCAAAGGGAAAGTACAAAAAGAGAACAAGGGAGTCCCGCGGGACGACGCGTGGATCAGAAGTCGTCAGCGGGTTCTAGAAGTCGCGCCACGGGGCGTCGTAACGGTCATGCGCTAGGCGCGAGATAAGGGCCGAGGCACGGAGCGAAGCGGATCGTATCGTAAAAGTACAAGGGGAAGCCAACGCGGAATATGAGTCACGAGATGAGAAAGACTGGGGGAAAATCGTAACAAGGTCGAAAACCGTTCACGGACGGCGGGATGGGTGCAGAAACTTGACGCTTTGTAAGACTTTCTTCTTTTGAGTCACCTTTTTTCCAGCTGCAAGTTCCTATCATTTCTTACAGCTGTCTCAACGTATTCTGCGTCTTTATGGGAAGCAGTCGAGAAAAAAATGATATCCTTAGCGGAATGCACGAGGCAGGTCATACCCGCTGAATCCGGGAGTGAGCTAACTGAGCATCTTACGCGTACACATTTGTTTTGTTCTCGGCCATGCCCACGATTCGTCTCATGAACGCCACGACGGGACACAGCACCGCACGGGGAAGCGATCACTTGGGTCATCCTAGCCGGACTTTAGAATCCAGCAAAACCGAATCCTATCTATTGTCTCTTCTCACCGACGATGTCACCCCGACTTTACGCGACTTAGAGCGACTGAAGCCCCCAGAACACCCGGACTCGCACTCGAAGGAGTACACGGCGGTTTACAGTGCCCTTCTGGACAGTATCTGCCATTCTTTCAGTAATGATCAGCTACGGTCCTTCACTCAGCAGTATGGCTTGTCGCTCGGCTCAAAACTGAGGAAAGCCTCGTACGCCGAAGCTATCGTAGAGAAAGCGTGGCAGTGGCCTTCCCTCAGAGAGCTCAAACATGCGCGGAGTGGTCGTACTGAGGTGACTTCCTTGGGTAGGCGCACTGTGTCCCTTTATTGATCTCTCTCACTCTTCCTAGCATTGGCACTCAGCCCAAGTGAGCTCTTCATCCTTTTAGGAAAAAGTACGTCTATACGTCTCTCATACGGTTTTGTCTAATACTGTCTCGAGATGGTTCCGACTTGTTTCAATTATCGAGGGAATATAGCGTATACGCCTCTGTGAAGCGCAATCCCCTCTCCTTGTATTTGGAGGGAAGCCGTGACTCGGTTAAGGGAGCTGAAGAATATATCGATCGCATTCGAAAAAGGTGGGTTGAGTCGATCGTGTTACTATTATGCAATATACTTACCGACTAGTAGGACATTGTGGAGGACACCTTCGATACACCATCGAAACATCCTGTCCCACAGGAAGCTTTTCACAGCATTTCGCGCCTCTCTGGAGCTTTTCTGGAGAAAACCGAGGACCAGAAAGTAAGGATATGTCTATCACCGGGCTACATTGTACTGACCTTACAAGTTACGTGTCCGAGCCAAGCATCCCTCGAATATAATGTTCGCTAAGAGGCTGGTAATAAGAGTCAATTACCAAGTTAGTACGCGATTTCGCGTTCAGGGCGGTTCACTGACGCTACTGTGGCAGGCAGAGCCTTCCGAACTTCTCTCACAACAGACACATTACAAGGACAAGGAATTGCGCACCCCAACAGCGGCGCCTCTGGCATATTTTCTGTACCCATTTTCAGGACCTCATTTGTTACCTACGATGACGAGATCGAGTACTTTCCTTCAATGGCGCCGAGTGGGAGACTGATTGGGGGATACCCGCTCACAGAGCCTTGACATCAGTGGGCTTGCACAATCACGAGGTAGTCTCTTCTCGATAGACGGGTGCGTGCGTTCCACACCACATGTAGCTCATCGACTTCCTTTCCCGGTCTCCCGAGTTGATGAGCAGGGTTCCTTGGAGTCTCCGCATACAGGTGGGTTGACCTACACGGATACCCGCTCGTGGGTCGCCGCGCAACGGACGTCAGCCACGTTTTTTCCCAGGTAGGAAGCATGAACGTATGTTGTTATATCCATTTCACCCCGTGCTGTTCTAGAGCGGCACCTCTGCCAATGTAAGCCGCGCGTAACAGAGGTGCCGTTGCTCGACATCATCAATACTCCTTTGTTCCGAATAGACCGCTGACGGATGATCGCACAGCGTGCAACCGTGCGCACCTCGTCTTCGCACCCGCAACCCGACAGCGTCAAGCAAGAAGAGATCGAGGATGATTCGGCCGTCTTTGCCGGCCAGGCGCGTCTTCCGTCCGGGCGGTAATGCAGCCCCCTCACAGCAAGCTGCGCCGACGCCGCCGGATCTGCTTCCGCACAATTACTTGGCTTTTTCCTACTGCTTAGGGACCACTTAGCATGTTTAACATATTCTGTGCTTTCCATGGATGTTATCATGCTTTTACACGCTTAAACCTACTTGCTTGTGCTCTTTGACTGCTTATGTAAAATTACAAATTGCTTGAACCCTCAATTGCTGCTTATTCTTAGAACCTACTTGGACTCTTGTATTACTTATTTTAATGTTAAACTTGCTTGGAGCACGAGATACTGCTTATTGTTAGAACCTACTTATTGCTTATTTTAATTTTAGAATTGCTTGGAGCACGAGATACTGCTTATTTTTAGAACCTACTTGGACTCTTGTATTGCTTATTTTAATTTTAGAATTGCTTGGAGCACCAACAGCTGCTTATTTTTAGAACCTACTTAGACTCTAATACTGCTTATTTTAATTTTAGAATTGCTTGGAGCACCAACAGCTGCTTATTTTTAGAACCTACTTAGACTCTAATACTGCTTATTTTAATTTTAGAATTGCTTGGAGCACCAACAGCTGCTTATTTTTAGAACCTACTTAGACTCTAATACTGCTTATTTTAATTTTAGAATTGCTTGGACTCACAATCACTGCTTAATTTAATACAACCTACTTGGATAATTGGAGTCTTAGACTGCTTATTTCAACATTTAATACAGCTTGGAATCTTGCACCATTGGGGTCTTAGAGTGCCTTAAAAATATTACTTATATTTGTGCTTATCCCAAGTCAAGAATAAGCAGACAATAAGCCAAAATTAAGTCAGGTTCAGAGCGAGGCTTGACTTAATCTAAGCATGGTCAGGCTTAGCAACATATGGCTTAATGTTGCTTAAAATGGTTATTAAGTTAGATTAAGCACTGTTAAGGGCCATTAAGAAAAATCAACATTTTCCTGATGCAGAATGGACACCGTGATGTTTTGCGGTTGTTGCTGGACCACAATGCAGATGTGCGTATCCGCGACTACTACGGAAACACTCCACTGCGTTCGGCAGCGACCAAAGGTCACCTCGAGGTTGCACGGATACTACTCGAGCATGATGCAGAGGTCAATTCTCGCGACGACCTCGGTAGCTCACTTCTCCACGCATCGGTGACCGGAAACCGTGATGTCGTGCAGTTATTGCTGGACCACAACGCGGATGCGCGTTTCTGCGATAGCCACGGAAATTCTCCACTGCATCTGGCGGCAACCTACGGTCACCTCGAGGTTTCTCTGATACTACTCAAGTGCAATGCGGAGGTCGATGTCCGGAATACCGAAGGAACCACCACATTTCTTGATCCGTTGTTACAAGATGACGTTACGCGGTGTTTGCTAGACCACACTGCAGATGAGCATGTCCGTGACAAGGGAAATGTCTCATCATTTCGTTGCGCGGTGTGCGACGGTCACCTTGAAGCTGCTCGGTCACTCAAGCAGTTCCTATTCGAGCGCCGTGCAGAGGTCAATACCCACAATGAACCCTTAGTCCCCAACAGTACGTCCGACTCCTTAACGCTGGGATGGAGCCATGTAGACGAACCTGTCCGGGTCAACAAGGGAATGATACCACTGTGTTACGCGGCATATTACGGCCACCTCGAAGTTGCTCGCTTACTACTTGATCACAATGCCGAGATCAATGCCCGTGATGATGACGGATGTACCCCATTTTTCTGCGCATCGGCGAGTGGACACCCTGATACTTTGCGATTATTGCTGGACTACAATGCAGATGCGCATGTCCGCGATAACAAAGGAAAGACTCCACTGCATTACGCAGCAGCCACCGGCGACCTCGAGGTTGTTCGGTTGCTACTTGAGCGCAATGTGGAGGTCAATGCCCGGGACGATGACGGATTGACCCCATTTCTCAGAGCATCAGACCGTGGACATCTTGATTTTTTATGGTTATTGCTGGACCATAATGCGGATGAGCACGTTCGGACCAACAGGGGAAATTCTCCACTGCATGTAGCAGCGACCTACGGTCACCTTGAGGTTGCTCGGTTACTACTCGGGCGCAACGCGGAGGTCAATGCACAGAATAACGAAGGGTTCACCCCGTTTCGCTGCGCATCGAGGATGGGACACCGTGACACTGTGCAGTTACTGCTGGGCCATAATGCAGATGTGCACATCTCCGACAACAAGGGAGTGACCCCACTGCATGCTGTAGCGTGGTGCGGTTACGTCGAGCTTGCTAGGTTAATACTTGAACGCAATGCGGAAGTCAATACCAAAGATGTAGAGGGTTCGACTCCGTTACACTACGCGACACGTGGTTGGGGGGGAGGATACCCAGAGGTCGTGCGGTTATTGCTGGATCACGGTGCGGATGCGCATAGTGATGGGAAAGTTCAGTTCTGAACTTCAGTTCGAACCCGAACCTAGCTGAACCGGACCCTGGTTCGGGGTTCAGGTTTGGCTGTTTGGCCTGAACCGGACCGATGGTCCGGTTCAGGGTTCGGCAAAATCCCGAAATTTGAGAACGCGTTTGAACGTGTTTGAACCCGAACCTCTGTTGATCTCATTAACTCAATTACTCAATTACTCGGCCCATTCCAAAAGTGTGAAAGAAAATTTACAAGTCTGAAACTTTAGAGTGACAGTCTGCAATGAAGGACCATGTGCAAGACCATGTGTTCTTGGACCTTTTTGTCCGGCGCAGTGTTAGTGTGACTGATGTGTCGTGACCATGACTTCTAGGTGTGCTGTGCAACTTCGTCGCTTCATCCCCTTTCCAATCGTCTTATCGCCCTCTCATCGCTCCCTTGTCTGAGGCTCGTCACCAGCATCGCCGCATTCTCCAGTTGTTGCAGGAAGATGTCAACAACTTTTTTTTGTTGATTCGTGTCAGCGCCCCGAGCCTTCGACCTTTTTGCAATGATTCCCGGGACTCCCCCCCCTCCGGGCTGTTTGCTACCAATACCCCCCTCGGCATCAGGTCCATCCCTTGTTGTGAGTTTCCACTTCCATTCATCGTACGCGCAACCCAGCTAAATGAACATGTCCGGAGAGTAGTGATCCGAAATTGGTTTGCTCCCTGGTCTCTGGCGACTCCAGCCAAAAAAAACGCATAAAGTCGAGGTATGTCCTTGTCCTTTCAACAACTCACTCCCCACTGAGCTAGTTATCAAGCCACGCTATGTCTTCATCTTCTACCACACCCAACCTCGGGGATGCTCTCCGTCCTGATGGCACTTTGAAGGAGGCATCAGAGATTATTTGGTCTTATGATGCGGACGAATCGATTCCTTTCCCTTCGGACAATGTCTCTGGCCAAGTCTCTGGCAGTCGTGTGCCAGCCATGATGGTTGCTGGTGTACGCCGGACTGGTCGCGTTCCTCGCCCGTCGCAGCGTGCTCGCGAAGCGGCTGAGGCTACTTCAAGCAGCTCTACCAGTACGCATCCAGGTACCAAACGCAAGGTTGCAATCGACCCCAAACCCGATCGTCGTGTCACGCGTAAGGTTGCCATCGACGTGGACGATGACACCGCTGATCCCAACGACGATGGCGCTACCACGGAGCCCATCAGCAAACCCTGGGCCACCCCAGAAATTCCTGTAGTGATGGTAGAGACTGTAGATGTCATAGATGTCACAGTTATTTGGTAGTAGATTGGTAGAGACTTGGTAGAGACTTGGTAGCAAACCTTTAGACATGGTAGAGACTGTAGATGCTGTAGATACCATAGTTATTTGGTAGTAGACTGGTAGAGACTTGGCAGTGTGACTAGAAATTAAGCTAGAAATCTGGTAGACATGGTAGAGACTATATGTGTTGCAGACATCATAGCCACTCAAGATTGGTAGTTGATTGGGACACCTGGTAGCAAACCTGTAGATGTGGTAGATATTGTAGATATAGTAGATGTCAGTAGTAGTTGCAGACTTGTAGCTGTTGTAGTCATGGTAGTGGTGGTAGATGTGGTAGTGGTGGTAGATATGGTAGCTGTTGTAGTTACAGTAGACTGTGGTAGACTGCAGGTAGAGTTGTAGGCTGCATGTAGACTGTGGCAGTGCTGCAGCAGTGCTATGCAGAACATAAATCTCTCTACCAGCACTACAGAAACTGTGGGCCACTATGGCCTCTACATAGTGCTGCTGCAGACTTCCACAGACTACTGTAGTGGCCCATGGTTTGTTGATGCCTTTGGCAGGTAGCACAAGTTCAGAAAGTTATACAAGTCCAAATAGTCAAATATCTCTTACCAAATATATTGGTCATAAGTTATCATAGTCAAGTCACACCAAATCACAGTCACACCATCTATGCATAAAAATAATATATTATTTAAAACAAATACATGATATTAGTACTACTGTAGGGAGGTGGAAGTGCCGTAGATGGCGTGGATGGGAGGCGTGGATGGGGTCGGGGTCGTGACGGGTCGGCGGGGTGTTGCACGCCGCGTTGGGGTGACGTGGCGGGTCGGCGGTGGCGGGGTCTTGGTGTGGTGGTGATTCGGTGTGTGGCGGGGTGTTGCGTGCCGTGTCGGGGTGGCGCGGGGGTCGGTGGTGGCTGGGGCCTTGCATGCCACGTTGAAGGGGCGTGGCGGGTCGGCGGGGTCTTGGCGTGTGTTGGGTCAGGGTGGCGGTGAGTTGGTGGGTGGTGGGGTCTTGCGCGCTGTGTCGGGATGGCATGGGGGTTGGTGGCGGCTGGGCCTGGTGTGCCGCATTGAGGCAGGGTGGCGGGTCGGTGGGGTCTTGGCGTGCCGTGTTGGGTCGGCGAGGTGGGTTGGCGGTGGCGGGGTGGCGGGGCAGGATGGAGGTGGCTCGCGTGCACGAATGGGCTGCAATCTCCAGGGTGAGCGAGAAACAAAAAGAAGAAAACAAAGAAAAACTTATCTTAATCATTCGGCCAAAGGTCTTGCGCCATGTTGGGGCGGCGAGGTGGGTTGGCGGTGGTGGGGTGTCGGAGCAGGATGGAGGTGGCTTGCGTGCACGAATGGCGGTGAGCGGGAAAAAAAAAAAAGAAAAAAAAGAACTTATCTTATACATTGGGTCGAAGGTTTTGCGTGCCGTGTTGGGGCGGCGGGTTGGCGGTGGCGGCGTGTTGTGAGCCATGTCGGGGCGGCGTGTCGGGGCGGGGACGAATGGAAGCGGCTCGCATGCACGAGGGGGCGGCAATGGCCTGCAACGTTCAGGTTGAGTGGGAAAAAAAAAGAAAAAAAAAACAGAAACATATCTTGTTGCACTGCGACTAAGCCCAGTGCGTCATCTGCCGCGTCTTGACCACGAGTGAGGATGAGAGAGGGGCTTGAAAGGATGGGTCTGGGGAGGCCGGACGAGGGGTGGAAGTAGGAGCACAGGCAGCAGGAGTAAGGTGGGAGATACGTCGTGTCGAGCGGAGGCTTAATCTGTGGCGTGGGAATGTGTGTCGTTGACCCGTTTCTCCCGTATATGGGCAAGTTTTTTTTAAATGTTCTTCTCTTACCACCACGCCGTTATTCCACGTGGACCATCCCCACGGCTACGCAAGATAGAGGACGTGGCTGAGGATGAGCTGGCCTTCGGCCCAATGCACAAGATATGTTCTTTTTTTTTCTCTTTTTTTTCTTCGTTCCGCTCACCTCACCTTCAACGTTGCAGGCCATTGCCGTCCCCTTGTGCACACGAGCCGCTTCCATTCGTCCCTGCCCCAACACGCCGCCCCGACATGGCTTGCAACATGCTGCCACCGCCAACCCGCCGCCCCAACACGGCACGCAAAACCTTCGACCCAATGTATAAGATAAGTTCTTTTTTTTTTCTTTTTTTTTTTTCCCGCTCACCGCCATTTGTGCACGTGAGCCACCTCCATCCTGCTCCGACACCCCACCACTGCCAACCCACCTTGCCACCCCAACACGACGCAAGACCTTTGGCCAAATGATTAAGATAAGTTTTTCTTTTGTTTTCTTCTTTTTGTTTCCCGCTCACCCTGGAGATTGCAGCCCATTCGTGCATGCGAGCCACCCCCATCCTGCCCCGCCACCCCGCCACCGCCAACCCACCTCGCCGCCCCAACACAGCACAAGACCTTTGGCCGAATGATTAAGATAAGTTTTTCTTTTGTTTTCTTCTTTTTGCTTCCCGCTCACCCTGGAGATTGCAGCCCATTCGTGCACGCGAACCACCTCCATCCTGCCCCGCCACCCCACCACCGCCAACCCACCTCACCGACCCAACACGGCACGCCAAGACCCCGCCGACCCGCCACGCTGCCTCAACGCAGCACGCAAGGCCCAGCCGCCACCGACCCCCACGCCATCCCAACACGGCGCGCAAGACCCCGCCACCCACCGACTCACCGCCACCCCAACCCAACACACGCCAAGACCCCGCCAACCCGCCACGCCCCTTCAACGTGGCACGCAAGGCCCAGCCGCGACCGGCCCCCACGCCACCCCGACACGGCGCGCAACACCCCGCCACCCGCCAACTCACCGCCACCCCGACCCAACACACGCCAAGACCCCGCCACGTCGTGCAAGACCCCGCCGACCCGCCACGCCACCTCAACATGGCACGCAAGGCAGCCACCACCAACCCCCACGACACGGTGTGCATGACCGCGCCACCCGTCGACTCACCACCACCCCGACGGGTACTCAGTACTTACAATGTACATATTTTAGCTTTTGTTTTTTGTACTGTAGTAATTGAAATATATATATTTTTATCTATCAAAAAGTGGGACTTTCCTGCTGGTGCACCAGCAGAAAGTTGGGAAATCCCTGCCAGTAACATGTGTTCTTACTGGTAGACTACAGTAGACTGGGGTAGATTATGGTAGATTATGGTAGACTACAGTAGACTGTGGTAGACTGCAGTAGACTATGGTAGACTATAGCACTTGCTGGCATCAAAACTACAGTCATTAACTGGGTTGGTACAGTACTACAGTGAGATTGGTCAGACTGTGGTAGACTGTGGTAGACTGTGATAGACTGCAGGCAGAGTTGTAGACTGCATGTAGACTGTGGCAGTGCTGCAGCAGTGCTACACAGAACATAAACGTCTCTATCAGCACTACAGAAACTGTGGGCTACTATGGAGTGCTGCTGCAGACTTCCACAGACTACTGTAGTCAATAATTGGGTTGATATGGTAAGACTATGGTAGACTGTGGTAGACTGTGGTAGTAGGCCTGGATATGGTAGACTGTGGGTAGACTACAGCAGTGCTGCACAGAACATAAACGTCACTACCAGCACTACAAGAACTGTGGGCTACTATGGCCACTATGTAGTGCTGCTGCAGACTCCTGTAGCAGCCCAGGGTTTGCTGATGGCCCCGACGATGGCGCTACCACGGAGCCCGACGATGGCGCTGCCACGGAGCCTGATGATGGCGCTACCACGGAGCCTGCCACGGATGACTATGAGTCCATCGAGGCCGTGGCTAACGCCGACGATCAGGTGCGTTCCTCATTCTCGCTTTCGAATGGCATTCTCACTTACTCCTCAGGCTATACCCTTCATACCCCGAGAAAAGCGGTCGGCCGACGTACGCCTCATCTTCCGCCGCGAAAAAGAACGTAAGCATCCAGATACGGGAAAGATTCAGGATGGCCATTGGTGTAAGGTCTGTTTGTAAGTACTTTCGTTCGGTCCGACCTTTTTTAGATTTCACTAACTGGACTTGCATAAAGGGAAAACACCACGCTCAATCAATCGTCGTGTTTCTTGACTGGAAGCATAACTACTCTACGAATGCACATCGCTAGGTAAAGACCCTCTCGTTTAATCTACTCTGTTTTGATCTTTCCCTAGGCATCATGCCCAGCTGTACCGCAAGCGCTGCAATGCGTTTGGTATCGAACCTAATCCCCGCGCGCTTTTCCGTACGCCAACTGATTTGAGCATGAGTGGGTGAGTACAAGTTCTCTTATTCACTCGCTCAGTGCTGATCCACTTCGCGTCAGTCAAACAGATCTCGAGGGCATTGTTATCCGTGAACCTAGGCTCCCCACTTTCACGAATATGGGGCTTCTCGATCATATTATCGAACTTGTCGTTTGTGAAGACGAGGTGAGTGGGACCGTTGTTATAGTATGCAAATCATTCTAATATGTTTTCACACCCCCAGGCATTCCGTTTGATCGAGCGTGGTGCCTTTCGCCGCCTCCTCAAGTTCTGCAGGCCAGGGCTTTCAGAGAAGGACATTCCACACCGCCACACTCTTCGCGCTGAAGTACTTCGACGTGCGCAAGTTGCAGAAGGGAGGGTTCGTGAGAATATGAAGAAAATCCCCTCAAAAATATCTTTCACGTTCGATGCATGGACCTCTGCGCCAGGTGACCCGTACATTTCAGTTACAGCACATTACATAGACTCCCCTGCCGATAACCCGAATGCCTGGGTGTTGATGTCTGAACAACTAATCTTCCAAGAGATTCAGGGAAGACACACCGGTAATAATATGGGAGACATCTTGGCCCGCGCTTTAGACCGGTATGAACTGCGTGGAAAGGTGTGTCTTCACCCTCACATTTGTTTCCGCCCCACAGACTAATGTCCCACTCCGCAGGTTGGTTGGTTTACTAGCGACGGTGCAGCTGTGAATCGCACCACGCTCCGTGTACTCCAGAACAGGCTGAACAGCCCTTCAACAGAAACTCGGTGGACCGCCCGAGATCATGACATGCTGTACGTGTTCACGTGTCCGAGACTTTCCGATCCTAATGTACAACTTAGGTGCATGGAACACTCCCTACATCTCGCGGCAAAGCACTTCGTCCAAACGATTGCACCACGTTTCAGCAAGAAGGTTAGCACCTCGGGCAACGATACAGAAGACGACCCTCCCTCGGACAAAGATGGCGAAGACGGTGAAGATGACCCCGCCTCAGATAATGAGGACGAAGATGAAGACATCGACGCAGGCGATTCGCTCGGAAAAGCAGTTGCCCTAGTAAAGCAGGTATGTTTTTCCGAGCGTCCTATTGACATGTCTCCTATACTAATGTACGCGCTACAGATTTGTAAATCGCCACAGGCAAGGGCCTTTTTTCGCGCAACGTGCACCCAAGTCGGGATTACCCCACTTGAGCTGCTCCTATGGATTCGCACTCGATGGGGATCGCTCTTCAAGTTCCTTGAGCGTTTCATCCAACTTAAGACGGTGTGTCTTTGTATCATCAATGTCAAGCACTTACCTTATTTCATAACAGGCTATTGGTCAATTCATTCTCCTTGCAGACGCGAGTGACAATGTGCCAGACCTTCCCAACCACCGCTGCTACGCAGACTTCCACTTGAGTCGGAGGGATTGGGAGCGCCTTGGCGATATCAGGGACGCGCTCAGGGTAAGGTTTCTTTGTTTCTGTTGGTCTATCTTTACTCAACTTGGCTAGGAGCCGTCAAATGTCCAGCAGACTTTCTCGAGTGACCACGCACCGACTGTCTGGCGCATCATCCCAGGCTTCGAGTTGCTCATTGAGCGCTGGGAAAAGATGGCCACCAATCTCGAACATCAAGGACTGACGGCCGCGCTTGACAAAGGTCTCAAGAGCCTTCACAAGTGGTACAGCCGTGCCAGCAACACATCACATGCTTATTTCATATGTCTCGGTACGTTCACGCTCTCCACCATTTGACATGTACTAACTTCAGGTTTACTAGTCCTTGATCCTAATCTCAAGGACCTATATTTCCGGGGTCAGTGGGATAACGAGCGGTACGCCGCTGGCATGAAGTGGCTGGAAGAAGTGGTAAGTAATTTCCATCGTGAAATGGTTCCATGTGTGCTATGTACTGACGACTACTTTAGTTTGATAGGTATTATATCACGCCCTCACAAACAACTGCAACGACTGGTGCCTTATGTACATTCCCTTCTGTCGCTAACCTGTATTCTGTGCTGACATATATACAGACTCGGATGGACCTTCTGCGCCGGAATCATCATTCCATTATGGTGGTTCCTTTATCCTCAACGTTGTTCAAGCTGTTCAAAAGCAATGTGACGCTACTGAAGGCCCTCGTGAAGAACTCAAGCAATACCTCAAGGCTGGCGCTGAGCCCACAAAGGATATCATTGGTTGGTGGGGGGTAAGTCATGTCTTTATTTAAACACGTTGAGATCCTGACACAATGGAACCAGAGCAATACCAGATACCTGACATTGAAGCGGATGGCACGCGACTACCTTGCAATTCAAGGCTCAGCAACTCCCTCAGAGCGTGCTTTCAGTAGTGGAGGTATTACTGACACTTCGCGGAGAAACAGGTTACAGCCAGATGTCTTTGAGGGACTTCAGCTTCTCAAGAGTGCTTACAGAAATGGGCACATCTCGGCCACAACACAAGCAGCATGCAATGCAATGTCGTTTGATGGGGATGATGAGGATATAGAGTAGTTTCATATGCTCATCAGTAGTTGTACATAAAGTTACTAGACAGAATTGTTTGTTTTTCTGAATAAGACCTCAAAAGCGTTAAACAATGTCTTTTGTGGTACACTTCCTGGTTACTCTGCGCTTTTGGTGTGATTACATAAGCAGGGTACTCATTTTTCCTCATTTGGGTTCAGTTCGGGGTTCAGACCCTCCCTGAACTGAACTGAACCTATGTGAACCTGAACCCTTGGTTCAGTTCAAGGGTTCGGCCAAACACCCTGAACTGAACCTTTGGTTCAGTTCGGGGTTCAGCAAAAAGGTCCAAAGAACCGAACTGAACTGAACTTTCCCATCACTAGATGCGCATGTACGCGACCTCAGCGAAAAGACACCATCTGAAGTTGCCTGTGGCCCAAGACAAGAGGAAATTGTACAATTGTTCTCCCAGCACGCTGCGGAATGAACGAACTGGACGGTATAGTATATATGTTCGAGTCGTCGACGTGTGTGAGTGACGATCGCCCAGCCTGTTTACTGTATATCTTCAGCGATTCACCAGAACGCTATTCATGTAGTGAAATCGTGTGTAGAATACGTGCAGTCCTTCCGAATTCCCGCGTGCTTTAGTATTATCAGAGTCAAACAGGCTCATACAGCGTGCAGTTTTGCTGGAGAGTGGGAAGGGTGATTCATGGAAACTGTCTTCGGCCATTTCGATTGACATCTAGTCTTGCCAGTTAACGAGGACGGGACATCCCCCTGAGAGCAGCTGCTCAGCAGCGGTACCAGATCCGAAAAGGAACTCGTTGGCGTGTATACACTGGCAGTAGCACTAACCTATTATGCGGATTTAGCCGGTTGCAAGTGCAGGACAGGCGTGGGTTCACGCACATTCAGAGGCCTGATACCCGTGTCCCGTGTGAAGATAGTGGCATAGTGCATTTGGAAAAGATCCCTAACCCGCTCAAGTGATCGCCGAAGGTGATGTCAGTGCCACCACAAGTGACCGGACCGGCGAATACTTTTTGTTTTTTTTTATAATCCCGGGCAGAGATGTAAGCGCAGCAGTGTATGAGCCTGACAGCAGGTGAAAAGAGGTGGAGCTAGAGGCAGGCTTTTACGCTACGGGTCTGGAAGACTTCGGCCACGACCGAGGACGAGAGTCAGGACGTGAAAGTCGCCCAGTGATGCATAGTCACAGTTTTTTTTTTTTGATCCATTTTTATTCTGGGATACATGTCCGAGACAGACCAGACGTAGCTACGAGCAGACTACAATTATGAAACACATTAGTCCTATGAGAAGGTGGCCCCGAGACGAGAAGCGAAATGCGGAAAACACGACCGCCGGGAGAAGTCACGGTTCAACGATAGTTTGAACTCTCTGCGGGTTGTTCCTTTACTCGTTAGCGGGTTCCATAATGGGGTGGGAAAGGGATGACTCAGCCATCTAGTGCACTGCGCGTTGGTTTCGTCATACTCTAATACTAGGAAGGCATGTTGGCAAGCGATACTGTGCTGTGAGCGTGACACAGGAAGCACAAAGTGCATTTCTACTGGGAATGAAGGGTTCACTTGTGCCAGGCGAAGTCGCGACCGTGTGGGAGGGGGCCAGGAGCGATTCGACACAGCCTTGACGTGGGAAGTTTGTCAGTAGTCTGCCCCTTGGCGGGGGGTGGGTGAGAGCGATATTTAATCCAATTGGCCCGGCATATTCAGGCAGATACAGGGCGGGGCGGGAGGGGGGGAATAGCATGCGCATCCCTATCTTCTCCCTCAAGCTCAAGTACCACACTCTAACTCTCAGGGCAGTAGTGGGGCCAAGAGAGACCTTTGGGGTCTAGTACATGGGTGTAGAGTACCCAATCGTGTGTCGGTGTGCGACCCATCCTTACCCACGCTTTGCATGGAAAAAAAATTCGATCATCGTGGTAGTTAGTGCTCAAGGTAACTTAGCCGTCTGCTCGCCGAAGCGTCACGGTGAAGTTCACGATGAAGTTTTTTGAGTCCCATTCGCCAGCCGGGCCGCAGGATGTGGTCCGTTGTTCCCATACCCGCGACCCGAAGAAATACAAAAATTATGTTCTTGCTCTTCCCGAATACACAGCAAGTATTGTGGCTGAGGTTGACACAAGAAGGTTATGCCCTCGCCTTTTACTAGGGCATACTGTGTGTCATTCTCGTCTCAAGGCCACATCCCAATCTTTGGAACCCAACTCTTCGTGAGTTGCTCACTTTTTCTTATGCCCTCGCACCGAGGCTCTCGAATGGGATCCGGTTTAATAATAGTATGCTTGAAAATACCTGCCCCGATCCAGACCAAGTTATGAGACTTAGATGTGCGCCTCAAAGGGCCGACGGGTCACCTACTACTACTGTAATACTGCACAAACGACAATTGCAACTTCTTCCTGGCTGCTGGCACCATTACTAGTATCCTCATCGGCCCCCCCATCGCCGGGATCTAATAAAGAAAGGCTTGCGGAAGACTCCGAATCGAAGCGTCCAATTCGACTCCTCCGCGGACCCTACGCGCAGGATCGCGCTACGCCGGCGGGCTCGCGTGCTAGGCAGGGCCAACGCCGCCCCCGACAGTCGAGGGTATGCTCTTTACCGGCGCACCTCTTCGACATCGACGGCGGGTTCGAAGGCCGCAGCTGATCGCTGCCTCAGCGCCCTGGGCCAGATGGCGAGCCTGTACGTGCGCAATTCGAACAGGCGGTCCGGTGCACCGGCCAGAGCGTCCGGTGCTCCCGGGGACGCTCCGGAAGGGGGCGTTCTCACGGAATGTGACTGCACGCTCAACGCCTGCCGCTGTCGATACGCAATATGGACTGATCACGTCTTCGCTTCCCGTGCCGCACGCGGTACTACGTGCCGAGCCTCGCGATCGGCGCCGCGCCGTGCGAGCACCGGTGCCTGTGCTTCCACCCCCGCACGTGGCATGCAAGCCGGAATAGCAGAGGCAGACGCGCAGGCTGGTGAGCGTGTACACGTCGAGGCGACCCTTGCCGCAGCAGGGTCGTTGCAACAGACAGGGTTGATGGTTGATCGGCCGTGGGAAGAGCGGTTGGGAGGTTACCGGACAAGTACATAATAGTGCATGTCACGGGTGCCCGGCCGGGGAAACTAAGTACCAGAAAAGGGATAATTGCTCAGCCACAGCAATTCAGAGGCCGCCGGAATTCCCACCAGCAAAAAGGGAAGAGGGGAGAGAACCCCGCACAAAGTTGAACCCGCTGCTGGCCCACCCCAGCCCACTGCCCCGCCAGAGCGTATCAGCTAGAGCAATCCCTGCCCTGCCCGCGCGCCCGCCTCATCCGCTCATCCTCCCTTGCCACTTCCCCTCCCCTCCCGTCCCTGCAACTTATCCCCTTCGTTCACTGCTCTATATAGCCTTTAAAGGTTCGTCTTTTCCTCTCAAACTTTTCCTCTGCGGGCCCATCCCGCTATCGATGGCTCCATTCCTCATATTATTTCGCCTCACATATGCGTCTCCTCTCCCATGTCCCTTCGCACCCTCTGATCGCGTGTTCTCGACGTGTCGTTGGTCGTCCTGATGCTAACCCTAGCCCCACAGATGCCCAAGGAAGCAACCAAGTCGAAGGTCAGTGGGGTACATATTTCCCTCTTGCAAGCGCTCGTCGATATTGATGCCTAGTTGCTCGCAGACACGCAAAGCAACCGAGAAATCGGAGAAAACACCAAGGGGCAGTTCCCGTAAGAAAGACCCGAAGGCGCCTAAGCGTGCGCTCTCTGCGTACATGTTCTTCAGCCAGGACTGGCGGGAGAGGATCAAGGCAGAGAACCCCGATGCCAGCTTCGGTATGTCCCTTTTTTTTTAAGAGGCCTATGACGTGCGCTGAGGATATCGTACAGGCGAAGTCGGCAAATTGCTCGGTGCCAAGTGGAAAGAGCTCGACGAGGAGGAGAAAAAGGTAAGTTTGCAGGGCAATATATTCTTCTATGCGTTTTGGATTGGCATACATCCCCTTGACTACTCGTTGGGAGTTGTTGTCTTGATGATTCAGCCCCTTTTTTCGTCATCGAACATATTGAACTTGACGTCATGTTAACCGACTTCCCCCTCTTTTTTTTTTTTTTTGAAAAAAAATAGCCCTATATTGAACAGGCAGCACGAGACAAGACCCGTGCCGAACAGGAAAAATCAGAATACGATGTACGTACCATCGGCTGTCGTCGTCGCTTGTCATCCTGATGTTATGACAGAACAAGAACGCCGGCAGTGGAGACGGTGAGGATGATGAGGAGTAGGGCCATCATCGCCAGTGCCAACCTTTGGTTGCCTGGGCGGCATTGTTGCCCACAGAACGTTTACCCGTCTGGTTTGCTTCTAAACCTTTGATAACATAAAAAAAATCAGTGTTAGCGATTCTATTTTTTTTTTGTCTCTTTTCTCTTGTTTCTTTCTGTTGTGTTCATCGTAACGTATTTGTGCTACGCGCCTGTTTGTCTGTTACCGCCTCTTTAAATGCGCCGTTGGGGCACACGGTATCTGGTCAGGGTCGGACTGTGCCATTCATTCATCGTGGATGTGTAATAGTAAATATCGATGATCCAATGGCCGTGTGAGAACGTGAGACGAGGAAACGGAGGGGGGGATAAGGGGAGAGAGTAGAGAAGTGTGACGATGTGTTTGATGGAAGAAGGAAAGGAACAAAAGGACCAAAACGGGGAGTAGAAACGGAGGCTGAGCTGCACTCTTTCCCTATACACCGCGACCATCGACCGAGTTGTCTGACCGTCTTCTCACTTCCTCTGCTCAAGTTGTCAGCACGCGTTTCAAACTCTTTTCTACTGCCAAGATGGCCGATTCCGTCGATGAACAACCCGGCGATGTGAGATCACAATCTGACCACACCCCCGTACCGTATATCTCACTGTATTCCCCTATTCCGACAGGCGGTTCCCGCATCTCAGAAGTCAACTTGGACTCAATTCATCAAATCGTACGCTTTAGATTGCTGCGCCTTGTCGCTCATCACCTCATGTGCCCTCCGCAGCATTGCGTCCGTCTCTGGCGATCTCTCCTCTCTCACTGCACCACCTTTCATCCTTTCCCCTGTCTCTCTTACCGAGTTTCCCGGTGCGCCAAACTTGACAATCCGTGTGATTAATGCTCATTGTTTTTCCAGCATATTGGTGCGAGCGTCCAGAGCTCTTTGCCGCAATATCAGAGGGAACCACACCAAAGGACCGCGCCAAACGTGTTCTAAAATGGTTCATCAGCACCCTCAAGGGCCAGTACACCTCCCGCAATGAAACCATGGGCTCAGAGAAAAAGTACGCCTTGCTTCTGCCTCTTGCTCCGCGCCCATTGGTCGTTGACACGGTTGCACAGGCCCCTCAATCCCGTGCTCGGAGAGTACGTCATCGTGCTCCCTTCTCGACTTCTGCGGATTACTTACTTGTCTCTTCCCCCTTACTGCGGATTACCTACTTCCGCCCAGGCTGTTCTACGGTCATTGGCCCGACAAGAATGGACGTGGGTTGACATCGCTCGTCGTAGAGCAGGTCTCCCACCATCCCCCCATCACCGCATATTATATTGCCAATTCATCTCGTAAGATCACCCTCCAGGGCCACAGCGCACAGAAGACCTCTTTCTCCGGTGAGTCGCTCGCCCTGTGGCACTGTGCCTACCCAACAACGCACACTAGGCGGGAACATCATCGTGAAGCAGGTCGGGCACGCCACCCTGACGGTCACGCTTCCGGACGGCCAGAAAGAGGACTACCTGATCACGTTCCCACGCTTGCGCATCGAAGGGCTCTGGTACGGCTCGCCCTACATTGAGCTCGCCGAGTCGTCGTACATCCAGAGTTCGTCTGGCTGGCTCTCCACGATCAAGTACCAGGGCAAGGGCTACTTTTCCGGCAAGTCGCACACGTTCAAGGCGGACCTCACGCCGCCCATCGGCGCGGGCTCGGGCACGCAGGCGAGCAGCTACGAGGGGCAGTGGAACACTACGAGCAAAGACACGAAGACGGGCGTGGTGTTCACGGACGTGACGGGTCCGAAGGAGGAGATCACCGTTCGGCAGGTGGAGGAACAGGGTGAGTGGGAGAGCCGCGCGTTGTGGTTCAAGGTCGCAAAGGGGATCCGGGAAGGCGATTTTGACACGGCTGCGCGGGAGAAGAGCCGCATCGAGGTGTGCATTGCCCCCTTTTTTGCGCCGATCCTATTTGATCTCAGTTGTCTTGTTTTATTTTATTTTGTGACGGGGTCGCTCTGACAGAACGAGCAGCGTCAAAGGAGACGTGACGAGACAGCGGCGAGTACCACTTGGCAACTGAAACACTTTGTGCACCAAGACGAAGATCCACTATGTACGTCATTATTTGCATGTGTATTGACTTGTTCCGTGCACTTACTGTGGCCGGTTTTGCAGACGAGCGGTTAGGCAGGCAGTTCAAGGCCCTCCCGCCAACCGAGGATACGTACGTGTATCAGAACAACGGCCCGACGATTGGTGACGCGTGAGCTGGCTTGGTTGGCTCGCACGGTGATACCATCTTCTTTACTACCTCCTCACATCTGATGGCTTGGTTCTGCGGTTGATAATAGAGATGGTAATTAGTGTAAGACTTTCTGCAAATATACAAGTATATGGACGTTTGCTACTAGTTTGGGGTCGTCAGATGGTAAAATTTAAAGTGATAAGATAAGATAAGATGGTGACCTTGTTTTCCCGGAGCGAAATGAAGGACTCGAACCCCTCCCCTCGTTCCTTGCTCTGGTCTAGAATAGCAAAACATCAGTCCCTCTGCTTCTTTTTGGGGCGTCTTTCCCATGCCAATCATTGGCCTATAAAAACGAGAAAGGTGTTCCTCTATCCTAGCTCGCCCAACCTTTTGTTCTGTAATTTGCACGCGGTCGGCAATCCCACGTCTGACAGCACCTCTGCATAGCTGTCCTTGTCACCATTCACTAAGTTACCTCGAACACATTCCTTTGTCTAGCGAGGACGACTTATCATCTCCGAGCCACTATCCGAGGTGCTGAGCGATCGGTACGACGGTCCTTCCAGTCGTCCCTCTTCTAGAGTTGACTTGGCGAGTTTCGCCGTTGGACACCGCGCCGTCTCTGATTTTTCGGAGAGGCATTGGTGTGACTCGGAGAAGTATCCTTGGTATGCTTTTTGTTTTTTTTTGGTTTCCGTGGTGTGTGAGTGCTGATGCACGGTTGGTTGATTCCAGGATTTCTTTGCATGGGGCATATTTCGAGGGCGAGGGGACGGGCGCACGATTACGCAGTGCGTCAAGGGCCAGGGGGTGCGATCCCCTAGTACTCCCACCACAGACGTTCGCTTCAGAATCTCTCGTGTCGCGGCGATGCTTCTGTGTACGCTACACAATACCGAGTTAACTCCACCTTTTTTTTCTTTTTCCTCCAGCAATTTTCATGGCAAGGCGCCACGTCGGGTGTTCATCGTTTTCGTTCATCTGCAAATGACACGTGCTATACTCGTTACTAGACCCCTCTTCGTGTGGGATAAACGCTATCCAAGACATGAAGGGAATTTAAGACACTCAGGCTGAAGGCGCCAAAGCTTACGACAATGTCGAAGAAGGTGGCGAGGGTGACCGGGAGTGAAGCTAGTGAAGTCCCAGCACTGGGGCTAGGCTAGGCTGCTCTCACTACGCCATCCACAACACACACAAAACATGCATCGACGCACATGTACCTCTGATATTGTCGATATCATTCAGAACTAGTGCTTCGATGCGCAAGACTTCTTTCTCATTTTTTTCAGCGACAGTGACAGTCTACTTTACTTACCGTGACGAAACTGCAGGTCATACGCAAAGTCCGACCCCAAGTTGAATATTCATCATCGATATCGATATTCATCATGGACAAAAAAGGAAACTTACAGTAATACAGTAGCCTATCCACCAATGACTCTTGCCGTATAACAAGTCTACCGCCATCTACGCGTCCACACAGCTCTCACAAACACCGTTTTCGACCAAGAGTTTTATCATTTAACCAGAGATGGACCTAAAATTTAGACTCGTTCTCTCCTACCGAAAAATCTCTTTTCCATTTCTTTCTGGATCCAACTCTACTAGATGCCCGTAACGACAGCATTCAACGACATCTTCTTATGCCCTTCGCTTGGCGTTCGGGTCACGAGTTTTCCCCCACCCCGATGAGAGAGAGCTTCCAGAATGCTGGCAATGCAAGCATATCCGGTGTTACTCCAGAGCTCCATGTCAGCGACGTCGCTGCCCTCGTTGGACTGACATCCTTTGTGGCTGGTTACGGACTTGGTCAGTATAATACATCGTTATATCAGATTTCTTCTGATCCAGAACACATTACAGGTCGGATGGTTTGGTCTCCTTTGAGCGAAGTCCCTCAAATTGGTCGCATGCCCATTTATATTCTTACCGTCGCCATGTTTGTCGTATTACAAGTGCCCACAGCTCTTACTACCAATTATGGCTTTCCGGTTTTTTACCGGTTTCTTCGGTTCGCCGATTCTTGCGGCGGGCGGAGCGACCATCGCAGGTTTATGGAATGTCAACTTATGACCTTTTCGCTACTTCCGCACCGAGCCTCGGTCCGCTGGTCGGTGGTTTCGCTGTCCACGTCGAGGGGTGGCGTTGGACGATCTGGGAGGTCATGTGGCTCTCTGGTGCCACACTCGTCTTGCTATTCTTCTTTTTTCCGGAGACGTCCGCAGCCAACATCCTCTACCGTCGAGCCAGGCGTCTTCGCAAGGCGACCGGAAATCCGTCGGTCAAGCTAGCTTCCGAAATCGCTGCAGCGGCTATGACACCCCGAGATGTTACCGTCGACGTCCCCGTACGCCCGCTCGCACTCAACTTCCAAAAAGCCGATTGTCCTCATCCTCAACGTCTACGTTGCTCTCATTTGCGCCCTTCTTTACATATTCTTCGAGTCGTTCCCGATCGTTTTTGTCGACATTTACCACTGGCGTGAGCAGATGATGTTTGGGTTATCCTTCCTCGGCATTTTCGTCGGCACCTTCGTGATCATACTTCCGTTCTTTGCCTACCTATATTTCGTGCAGGAGCCCAAGTACAACGACAAGGGAGAACTGAAGCCCAAGAAACGGATGCCCGCCGCGATCGTTGGGGCGTTGATCCTCCCCGTCTGTCTGTTCTGGTTGGGATGGACATCTCGGGCGAGCGTGCACTGGATTGTCCCGATCATTGGCCCTAGCCTGTTCGGTATCGCGGCACGGCTTCTTTTCGTGAGTGCCTTTCTGTCAATTTCATACATGACTTCCGATCGTACAACCATGACAGAATGCAGGTTTGAACTACCTTGCCGACGCCTATTCCGCATACGCAGCTAGCGTGCTTGCCGGAAACGACTGTATTCGATCGATGTTTTGGGCCGGGTTCCCTCTCTTCGCCGGGGCTATGTATCGCAACCTCGGTGTCGGACAGGCGAGCACGGTCCTCGCACTTCTCGCGTGCACCTTTGTTCCTATTCCGAGTCTGCTCTACAAGTATGGAGAACATACCCGGACATTCGGACGGCTAGCAAGCGCGCCCCCTCCACGACTACAACGACGACTAGACATGCCTTTGCATGTTCATCGGACAAGCGACTTTTCTGCTACGTTGACACAACGGTCGGTTTATGCCCGCATGGTTTTTACCACGAAATCTTTAGAGCACCTGTTATCAATATATCCCGCATTATGCTGGGATTGCCTCACGACTCCTGCTTAACCTCACGTAATTATTTCTACTTTATGTTGTAGTCCCGTAGTTCTCGTTCTCACGCAAATCACTTTCTGCAGAGGGGGAAGAGGAGACAGAGACAGCAATAGCATTTCCACCTGCAGCAGTTCCACTAGACTCCCATGCCGTCTATACGGGCAGTAACAAGGGCAGTAAGTTAGGCAAAGTACAGTATGAAAATACCAACCAAGATACTAACAACAGTTTTTGTGATTACTATAGAGAATTAGAGATTAATGGCAGCGGAAGAGGTGAGCAACGCGTGAGCGTTGGACGTCCAAGTCCTCTCTCCTCGATATTATTTATAGATAACCGTTTAACTACGTTAATATCACGATTATCTAATATGTCGGTCTAAGAGGTGGGTTCTTACTACAGTACTCTACTGAACGCCACATGTAGTAGTAGTACTGTTACTACTGTAGGTGAATTTGGCCGAATGTCGGTCGCTCCTCGTTGGACCCACGGTTATCCTCGTTCCTAAATTACCTCGTCTTCTCCCGAACACTGGGGGTCGTGGCGCAAGGCGTGCTAGCGACGCTTATCAGGTCCTCCCTTGATTCGACCTCCGGCCTATCGAACAGTGACGCGTCGATGCGCTCTGTGTGCTCTGAAGGAAGGTCGTGGAATAGTCATGTCTTCCAAGAGCGACACTACATGGCGCTGTCCCAGTTCGCCACGTAAGACCTGTGCCGCCTTGCCGTTAACCTCTTCGTTGGAACGCCCAAATACCCGTCAAGGCGTTTGTCATTTGCGCGGTACGATGCTTCGGCTCGACATGGACGATCCTTTATTCTTGGGAAGAAGCGTTTCGCCTCGCCTCGCCATCTCTCCTGTCAGTTCCTTTGAGGGTTGGGTGGAGCAGAAATGACAGCGTGTGTGCGTGCGCGGTGATTAATATCCGATGATGACTCGGAGACGTCACCACAGTTATATGATGAGGCAGCGGAGCTCCCCCAATGAGCAGATGACTGAACAAGTTGGTTGAAGCGCCAGCTTTTTTTTTTGAACAATACATTTTTGTGGTCTCAGTCACCGACTCACTAGTCACCGACTGAGGGCAAGTTACTCTATGATTAGCACTACAGAATGTATTACGCATCCATTTCTCCCCGTTATCCAAGAAATCTTCCCTTTCATTCTATGATAAGTCCCCCCGTCCCCCGGATGGGGAACCGCGAACTCGAAGCGCTGGGAATGTTGCTTGCCGGAAACGCGGTGTCGAGTGCACACTAAGAGACTACACCTGGGGCGGAAGGCGGACCGCATCCGGATTCGCCATCAACAACTTGGCAAGAGGGGGCGCCTGCGCCTCGCACGCGGCGGTCAGATCCCCTCATCATTGCGTTTCCTTTCGGCATACCACATAAGGCAGGCACTGGTGAGGTGTTTCTTCACGAGACATGCCGCACCGGTGTCGAGAACTACTTTTTCCACCTGCACCGGGAACAATGCCCTCACGCGGCACGTTTCGCCCGTTCATTCAAGCGTTCATTACTACTTTCATACAGTACTAGTGTGCCCTAGCCGTGTGACATACATCGCGTCATCTCCACGATATGTTTGCAGCAGGTGGGCTTCTACCCTTTCCATCCACTTTCAACACCGTTCCCACCGTGACGGAGGCTGCCAATTTCGATGACCATCGTTCTGATCCTAATCGTGGCCAAGAGCGCCCGGGCTTGAGGAGCATGACATCAGGGTTTACAGTTACTCCCTCTCTCTCGTGTTATGGTATCTCCTCAAGTTGAAAGGGCTGCTCTCCGTCGTGAGAAGGGGTGGGATCCGTGGCTCTTGCCGGCCGCCGGACTCTACAGATACGGAAAGAAGGAGACAAAGACCCAATCTTTGTTTCAAGCTTTGTTTCCTGTAGCATTATTGTCTTCCCGGCTCACCGTCAATCTGGTGTTCGGGTGTAGCCACAAAGTTATAGCCTACAGAGTATCATAGCACAAAAACGAAGTGCACATGATAACGTGCGATTAAGTTATTGATGCCTCTTGCCATTGATTCAGTTGGCAGCCCATGACGAAAGGAAATCGGGCACCGGCAACATGTTCCGGGTCATCTTCATCCCCCCAGGCGCCCGCCAAGAGGAGCGAATGGAAGCGAGTGCCGTGGGAAGAATGAGTGTGCATCGGTGGGAGGGGTTAGTCATACTGTAACATACAGTATAGAGATAAAGGTATGTACAGGTCAGAGCACATACTAACTTAAGACAGAAGGGATTTGGCAGTTCTAGTATCGCAGTAAAACAAACAGGGCGAAATTACAGCGTTCAAGTTACTTATGCAATCGACCTGTCAACGTGTCAACTCGTCCAGGACCACGTTTTATTATTTCCGTCTAACTTGTGGGGAGACGCAGGTAGGTCCGGGTCTAGCGCTTTCACTTAGCACTGTGATCTGGGTCGGGGATGTGCCGACCAGAACAGGAGCGTTTATCCTCACTATCCGGACCGAACGAGGGCGGTGTTAATGGTGCCTGCTTAATGTGCAGGCGTTGGGTGACACAGAAAGTAGCTGACATAGGTGGATGGACGAATGTGGTAGGGAAATATTCTTGAATGAGATGGGATGATATCGCCGATGCCGAAAGCCAGGGGAACAGCCTTCAAACGGCGAAGCCGGTGAAGGTGGGTGCGTGTTACCAAGCGTGTTACTGCCAACTTGTTGCTCAGTAAGCAACGGTAAATCCTCGACAAAAAAGGGAATTGCTTCAAGTCAGGGCGCTTGTGAGCCTTCAGGTGGATATCCATTATGATAGTGGCCGATGACTACTTGCCCATCAAACCGCGTTCCTTCAGTGTTTCACTATTTAAGCACTAGAGATGGACTCTGAATTTGGACTCATCTCCTCCCACAGAACAATCACCTCTCCACGCATCTCATTTCTTTCTAGATTTGTCTCTAGATGTCCGTAGCGGCAGCATTCCACGATACCTTCTTTGCTTATGCCCTCCGTTTGGCGTTCGGGTCGCGAGTTTTTCCCCACCCGGATGAGAAGGAGCTTCCAGCAGTCTGGAAAAGCAAGCGTCCAACACAGACGTCGCCACGAAATTCAGACCCGCTCACCCTTAATGACGTCCCCAGTCCTGACGTCAGGTCAGTAGTTTCGGAAACAACCGTTATTGCCAATACCCCAGCCAAGGCAGATCCAGAGAAGGGTCAGGATACTCTGCTGGTAGATTGGTATGGGCCCACGGATCCAGATGTATGTATGAGTTTGTTCTCGTCGAAAATGCAACGTCTCACCCGTAATATTAGAACCCGCAGAACTGGTCGAGTGGGAAGAAGGCATGGGTCATGTTCCAGACGTGCCTTCTAACTTTTGCCGTGTACCTTGGCTCTGCCATCTACACCGCTGGCCTGTCCGGTGTTACTTCAGAGTTCCACGTCAGCAACGTTGCCGCGCTTGTCGGACTGACAACCTTTGTGGGCGGTTATGGGCTTGGTCAGTATAACAGACCGTTTTATCTTATTTCCTTCCTTGTCTTCTGACTCAGAAATTAATGCAGGTCCGATGGTCTGGGCTCCTTTGAGCGAAGTCCCTCAAATTGGTCGCTTGCCCATTTATATCTTCACCCTCGTCATGTTCGTTGTGTTACAAGTGCCCACAGCCCTTGCTACCAATTATGGTATGCTCATGGCCTTTCGGTTTCTTACCGGTTTCTTCGGCTCGCCGATTCTTGCAACGGGTGGAGCGACCATCGCCGATATGTATGCCCCGAAGAAACGGGCTTACGGAATGACGGTTTGGGCCCTTTTCGCTACCTGCGCGCCGAGCCTCGGTCCACTGGTCGGTGGTTTCGCTGCCCACGTCGAGGGCTGGCGTTGGACGATTTGGGAGATCCTATGGCTTTCTGGTCCCACGCTCGTCCTGTTATTGTTCTTCTTTCCAGAGACTTCCGCCGCCAACATCCTCTACCGTCGAGCCAAGCGCCTTCGCAAGTTGACCGGAAATCCGTCGATCAAGTCGGCTTCCGAGATCGCGGCGGCGGCTATGACACCCCGCGATGTTGCCGTCGACATCCTTGTTCGACCGTTCGCACTCAATTTCCAAGAGCCGATCGTCCTCGTCCTCAACATCTACATCGGTCTCATATACGCCCTCCTTTATATCTGGTTCGAGTCGTTCCCGATCGTTTTCATCGGCATCTATCACTGGCGTGAGCAGATGCTCGGCTTGTCCTTCCTTGGAATTTTCGTCGGCGCCTTCATAGTCATTCCTCCGTTCTTCGCCTACCTGTATTACGTGCAGGAACCCAAGTACAACGACAATGGCGAACTGAAGCCCGAGGAGCGGATGCCCATCGCGATAGTTGGCGCATTCATCGTCCCCGTCTGTTTGTTCTGGTTCGGATGGACATCGCGGGCAAGCGTGCACTGGATTGTCCCGATCATGGGTTCAAGCCTGTTCAGCATGGCGGCACTACTTCTCTTCGTGAGTGTCATTTCGTCCACGCATTACAATTACTGACTTCCGATCGTACAACCATGACAGAACGCAGTCTTGAACTATCTCGCGGACGCTTACCCCACGTACGCTGCTAGCGTGCTCGCTGGAAACGACTTTATTCGATCCATGTTTGGTGCCGGATTCCCTCTCTTCGCCGGGGCTATGTATCGCAACCTCGGTGTCGGATGGGCAAGCACGCTCCTGGCACTTCTTTCGTGCGCCTTTATTCCAATTCCGATTCTGCTCTACAAGTATGGGGAGCACATCCGGATGGCGAGTAAGCGCGCCCGCCACGACTACGACTAGACACTTCGATGCCATCCCGCTTGCTGGTGGTTCATCGTCAAGAAAAATGGCTTCTCTTCCTTGTCTATTCTCCCTTGGTTTTCATCTCGAAACCTTTAGAGCGCTTTGTATAATGTATACCCCGCATCTGGGTCTGGATCTACATTGTAGCGTATCACATTTCATGATCCTTAGATTGATTGCTTCACACACGACCTATTTTATCTCATACATTCTAGTTTTTTTCTGCTGATTTAATTCTTCCTACTTTATGGGTGGTTCGCGTCCGGAATATCACTTTCTGTACAGAGGGGAGGGAGTAAAGGACCAGGTACGGTAATAGCGTTACCACTTACAGTAGAGTTATAGTAGTCTAAAAGAAAAATTACGTGCACAGAGAAGATATGGGCAATGAGATCTTAATGAGAATTGATTTGAAATACGAGAACTGTATCTCTAATGAAGAGACAAAGAACTAATACAAATACAAAACAAATTCCTGGTAGGTTTCTGCGCAAAGGTGACTAATTATCCGAGATCTGATTGAGTATTTTTTCTGGGATCTCAACAACATTTCAAAAACAGCCAGGGCATATCTGCTGATGGGAGTTCCCGAAACACCGTCTTATTTTGAGAAACCCCTATCGATACGAAAACGGCCGCAAAAAGGAAGGCGAGCGACAGACAACCACTCTCCATCGCCACATTTCCGAGGCTTACAAGAACCCATTTCCCTGATCTCCACATCCGGCGGACTGAGAAAGCATTTTTTTTGGCTGGTCCCGCGCGTGACAAGAGGTATACTGCTGCCAGTGGCACCGAACGAGTTTTTGAGCTTGTTACTAGTCCCCAGAATGGGGTACCTTACCCCATTTACGGGTTGAAGACGACTGAGTGAACCTTGGCGTATTCATTGGAATGCGGTTTTTACTGCCAGTGGCGTATGGTACTGATGCGAGAATTCACGGAAGCTGGTCGGATTTGCCAGCCACACGTTAGGATGAGACCTGCGTAGACATCTCGTACTCGCACTCGCTTGTCACGACTTTCTGGAAAGAAGCAAGATCTCCCACATATAAGAGATTCAGGGGGTCACTCTTTTCCAGATCCTTCCTGAGACAACTCTCTGGCTCCCTTGTTGAGTACGACGTGGCGCGATACAATGTTCTCTTTGTTGCTCCGTGCCGCAGTGAGACCCCTGCAGGTTGGTCGCAAGCTCCGTTTGTACCTTCACCCTCGTCCCACAGTTTTTGGTACCATTTTTGGTATGTTGATTACCTTCCGGTGTTCGACGGGATGCGGTACTGATGCGGTGGAGCGACGATCGCCGATTTTGGTGTTCCTCCGAAACGGCTTATGGAACGAGGCTTTCGGCCACCGGGCCTCGGCCGGGTCCGCTTGTTGGTGGCACCACTTTCGACGCCCACATGAAATTCGCGTTGGTCGCGTTGGATTTGGCTCTCTGGTGCTACCTTCGTCCCGTTATCTTCCTTCTCCTCGGATATGTCCTCAGCCAATATCCTCTATCGTTCGCGCTAAGCGTTTTCGTAAGGTGACGAGTAATCGAGTACTCTCTCAATCAAGTCGGCTTCCGGGATCCCCTTTCGTTTTCAACTTGCATGATATCTGATCGTCGATGTCTTCATCGGTCTCTCATCTGTGTCCTTCTTTACTACATATGGACCGAGTCTTTCCCGATCTTTTTTCGCCTGTATCCACCGCTGCCCTTGTCGTTCTTTATTGGTGTAAATAAGGACTAAGCTAGGGAGAACTCCAGCTCGAGGAGCGCCTGCCCGTCACGATCTTCGTTGGTACGTCCGTCGTCTCTTCTCGTTTAGATCTACATGTGTGCTGCACTGTCCCGATCATCAGCGCATCAGCCCTCAGCTGCAGCATTTTCAGTGTCGGCGCACTACCTACAAGGAGACAGGCGATGTGACAAGATGGAACTTGTGTAGACCCACTGGTACACTCGTTTGTTAGAAGAAACAGTGACTCTCGCGCATAAAAGGTTCACTCTGCCATGTTCCTTCGTGAAGAAACGTGTCAGTTCTGGTAGTGTGTTGTCGTTCTGCCTGGGACACGATGTTCTCCTTATCGCTTCATGCCGTGGCGCTGTGCGCGTTCGCAAGCGCTGCATTTGCGCTTCCACGACCAGTTCCAGCTCAAGTGGCGCGTGAGGCTACCGGCTCTGGGGAACCCTTGGCCCACCAGGCGCCAGACGCACAGGTACTTATACTTGGAGGGGGTGTCGCTGGCGTCATCGCCGCGCGGACGCTAGCTCAACAGGGCATCACCGATTTCATCATCGTAGAAGCACGTGACGAACTTGGAGGTCGCATGCGCAGCGCAGCGTTCGGCGCACCCAATCGCTGGTTAACCGTCGAGCTCGGTGCAAACTGGATTCAAGGTACGCAGGAGGGGAATGGTCCCGCGAACCCGATCTTCGAGCTGGCGCTCAAACACAACCTAAACGCCGTCAAAAGTGATACAGACACGAGCATGAGTACGTCAACTTTGACTCGTTTCATGCAGAGATATCTTAACGGGGGAGCGCGCAGTGACTTATGACGTGAACGGAGCAGTGGATTACTTGGATGTTTTCAAGAACGCGCTCGACGCGTTTACTCAATTCACAATCGCGGCTGCGGCGCGACTCCCTGGGAACCTCGTCGACTTGACGGCGCGTGCAGGTTACTCTCTGATCGGCCAGAAGCCAAAAACTCCGCACGAAATTGTTTCCGAGTACTACACCTTCGACTGGGAGTTCGCACAGACGCCAGAGCAATCGTCTTTCATCGCTTCGGCCTGGGTACGATTTGCGTACTATCCAGCGATGACTTAGGCGGTTGATAGGTCTAACTGTTGCTAGGGAATGAACTGGACATACAATGTAGATCAGGGAGGCTTCTCAGAGGATAACTTGCTCTCTGTTGATCAACGCGGGTTCAAATATCTCATTCAGGCCGAGGCGGCAGAGTTCCTCCACCCGTCACAGATCCTCCTCCAAGCCACTGTCGCCACAATCGAGTATTCCGATTCGGGGGTCTCTGTCATACTCATGGATGGGACAAAGTTGACCGCGCAGTATGCGATCTGCACGTTCAGTGTCGGGGTGTTACAAAATGACGATGTTTGGTTCGATCCTCCCTTGCCAGCGTGGAAGGTCGAGGCAATCTACAGCATGACGATGGTAATAAATAGGGTTACATGTGTCAAAATGAGATAAACGGTGACTAATGCCACCCACAGGGAACGTACACTAAGATATTCCTTCAGTTTCCTCAAAAGTTCTGGTTCGACACTCAGGTCTGTGACACACCTATCGAAATAAAGCACGCTGACGATATCGCGTTGTAAGTTCGCCCTATATGCCGATAGTGAACGAGGGCGATATCCCGTCTGGCAAGGTCTTGACATCGACGGTTTCATGCCCGGTTCGGGTGTTGTCTTTGCTACTGTTACGGTAGCGACAGCTCCTACAGATCCAGACCCGTGCTCTGCTAACTGGGATCGCAGGGCGACCATTCGAAGCGTATCGAGGCGATGACCGACGAACAAGTTCAGTCTGAGGTGATGGAAGTATTACGAGCGATGTTCCCGAATGTGACCGTCCCGGAGCCCACGGCTTTCCTGTTCCCGCGCTGGTTCAGCGACCCGCTATATCGCGGAAGCTTCAGTACCTGGCCACCAAGCTTCGTCCCGCAACACCGCATCAACTTGCGTGCGCCAATTGGCCGGCTCCACTTTTCAGGAGAAGCAATGAGCGAGAAGTATTTTGGTATGCTTTTCGGATATCTCCATGACATGTGGTATCGATGACTGTGGTTACCTCAGGGTACTTACACGGAGCATATTTTGAAGGCCAAGCGACAGGGAAGCAGATGGTGGGATGTATCAAGGGCCAGCAATGCAATCCCCAACCCCCCATCTTGGGCATTCAGAACACCTACCCTTACGGCGTGTAACTCATCACACCCTTCGAAACCTCTCATACTGCACCAACCAGGGTATTTCTTTTTCCTATTTGTCATTTCTCACGTAACGAGACCACCCGTACAGACTTTCAAAGTTCTTTCTCAACGGGTTTGACCCTTCGTGTAGCCTCCATGACTCCGCTTTTCTCTTCCATGTTTATACGTCCATCTACTTCGGGCTTCTTGAAGACTCGAAATTCTGACATGTAAATAACCTGCTGTCTCCACTTCGCTCGAAGACGGCAGACCCATACTTTTGCGCCGAATACGTGCTATTCCTTTTGTCTTAACCTCTCTGATAAGCTCTAAAGTCGTCCCTGATTCATAATTGCCGGGGTTTCGCCGTTCAGCTACTGGCGATATCGATTGATCCAGCACCATTTAGTTTAATACGATCGTAACATCTCCCCGGACCGGCCGCGCCCTGGCCCTCGGGCATGCCTTCGTCTCGCACCCACGTTCCGAGCCTAGTGCCAGGGCTACTGACGAACTTTCGATGACGATGCATGATGGACCAGGAGTTGGGTATTGAAACTTTCAAGTTGTCGGACATCTCAATCCCGACGCAATGGTCATATCCCATTCTGAATCGTCTCAGCGTCGAAATGTAAAGCAACTCAATCCTCGTGCCTTCTTCTGAACCTCACGCACTCAGTCTCAGTGTATCGTAGAGTCGATGTAGACACCATCTATCTCGGCGACCTCCTGTAATCATGCGCTACTGTACAAATTTTCAAAGCCCGTCTCACAATGTTGGGGCGACATACCCACGGTGGGAGGTATTTACCAAAGAAACGATGGGTCGTCTGGTTATTCGAGTTGATGCCGTTCCGAGCATCCGGGCGAATTCGTCATCAATGGCAAAGAACTAACCATGTAATGGCTATGACGGAGTCTCCTCCAGGTCTGCCTAGAAAAAGCATGTGGGTTTCGAAGGTTTGTGCGCGGCGTGGGACTGACTCTATGGTTCGCTGCTCAGGTTTTGACGGAGGCGAAGAGGTCAGACAGGGTAGCTTCTTTATATGACATTGGTTTTGTGTCCTAAAAAAGGGGGCATGTCGTAAATAATGTGATGTGTATTCCTTTTGCGTAGATGGCGTCGAGCGGAATCCAGTCCTTAAAGGCTCAAAGGCATAATCGGCGCTGAGTGATTAGGCGTACGACCATTCTCTGGTGTTCTGGAAAAGTTTGGAGATTCCCAACCTCCTCGGTCTCGTCCCCCTCGTTCCTCGGCCATGACTGTCGCCTTGGCGAACCCTCGGAACCCGAAGCCCGAGGGGGACGATAGAATGGAGTTGTAGGGTCTAGCCGGGGGAAGCGTTAGTGTGATGAGAGAAGAAAGTTCAGAAGCGTATTGGGCCCTCCGTTGCCCAGGTGGAGGGATGTTCTGGTCGATCCTGATGACCCGTTGTGAACCGACTGGATGAGATTGTTCGTTCAGTAACGGCTGTGGACATTGAGCATAGTGCAGAAATCCTGGGTGTTAGTGAGCTGTTACGCATCAGGCCTCAGGCCATAGTGAGCGTACTACTGTATATAGAGTACATACAGCACTGTAATGATCAAAGTTCAAAAATGGAAAGCCGCGCGCTTATATGTTACCCGTGGCTCTCTCGAAGATTTCAAACTCAAACTCACCCGCACCAGTCAAAAGAAAATTCTCCCTCGTTCCTGATCCTCCCGCCTGTTACAATTCTAGGAGTGGTTGCGATTTTACTGACGCCACTAGCCCGTTAAACTTTTTCTATTCAAGTTTACGGAGTGACCCCGATGAATCTACTGAAACCAGATCCACCTCATACCGGACACCGCAGCGTTCAATCCAAACTTTTTAGAGGTCTTGTCCACGTTGGATTTTTTTTACTGACATGTTGACGTGAGGATCTTAAAGTTTGCACAGGCCTGCGGCCACGCGCCACGTCAGGATGAGACTTGCGTAGACGTCTTGTGTTTGTTCACACTCGCTTGTCAAAAACTATCCAAAAGAAGCAGGCATCTCTACATATAAGAAGTTCATAGGGTCACACTCCCAGCGCATTCCTTCCTGAGGCATTCCGATAGTGTGTTACCCTGCTGCGCACGACGTACCAGTGAGACGACACAATGTTCAAGTTTTGCCTATCTCTCCATCCCATGGCACTGTGCCTCCTCCTAACCTCTGTATTCGCGCATCCGCGACCTATTCCAGGCACAGCGGCACCTGACGATAGCGGCGTGCCCGCCTCTGGGGCACCGTTTACCCGCGCGGCGGCAGGCACACAAGTACTCATACTTGGCGGGGGTGTTGCAGGAGTCTCTGCCGCACGCAGGCTGGCCGCACAGGGAATCACCGATATCCTTATCGTTGAGGCACGAGATGAGCTTGGTGGACGTATGCGCAGCGCTACATTCGGCGCACCCAATCGTCAGCTGACCGTCGAAGTCGGCGCAAACTGGATCCATGGCACGCAAGAGGGTGATGGCCCCGCGAACCCGATGTTCAAGTTGTCATTCAAACATAGCCTCAAAACCGTCGAGAGTCATCTTCACACGAGCATAAGTGCGTCGACTCGATGTCCTCTTTCTTTCTTGTATGGTCACGCAGGAATGTCTGACGGGAGAGCACGCAGCAACTTATGACGCGAACGGAGCAGTGGATTACTTGGACGTCCTCCATAACGCGATGGACGCATATACTCAATTTACGATCGTGGCTGGGGCGCGGCTCGCTGAGAACCTCGTAGACTTGACGGCGCGTGCAGGTTACGCTCTGGTCGGCCAGAAGCCCAAAACGCCACACGAAATGGCTTCCGAATATTACAACTTCGACTACACATACGCACAGACGCCAGAACAATCGTCTTTCATTGCTTCAGCCTGGGTGCGTCTTGGGTGCTATCCTATGATGAGTCGTGAACGATTGATAAGTCATCCTGTTTCCAGAATAGCAACTCCACGTACGAAGTAGATCAGGGAGGCTTCTCAGAAGAAGATTTGCTCTCGATTGATCAACGCGGGATCAAGTATCTCATTCAGGCCGAGGTGGCTGAGTTCCTGAAGCCGTCACAGATCCGCCTCAAAGCAACTGTTGCGACAATTGAATACTCCGACTTGGGGGTCTCAGTCACACTCACGGATGGGACGAAGTTGACTGCGCAATATGCGATCTGCACGTTCAGTGTAGGGGTGTTACAGAATAACGATGTTCAGTTCTCTCCGCCTTTGCCCGAGTGGAAGGTCGAAGCAATCAACAGCCTGACGATGGTAATACATAGGGCTCCATATTCGAAAAGAGACAGACAGTGACTTTGGCCACCGCAGGCCACGTATACCAAGATTTTTATTCAGTTCCCTCAGAAATTCTGGTTCGACACGGAGGTCAGTTTCACGCCTATCTAAATAAAGTCCGCTGACGATATCGCGTCATGAGGTCGCTCTCTATGCCGATAGCGAACGAGGGCGATATCCCCTCTGGATGAGTCTTGATATCGACGGTTTCATACCCGGTTCAGGTGTCATCGTTGCCACTGTTACGGTAACGAGATAGTTCCCACAAATCCAAGCCAAACTACTAATTGGGATCGTAGGGCGACTTTTCGGAGCGTATCGAAGCGATGACCGACGCACGGGTGCAGTCCGAGGTGATGGAAGTACTACGAACGATGTTCCCGAATGTGGCCATCCCGGAGCCAACTGCTTTCCTCCTGCCGCGTTGGTTCAGCGACCCGCTCTATCGCGGGAGCTACAGCACCTGGCCGGCGAGTTTCGTCCCACAGCACCTCATCAACTTGGGTGCGTGTCTTGGCAACCTCTGGTTTGCAGGAGAAGCGACGAGTGAGAGATACTTTGGTATGCTATTGTTTTATTTTTCTTCTCGGAAATGTTGGTGACAAGGCGTGCTGATAATGGTTGGCCGCAGGGTTCTTGCATGGCGCATATTTTGAGGGCGAGGCGGCAGCCTCACAGATTGTGCAGTGTATCAAGGGCGAGGAGTGCTACCCCCGACCCCCCATCTTGTACTCTCGGAATACGTATCCCTACGGCCTGTGATCGGCACGATCTGTCACGTCATTCAGAACCTCTCGTATTGCACCTGGGTAATTTGGTTATCTGCGCTTGGCTCATTTTCATTTCGAGTACTGTCGTTTACATCTTGAGAAGGCGTCAATCACTATCTGTGGCAAATCCTGGGATACGATATGGAACCCGCGCGACTTTGTTCCGTACGACGAAAACATTAGAAACAGAATTGAGCGCGTCCTACTAGCGCGGCCATCGGAAACGGAGCTAGCAGCTAGCAGTCTAGCATGCATTTGTTGCCTGTTCTACGCATATGCTAGACTCGGAGCTACCCCCGATGAGGGGCGACCAAGACAGTCGCTTGACTCGCTTAGGCCGGACCTTGCCTGACAGGACAGGTGCACAAGATGGTACTTGCGGTCTCCTCTCTATCCAATATCGTACTCGCGGTGGTCCCTGTTGAGCATGCGGGGCTTGTTCCGCGGAGTTTGGGTAATGATCCTCGGAGGTTGGCCCGAGGCCGTGCGCTTGCCTATCTTCTGGGTGATGTTCTCGCACAGGGCTATATTCCGCCTTTATACCAAAGCATTTATTCGCATTATCCACCTGACCTTATTCCTCGGTCCATATCTTGTACTTCCGGGCCTCGTTTTACGCTTGCGGGCGGTTTTGCATTTGGCCACTAGTTTCTCCAACTTCCATTACTTTGGTTTGAGCTTGAACTCTCCAGCCACGCATTTCATCCAGCGTGTGATCTCCCATGATCTGCAGTCTGCCCTTGTTTCCGCGGCATTTTATCATTTTCCGCTGCCCGCCTCGCGACTGCTTCGGCGCAGATTTTCTCAAGATCATTTAGTCTAGACTCGGAGCGAGTGGTTCCACTCAGTCGCCCTGACTACTAGCTCGTGTAGGAAGTGCAGTAGTTGTGGATCCCAAAAAAAAAAAAAGAACTGCAATAGTTGCCTTCGGCTCCTACCTCAGAAAAGAAACTTGCGATGTTGGTGGGGTTGCGGATGGTGCGCGCCTTGATTTTGGAGTTGGGACAGGTGTCCGAGTCTATGAGGTAAGGTCCTAGAATCATTTGCATTAGATCATGTCTGGGTCCGCATCCAAGCAAATGACCAGCACGAAAGCCGCAGCGGAGACCACCTTCGCAGTTAGTTCGCAGAAAGAGCAGGGGTTGGTGGTAAGCCTGTCCAATGAATGGGTCGTAGGAGACCGGGTGTCACTGTCCTGTATGATTGTGCTAAATGGGGGCGCCGGGGCGGAAGCCCTGAAAACCCTGATAACGAGTCATCAGGCCATCAGGCCTGCATCAGGCTCAGAGCTCTTTCCCTAGTACACCGATGAAGCGGCGGCCACCCGGGGTCAGCAAAAAAATAGAAGGATATCTCCCGCACGCTCCGGATAAGGGAGATCCGAGTCTGTACTGCACTGATGAGGCAGTAAGGAAGGTCAGAGCCAACTAAGAGGCAACTTCACATCCGCGGTTACCTGCGCCAAGACAGTACAGTACCAAGCCCTGCGCGGGCAAGTGTGAAGTGGTGCAGAGCTCGGCATTTATTGCCGAGGGGATGATTCAAACTCAGCTGCACCAGTCAATCGTGCGACCTCCCCACTCTCAGTTTCATGGCTGGCTACGGGCCTACAGCAAAATCCGAAGTGATAGGCCCCGGACATTTCGAGGTTCAGAGAAAGAGAGCTTCAGAGCGGGTAGCCTAGACCGACATCCAAGATATTCAGCCCCAGCCGACCCCCAAAAGCGGGTTTAAATAGGCCCACCGATTTGCTGCAAAGGGAACGGGTTCTTGAACGGGTTGTCATTTTACATTTTACTGACGTCACTACAACAGTCCCTAAGGATGGGGTCTCTTTCTCTGTTAATGGGTTGATCATAACTGAGATGGCCTCCAACACTTCAACCGTGACTTATCCACTGGATTTGGAACCAAACCACCAAATTCACCTTCGCGTATCCAAATTAGGTCGGCCCCGAATCTTGACGTCGACGCAGTAGCAATCCGCCTTTTTTCCACGATGGGTTTTCACCGAGACCACACTCATGTGAGGATACTCACACACACTGGCACTCAGAGTCGCTTGTCATGAACTATCTAGAAGAAACAGATTTCCTACATATAAGGGGTCCATGGATTTAACTCTTCCATATTCCTTCCTGAGGCATCGCGCTGGCTCCGGTAGTGTGTTGCCTTACTGCACAAGACGTGAAGCGACAAAATGTTCTTCATGTTTTCGCTCCATGTCACGGTCTTGGTACTGTGCCCACTGGCACTCCCACTCATAAGCCCTGTATTCGCACGGCCCGTTCCTGCCGCTGGCTCTGGGGCACCGTTGGTCCGGAAGGCATCAAACACGCAGGTACTTATACTTGGTGGGGGTGTTACGGGCATCATCGCTGCGCGGGCGCTAGCCGCACAGGGAATCAATTTCCTCATCGTCGAGGCACGAGACGAACTTGGCGGACGCATGCGCACCGCTACATTCGGCGCGCCCAATCGTCAGCTGACCGTCGAACTCGGCGCAAACTGGATCCACGGTACTCAGGAACAGGGTCACCCTGCAAACCCGATCTACGAGTTGGCGCTCAAACATACCCTCAAAACCGTCGAAAGTGATGCACATGCGAGCATAAGTGCGTCGACTTAACATCCTCTTCCTTTCTCGCAGGAAAATCTGACGGGAGAGCGCGCAGAAACTTATGATGCGAACGGAGCAGTGGATTACTTGGATCTTGTCCATAACGCAATGGACGCGTATACTCAATTTACGATCGCGGCTGGCGCACGGCTCGCTGAGAACCTCGTGGATTTGACGGCCCGCGCAGGATACGCTCTGATTGACCATAAGCCCAAAACACTATACGAAATTGCTTCCGAGTACTTCGTCTTCGACTTTACAGACGGACAGAGTCCGGAACAGTCATCTTTCCTTGCTTCGGCTTGGGTACGCCTTACGTACTATCCAGTGATGAGCTGCGGGTGATTGATAAGTCGCCTTGTTGTCAGGGAAGTAACTTCACATATAACGTAGATCAGGGCGGATTCTCGGAGGAAGACTTGCTTTCGATCGATGAACGCGGGTTCAAATATCTCATTCAAGCGGAGGCAGCAGAGTTCCTGCAGCCGTCACAGGTCCGCCTCAAAGCCACTGTCACGACCATCGGGTATTCCGACTCGGGGGTCTCAGCCACACTCACGGATGGGACAGTGTTGACAGCGGAGTATGCGATCTGCACGTTCAGTCTCGGGGTGTTACAGAATGACGATGTCCACTTCGATCCACCTTTTCCAGAGTGGAAGGTTGAGGCAATCCACAGCATGATAATGGTAATAAAATTGTCGAAAAGAGACAAAGGATGACTTAAGGCTATCCACAGGCACCGTACACTAAGATATTCCTTCAGTTCCCTCAAAAGTTCTGGTTCGACACGGAGGTCAGTGTCACGCCTATCTAAATAAAGCGCGCTGAAGTTGCATTGTAAGTTCGCTGTCTACGCCGACAGCGAACGAGGTCGATATCCTATTTGGCAAAGCCTTGACATCGACGGTTTCTTGCCGGGTTCTGGTGTCATCTTTGCCACTGTCACGGTAGCAGTGACTTCCACAAATACAGGCTGAACCCTGCTGACTGGGATCGCAGGGCGACTTTTCGAAACGTGTCGAGGCGATGACCGATGCGCAGGTACAGTCTGAGGTGATGCAAGTACTACGGGCGATGTTCCCAAGTGTGGCCGTCCCAGAGCCCACGGCTTTCTTGTTTCCGCGCTGGTTCAGCGACCCGCTCTATCGTGGGAGCTACAGCACATGGGCGCCTTCCTTCGTCCCGCAGCATCTCATCAACTTGTGTGCCCCTCTTGGAAACCTCTGGTTTGCAGGAGAAGCAACAAGCGAGAAGTACTTCGGTATGGGGGTGTTTTTTTTTCGAAAATGTCGGTGACATGTGGTGCTGATGACGGTTGACAATAGGGTACTTGCATGGTGCATATTTTGAGGGCGAAGCGGCAGCCTCACAGGTTGTGCGGTGTCTCAAGGGCCAGCAATGCAATCCCCTACCCCCCATCACGTATGCTCGGAACGCTTTTCCTTACAACTCGTGATCGATCGCGTGATCCGTCACATCCTTCGAAGCGTCTCGTGATGGTGTCAATCACTGCAGCATAATAGCCGCTGCTGCACACGGGGTAATCACGGACTTCCGAAATCCTTTCTTTACGAGTTTGACTCTTCGTGTAAACCCATAACTCCACTGGCACTTGCCTCTTTCTTCGTTTATACTCCCATCTTACTGCAGTGACCTGTTCCCTTGCTGCGTGTGTATGGCTTCTAGAAGCCTCTTGTAGCCGCGGTTCGAAATTCTGACATGTATATGATTTGCCGTCGTTTGGGAGTCCGCTCGCGGGAACGCGCAAACTCCAGCGTCGTCCTTCCGCATCGCAAATTTCTTGGACGAAGATCGTCCCATCCGACGCGTGCTCGCGTAGAAGACTGAACCGATGCGGTGCTGGCCCCGCGGAAGGGTCGACAGGCACGATGGACGCGCGGCGAAAAAGCGACGACGAGAGGGTTCTTCCGGGACTGTCGTCTCTCTTGGAGGGAGGCGAGGAGAGTATGTTGTCGAAGAGGAAGGGATCCTCGTCTTCGCTATCCATGGGTGGTGATCGACCGGTGATCGTCGGCGACTACGCATATACGGACTTTCCTGCTTCGTGAGATCAGCGGGTATGAGGGAATTTCTTTTTTTTTGGAAGGCGTTTTATTTCAAGCGTGCTACATAGTAACTAACTTACTTAAAATAATGTCAGACTGCAGGAGGGGTGAAGCAGCACGTCTCTTGCGTGCCGCCACCTGTCCGCCCACCGCGGCACGAACTCCCTTTCCGGAGAAGCAAAGGGCCCGCGGCGACTCGCAAAGAGACTGGATCTTGCAAATTGAGGTCTCACATCACAGCCGCAGCAGTAATTATGATTAATTACCCAGGCCGTTGTTCGTCCCAAAAATCATCCTATCTGCCTCTGCACCTTTGCACAGGCCTTTGCACATCTAAGAGATCTGAGCAGATCATAACTTTCCAAAAGCAGCAGATATAGTAGGTTCTGTAAATACGAGATCATGGATCAAGCAAGGGCTCCTACCAAGCAAGGTCTTATAGTCACAAAGTCGACGTAATTAGGGTTCAGTGTAGTATCTTACGCAGGCGACCCATGGCATCTGTACTAGCTCCTACTTGTACATGTAGTACACAGCGAGCCCTAATTCCATTCCGTTCATGCACTGGGATGGATAAATGGTCTAAGTCACTCTAAGGCCCGCAAAGCCTCTACCCACTTCATTCCCCCTTTTTACCCATGGAAGACGGTAAAAGATGACGCAAAATTCTGCGACGCAAGCTATTAGTATGCCTCCCACTATCGCTGCGACTCTGGATACTGTGACTCGGCGTGTTATGACTCTGGGCGGGGCAGTTCGCGGAGCTCCCTTCACACCTGGCTTCTGAACCCTCTTCTATCGTAGATATCTCTCCCTGGTGTAGATGTATCGTGCTTGTTGTACAGGGGAGCAGTCTGTCAGTTTGCCCTAAGAAGCTGTTTAATCGTGTCTGGGTTTGTGCGAGGTTCTGATCCAGCTCCTTGCGGTATTGCTCCGTTGTTAGGCCTGTGGAAACCGATAACTCCAGTAGGGCCATGCGATGATGGTCCCGAAGAGCTCCGTCCTTGGCAGTGGCGGATTTGATCGAGTCCAGCCTGAGTGCTTCCTTTATCACATGTATAATCAATTTCCCACCAAGCACGAGCAAGTTATTAGATACCTCGAAGGCATCCATTACAGAAGAAAGAGCACGGAGCACGCTGGAAAACCGTTCAAGTTCCAGGGCTTCAGTGGAGGATGCTTTTAGACCCGCTTCATTTAACTTCGGGGCTGAGAAGGCCCCCAACTTGAATAAGATATCTTCAAAAGTTCTGGTATTACGATGGTCAGTAACCAATAAGTTACACTACGAGTTGACTCGTGATGCTTACGTATGCAGGAGCTTGCAGGGACCTTCCAGTTCTCCAGTACAAACGGCATCTTTGAGGAGAACCTCATGGGTCAACGCGATAAATAATTCGGAACAGCAGCGGGTTTCTTCGTCAGTCCGAATAGGCACACGTTGCGAAAAATCTCCATGGAGCCCCAATGACTGGAGGAGCACACTTCCCGCAGGCACCAGACGGGTCTCTGCGTATGGCAACAAGGTCGTACAAAGGAACTAGACCTGCCAGATTAGGGCCTGTGTGGAGATTAGGAGCTCTATTCAACAAGAATAAGTTAGACAGAAAACGCACGTCGGGTGAAACACTGGCAGAGTGTCCCAATGGCACTGCGACCGGCAGCGGGTGCACACGGCGTGGGTACAAGACATTCTTGCGACTATTGTGCGAACGTATCGAGGTGATAGAATAGGGAAACGACGTAATTGAGGACAAGGTAGAGGTTGAGTTCGTTGTTAAAGACGACAACGGAGACGTATTCGCAGTGTAGTATGACTGAAATGAACCTGTCGAGACTATGTCGTGCAGTCGCTGCGCGGTCACTTCGGAATCTTCGCGGGGACGGCGCTTCTTGCGTTCAGGACCACCTTCTGCTGGCGCTTCTTCGGCTTGGGCCTGTGCTAACGTACGCTTCTTCTTGCCTCTGCTTGACACGCGCTCGAGTGCGACATCATCATCGTCGGCATCATACTCTTCTTCTTCCGCAAGCCCAGCATCGCCCCGTAATAGCGAGCCAAACGCGGGGCTAAGTGCTCGCGGAGGCGAGGAGGCGGGGCGAAGGCGACCCTTGGACGAGCTGGATTCAGAGCTGGAGTTTCCGCTGCCGGTGGTATTGGGGACGCTGATAAGGCCGCTCTGTCGCCATGATATGCGTTTCTTGGTCTCCTTGAGCAAAAACTCGTTAATGTCGACTTGGATAGTTGCTACGATCGGCGGGGGTAGGGTCGGTGGAATGGGAGACGATAGACGTGCCAGTAGGTGGGGGTGCGATAAAGACGATGTAGAGTGCGGCTTCTTGCGACGTGTGGTGGGTGTCGGGCTCTGAGGGCGGTCCTCTTCGAGTGCATCCGATCCTGCTTCGTCCTCCTCAAATATCTCAGGGAAGCGAGGTGGCCGTGCCAGCCTGTTGGCACGTGGCGAAGCACCTGGGTCTAGCGTGGGACGGCATGCCCCGGGAGGGGGCTCCTGAGATTTGGGCAAAGGAATGTTAAAATCCCTGCGCACCAAGCCGAAGCTCTTCACCAAGTTGTGAATCTGAGGGTGACCAAATCAGTATAATTAACGAGGACGACAGATGGAAGAAGCCATCAAAGTATATAAACCATGAAATAATAACGAAACAGGGCTGCGTTCGTCATGTACGCGGCATCACGACAGGTATTAGGGCCGCCCCAGTGGCTGAGATACCCAATGATCGGGAACGGGGGTTGAGAAGACGGGGGGTTACGAGTGGGTTAGAGTGCTCAGGGCGGATGTAGCAGACTCGTGGTGAGCGTTGGGAAAAGGCTAACTAATCATGGAATGGGAACGGAATTGCGTGACATTGGATATGAAGAACAAGGGGAATGGAAGGGATGGAAGCGTACGGCAGACTCTGCATCAGCTACGATGCGCTGTGATTTTTCCCTCTCTTTCTTGAGTTGTGAGCCAAGGGCGATCTCTGAGGCACGGAAATGCAAGTTCTCGACATAGAGAGCTGAGATTTGTGCATTAAGTTCTTCTATTCAAACACTGAGGGTTTAATTAAGTCTGGTGGGGCCATCAGCGGTGAAGGGTGTGAAGCGTAGCAATGATGGACTTTGTGATATGTTTATTTGCAAGGAGAAACTTCTTCTTGACTGCCAGGTGGGACAGGGAGTGAGAGGGGGCTATGTGAGGAGGGAGAAGAGGGGAGAAACCTACAGTTTTTAAAACTGGCCCAGCTCTCCCCCCCCCTAACATGTCACATGACATCATGTAATCACCAATCCAAAAACTCGGAACCTAAAATAAATTTTGAATCGAAAATTATGTAACTCATCACAAACATAAATATGACATAATCGTCCTCTGTTTTTTTTTTCTTCTTTTATTTGTATGGTGTAAATATAGTACAAACAAAAGCAAATAAGGTGAGCAAATTGCTACGCATTGCATGCAGTGTCCAACCCCCATACGTACCCTTTGGGCGTGCGGCCCCCTCCTCCTCCTTTGGCCCCCTTTACCCCACATGTGTGCAGGACACGCAAGCGCGGGACCACGCAGGACAAGCCCCCACCCCTGCCCCTGTTTACCCACGAAGGGGAGCGCGCCCCCCATATGCACGCAAAGGAGGCACGGGACAGGTACGCCCCCCCCTTTCATCCCCATCCCCGTTCACGTCGAACAGGAGACCCAAGCACCGCCCCCACCCCTGCCCCCATTGACTCACAAACGGGGGGAAGTGACACGCCACCCCTGTTTGCACACAACGGGGACGCAACAGGCACCCCCGCTCCCTTTGTTCACACGCGAACAGGGCACACGAACGTGGGACAAGCCCCCACCACCGCAGCCACCGTTCCCATAGGGGGGGGGCACAGGAACGAGGTGCACAGGACAGGTACGTCCCCCGTCTCTGCCCTCCCGCCCCCTCGTTTACACACGAACAGGATGCGGGACAGCGTGGGACAAGGCACGCACACCCCCTTCCCCCTCTTGCCGGGGACCCTGCGCGCAAGCAACGCCAGAGGTGGTGTGGCAGCCCCCCGGTTTGCATGCAGAGGCCACATGCAAATGAGGGGTCCACGCGTGGGGACGAGAACGGGCATGCCCCCCACACCCTTTGCGCCCGGCCCCCCTCTGCACGCATGGGCCGCGCACGAACACGGGGGCGCGTTCCAGGTTGGAGTGCACCCCCGCGTTCGCGTGCACAGGCAACGCATGAACTGGAATGCACAGAAGCGGCGCCCCCTCCACGACACAGGGGCGAGCGAACCAGGGGGCGCGCCAAGAGCCAAACGTGAACGGGTGGACGCATGGAAGCGCCCCCCCCCTTCCCCGGTTCACGCACCAGGGAAAAACGCGAACGGGTGGCCATGCGGAACCCCCGCCCCTCTCTCCCGTGGGTTCGCGCGCCAGGGCAAAATGCGAGTGGGTGACCATGCGGAAGCCCCCCCCCTCTCCCACGGGTTTGCACACAAGGGCGAAGCGCAACCGTGGCAGAAGCGCCCCCCTCCTCCGTGTATGCGTTCCAGGGGGCACGCAGGTTGGGTGGTGCATGACCGGGCAGCGCGCAAATGGGAGGCGCGCTGTAACCTGGTGGTGCCCCACCCTCCGCTTTGTGCACAGGGGCAGCATGTGTATGCGTGCTGCCCCTGTGCACAAAGCGGAAGAGCACCACCTCCCTGGTTCATGAATGGGAAGGTGAGGATAACGAGCGGGGGCACGCGGAATATGGCGCGTGGCCCCCTTTTTGCTCCCTTGCTCCATCTCGACTTAGACAAAAAACAGTACATATGTTATGTAATCTTTATTAACTAATAAACATGTTTTTCTTTTCATTAAACAAACAAATAAACAAAACAAAGGTTTAATTTGCTTTTGTTTGTACTATATTTACACCACACAAATAAAAGAAAAAAAACACAGGACAATTATGTCATATTTATGTTCGTGATAAGCTACATAATTTTCAAGCCAAATTCTTTTTTGGTTCCGAGTTTTTGGATTAGTGATCACGTGATGTCATGTGACATGTTAGGGGGGGGGAGAGCAAGGACAGTTAGTTTTTAAACTCAAACAAGGCATTGTTCTGTCGTTCGTTCATAAACACGCATGACTCATGCCTGCTCATCGTGGATGGCAGTAAGCAGGCCGAGACGGTGAGGCAGGAATGAAGTTAAGGGGGAACTCAGGTGGGGCAGAGCGTTGTATGCTCGCTCATTGCCCCAGACACATTCATCGATTGTCATAGCCATCAGACCCGGGCTCCGGCCCGGCTACAGCGCAGGGATGCTATTGGTCAACTTGAACGTCTACATTGGTCTCATTTACTGTAAACCCTTCTTTACTTCTGGTTCGATTCCTTTCCTGGTCGGCCTGTCTTTATTGGTACATCCGTTGGCCATCATTATGATCCTACTCCCGTTCTTTGCCTGAAGCCCAAGTTCTACAAGGGCAAACCCAAGCTTGTGGGGCAAATGCTCAGGCTTCTCGCAATCGTTAGGGCATTCATCGTCCCCATTTTTCCCTCTCATTTCTACCCAAGCTGCGTCTGGTTCAGGGTCTGCGTTGCAGTGCATCACTTCCTGTCCCTCCTACTACTTCATGCTGTATCCACATTCCGTATACCACTTTCCGCACAACGGAAGGAAGGTAATAGTAGCTAGATTACTCCAAAACGTTCCTAAATTCAAACGCTGGGCTGCCCGGTTCCGAGCTCTCGATTATCATGCGACTGTATCCCGTCGTGCCCGTCTCTATATGCGTCAGCGCCTCCTCGACGGACAAGACCTCCACATCGACGAGGGTCAATGTGCGCTTCAGATAGGGCAACACCTCCCGCAGCACGTCCGTCTCCACGAACGGTAAAGTCCGCTTGAACGCCGTCTCAGCCCCAAATTCCGCGATGCGTTTCTACAACCAACCAAAGTCAGAAAAGTCAAAAAAGGATAGCAAGGAGCGTGCGTCAATCGCGCACCTTGAACAACTGCACGAACGGCATCGCGCGCTTATCCTTGATCAGCCCGCGCTCTATCAGCACCGCGCGCACCCGTGCGTCGTCGACCCGCGCAGCTGTGGGATCCCAGGCGGCCTGCACGGCCTGCACACACGCGTCCTGCCACTCAGGGAAGCGCGTCGCGACGTACACGCGCAGCGCGCGGGGTTTCTTCGGGTCGAACGGCGGCGGGCCCCCGCCCTTGTTGGCCTTGCCGAGCTTTTTCAGCAGCGTCAGTTCCGCGTCGCGCACCGTCTTGACCAGCGTGCGCATGTACGTGCCCGCGTCGATCGTAGGCACGTCCACTGCCCGCGCTGGCGTTGGCCAGCGCGCGTGCTGAATCGATGTCGGGTGCTGCAGGATCCCGCGCCAGATGTGCTCGGCGAAGTGCGGCGCGATGGGCGAGGCGAGCACCGCTGCGACGTTGATCCAGTATCTGACTAGGTCCCCGTGCATGCCGATGTCCGCTGTCACTTCGCGATACCAGTCGCGGACCGACTGCAGCTCGTAGAAGCCGTATTTCATGGCGTCCTTGTAGAATGTCCTAAGCAAGGCGTGTGAGACCAAACGGTATGTTCAAAGAAAGTAAGAGAAGCATACAATTCGTAGTGCTCTTTGGTAATGTTGATCAAGTTGTTGATTTCTTCCTCGAAGACTTTGTCGTGGTAAGAGTCTTTAGGTCCCGTGCGCAAGCCCGTTGCATCCTTGGTCATTTCCTGCAAGTAATCGTGAGACGACGCATTGCAGATGTCAATACGATCTGAGGACTTGACTTACCTCACACCACGTCAATAAAGTGTGTAAGCGCAGGATGTTCGCGTTCGCGTTCTTCTCCTCAAAGTTGGCGTCCTCAATGCCGTCGCCTGCGTCTGCCAACGCTAAGCGCGTCGCGTCTGCGCCAAACTTCTCTACGCTGTCTCGGAGCGTCAGCGTGTTTCCCTTGCTCTTAGACATTTTCTGCCCATTCAACAGCAAGTGACCATTTGCGCGCATGCTCAACGGCCACTTGCTTTCGGGGAAGATCGCAGCGTGATTATAAATAGCGAAAGACAGATGGTTGTTGATCAAATCTTTGCCGGACGAGCGCACGTCGAACGGATAGAAGTATTCGTATTCGTGCTTCAGCGCGTCGGCCTTCTCCTTGGGTAAAGGAGCGTTGGCGGGCCATGGGCCATTGACGAAAATGTACTCCCAAATCTCGTCCGTCATTTGTTCTGGCGCAATGTCCAACTTGCCGCGGACCTTGCCATCGATAGACCCTACGGTACCGTCAGCCAAGAGAATATGGCACGGATACATACACACCATGCAGCAAGTGTGCGACCGTGTAATAGCACATATAAATAGTCGAGTCGCTCAAAGACTCGACCAAGAACTGCGGGTCCCACGGTAGCACTGAGCCCAACCCATATGTTCGGGCGCACGCCCACTGATTTAGCCAAGCCAAGGTGCCCTCGAAAGCATTGCGCGTCTCCTGGAAGTATGTGTTCATCCGGGCCAACAGGCTTCATAAGGCCAGCAATGAGCTCGAAGAGATCTCGGGGGATATCAAGGGGACGCACCGCTCTGTCTCTGCCCTCCATTTCGTCTCGCCGTAGTCCAGATACCACTGGTCCATCAGCGCGACTACACACTCGTCCGCACTTCTCGAGATCACCAAGCCCTCGGGCTCCGCATACGCGAACGCCACTCCATTTGCGATCATGCTGGCGCGTACTTTGTTCTTGGCTTCTTGCACCGGCTCACCCTTGAACTCACCGACCAGCATCGTGCCGTTATAGAAGCCCTCCTTGTACGCGAGTTCCTTGGCGTCTGCCAACTGCTTGACGTCCTTCTGTGACACAATCTTCAATTGTTTGACTAATGCAGGTGCAGACATTTCGCCATATGCAGGGGTCGAAAGAACTGGGACGGGGTCGAAAGCAGCCCAGGCAGGGTCAATCTTGTAGTACTCGGCCTTCTTGCGCAGGTCCATAAGGGTGGCGTAATCATCAGGCGAGTCAGACGGGACAGAGGTGACGACACCAGTGCCCTGGTGATATCGTGAGCTCAGAATTGACCGCCACCAGGAGGGTCGTAAATTCTACCTTGGTGGGAAGGACGTTGTCCATAGGCAGAACGTACACCTCAGGGTACACCGAAAACGGTGCTTGGATTTTCGTGCCAACTATCGCAGTTCCCTCCAATTCGGCCAATTGCTTCACCTGCCCACGCACGTCGAAGATGCCCTGGAATGTCATGTTACGCGCTGCACGCTGGGTGCACACGTATGCCTCGCCGTCATTCGCAGCGAACACGCCGTACTTGATGGCAGTGCCCACAAAGCAGTTGGTTTGGCCGTACCTGAACTGACATATCAGGTGGATCATTCACCTCGACCAGATAGAAACCCACGAACATCGTCTCTGGACGCAGCGTCGCGGCAACCAAGAGTACCTTTCTGCCGCCAAGCTTACCCTCCAAGGCTTTCTGTGCCGCAGGACTCCACTCGATGACTTGCATTTTGACCCCCGTATATTCTTGTGGGCCGATACCCTCTCCATCGGCCCGATCGTGGTCCATACAGGGCTGGCCGTCTTTAGGGCTGTAGATGGTGTAGCGTTCGCCGAATTTGATCTTGCCTAACGCGTGGAGCTTGTTCATCTGCCAGCGCACAAATGTGTCGTAATAAGGGTTTGCTGGTGTCGTCATGAAAGAACGACGCCAGTCTATGCGCGTCCCCAAGGCGTGGTGGTCTGCCTGGGTACGCAAATGGTTTGTGGGAACTAGGACAAAGAAGAATAGGGCTCACAATCGCGATTGGGGGGAAGTAGGTCAACCAGTAGTATGGGTCCGCAAACTTTTTGATCTCGGAGCGTGGTATACCGATAGACTCCATGATTTGGAACTGATATGTGAAGCCCGTTGACTTAGCAGCCAGCTTTCCTTTCTTCCCTTTGTCAACGCGGGGGGCGGAGGGATTACTCGACTCGGCTGTGGGCTCTTCATCGCGTTCCTCCGGTGTCTCAAAATTTTCGAAATCCTGGCCAAACATTTCCATCTCCCGAATGATTTTGTCTGCGGATGCCTAATCGCGTGCTCAGGACAGGTCCAAGATGGGAGTAGACGGTGACACACCTTTATGGGCATTCCGGTTACATGGAACCCATGAGGGAATAGGACGCGCTTGCCCAACAGGCGATGGTACCCCGCCGCAAACTCGATTTTTGAGATTGTGAACGCATGGCCCAGGTGCAAAGACCCATTCATGTAAGGGTAGGGGAAGTTACCGAACCATTTGGGGAACTTTTCGTGTATTTGTGCGGGGCTGAGGCCTGCGGTTTCCTCCTGTGTTGGCGCATCGGTTTCGAAGATGTGTGCATGTGCCCACTCGTCCTGATACTTCTTTTCCAGGGACTTCAGGTAGTCCCGTTTTCCAGTCTGTCAAGTGACTTGGTCGTCAGCGACCAAGCTAACAAAACATAAGGGGAGACGTACTTGGGCCAGTTCGATGATGTTTGACATATATGCAGAAGAAGAGAAAGATGCTGATTGTACAACTATTTTACAGCGGCTCTGAGAGCGCAACACGCGGCGCCAAAGAGCGTATATTGTGCTAGATGATGTGAGTTGCAGATACAGATCAGTCGCTCTTCACGATATGCGATGGCATCAACCACCGAGTCATAATCAGTCATTTCCCTTATAAGGTATCTTTCTCCTTTTATGTAATTGTCACTCAAACGCGTCGTCATGCATCACGAGACGTGACATGCGTGACAAGTCGCGTCGCGTCAACCAGTTCCCGTTCTCAGTTCCCGTTCTCAAGACCGTTCTTCTCATGCCTGGTCCACAGAACGCAAAGAAGAAAAAGCGTGCTCAGCAGAAGAAGCACCATTCCAGGGCTCACTCGTCGATAGCAGCACATAAGGCGTCCCCGGATCTCTCCTCCTCAACACTTGTAACGTTACTGTCAAGGTTACTGTCACCTACGATTGCTGCACAGGAAGCTGATGAGGCTGAAACTCTGTGCCCAGACCCCCATGTAAAACCTTCTGGTCTTGAGGACGCCAGTCCCTCTATTCATGACACGCCTTACGGACCCCCGGACGACCCGACGTTTATCCTCCTCTCCAACCCTATCATCGTCAACCACGGTGACGGCCCTCGTGTGCGAGACATGCGCGCCTTTCTCAACTCGTGGTTCGCGCAGCCAGCCTGGACCGCTGATCCACTCTGCGCAGAGTTCGCCCAGCACGAGATCTTTCAGATGCTCCGCACCGTGCTTCCCGAGGAGACTGCCCTCGTACGTCTCTTTCCTACGCGCCCCCTACGAATAAGCTGACAACCGCCTACATTAGTGCTTGTGGTACAACAAGAGTAGACGTTTCGGGCGCGTCTGCCCCGCCTGTCTCCGCCCCTACTCGCTGGCCGACGCGCCGCTCAACGCCCCCGCCCTCCTCCTCTCAGAGCAGATCATCAGCGGACTTTGCTCCCCTGTATGTTTCTTTCTGGCTGCATCCGGTGTGCCAGCTATTGCCGTGACGTTGGGTCGCATGGCCGAGGACCTCGACGACGCGACATGGGAGTTGCTTGACTGCGCTGGACCCGCACGCCCTGTGAAGGAAGAGGTTGGGGCAGAGAGAAGCGTGGCAAGCGTCGGCTTGGCGATGCTGCTCAAGATGACGAGACTACATGACTTGGGCCTTGCCCAGCTGTGTATGCCCGAGTTGGCATTTGATGAGGAACGTTCGTCTGATTCAGCCACGACAAGATCTGGGGGGAAAATATAAAAGGAGGGGATTGCGCATACTTGAACCTAGTCCGTTGTAGTGTCCCTCATTATGTATCGTAAGATGTGTCGCCAGTATCATATCATACCCACTTGCCCGTTTCATCGATTGATCCTGTAGTTCAATTACGGTTTATTTGCAAGATAGTATGCCCGCCTAGCTCAATCGGATAGAGCGTAAGACTTTTACGGCAGTGGCATTCCCGTGAGATCTTAAGGCTGCGAGTTCGACCCTCGCGGTGGGCTAGTTGACTTTTTTGTTTCTCTCAAATCCTCAAACAAAGCACCTACATCACTTGACAACCAACATGGGTCTTGATTCAATTCAAGGACTCTCAACCATATCTCACATAGTATCGGAACAGACAAATATACTCCGAAGCGAAAATTGGGCCCGTCAAGTCAGCTTCCGTATTAGATCACGCGCCGACGGCAAGCGGGGCATCCTGCTGCGCTCTACCACCTCTCGCGGTGCCGCCTGGACGACCTCGCTCGCAGGGCGCTTCGTTCCCACTCCCGCACCCCCTTCCGCTACCCGCCGCACGGTTGCGTACGCGGGAGGATCTGACGCCGAACGCGTCGGCGGGCGACGGAAGAAATGCTTCAGTTTGCGCGCAGACGAAGGCGCAGGTACAGCAGGCGTCGAGATGGCGGGAACTGGCATCGTGCGCCGTTCGTCGACGACGCGGCCGCCCCTATCTCTACTTACCTGCTGTGCATCGGCAACAGTAGCAGAGGCGGGCCCGGCGACGTGTGCTAGCCCTCCGTACCCGGGAAGCGGCGGGGCCTTCGTGTCTTGCGACCTATACTCGGAGGAGGGCGGCGCCGTCCGCGCGCCCATTGCAGGCGCTGCGGTCGACCTGGCCTTCAGAACTGGCAATGCTGACTTCATCGGGACGCGGGATCTCGGCGCCGCGGGCGGGACGGATGGCGCGTCTTTAGCCTCGGCAGACTGGCGGGTTGTTGCAGCTGCTGCGATACGCCGGGCAATGCCGCTGCGCGTGGACCGCGCGGGCTCCCTGTCCCTGAGCGCGGCGAAAAAGGCGCGCTGTCGTGAGCTGTGAGCGTTTGTGGTGGCGGGCGGGGGCGGTTTGCTGTGGAAGCCGTCTGCGGGCTGCAAAATGGGGGAAGTCGAGCTGCCGGACAGGAACTCGGGCGCCAACTTGGGGAGCGAGATGTCAAATGGCGAAGCGGGGACGGAGATGCGGGGAGCGCACTTACCTCGGGGAGGTATATGCACGCTAGGCTTTGTTCGGAAGGGCTGGTGACCACTGCCGGAGTGGACGTAGCGGGGAATCTCGCTGGCTCTTCTTCGCAGACCGGCTCGGGTTCGGGTTCAACGAGGCGACACTTCTCCTTAGCCAGGGAGGTAGGCGGGGGATGCAACAGCTCCGCCGACCCGGGAGCGGGAGCGGCCCTCTTCGACGACAGAGACTCCGCAGAACACGTCACCACTATTCTCGGGAGCGTCTGGCCCAGTTCGAGAGCGAGGTTTTCGAGCTCCTCGAGCATGCTGACCATGTCGTTTGGGAGTCCGCTCGCGGGAACGCGCAAACTCCAGCGTCGTCCTTCCGCATCGCAAATTTCCTGGACGAAGATCGTCCCATCCGACGCGTGCTCGCGTAGAAGACTGAACCGATGCGGTGCTGGCGCCGCGGAAGGGTCGACAGGCACGATGGACGCGCGGCGAAGAAGCGACGACGAAAGGGTTCTTCCGGGACTGTCATCTCCCTTGGAGGGAGGTAAGGAGAATATGCTGTCGAAGTGGAAGGGATCCTCGTCGTCGCTATCCGTGGGTGGTGACCGTCGGCGACTACGTATACACGGACTTTCCTGCTTCGTGAGGTCACTCCCATTAGACTTGAACTGCTCATGACTAGACAACGACCTCGTATCCGATTGTCTTCAAATCGGCGGGTATGAGGGAATTGTTGAACAGCGAGGAGGTCAGAGGACCTACTTTCCGTCCTCGGGAACTGGATCGCACCGTGCGGGGGATACTAAGATGCCTCGTCCCCGGTTTTCGTTCTGAGATATTGTCAATTCAGGGACTGGAAGTCCGAAAAGGGAGGCTTACAGAAACGAGGGACAGCGGCTTCTGTACACGGCTGGCGTTGACTTGGAATTGAGAATCAAGGGCCACCCTGGGGATGTTTCCTTGCCTGATTGCTGGTCTCAGGATGCGGGGATAAGTATATGGTAGATTCCGATAACTTGAAGGAGCGCGGGTAGAAGAATGTTTCCCTCGCCCCACCGGCGGCGAAGCTCGGGCCTCCACCACCCGAGCAGGAGTGCCGTTGAGAGGGAGAGCCGCAGTGACCTGTTGCTGAACACTGTCCGAAGTAATCATCTTGAAGGCTAGAAAAGCTAGTCTGTATTCAAAAGAAAGGTAGAGAGTAGAGATGCGAGTGGCGCAATGCGGCTGGCAGAGAACGAAACCACGAAACTGAAGGAATTCAAACCAAAAGAGAAATACCAGATATTTGGTTGCATTTCTCAGGTGACAAAAGTCGACCACGCATTACAATATCGCATTTTCTGGCTTTGGGGGCCAAAGACCGTCCCGCCATCCGAAATCAGCCATACTAGTTTTGTTGTCAGTGAGACCCCGAAAACGATCCGCGCATACGGGACTGAGTAGTTGACACGGGGCTAAGAAGTCATACCAGCTTAATACCAGCCCACGGTGAATGTAGCGAACACCGTCGTTTCCCCACCGGACCAAGCATGTGGAGAGACTTCAGGCAGCGGCGTCGAAAGAGTCGGAATTCAGAGCATCCTTAGCATTGACACGAGTTTTATAGCTGCTCTGTAGGGACCCACGTCCAAAATTCAGATAAATGTGTGCCAGGATGCTGAACAGACGAGTGCTAGACGCCGAGCCCGGGCCATTCACCAGGATCATGAAAACCAACCCTTTGGTTTAAAATCCTCTTCTTCCTTGACTTCACCGTCCCTTTTCTTCCTCAGATACTCTAAAATGTCCTTTACACCTTCAGAATCTCCAGCAGAAGCGCGACCATTCGTCCAGTCAACAACGATCGGCCATTTGACTGCTAGAGGACTCTTCTCGGCGAGGCGTACCAAGCCTTCCGGGGAATGCGGCCTATCTGGCAAGGAAGGGGCGGAGGGATGAGAGGATATGAGGGCAGAAACGTGATGTGGATCATCGACGTCGCGAAGGGGCGGGAGGTAGTCTAGGATCGTACGGATCTGGTCCGCAATGGGAGGAGTGTTTTCGATGACTTCTAAATTGAACTTGAGTGGAGAGGCAGAGGAAGCACCTGACGGATAAGGTGAAGATGCAGCAGCTCTTAGGATGGCGAGCGCTTTGGTAGAAGGGGCAGACGACGAGTTATGACTACAGGGTGATGTTAAAAGATGTGTCGTGCAGAAAGACAACTTGAACTGCTCACAATATGGATAATTGAGGCTACGCAATGTAACTCAGGTAAGTCCATTGAATTTTTGGTCACAGATGGGACTTACAATTGACCTTTTAAATGCAGAGAACATGGCGGCGATGATGAGTGCACTGCCAGTGCGAACGTTTGCCGGTGTGACGTCATCTGTTCAAGTTCTGATTTTTTACAGTAACCACGATCGTTTCGGTCCAGGTGTGGTATCTAACGAACACATCTGTAGCTACTTGTACATGTAGTACACAGCGAGCCCTAATTCCATTCCGTTCATACACTGGCATGGATAACTGGTCTAAGGCCCGCAAAGCCTTGCGCCTATTCTTGTTCGCCTCGTTGCTGTACTTCGAATAAGGTACATCTTGATTATATCCCACTTGTGAAACGTGGACCATGCAGGGCCCGAAGGCGTATCAAGACTCGGTACGGGCGACGTTGGTGAGAACATGTGCAAGTATCTCGTTGTCTTGCACGCCAGTCGCAACGACATCGACTACACCAAGCGAATGGAGCGGAATGGTTGCAGCCCCTTGTTATGCACATGTTAATTGCACGGTCAAGTAGCGATTGCAAGGGGTGTATACAGACCTTCATACCGAGAAGACATGTCGACGTCTTCATCGACGTTTTCCTGTTTGAATCGCTTTTACTTTCATCAAGGGTGTCGTCAACACTCTTGGCCATCTCCGAGTCCCCGTGCTCATCATAGTGATCTAACCGTAACGGTGTTCAACATCATCACGATTCTACACGGACGTTCATGCACCGTCGTCGTCAGAATCCTCTTCTGGAACGTATCCATTATTTTCTTGGGCGGAAGTTGCGTCGTCAGGTGAGAATCTGACGAGAGACAACTTCTCAGACAAGATCTCGAGAGGAATACCGTTCGCTGGGAGGGAACGCAATCTGTCGGCTGAAATCACGATGTTTCGATATAAAGGGTTATTTTGCTTAAGCCGCAGGAGAGCCGTATGGACGCGTTCACGGTTCACACGCAAGAAACCCAGCAATCGTTTTTTCTGGCCGATTCTTAGGCCCAACAAAAGTGACGCCAATGGTCGCTGCCAGAATTGCAGAAGAAGGCATGACCTGTGCATCCGTCATTTGTGTGATGTCTTCCGTGTTGAGCCTGTACGTTGAAACGTTTCCTCGTAAGCCGCTTTGCAAATCTTTGGAACACCAAGAACGTGCTCCCTTCTTTTTCGGATACAACTTCACGATGTATGACGGCCCACGAGTATGCGTTCAGGTAGAGTGAGAATGTTTAACTCGTCGGGAACGGCGCCAATCCACATCCCATTCGCAAGGGAAAGAGGAGGAGTCTTCTTACGATGTACGTGGGACGCGCAAGAAGAACACACGTTAGCAGAATGGATTCCGCATTCGTCGTTGTGAAAGCACAAGGGATTTTGGTGTAGTAGCATTCCGTGCGTTAAAACGTGGGAAGGGTGTGTTTTCGAAGGCAGTAAAATGTGGTTCGCTTGTAAGTCACATAATATTTTGAGTTCAGAAATGTCCGAGTCATTGTCGAAAAAACGTCCGGCACAGACAGCGTAAATTGAAGTCTTCGTTACTGCGTTGCCAGTTGCGTCAATAAATTTTGAGATTCGTTCTCGCCGAATGTTTTCAGAAACGGGTCGCAAGAAGGAATCGTCAACGTTGATGCACGTTGATGGATGTGTGAGAGGCGTTCGACAAGGGACGTTCATCTGTCTCTAATTTTCTCTTTTTTTTTTTCCGCCGCTTCTAGTTTGAGCGAAGACCATCCGATAACGACAGTATGGCTTCGTCTAGTCTTGCACGACAACGTTTTTCTGCAGACGAGAAAGTGTCAGGTAAAGTTTTCCAGATTTCCTTCCTTCCGAGTTAGCCATTTGAGATTGGACCGGGGCGTCGATGGATGGATTCATTGGTCAGAGCGTGATAAGTGAGTCGTCCAAGACGCTATAAAAAGAGGAATGCAAGCTCCTATTTGCACAGGTATTTAAGATGCACCAGGGGAACCCCTTTCCGTTGTGCATTCCTTGTCACGACGACCATCTCTTGAGCGGGTTTATTCTCAATCCCCTCGTCATGGAACACGATTTGACTTCTTATCGCTCCCGACTTCTCTTTGTCCAAATTGTACGTTGCGAGTCCAGGCTTTATTTCAAGTGTCCGCTGGGAACAAGGGAAAAACGGCAATGTGTTATTCGAGAAAGCCACAAAGAGTGAAGCGGTCATGGCCGTTGTCGGTCGTGCTCTGCCAAACAGGACTAACTGTGAACCCCACGGTAACTTTAACCGAAACCACGGACCGCTCGAAGGTGCGAAGTTTCGAGTGCAAATCGTTAAACCGGTGGATACGCCCTTTGAAAACGATTTCGAAAAAGCGGTCGAGGCTCTTACCAAGATACAAGGTCAAGCCGCGGCAACGCCAGATCGGCGAAACTTGATCGTTGTCGAACCAACTTCCGTTTTGGGAGAGTCTTCCGGAACGGGTTTGTGTTTTTCGACCTTCCAGACGAAGACGGCGCATTGACATTATCTGTCAGGCTGAGCCAATCAATGTTGACGCAGGAGAGGAAGTCGACGAGTTGACGGAAAGTTGGCCAGTGTCTCCTGAGTATCGTGCCGATTTGGACAAGATAAAGTTCGATTATTGTGCATTCCCCTTGAGTGTCTTCAGGAACGACATTTTCGTGCAAGCTGATCAAGTCAGCGAAGTAGTTCAGGGTGCACTCATCGAAGTGCACTTCCAACTTGACCACTCATATTCGAACGAAGAACGAAGATTTGTTCGATAGATCCATTGAATGAATCATGGTTCTTCGTTCGAATATGATAATGGTAAAGTTGGAAGTGCACTTCGATGAGTGCGCCTTGAAATACCGACCTGCCAGTGATCAGCGCGCATGAAAACATCGTTCCTGAAAACACTCAGGGGAACTGCACAATACTCGAACTTGATCTTGTCCGAATCGGTACGACAATCAGGAGACACCGGCCTCAAGCCCGTGCAGACGGACTCCCTGTATCTTGCCAATCCGTCACCAACGCCCACCACAGAGGCCGCCGAGCCGATGCTCACATTGTCCATGTTCCCCTTATCGGCAACACACCACCACTCTAAAGCGAATCACGCTGATATGCCTGTGCTCTCCCTGGCCGGTGAAATCACGCTTTTTGCAGTTCTCACTCACTTCTTAGCCTTCTTGCACTTTCCTACGCTTTCTGTGCTTGTGCGCGCTCTGGACGTCTTCTAAGCGCCGTGTTCCCGCGCGCTTCCTCGCTTTCCCGTGCTCTCTGAGCAGTCGGCTCCTCTCTCATCTCGGACAGTCCCCTTCGCGTTTTAGCATTCCCCTTTCCTCTGTCTAATCCACCCTCTTTCCTTAGCTTACTTCCCTCAGTATATAGCTCATGTAACTCTTTACACCTCAGGTTATAGTATAGACTTTCCCTCACAGATTTCGGACTTTGAGCTCAATGTAGTTCACTCCCTTGCATTCCCAGCATGCCGCACTCGCGCGCAGCCTTAGTGACTTGAATCCAATGCGTTAACAACCCTGACAGCCACCCATACGAAGTTTCGCACAGCGCCAAAGCGTGCGCGCCCATTTGCCGACCACCTGCGACCAACCGACACCGTTCTCTCTCCCGACGTCGCCGCACTCACGCGCGCCCTTAGCCCTTCGATCTCGACGTGTCCGCGATAGCCGCTGACCTACGTACAACATCTCGCGCCCCGCGGAGGCCAGCACGAGCACTTGCGACGTTTCACACCCCCCAAATCCTGCGCACACTTTCCTAGCAATCAGGGACACTTTAGGGTATCAGCGCTCACTGGCATGGTTCGCCTCCAAAATAGCGTCAGTCCGCCAAACTACGAAAAGGCATATGTGGAGGCATGTGGGCATGCGAACGACAACCGGCTCGGATGACATGTTGGGTTCATTCGGAAAAATGGTCATAACGTATATATGAAAAACAAAAAACGACTCCATGTTTTAACTTACACAGTACAAACACCGCCACCCAAACCGATAAGACCAGCAAGCGAGGGTACAGTCGACGAAGTCGACTGCCTAGTTTTCAATATGGCGTACAGTACTGTATCACAAATCGGTACAGTAGTAAAGCCGGACCGGGAAGCTACGATAATTTTCGGAGCACACCTCACCTGGACTCAGGCTCCGCTTTATACTGTAATATTTCTAGATCTTGCTGTAATCGGCTGGCTCAGCCGGCTTCAACTATATGTCCGGACATGGTAGTAGTAACCCCATGGTCCGTACTACGTCAGTAGATTTGGTACCATGCTCTTGGCCATGCTCCTGGCCCATCGTGTTCGTGGTATACCGCTGTCCACATGGCCTCCAATGTCTCTTAAATTCGCAGGCATGGCCTTTTGCTCTCTCTCTCGCCTACAGCTTAACTTTCGTGTGTTAAGCTTCTCGGCGCAGTTTCTCGCCGTCTTTTCGTGCCTTCGCTCCCGGCTACTGGTTTCAGCAGTGTGTGTTACATACCTCCTCTACACTCTCGCCGGCAAGCTCGCCGGTCATCGATCTCGCCTCCCCATCTCCAGGTCTTATTTCGTCATCGACCCCGGCTACTGATCCCATCACGAACATCGCAAAGCAAGGCTCGAATCAGTTGAATTCAGAGCAACCTTGGAACAATGCTGCGCGTGAAAGCCAATGCATCCGTGATCCGTCTGCTCACATGTACGACCAGAATATGTCTACTCTCGACAAGGTAGTCAGTCAACTGGATTCGCCAGGGGTTTTTTCTTATTATCCATTTTTATTACTGGGATACGCGCCGGAGACACAGACCGGTCGTAACTACGAGCCGTAACAGTCATGAAATACGTGTAACCTATTGAGAAGTTGCCCCGAGACATAATTAGGAACGAAACTAAGGGTTGAGTGGGTTTGATATCTAGCCTAGCCGCTAGGGCTAGGGGATTCTGGTAACCACAAGGGTAGCCATATGGCAAGTCAGTCGAGACGTTCAAGAACGCAAGTTAGTCCAAGTCATATGAAGACGCAAGAGGAAACTAAACCTCCAGTTTACCTTAATTAAGCAGATCAAGGTCTCGTCCCCCTCAGGCCCGTCCTCGGCCATGGTGGTCGCCTTGGCGAACCCCTCGGAATCCGAACTCTGACGGGGACTATAGAAAGAAGTTGTAGGGTCTAGCCCAGGGGAAGCGTTAAATTAAATGTGATGAGAAGGTAGTATTGAGCCTCCCTTGCCATGTTCGGGATTTCTGGTCGATCCTGGTCGATCCTGGGCGGGTGACTCCGCGGTGGCTGTTGCCGGTTACGTGCCGAAAAGCAAATTTTCTGGGTTACGTAAGGTGGCGTAAGTTCGCTGATAATCACTAAACTGGAGAACGGGGTGGGGTCCCTTTCTCTATTCGAGTTCACAGTGCGGTTTGTGACCTAATAGTACAGCAGAACCAAGAGTAGAACTTACCGCCATGTTCCAAATTACATATGTCGCCTTGGCAGTCGCGACCTGTCTTGGCTTGCCACGATGAAATTTTACCGGCGAACTGACGTGAAGATTTGGAGAGGCCCGTCGGATTCATGGTTTTCACAGGCGATGCGTCCGAGTCAAGAGAAGACTTGGGCAGATGGCTTCTGTTCACACTTGGTTGTCACGGACCGTCTCTAGAAGAAACGGGCACCTCCACGTATAAGATGTCACACCAACTGTTCACCACTTCTGAGGTTTCCTTGCTACGCACAACACAATGTTCTTCTTATCGCTTCATGTCGTGGTACTGTTCCCACTCGTGAGCTCTGTACTCGCACTTCCACGACCTATTACGGCCCCAGTTGCCCGTGATGCTACAGGTGTGCCCACACAAGTTCTCATACTTGGCGGGGGTGTCGCGGGGATCACTGCCGCGCGCATGCTGGCCACAAATGGAATTACCGATTTCCTTATTGTCGAGGCAAGAGATGAACTTGGAGGACGCATGCGCAGCGCTACATTCGGCGCACCCAATCGCCAGCTGACTGTCGAACTTGGTGCAAACTGGATCCATGGTACGCAGGAAGGTAACGGTCCAGCGAACCCGATCTTCGACTTGGCGCGCAAACATAACCTCAAAATGGTCGGAAGTGATGCCCACACGAGCATAAGTGCGTCGACTTGACGTGCTCTTTCTTTATTGTATCATCATGCGGGAATATCTGACGGGAGAGCACGCAGCGACTTATGACGCAAACGGAGCAGTGGATTACTTGGACCTCATCCATAACGCGATGGACGCGTATACTCAATTCACGGTCGCGGCCGGCGCGCGGCTTTCTGAGAACCTCGTAGACTTGACGGCACGTGCAGGTTACGCCCTGATTGGCCAGAAGCCCAAAACACCTCACGAGATCGCTTCCGAGTACTTCGCCTTCGACTTTACATACGCACAGACGCCAGAGCAATCGTCTTTCCTCGCTTCTGCCTGGGTGCGTCTTGGGCACTATCCGATGAGTTGTGGACGATTGATAAGTAACCCCATTCCCAGGGAAGCAACTTCACGTACAATGTAGATCATGGGGGCTTCTCAGAGGATAACTTGCTCTCGATTGACCAACAGGGGTTCAAGCATATCATTCAAGCGGAGGCAGAAGAGTTCCTGAAGCAGTCACAGGTCCGCCTCCAAGCCACTGTCGCGACAATTGGGTACTCCGACTCGGGGGTCTCGGTCACACTCGTGGATGGGACGAAGTTGACAGCGGAGTATGCGATCTGCACGTTCAGTCTCGGGGTGTTACAGAATGACGATGTTCAGTTCTATCCACCCTTGCCAGAGTGGAAGGTTGAGGCAATCCACAGCTTGACGATGGTAACGATTTGGGCACCATATGTCGAAAAGACACAAATAATGACTATGGCCACCCACAGGCAACATACACTAAGATATTCATCCAGTTCCCTCAAAAGTTCTGGTTCGACACGGAGGTTGGTGTTGCATCCATCTAAATAAAGCATGCTGAAGTCCCGTTGTAAGTTCGCTGTCTACGCCGACAGTGAAAGAGGTCGATATCCCATTTGGCAAGGCCTTGACATCGACGGTTTCGCGCCCGGTTCTGGTGTCATCTTTGCCACTGTCACGGTAGGGATAGCTCCTACAAATCCAGACCTAACCCGCTAAGTGGGATCGCAGGGCGACTTCTCAAAACGTATCGAGGCGATGACAGACGCGCAGGTGCAGACCGAGGTGATGCAAGTACTACGAACGATGTTCCCGAAGGTGGCCATCCCGGAGCCCACGGCCTTCTTCTTCCCGCGCTGGTTCAGCGACCCGCTTTATCGCGGTAGCTATAGTACCTGGCCAGCGAGCTTCATCCCACAGCACCTCATCAACTTGGGCGTGTCTCTTGGCCGTCTCTGGTTTGCAGGAGAAGCAACGAGTGAGAAATACTTTGGTATGCTATTGATTTATCTTCCTTCTCGGAAGTCATGGGGTGCTGATAATGGTTGGCCGCAGGGTTCTTACATGGCGCATATTTTGAGGGGGAAGCGGCAGCCTCACAGATTGTGCAGTGTATCAAGGGCCAGCGGTGCTACCCCCAACCGCCCGTCTTGTATGCTCGGAACACTTTTCCTTACGGCGTGTAACCCGATCCGTTACATCCTTTAAAACCTCTCGTACTGCACCTGGGTAGTTTGGTTATTTGCGCATGGCTCATTTTCGTTTCGAGTACTGTCGTTTACGTCTTGAGAAAGCGTCGATCACTATAAATGGCACAATCCTGGGATACAATATCGAACCCAAGATCGAACCCGCGCGATTTTGTTCCGTTCAACGGAGACGTTAGAAACAGAATTGAGCGCGTCCTAGCGCGGCCATCGGAAAGTGAGCTAGCAGCCAGCAGTCTAGCATGCCTTTGCTACCTGTTCTATGCTTATGCCAGAGCTACTTACGAAACCCCAATCTCCTGTGCTAGCAAGGGATAAATTATTATGAACTACTGGGTGACTTCCCATAGGAACCTGGCGGGTCTAGATTGTTACAATTTCTGCATCCTTTCCTTACGATATATCGCATACACTGTTCTTGTCACCTTGGTTATGTGTGTACCCTCGCTTTTGCGTGGGAAAACATGGTGGTTTCACCCGACGCGCGCGACCGGACGCAATTGCATTTCTGTCGCCAAACGCATTCGCGACGTTCCAAAGCAGATTGTCATCATAACCCAACTAGGTTGGCTGAATATGGAGCCCACCGAGAACTTACGGCAGCACACTCACCCGACGTGCCAGTGGCCAGTTTTACACCTCCAAACGAGTCTTTAATAACCTGAGCTAGTGCACCCCATGTGTAGTCATTCATCTTGTTTCCATGTCCTTTCTCTGTCCTCCACTGCAGTTCGGGAGTCATGGCCGCGCAGCCTCCAAATTTGCCTAGGGACCAAATCCTGAAGTGATCGGACTAATTGCAGCATATGTTCCCACGAAGGAGTACTAGAGGAGGCGGCCAGGCTGGATCTTGGATCAGGAATTCGATAGTGGACCAGCCTTCGTAGCCGCTATGCGAAAGTACGCGTCGGAGAGCCACTTCGGATTGGACTTGGATTCGGATTTTCGGAGTAGAAAATTTCTGTCCAATATGGTGTACTACAAATCGCTGAAGCGAGCGAGGCGCTCCGACGGCTCTTGTAATATCTCGTCGCGTTGGGGGGTTCCATTCGAATTCTGGCCGCGACAATTCGCGAATGTGAGTGACGTCATTGCATGTGTTCCAAGTTACTGTGGCCGTGTTCAAATCCATTCATACGTACAGATTGGTCTGATAGTCCATTTTGTGGCAGACCACTCTCGGTATAAAGTTGGCGAGACAGCTACAATTCCCTATTGTTCTTATCTCTCCCACTTTGAAAATGCTCCGCATTCCCTTCCCTTCTACTGGCACTGAGAACATTGCTCTCTACCGTGGTCGCAAGCGGGCTAGGCGGGACGCTCTGAAAGATTGTCTGTCTCTTAGCCGTCAGCCACATCGCTCACCGTTCTGACAGAAAGTTTGATCTAGTGACGAACTCTGTTCCCGTCACCATTCTCAAGCGTCCCATACCACTAGCCCGCCAGCAACTACCACCTCCGCCTGTCGTCAAGATTCTTACGAATCCCAAGCGACAGGCGGCCACTGCTCCCGCCGTCCGGGCTCATCCTTACTGTATTGCCAGTCCTTCGCCACCTCCTACCCCCGTTCCAAACGCCCGATCGGCAGCCCACGTGTCGTTCGCCGTAGTGGTCCCCGGGGACTTCTCACCGCGCCGCCGGAGTGGGGACAGCACAGCGCCGTCGGTCCCCAGGGCCGGGTTCAGGCCTGAGCGGATGGTGCGGCTTCCCAAGGTCATCATCCACGAGCCCGTCTGGTGGGACCAGTGGACCGATGTCCACCACCCTGGAACGAGCTATGGGGAGATGCTGGACGTCCCCCCAGTCAACTGGCGCGGTAAAATGGACTCTGACGACCTGGCGCGCTACTATCCCAAGGAGCGGGCCGCCGAGCGGATCCTGCAGATGCTGCGTTATCTGGAGCGCGGCGGGACTGGCCATCGCTCCCGTCGTCATGGGCGCTCAGGATCTTGTCAGAAGGCGGAGAAGGCACGCTCTCGGGCGACCACCCCGCCGTCTTCCGCGTCGGCCACCCCACCCCCCACCTCTTATTCTTTTCTATGAGCTGTAACAATCTCATGCCCAAGAGTTTGAAAGCCGAAGCTCGCGATGATAGCTGCGTCCTCCGTCCTTTCCTTTCTCTAACGCTGGCGTCTGCCTCACGCCGGCGAGTCGCGGCGGCGACGTGGGGCAGGCGTCAGTGCCATCGCTCGACGCGCAGGTTGCTGAGTCGCGGCGGGGACCTGCGCGCCGAGTGGCGGGTTTTTTCTCTCTTTTTTCTCTTCTTCGTCTCTGGTCTCTGCCTTTCTCTGCTGCTCTGTGTCTCTCTCCTAGCGTTTCAGTCTCGGTTCTCGTCACAAAAAAGCGCAAAAATACCAAAGAAAACCAAAAAAAAAAAATCAAAACCCCTCCTAAAAAAACCGTAAAAGCAACGAAAATATTCTTGCCTGTGTTTGAATGCCTTGGACTGGATTTCATTGCGTGCTTCATTTATTCTTTTTTTTTTTCGTTTGATTGGCATGGTCTTTATCTGCCCAGTGTCTCCGAGTCTCGTGTTTTGCCTCTTCTGCTTTTTGCATTGCCGCGGCGTACAAGCCGCTTCCCAATCTCTCGTGCTACCAGTTAACGCCGAGGCCTGAATTGTGTATGGGGCGGGCGCCTCAGGCGGTGGGGTCATGCCTTGGCCGAGGGTGTGATTCTTCGCCTGTGGGGTTTCGTTCCCTAGCCCATTTCGGTCTGGTCAAAGTGCGGCTCAGCTATCTTTTATTTCCTTGCCGATTTCGTACTAAATATCCTGCGGCTGTCTAGCCTTCTTCCCGCTGTTGTGACTTTTCCCCCACCCTTTTGCTGCCATTGGAGCCCCCGCTTTTCTTTTTTTTTTTTTTTTACATATTCCATGATATTTCCTTGCGCTTGCTTATTCGTTTAGACACTTCGTATTAGGACCCGGCATGATGTGGACGCACGTCTTGCTTCGATCGATCTCGAACTTCATAGCGCGCTCAAGACCAAGACCATCTGGAGTCTCTCTGGTTCTTCTGTCTGCCCACGGCGCTTGGCTTGGTTCTGGCTTGGTTTTCTTTGGCTCGGACTGCTGCTTGCTTTGGCTTGGGCTCTGAGGCTCCGGCTGGTATACTTTTTGGCGTTCTGATACGGCATCGCTTGACCATGTCTCAAGCGAGAACCCCGGTGCGTCCGTTTTATCCCCTTATCCCTTTCCAGTTTCGCGCGCCAGAAGAGCCGCCACTTCAAACTCTGAACGAGCGTGAATATGCACGACCGCAAGTGGCCCGACCCAAGTCGAAGCTGACCCCAAGAAGCCGTGTCGGGCCCCATCTGAAGTACGTCGTCTCTATCGATCCTTTCCCTTCCTCCCCTCCCCCTGTTGGTGTTTGTCACACGGCGGCGTGTCGCGGCGACCGGGCGTGTTGGCAAACACCAACACCTTTTTTTTTCGCTCCTCCGACCTACATTAGGGTTAAGGTTAGAGATCTTTGTACGATGAACGTCAAATAAAATAAACCTATGAGACGACGACTTTTGACTTCGAGTAAGGTACAGCATGCTTTTGTATTTGGCGCAACAAAGAAATAGTGCAGTGCTCCGATATGCAGTCATTATTGCCAAAGAGGGTAGTCGCGTTTGTTTCGATTCCATTCCATTCACTTGACATGCAATCAACACCAACACGTCCAAGTCATCACGCTAACGCCTCCCGTTCCCTATTTAAGAACCCATGGCCTGGGACGACTGCGGACCCCAACCCCGACTCTACGCTGCCGCCGCCGACGCCACCACTTCCCGAAAACCACGACTCGGACTCGGACACCAGCCCGACACCGACGGACGGCGCAATGGCACCTGCGTCGTCTTCAAGTCCAAGTCCAGTCGCATTTTTTGGCCTTCCGGCCCTCCCCTTCAGGCTCCCGAGCATAGTAGGCATGAGCGGAGCTGCGGGACTCGCACTCCCCATATCCATAGAACGCGTCCGCGCGCTCGAACCTCGTCCACCCCACCCACCCATCAAAGTCGTCAAGCCAGACTGGGGCCGGCGTTCGTCGACTGCTGCGAGCGTCAAGGCGACGTGGCTTGGACACGCAGTGCGTCGGTGCTCTTCCGCGAGAATTTAGCTCACCTTTTCCAAGAGCTTTCTCGTCGAGTTCCCAAGTTGTACTGTCGCCGACGAACCGCCTCGCGTGTTGTTCGACCCCATCTTCTCCGACAGCGCCGGTCCGTCTCCCTGGGTTGGCGTCCAGCGCCGTCTGCCTCCCCCGTGCACCGTCGCCGAGCTGCCCGAGTTCCAATTCGTGGTCTACTCCCATAACCAGTGTGTTTCTTCGGGGAGACCGCACCCTGTCTCCCCTTTATGGCCCCTAACCGAAATGAATAAACATATAATATCGCAGCTATGACCATCTCGACCTCCCGACGCTGCAACAGATCCACGAGCTGCGCGGCGACCGCGTGCATTTTCTCGTCCCGCTAGGTGAGCCCAAGACGGCCTCAGCTGCCCCTTTTTGTCACACTGCGCTACCCTGGTACTCACCGCTCGTGTGCCAAACAAAAAAGGCAACAAGACATGGTTCGAGCAAACCGGGATCCCGACTTCCCAAATCACGGAGCTAGATTGGTGGGATATTGCCACGCTGCCAACCCATCTCCACTCGCACCAGGAGCTCAAGTTTGTTTGTACGCCGGCCCAACATACTAGCGGTACGTCACCCGTCCCCACCCAGTAGTCACCACAGGGTCGATCAGAGTCCCCGCAGGCCGCAGTATTATCGACAACCGCACCACACTGTGGGCAAGCTGGGTTGTGGAGCAGACGCTTCCCAGCACTCTGACAGGAGGCAGCCGCGCATCTATCTACTTCGCTGGGTATGACTTTTTTTTCACGTGCATCCGCCGCGCTTAGCCACGCTTCAGTGATTCAGGGTACATGACGTCAAGTGGGCCATGCCCCATCTTTGAAGGTCTGTCTGTCTGCCTTTCCATCCATTCCAGCTTTCCAACAATGGCGGTCACGACGCATATATATGCTTAGAGATCGGATCAAAGTACGGCCCATTTGACATCGCGATGCTCCCCATCTGGCGCGGCGGCTCTTTCTCATTCATCGCTCGTCTCGGCTTCCGCGTACGTATCTCTCTCTTTCTCGCGCGCACGACATTTTCCCTCTCCCGGTTTCGCTTATGTCTCCCTCCTACCTTCTCAGGTCGTGCATACCCGGGAATCTATTTTCACCTCCTGGCACGCGACCCCCGCGCACGCTTTACGCATGCACCTCGCTCTGCGCGCACGGCATTCGCTCGCGATGCACTTTGCCACGTTTGCGGGCAGCGATGTCGAGGCGCTCGACCCGATCGTCGAGCTCGAGCAGGCCAAGCGCGAGATGACGGTGATGCCGCCTGTAGAGGACGGGGTGGTAGACGGTTCGGCGGACAATGTGCTGCGGAAGACCTCCGCGGCAGTCGGGGATTGGTGGATGGAGGGCGGGATGGGCGTCATCGACGTCGGCGAGACCGCTACAGTGCACGTTGGCAAGACCGAGGCGTCGGTGCTTTAGAACGAGCTGCAACCGTAGACAGGCAACAATGTTACAGTACTGCGTAGGTTATCTATTTTCTAATATGACAGTAAGTGGCAAGGTAAGAGGACATGGTTGCACTGCTTTCAAATTTATGAAGCACTTCCGAGTCGTCAGCCATCATCACTGTCACTGAGACTTCGGCACTACGATAGGTGCTTGTGTGCGCGCCCGTTATAGTAAGCCTCATTGCGAATTTGAGTTCCTCAGCTCCTCTACAGTCAAATGGAAAGTGTTATTGTTGCTATTGCTAGGGTTAGCAGGGTGCGTCTTGGACGGGTTCGTGGGTGCGGTGAGGCCGTCCATGAGGTAGGGACGGTGGAGCACTGGTGTTTGGAGATGTGTACCACAGGCACGTCGACACCACCCTTGGAGGCCATACGTCGAGGTCTCGGTAGTGCACTTACCCTCGTCATGCACGTAGGTGACGTGGCCCCAGCTATGCAAAAAAAAAAAGAAGTCATTGGCATTGTAGGAGAGGGCCCTACCCGCAGGTACCCATGCCATAGGTACGGATTTAAAGAGCGTGGGGGATGGAGGAGCGGGGAGCAGTCGTAGAAAAACGATGCGAGAATGTCTCGCGAAGGTCTTGACATTAACATTATCAGTTATAAGTACGAGGGGATGAGGCAGAAGGAAGAGAGAAACCTAGTTCTCGGGGATGTCGAAGTAGAGGTAGAGGTTGGCGCCGGGGAACTGGGGCTTGACGACGTCGTTCCAGAGCCAGTGCACATGGCGTAGGTAATATCGGAAGAGTCGGTCTGTCCAGTGCCACTAAGGCTGGTGAGGAGGGCAACGAATTCAGCGAGGGAGCCGGCGATGCCTAGAGAACGGACCGGAGTACTGTAGCGGCGCTCATGGGATTGAATACGGTCAGACGCGTTTGATGACGTAACGCACAGGGTTCAAGTTTGCGCAAGAGTTTGCGTATCTTATTACAGTAGCGGCGGAGAGGCGATCCTCTCAGGCTGGGATAGTCAAATTCGGATTGCGCATCGCCACGAGGGCACATCTGGCTCACAAAATCGCCAGACTCGATTTCGGGGCCTTGAATGGTTAGTCTAAGCGCCTTTAGCTAGACGGATCAGCACGCACCTAAGTCGATGACGTTGCCCTTGAAGAACTTCTTCTCGTCGAGCCTGATGACGCACACGTCCTTGTTGTAGCCGGGGGGGTAAAGACACTGATGGGGGGAGCGGACGTCATTGGATACGTCGCCTCGGCGTTCCTTGTCTTCTGCGACTCGTTCACGTTTCTTGGCGTTCTGTTGGTTGTGCTATTCGCGCAGACAGGTTCTTTGATCGTCGAACGGCTGTTCAGGTTCGTCTCTCTCGTCCGTCTCGTCCTTTCACACTCATAACTAATGACGTCTGTAGCCTGGGCCTTGGCGAGCCGTCCCACAAGCGGCGTCTGTTATTGCGACCTCTTTCCCTCCCATTGGCACTACGCCCGCTCTCTTTCTCAGTCTGTGAACTGGTTCTCGTTTTCTTGACTTCCCGTTCTGTGCTTGCTGGTCGTTGGTGCAAAAAAGCGTGTTTTCAACGGTTGGATTGCTGTTCAAGTTCGTGTTCTTTCTTCCGTCCCGTTCTTTCATACCGATGACTGACGGCCTCGACGCCTAGCGCTTGGCCTAACCGCACGTTTTATTTGTCGCCCTCGACCTCGTGTTCATTCTCTACGTCTCGTAATCTATTGGCCGGTTGTTGGTGTTGGACAGACGCTTGGACCGGTGAACCGCTTGCTTTTGTTCGTTTCTCTCCTCGACCTCGTTCTTTCGTACTCGTAACCAACAACCTTGACGTCTAGGGGCCTCCTGGATGGGTGGACTTGTATCGTTCCCCGTTCCGTGCAGCTAATAGCTTTCATCGACGGTTTAGGCCTTGGACTCGCGGCGTGTCGATCGCTGTTGCTTCTCGTCGTCGGACACTCTCAACCTCCGTGTACTATCTACTTCGCTCGTGACTCGTATGTTTCTCCCCTGCCGTACCCCAACTGGCTGATGTTCGATGCCGAGGTAACGGTTGAATTAAGCATTTGAATCTCCGACGCTGTGCAGCACTTCAGTCTCTTCTCGTCAACGTCCTTGACACTCCACGGATCGACTTTCTCTAACGACTTCTTAGAACGTCGGTCGTACGTAGAATAAGACGACGCTCTGCGGGGTGTCTAGTCTAACGAGACGTCCTTAAGCGTCATTCAGATCCCCGAACGTCTCGTTCTCTTCATCTAACAGCGTCTGACGTTTACAGTATTTTTCCTTTCTCACGTTTCTCGCAGTACCTCATCTGTGATGAACCAACAGCCGACCGTAGAGAGACATGTTAAGTCTTCAGCAACCGTACGAGCAGCTGGTACGCGTAACAATGTCGGTTGACGAGATCCCTTGTCTCTGTGTATTTTACGGGAGAGTGTGTTTCACGGTACGCCTCCAACAATATTTCGTTCTTCTAAACATGAACACTCATCAGAAACGAAAGCATATCTCTGCAATGGCCACGAGCGAACGAGTGTCCGCCATGCGTGCGTTTCCCTCCTTTTCTCCTTTTCAATGCTGTTGCTGACGATGATGCTATACTACGTAGAGATCACCCGATCTTTGAACCCGACCAGAATCTAGTAGGGTCGTACGAAGTCGGTAAGGACACTCACTAGAAATAACATATACTCACCCTACTTTTCCGGAGGACTCGGACTAGACCTATGCAAAACAGGAATCTGGTGGGGCGAGACGTAATGACAAGAGGGTCACGAGAGTGCCTGATAAGCTGGAGGTAACTAATGTTCGGCCAGGGCATGCAAAAGACACGAATAATTACGACTTCAGATACACAATTAAAATATCCAGTCCATAGTCTGCACTGGCAGTGGGAACACGAGAAACTTTGCGATCAATTTGACTTCGTCCTTCACACAGAAGAGGGACTCGGACCGAGGATCTCATCACTATTGACTTGTCAGGCTGGGTCTGTGCTTCCCGGGTATCAATCCAAGGCCGGCTGTTGCACCGACGACTCGCGCTATGTCCTCATAGTGCACAGTACCCCCCCAGCGGGGATCGTGTCGTCACCTGTCGTGGCGATTCGTGTCTCAGCCAGAGCTCTGCTCGATCCGATTGTATCAAAGACACTTACAGCTTAAGCCGGGATTGAGCGACAGGATATCGGCCTTGCTCAGGCCGAGCTCTGCGGCGACGGTATCACAAGTTTCATCTTGCCTGGTGGTAAGCAAGACAGTCAGCATATGTCCATCGGGAGGCGCCACGGATAGATACAATATTGCAAGACTTACGGGACGATATATACTTCTGTACATGGAGCGGGCGGCGATGGGGTTGGTTCCGCACCCGCAGTGGTTATTACTGTCATACCTTGTGGCATAGCTTGGGCCAGGGTCGTTGCCAAAGCAAGAACGGATATAAAGGCAGCAGTGGAGAGGGCGTGCATGGTAAAGTAGAGATTGCGTCGAATAGTTGTTGCTCTGAAGGAGGGGAGCAGCCCTTCATTTTACCCGTGTGCAGGAATAAAAGTGATCTGATGCGCGGACGAACGACCGAAGACGGATGCTGCCGACTCGGATGAACAGTTTACAGCGGGTTCCATATCGATAGATACCTAGCAACCATTTTTCACAAATAGGCGGCATTTGAATACTAGATTGGTGGACGGCCCTACGTACGATGCGTCGATTTCGATTTCGTTTTGCCTGACAGTTGCGAAGAGTATGCAGTGTATGGGACCTAAGAGCACTCTTCCATAATAATATTCTACTTCTGACTACCTGGTGCCGATCTGTCCAAGGATCTGTCTGTGTTCGTCGACTCTTCCGGCGGACTGCAGCTCTCCCCAGCCCGGTCCTATCGACCACCTGTTGGCATGTCTCCACAGATTCTTTTCGCCACTTTCCAGAGCACATCTTCTTCATCGGATTCAGTGCCTCGCAGCAGGTCTTCCGCGCAAGCTCCCACACCGACATGGCCGCCTCAAGGAAGTCAGGGGTTGGTGCAATTGGTCATCTACCACACGTGACCGGAAACTGCCGGACTCCGGACACAGCCGGCGGCTGCTCTCCTACACTCACTGGCACCTTCACGTTAGTGCTAATCTCATTTCCCTGATGTGCTTTCCTGTTTTTGGACGTGCCAACGCTATCATGAGAATGTTGGCCATCTGATCTGGGTCATGGAAATCACCGATCTTGACGATCCCTTCTTGTAAGTTACAAGGTTGAGGGTAGCCGCTGCCGCCGCTCAGTCAGCGATTCTGTTGAAAGAACTGAGTGGGGCGAGACGTGTTAACAAGAGGGTCATGATACCGCTTCAAGTTGATGACCTAGAGGTAACTTATGTTCGGCCATGACTCGGCCATGCATATGACAGGATATAATTACAACTCAAAGTAGTACTAGTTGAGGAGATACACAATCAAAATATTTGGTCCATAGTCTGCAGTAGGAACACGAGAACACTATGCGATAAATTGAATTTCACCCTCCACACAGAAATGGGAACATCAATCCACGCGACTGAACCTCTCGTCACTGTTGATAGGTCATATATGTGTATGTGCTGTTTCCCGGGTATCAATCCAAGGCCACGCAGTACTAATCCGATCAGTTAGCACAATGTCGCATTCCCTATAACGGGAGATAATACACGTACGGCCTGTCCTGGAACGAGGTTGGTGCAGTCACTGTTCACGTTGTCGTTGTACTCGACGAATTTCTGCGGAGTCAGACCAAACTTATTCGCCAGCGCGCCGCACGTCGTCTCCGTGGCAGTCGCATGGGTCTTGCAGGCAGGCACCGGCTTTCGTGCCGACAACGACTCTTGCTTTGGCTGCTTAATGCACAATACCTTGCCAGCAGGGATGGGGCCGTCACCTGTGGTCGCGATGAGTGTCTCAGCCAGGGCTTTGCTCGGTCGGATTGTATCAATGACACCTACAGCTTATCCCAGAATTGAACGACAGGATATCAGCCTGGCTCAGGCCGAGCTTCGCGACGAGCGTATCGCAAGGTTCGTCTTGCCTGGTGGTGAGCAATACGGTCAGCACATGTGCATCGGGATCCGCCACGGAGAGGCACGATATTCCAACACTTACGGAACAGTATACGTTTCTGTCAGTGCGAATTGAACGGCCTTATCAGACGACTAGGAGTGGAATGGAGATGAAGATGATGACATACGGGTACACTGTGGTTGCTGAGTCGGGTTGGTTGCTGGTATGGCGGCGGCGAGCGACGGTACCAAGGCAAGAACGGAAACGAAGGCAGCAGTGGAGATGGCGTGCATGGTAAAGTAGAGAAGATTGTGTCGAATGATTGTTGCTCCAAAGATGGGGAGCAGGCCTTCATTTTATACCCGCAGGGAGCCCGAGTTGCGCGAGTAGACGGATAGATGAATCTACCTCAATGGCACGGGTGTGTGCTTATTTCCATTGGGGACACGCTCGCCTGGTGGATATGTGACTGTTACACCGATGGGAATGGAAATGAAGCCAAAAATAGATTGCATAAGAACTGCGCAGCGAAATGAGAGACTCGTTGCCAGTGGGGGACATACTTCTCCGCAGCGTCTCCAGTGTCGTATAACTAAGAACACTGCCCTAAGTTGCGAGCCGTCAGAAGATCAACGACACCCAAAACGTACATATAATTACACATGACTTCGATTCATCGGAAAAGTTGGTAACGGTAGCCGAAAACGCAGCCCGGGTGATGCGAAATATTGAGCGGAGAGGTGCAGGGTGTGTCTTTATTAGTACGTCCTAGTATTTACAGTGGTCGTCTTTTCGGACTTCGTCCCCTGTGATGCTATATCACTCGATTCTGGTCGGCTTCAGAGACGATCTCTACACTCTTTCAAACCGACTGTAGAGGAGCTGAGGAACTCAAATTCACGATAAGGATTACTACCAGTAAGCCTCATCGTGAATTCAAGTGTACAGGGCATACATCACGGCGGTGAAACCGCATATTGTGCGCGAGCGTGTCCTTTTAATGTTAGAATAACCTACTAGTCATCCTGGTGCAGACAGAATAAACACACGGAGTAGACCACGATTTGGAAGGGCGCTGGACGCCAACTCAGTGAGATAGGCCAGTGCTTCAGAGAGGATGGTGCCGATATACGAGGCGGCTCGGCAGTGCGACTCGGGAACTCTACCGGCGTGACAAGAAAACTCTTGGCTAAACTTGCGGAAGAGCGTCCGGGTCGCAGAACCGACGTACGTGTACAAGCCATGTCGCCTTGAGGTAGGAGTGGAATATCCGTAACTTCTCTAGGACACAGGCTCGGACTCAGGCTACTGTGGCATGCCAGTTTGCGTGATGTAGACGTGACGTGCTGCTAGTGCATAAATGTAAATGCGCAGTACCCGCGCGGTCTTGTCTTAGACCACAGCGCAGCATGTTCGTTTCAAGGTTCGTTTTTTGTTTAATCAGGTTTTTACCCCGGAGTTCTGGCCATCGACCCAGACCAGACGCGGCCAGCGCATCTTTGCGCAGCACTTTCATTACAGTACCGACCATTCTACGGTCTCCGAGTCGGTCTTCAAAGTGTGAGTGAGGTGATCAAGGAGGTGAGGCCGCCCCCATCCTGGCCCGGTCCGCACATTAGATCACTTTTTATTCCTGCGCACGTGCCACGTCCAGCCTAACGAATGGCGGTTCTCTTTGGGCAAAGAAACGCTTTTCATTCAAGTTCAAGTTACATGCGATGTGATATAGCTCTCATCGGCTGATGAACACGTTGCACTCTTCCACCAGTCAAACGCGCGAGGCCCTCGACGAAGTGCAATTTTCCGGTGTCGAATCAGTTTCGGGGACAGTCGGGGACGCTGGTACCATGGCGTCAGCTTGATTTTTTTTGGCGATTGGCGGCGGTAAATGAGGACTGCAGTAAACAGTTTTTCTTTGAATAGGCGATACGGCAAACGTGGGTTTCAATAGGTGCCAGCGTTGCAAACGTTGTGGATCGGTCCCAGGCCTCATTAAACCTCGCTCGGTTGAACCCATGTATATCGGGTAATTGGCTTGGGTTCTCAAACTCTATGTAGATGGTTCCACCCCAAAGGACACACACCCCGAACTAGCTAGCTCAACTTCCAGGACCGTGGCAGGACGCAGCAAATAGCTTAACAAATCCTTCATTTGCCACACTGGCAACCTCAATCTTCAATACGCCGTGTGCCGCCTTCGCTCAATATTTTGCATCACCCGGGCTGCGCTTTAGCTACAGTACAGCGGGTGTAACTTGTGTACATTCCGAGCGTCTTTTATCTTCCGACGGCTCACAATTCGAGGGCAGTGCTCTTAAATACACGACACTGGAGACGCTGCGGAGAAGTATGTCCCCCACTGGCAACGAGTCTCTCATTTCGCTGCGCAGTTCTTATGCAATCTATTTTTGGCTTCATTTCCATTCCCATCGGTGTAACAGTCACATATCCACCAGGTGAGCGTGTCGCCAATGGAAATAAGCACACACCCGTGCCATTGAGGTAGATTCATCTATCCGTCTACTCGCGCAACTCGGGCTCCCTGCGGGTATAAAATGAAGGCCTGCTCCCCATCTTTGGAGCAACAATCATTCGACACAATCTTCTCTACTTTACCATGCACGCCATCTCCACTGCTGCCTTCGTTTCCGTTCTTGCCTTGGTACCGTCGCTCGCCGCCGCCATACCAGCAACCAACCCGACTCAGCAACCACAGTGTACCCGTATGTCATCATCTTCATCTCCATTCCACTCCTAGTCGTCTGATAAGGCCGTTCAATTCGCACTGACAGAAACGTATACTGTTCCGTAAGTGTTGGAATATCGTGCCTCTCCGTGGCGGATCCCGATGCACATGTGCTGACCGTCTTGCTCACCACCAGGCAAGACGAACCTTGCGATACGCTCGTCGCGAAGCTCGGCCTGAGCCAGGCTGATATCCTGTCGTTCAATTCTGGGATAAGCTGTAGGTGTCATTGATACAATCCGACCGAGCAGAGCCCTGGCTGAGACACTCATCGCGACCACAGGTGACGGCCCCATCCCTGCTGGCAAGGTATTGTGCATTAAGCAGCCAAAGCAAGAGTCGTTGTCGGCACGAAAGCCGGTGCCTGCCTGCAAGACCCATGCGACTGCCACGGAGACGACGTGCGGCGCGCTGGCGAATAAGTTTGGTCTGACTCCGCAGAAATTCGTCGAGTACAACGACAACGTGAACAGTGACTGCACCAACCTCGTTCCAGGACAGGCCGTACGTGTATTCCTTCCAGCTAGACGGGATGCGACATTGCGCTAACTGATTCGGGATTAGTACTGCGTGGCCTTGGATTGATACCCGGGAAACAGCACATATAGCCTGTCAACAATGATGAGATGCTCAGTCGCGCGGATTGGTGGTCCCTTTTCTGTGCGGAGGGCGAAATTCAATTTATCGCATAGTGTTCTCGTGTTCCTACTGCAGACTATGGACCAAATATTTTGATCGTGTACTATCTCCCCAATTTGAGTCGTTAATTATGTCGTGCCTTATGCATGTCCGAGTCATGGCCGAACCTAAGCTACCTCCTTATCAAGTGCTCTCGTGACCCTCTTATCATCAGGTCTCGCCCCACTCAACTCCTCCAACAGCCTGAGAGTAGCTGACTCGAACTCGACTGAGGGGCGGCGGCTAGTACTACGTCCTTTCCAACTCCATTTCCGTGCCCCCCGAGAGTACGCCGGCAGAATCCTATGCAGCACATTAACCTATGCTCCCGAGCCAATAACTGTTGTGCCTGGCGATTAGTCCTCTGGATAAGCAAGGCTATTCTTTTTTTGATCCACACCGCGTGCAGGCCCGGGCGTGTCCTAGCCTGAGCACGGTTTGGTTTGTGGCAAATGAAGGATTGTTAAGACATTTGCTGCATCTGGGCCGCCTGGAAATTGAGTTGACCTGTACTAGTACGTCCTTCGGGCCTGGCCTCATCCGTTACTTGGTGTACGTGAGTTCAATCGAGCGCGACGGGGATCCACAGCGTTGCAGACCGACCCATTGACACCTAGCGTATTGAAACTCATGTTGCCGGTATCGCCTATTCAAAGAAAATAGACTCTGCCGCAAGCTGCGGCCCTCATTTTAGCATCTGAAATCGTCAGAAAATCAAGCTGATACCGTGGCAATATCACGGTTGAGGATCAACGTGCCATAATAAACTACGAGAACTATAGATTCGGCACCTTAGAACCAAGCGTAGAACTGTGCTTCGCCGAAGGCTACGCCGGTTTGACTAGTGCCAGTCACGGTGGAGGCATGCAATGGTCACCTAAAGAGAGGTACATCGCATTGCACGTCACGGTAGTTCGAACGAACTTGTTTCTTTGCTCGTCCAAGAGAATGATTGCAAACGCCGCTATTCGCTAAGCTCCGATGCGCGCACATTGCAAAACAGTTATTGTTAGAAGTATAGGCCAACGGGCTACATAGGGCTTTGCCAGTATACTCTCGGGCGCACAAAAATGCATTTAAAAAGGTAGTAGTACTAGCTACCGCCGCTCCTCAGTGAGATTCAAATCAGCTACTCTGTGGAAGGAATTGAGTGGGGCGAGACCTTAGGACAAGAGGGTCACGAGAGCACTGGCACTTGATAACCTGGAGATAATCAAGTTATGTTCGGCCATGACATGGGCATGGCATAAGACACGGTATAATTACGACTCAAAGTCGTCTACTATTGGATTAGTAGCTAAGGACTCGGAGAGTGTCCGAGGAACACAAAAATAAAGACAGTCTGTAGTTGGAACACGAGAAACGAGAAAACTCTCCATCAATTTAACCTCACCTTCCACACAGACGAGGTACCATCGTATGACTCAACGCACACGACCGAAGATCTCGTCACCATTGACAGACCGGATCTATGGTTCCTGGGTATCAATCGAGAGCCACGCAGTACTGATCGCGATTCAGTTAGTGCCAAGTCACACCCTGAACAGGAGCGAATGCACATACGGACTGTCCTGGAACGAGGTTGGTACAGTCGCTGTTCACGTTGTCGTTGTACTCGGCGAATTTCTTCGGAGTAAGACCAAACTTGGATGCCAGGTCGTCGCACGTCTTGCCCGTGGCGGTCGCCTTGGTCTTGCAGGCAGGCGCCAAATCGGACTTTGGCTGCTTGATGCACAATACTTTCCCAGCGGGGATCGTGCCGTCGCCTGTGGTGGCGATTCGTGCCTCAGCCAGAGTTCTGCTCGGTCGGATTGGATAAAGGACACCTACAGCTTAAGCCGGAATTGAGCGACAGGATATCAGCCTGGCTCATGCCGAGCTTCGCGACGAGGGTATCGCAAGGCTCAGCTTGCCTGGTGGTGAGCAAGACAGTCAGCATATGTGCTTCGGGAGGCGCCACAATATTGCAAGACCTACGGGACGGTATACGTATTTTTGCATGAGACAGCCTTATCAGAAGACGGGGGGCTAGGGATGGGGATGGTTGCGGAGTCGGAGCAGTTTTTTGTATAGCCTGTGGCATAGCTTGGGCCAGGGTTGATAGCAAGGCAAGCACGGAAATAAAGGCAGCAGTGGAGATGGCGTGCATAGTGAAGTAAGGAATGTGTCGAATGGTTGTTGCTCTGATGAAGGCGAGCAGCCCATTATTTCTACTTGCAGGAAGCCCGAGTCGTGCGAACAGACGGATAGATGAATCTACTTCACGCAAACGTGTGGGATCGGCGCGGATGTGTGTTCATTCCCATTGCAACATGGAGATGTGACCGCTACACCGATGAGAACGACGATGAAGCCAAAAAGAGATTGCATAAGAAACTGCGCAGCGAAATGAGAGGCCGGTTGCCAGTGGGGGGCATACTTCTCCGCAGTGTCTCCAGTTCGGGTAACTAAGAGCAATGCCCTGAGTTGCGAGTCGTCAGAAGATCAACGACACTTAGAACGTACTTTTATTTTGACTCATGTATTACTTTTCATCAAAAAATGTTGGTAGGTGTAGCCGAAAGCGCAGCCCGGGTGCTAGTGACACGAAATATTGAGCGAAGTGGCGCGAAGGCGTGTTCACGGTTGGGTCTGTGGCAAATGAAGGGCTCGTTCTTAAATTAAGGTATTTACTGCATTCTGGTAATCGAGTTGGCCAGTCGGGGTGTGCATCCTTGGGGCGGAACTACCGACATGCAGTCGTCCTAGAATCCCAAGCCAGTCACTTGACGTACGTGAGTTCAATCGGGCGAGGGTCCACAGGTTGCAGACTAACCCGTTGACAACTAGCATATTGAAACTGATGTTTATTGTATCACCTATTCAGAGGAAAAAGACTCTGCCGCAGGTTTACCCTAATGCTGCGGCCCTCATTTTTGCATCTCAAATCCTCAAAAAAATCAAGCTGTTACCGTGGCAATGTCGAGGATCAACGTCCTGGAGTGAGTGACAAGAATTGTAGACTCGGCACCGTGCTTCGCCGATGGCCATGCAGGTTTGATTGGTGGAAGGCTTAATGGAAGGACGTAATCGTGTTCACCCGATGAGGGCTACATTGCATCGCACGTAGCTTGAACGAAAAGTAGTTCTTTGCTCGTCCAAAATGATCGTAACGCCGCTATTCGCAAAGTTGGGCCGAAGGTGGTACGTGGGCAGAAGGGAAAGTGATCCGATGCGCAGGCTAAGGATCACCTAAGGACTGCGCATTCTGTAGACTGTGCCTGTAGCATTGTGCGAACGGTCGGTACTGTAACGAACGTGCTGCGTTGTGGCGTAAGACAAGACTGTGAAAGGACTGCGCGTTTATATTATGCGGTGCGTCACGACTGCATCACACGAGCTGACATGCTACAGTAAAGTCCCACCTGAGCGTATGGGTGGCATCCTACCAAAGTTACAGATATTAAAGTCCCACCTAGAACGAGCGTCAAGGCAATGCCTAGCCAGTGGATGCGCGTTCGGCGGCGCTCTTCCAGGAAATTTAGCTCTCTTTGCGGGTCACTTATTCACCTTTCCGGGAAGGTGTTTCCGTGCAGCGCCATGCGGCAGAAACCAACGGAGAGGGGGAAAGCCCTGCGCGAAGGCATGGAGAGAGACAACATAAATCTTTGTTCTATTGGCCAGTGAAGAAAAGGGTAAATTACAAGATAGCGGGTGATTAGATAGGTATGCGCGAGTAGAGACTGGGCGGAAAAGTGCTTCTCGAATCTCGATCGAAAGGTTTTCTGTCCAAGGCGAGGTCGCGACGGGTGGGACCTCCAGGAGCGCGCCGGCGAGGGAGGGAAAAGTACCTCATCATCGATCCCTTGGTGATTGATATTGGATACTGAATATTGAATTCCTGATGCGGCGGGCGGACGAAACAAAAGAGCTACGCAGTTCTTTGAACTGGTTGAGAAATTGGCGGTAGTAGTATGGCAGTGTTGTGAACCCGAGGCGGCACGTGCTCATTACTGCGCTCGACTAATTTAAGGAACCAAAACACTTCTATTTCGCCCGCTTTGCCCAGTGGGCCAGTGATTCCCAAGAGATCGGTGGTGAGACCGATCAGGCCTATCAGGCTTCACGTTTTCCGACCTTCATCAGCTCGCTCCGGGCCCACCCGCTCGTCGCGACCTCGCCCGGGAAACGCAAACCCCTCATTCCCGATCGAGAAGCACGAAGTGAGTCGCCCATTCTCTATGCAGTCCGCTAGCTGGTTGTTTTTCTCGCCACTGCCTATTACACTGTACACAGGAGCTATTGTAGTACACTTCCATGCACCACGTGCCCTTCCCTTATCGAACCTAAACGGAAAGCAAGGCAATGACTCTCAAATATGGATAGACAAATGGCGGCACGGAAGAGAGGAATGAGCATGTGTCACCCTGTGCGCTCGCTCATGCTGTAAGCCTCCGCCGTCCGTTCTTTACTCCACCTCAGACCGGTGAACCTCTTCCAAGAGTTTGCTCGTCAAGTTCCCGAGTTTTATTACTGCCGCCGACGAACCGCCTCGCGTATTGTTCGACCATCTTCTCTGACAGTGCTGACACGTCTCCGAGTCCCTGTGTTGGCATCCAGCGCCGACCACCTCCCCCTTGTACTGTCGCTGAGCTACCCGACTTCTAATTGGTGGTTTACTCGTATAGTATCCCGGTACTCACCGGCCTGAGCCCCCAAAAACCAGGCCATTTACCAGGCTCTCAGGCCAAGCCAGGGCGGGAAATCACCAAACGCCACCCTCCCTCTTCAGATCGTGCACACCCGTGAGTCGATTCTTACATCTTACCATGCGACTCCCGGGCACGCTCTGTGCACGCACGTCGCTCTGCGCGCCCGACATTTGCTTGCGATTGCACTTTGCCACGTTTGCGGGAAGCGACGTCGAGGCTCTCGACCCAATCGTCGAACTCCAGCAGGCCAAGTGTGAGACGGTAATGATGCCTACAGGAGGGGACGACGTGCAGCGGACGATTACCGCGGCAGTAGGAATTGGGGGAGGTTAGTGGAGGGAGGGCGGAATGGGCGTCATCGACGTCAGCGAGACCGCTACAGTGATGTGACTAGACCGGTGACCGCTCGCTCTATGGGGGTGCCGGCTGCGCAAGGACCGCTCGGATCCTCCAGTCGCTTGCGACACCCTCAAAATCCTCATTCGAACGGCTGGTTACGAGTCTATGCTGTGACCACATCGGGAAAACCCTACCCTGTAAATCCCGTCAAAGTTAGCGCTAAGCCCATTAACCGCCCTAGAATGGGACTAAGCGCAGGTGGTGATAAATTTCTATTCAGTGAACTAAAAATTTCCGCTAATTACACTAAAATTTCGGCACATGTGTCTATCAAGGAAATGAAGGAATAGATTGACATAGAAGTTATTGCATTCTTCGAGCACTGTTGAGCCTTGTCAATGCCGGGGCACAATGGGACCAAAAACCGGAACAATTGGACACTACGTAGCACTAGTAATAGCTCAATTTTCTGGTGACTAGTTACCCCGGGCCCCACTGTGTCCTCTGGTTATTGCAGTCGTTTTCGTCGCCTTGCCGTCGTCACTGTTGTTGCTTCCCTGTTGAAGTTATTGTCATTGAGGTTGTCGTCGTCCAAGTCAGGGCTGCCGTCACTGGGGTTGTTGTTGTCAGTGTTGCAGTCTTCAGGGTTGCTATCGTCGGCGTTGTTGCAGTCGTTGGGGTTGCCGTTGTTGTTGCGTTTGTCGCTTCGCCGTTGTTGTCATCGTCAGGGTTGTCGTCATCGTCATCATTGGGGTCGTTGTCGTTGGGGTCGCCTCGCCGTCGTCGTAGTCGCTTTGAGGCTGCGGTCGTCAAGGTCGCATTGTTGTCGCCGAGGTCGTCACATTGTCTTCATCGCTGTCGTGGTCGTGGTAGCAGCTGTCTTCGTCGCTTCGCCGTGGGCGCTTCTCGTTTTTGCTATTGTCGCCTTGCCGTTGTCGGTGTCGCAATCGTTGTCGTAGTCACCATCATCGCGATTCGCACGGGCTTCATCTTGCATTGGTCCTCAGTGGTGGTGGTGTAATGGTGGTGGTTGGGATCAGGGTCGTATACTGTGGCATCATGTGGCAATGAATTGGTCGGGGTTGGGGTCATACGCGGCGTCATGGAGGTGAGTCACAGTGTAACGCTCACACGGGCGTTCTTCGCACGTCGTGCGGCTTCTCGACCTAATGAACACAGAGGCTGGCGAACTCCCTCGGTAACGACCGGCGATCGTCATTAACGACGATGGAAACAAGAAGTCGGCGGTCAAGCACGACTTGTAGCGGAACGCCTCACTTAAGGGCAAAGAAGGAAAGGAAGGGAAACTGTGGCTGGTCCGACTCCGAGGCTGCACACAGCTGAGTAGAGGGGGGAAAGGACTCTATACTCCTACTTCTGGCGTGACAGTCCAGAAAGTTAAGCTAACGAATACAGGCTTAACCGTCTACTACTTATACTAGGGGAAGGGGCTTTCAAGCTCCACTTCAACGACCGAAACCCTAATACAACTGATAAGCGATAGCGAATGGCATAACGCCCTCATGACACGAGTCAGAGATAAGAGAACACGCGGCAGATAAGGAACACGCGGCGTAACTCTAGACCTTTGGGTCGATCCGGACCCTCTTACTAGACACGGCCTAGGCATCTCGCCTCTAGGCCCCTCCAGACTCTTGGCATCAGCGGGTCACGTGCTGGGATCACGTACCGGCGCCTCCTCCCTAGGCGGTGCTCGCGCGCCTCCGGGCAGAACCGTAACACACAGACTCTGCCCAAGACCACGGTAAGTAAATTGACGGACTCTTCGCCACCGTTCGATGCCAAGGGAGAGAATGCAGAGCTGCCTTACCCTTGTAGCTCCATTGGTTCCACATAGGTGAATTACTGTCCATATCGAGTGCGACATCAAAGCCAACTCACCAACATGACGTTTGCTGCGATACCGTGGCAGTCGTCCCTCTCTTACAGCAGCAGCCTCCATGAGAATCTTGAGTCTCCTTGAAAGATGTCTGCATTAGAGCCCGTGTTCGCGCGGTTAACACTGTCGAGTGATGGCCATTAGCAAACTGGGAGAATCATTAGGTCACAAATTGAGGTCGTGTGCGGTACACAGTGGAGGAGTACTCCGGCAGCAGCACCGTCGAGACCGCACATAGAGTGCTTCTGAGCGACGGCATCGGAGTCGTCACTGTCGGAATTGCGCGTGACCGAGTCATCCTCGCGGTCATTAAAGTAGTGAGCCTGTGATTGTCTGCATCATTGCACGCCCCATGACAGCAAGAAGACGGCGTGCACGACAGCACCAAAGAAGGAACTTGATGTAGCTAGTCGGCTTCAGCGCTGCGTGCAGGTGTAGTATGTCCTGATGAGGAAATACTGGGGTGACTGAACGAAAAAAACGAGTCGCGTCCATTTGTTTGTTGATTGCTCCAATCGTGGGAATATTTTCCATGGGAAGCTTTTTCCCATCCCCCGTGTTGCCATCCACGTCACATCAGGTTCCTCTCTATCCCAGCTGTTCATGCATGTTTATGTCCCATTGTCGCCTCCGCTCCATCTACTTGTCATCCAAGGCAGCAAACTCAGCGTCCTAGCGGCCTCATCAAACACCTATTCATACTGACCCAAGGCAACCAAGGACGCCGCCGCCACTGACGTGCAAGCCCAGGGAGAAAAATAAGTTTTTATTTAATGTAGCTACAATGTACTGAGCGTGATTGCAGGCACTTATACATAGGGATTGACATGGGTAACCCGCGGGTTTTCCGTACTTTTGAGTTGATGGGGTTGTAGCCCCGAATTTTCTGTTTTTTTCAAGCCCAAAACCACCCAGATCGGTGGAGAAATGGCTTTTCTACAGTATTATCAAGTTTGGTGGCAAGATATCAAAAACTGACACCTCAGGAGGCATTTTGTTATGTTATATCATGAAAAAACCCGTGACATGTAGGGTCACGGGTTTTTTTGTGACACAGTGTAACAAAATGCCTCCTGAGGTATCAGTTTTTGATATCTTGCCACCAAACTTGATAATACTGTAGAAAAGCCATTTCTCCACCGATCTGGGTGGTTTTGGGCTTGAAAAAAACAGAAAATTCGGGGCTACAACCCCATCAACTCAAAAGTACGGAAAACCCGCGGGTTACCCGTGTCAATCCCTACTTATACATAGCTGCTACACCCCTGACCGGAGCTGTCTGCCCACAGCACACCCTTCGATGTACCGCCCACCGGGCCCCACCCCAGTCATCACCACGTTGTCAGAACTGGTTGTAAGTCTGCAATTTCTTGAACACACTCGCCCCTTGCACACTCCACTAATTTGCAGCTATTACTCTTTTATGAACCAGTGTGTCTGTGCTGCACATATGTGGAGGACTCGACCGGCGTTGCTACCCACAAAGGCCTACTCCCCCCAAAACAAAAACAAAAATGAAAGTGAGTATAGTTGTCATCTGGTTCAGCTTACGACGTGCTGACAGCACGCCGGCACAGCACAACACCTATCATTGACGTCGTCACCACCAATGTCATTGCCCCAGGTGGATTTCATTCCATGTCACTGCCACCGCCGCTCGGGGCTGAAGTGAGTTCTACACACCCACGAAATGATGCAGTAGCAGGGTGTAGTGAAAGTAACGACGGCGGTAAGGTAGCTGTGATGACAGCAAGGCGACCATGGTGACCGCCACATCTGAGCGACAGTGAATGCATCCACGACGACAGTGAGGACAACCATGGCGGCGCAACAACGACCACAGCAACGTCATGCAATCTAGTAAGTACTTAATCATCATTACAGTTCCGGCATAGAAACTTATCACTGGCGTCTCATAGTCTTTATACCCAGGATTACAGTATACCTCGTTTAGTCATTTCTTAGCCACTTGTTTAGCCTACTTTAGCCGTAATTTTTGGCCAAATGATCATCAATTTTAATGACAAATTTAAAGTGTCTGCTGATTTAGCTCAAACTTAGCTACAATTTAGCATTAATTGACGGGGGGGATAGTTAAAACGGCAAATGGGCGCTTATGTGCTAATTAACACTAATTAGCGCTAATTAGCAGGGTAGGGTTTTCCCGATGCATAAACCAAGCCGTAAACGGGCGACAATCCTAGTATCCATTCTCTAATATCAAAAGGACATACTTGCACAAAATGTCCTGCTTTCGAACTTATGAAGTGCTTCGTCAGTCATCGCTATGGAGAACTTGAGAACGGACTTCAGCGCTCTGATACGTGTTTGTGTGTACGCCCAGCACAGTATTTGCCAGTGTACTCTCGGGTGCACAAAGATGTATCTAAAAAGGACGTAGTAGTACTACATCAGCAAAACGACACTCGCTTAATATTTTGCTTATTTGAGTAATAAGCCATTTAAGCACCCCTAAACGAGCATTAAGCAGATTTCAGGTTAACCGAGGTTTAACTGAGTTAAGCAAAATAAGTAGATTCAATTCCTTATTGAGCTTAATTGTTCGCTTATTCATGGCTCAATCGGGGCTTGACCCATCCTTATTTATTAGAAACACGGCTTAATTCCCGAGCAGACAATCAAGATTTGGTCAAATATGTATATTCAGAACGACTACGATACAGGGTATTGTCGGACCCCCCACAATTGCCATGATCACCTACTAATCACACATACAAGGTGTGCTACCCAAGTACTTCCTTCGGGCATGCGCAGAGGGTGGACTTCTTGCAACGAGTGAGGTGGACTCACCCTCCCTCTCCACAGGCCAGCGGTCATGTCAAGGTGCCATGGACGATTAGCCCGGGTTATTTTGGGCATTTCCGCTGACAGAGGCAAACGACTGCGTCGTGGTCAGTCCAAGCGGAGACTGTGGAGGTGGGTTAGCGCACTGGTTGTGGCAACTTGAGGCCAGCCATTACCTGCACGACAAGGCCGTTGTCATCGCTTTGAGGAACTGGAAATTGTCATCGCAGTCTTGAGGGCAGGGTTTGCATCAAAGGGACACTACTGGTCACAGAACGCCGCATCACATGTCTTGTGTGAACTGAGACGCAAGGATCAGCGACGCTGTGAAGGTTCAGGGGGCACTACACACCTCTGAATGCTTTGCGGCCGAGTGGGACAGCATGGTGTCCCGCACAATGTGCGGGGGTGGTGGGCACGAACATGAGTTAAAAAGCCAAAAAGCCAAAACAAAAAAAAAAACCTTGTCATGACATCACGCAGCGCGCTCAATTTCGAGCTGGCCTCACAGTATGACTGGCAATGATGGTAAGAAGTCAATAGGAAGAACAGAACATAATAATACTCGAAGACGTACGATGTGGTAGTGACAACTTGGACATGCTAGAGTCTTGTCATCAGCTTCACAATAGGGAAACCCAAGTAGACACCTGACTTACAGGCTGTGAGTGCTGCAAGCTCCTTAGTCGGATAACGTTGTTAATGTAGGCTTGTTCGAAGTGGAAGGGTGTTGGGACAGACTGGTCAAACCTTCGAACGTTGAGCGACTATCGAGAGCGCAGTGACGAACCGTCACGAACGCGGGTGTATTGATCGTTGATTGTTAAAATTCGAACTCCGTCTCAAATTGTGCGAATGTGATTGGCTCGCTTGGCTCGGTCTTTGTGTTTGTTTGTCTGGTGCCACCTCTCGTTTTTTCACCAAGTCGAGTTTTCACCAAGTCGAGCTTGGCTGCAATACGAGCCAAGTGTTGCCGCTATCCTGGCCCATCGACGGTTGCCTCAACGTCGACGCAAATTATATTCACTTCTTGTTGGCTACCTATGTCTCTTCTGTCTGCAAAAATGATCTTCACTTGTTTCGAAAACGGCAGCTTCAAGTTAGATGGTATGCTTCCCGATTGCCTCCTTCCCCCTCAACTCGATGGTAACATGATCCGCAACGTTCGCCCCGAACCTTAGATCAGCGGCCTGGGCCCGGTGAGTCAGCCGCATGTGACTTGGGTCTTGACCACCTCAACCGGCGCACACCCCAACGGCTGCGTGCAGGGCCGCCAACCGCAGCGACAGTGATGCGGCTGTATGCGGGTCTCACTTCAATGACAACATAGCAGCTTGCGCCTGGACAATGCGAGTCACGAGCCCGGCAGGCTCCAATTACGATAGCGAAACGACCTGGCCGTGTGCAACTGCGTGCAACCCTGAGTCCCCGGCTACGATAATCCTGTCCCGTCGCTCAGACCCGTTTCGCTGACCATGATGACCACAACGACGGTGCTGCCACTGGGCGTGCATGCGACCCCAAGCCCGACGATGCCTATTCAACCAGGTGATAGTGCACACGTTGAGTTGGCATGTGACACGACGACGGTCTTCAGGAGCTCGGGACTCAGCTACATTTTGATGTCTTACTTTCTTAGTACTCTTATAAGTTTACGCTGCGCGTTTGAGTGAAAACCAAGCTCTGAATGGTCTTAAATCTGATTGATGTAATTAGTGGTCGCTTAGCATTGCTTATGGCTTAGTGATAGAATGACCGAGTTTAAGCGATGAACTAAGACAGGTTAATCTCTTGTCGTCTTGCTGATGAGTAGCTACCGCCGCTCCTCGGTGAGGTTCGGATCAGCTACTCTGTTGAAGAAATTGAGTGGCGAGACCTGATGACAAGAGAGTCATGAGGGCATTTGATGACCTTGTGGCACTGGAAACTTATATTCGGCCATGACACGCGCATGCATAAGACACGGTATAATTACGACTCAAAGTCGTCTACTACTATTGGATTAGTAGTTAAAGAGAGACACAACACAAAACTGTATTTAGAACACGAGAAAAGAGGCAACGTCCGATCAATTTAACTCCACCCTCCACACAGAAGAGGCACCATCGTATCACTCAACGCACACGACTGAAGATGATCTCGTCACTATTGACAAACCGGATCTGTGGTTCCTGGGTATCAATCGAGGGCTACACAGTACTGATCGCGATTCAGTTAGTGCCAAGTCACACCCCCGAGAACACGAGCGAATACACATACGGACTGTCCTGGAACGAGGTTGGAGCAGTCGCTGTTCACGTCGTCGTTGTACTCGGCGAATTTCTTCGGAGTAAGTCCAAACTTGGACGCCAGGTCGTCGCACGTCTTGCCCGTGGCGGTCGCCTTGGTCTTGCAGGCGGGCGCCAAATCCGACTTCGGCTGCTTGATGCACAATACTTTCCCAGCGGGGATCGTGCCGTCGCCTGTCGTGGCAATTCGTGTCTCAGCCAGTGTTCTGCCCGGTCGGATTGCATCAAGGACACCTACAGCTTAAGCCGGAATTGAGCGACAGGATATCAGCCTGGCTCATGCCGAGCTTCGCGACGAGGGTATCGCATGGTTCAGCTTGCCTGGTGGTGAGAAAGATAGTCAGCACATGTGCATCGGGAGGCGCCACGAATAGATACAATATTGCAAGACTTACGGGACGGTATACGTATTTTTGCATGGAACAGCCTTATCAGAAGACAAGGGAGCTGGCGATGGGGATGGTTGCGGAGTCGGAGCAGTTTTTTGTATAGCCTGTGGCATAGCTTGGGCCAGGGTAGATAACAAGGCAAGAACGGAAACAAAGGCAGCAGTGGAGATGGCGTGCATGGTAAAGTAAGGAATGTGTCGAATGGTTGTTAGTCTGTAGAAGGGGAGCAGCTCCTCGTTTTATACCCGCAAGGTGCCCGACTTGCACGCATAGACAGATTGATGAATCTATCTCAAGTACGCATGTGGGATCGGTGCGGATGTGTGCTTATTCCCGTTGCGACGCGGTCACCTGGACATGTGACTATTACACCGATGGGAATGACGTCAAAAAGAGATCGTATAAGAAACTGCGCAGCGAAATGAGAGGCCCGTTGCCAGTGGGGGACATACTTCTCCGCAGCGTCTCCAGTGTCGTGTAACTAAGAGCACTGCCCTAGAACTGCGAGCCGTCGGAAGATAAAGACGATCGGAATGTACACAAGTTACACCCGCGTGCTACGTTTCATCAGAAGAGTTGGTAGCTGTACTGTAGCTAGAAGCGCAGCCCGGGTGATTCAAAATATTCAAAATATTGAGTGAAGTGGCGCAGGGCATATTGAAGATTGAGGTTGGGGCTGGTTTTGTTAAGCTATCTGCTGCGTCCTGGAAGTTGAGCTAGCTAGTTCGGGTGTGTGTCCTTTGGGGTGGAGCCATCTACATAGAGTCCAAGAAACCCACGCCAATTACCCGATATACATGAGTTCAACCGAGCGAGGTTTAGAGGCCTGGTACCAATCCACAACGTTTGCAACACTGACACCTATTGAAACCCACGTTTGTCGTATCGCCTATTCAAAGAAAAAAGGTTTACTGTAACTTACCTTAATACTGCGGTCCTCATTTAGCGCCGCCAATCGCTAATAAAATTGAGCTGATGCCATGGCACCGTTGGGGAACAGCATCCCCGACTGTCCCCGAAACTGTAGATTTGACACCGGAAAATTGCACTTCGTCGCTTGCTTCGTCGAGGGCCTCGCGCGTTTGACTGGTGGAAGAATGCAACGTGTTCACCACCCCATGAGAGCTATATCACATCGCATGTAACTTGAACTTGAATGAAAAGCGTTCCTTTGCTCAAAGAGAACCGCCAGAGAATCGAGTCGTTAGGCTGGACGTGGCACGTGCGCAGGATCTGATGTGCGGACCGGGCCGGGCGGCATCACCTCCTCAGGTTTGCACCTCACTCACACTTTGAAGACCGTGCCTGCAGCCCTGTGCGAATGGTCGGTACTGTAACGAACGCAAAGATGCGCTGGCCGCGTCTGGTCTGGGTCGATGGCCAGAACTCAGAGGTAAAAAAACTGATTACAAAAAGAACGAACATGCTGCCCTGTGGTCTAAGACAAGACCGCGTGAGTACTGCGCATTTTACATTTATGCAGCACATCACGTCCGCATCACGCAAGCTGGCATGCCGCGGTAGCCTGAGTCCGAGCCTGTGCCCTAGAGAAGTTACAGATATTACACTCCTACCTAAAATGGGCCTCAAGGCGACGTTGCTTAAACACATACGTCGGTTCTGCGACCCGGACGCTCTTCCGCAAGTTTAGCCTGCTCTTCGTAAGGGTTTTCTCGTCACACCGGTAGAGTTCCCGGGTCGCGCTGCCGCCGACGTGTATTGACACCATCCTCTCTGACAGCAATAGCCTATCTCACTGGGTCGGCGTCCAGCGCCCTTCCAATTCATGGTCTACTCCATAACATGTGTATTTATTCTGTCTGCTCCGGGACAACCACTGCGGCAGTAGGTTATTCTAACATTAAAGGACACGTGAGCGCACAATATGTGCTGTGATGTATGCTGCCCTGTACACTTCAATTCACGATGAGGCTTACTTGTAGTAATCCTCATCACGAATCTGAGTTCCTCAGCTCCTCTACAGTCGGATTGAAAGAGTGTAGAGATCGTCTTTGAACCCGACCAGAATCGGTCGGGTGATATAGCATCACAAGGAACGAAGTCCGAAAGGACGATCACTGTAAATACTAGGACGTACTAAAGACACGCCCAGCACCTCGTGCACCCATTTCGAAAGCTCGTGCTTCTCTTTAGGCCGAAGGCTGTATTATTGATGTCTTAGTAGTTGAAGTCACGACATGCCAGGCCGTGTCAATAATGTACAGGGCAAGTCAGGGCAAGCGAAACAAGCGGTCCGAGCCGGGGTAGTCTCGCTAGGACTTTGACTAAGCCATCCAGTTCACCTTCCTTACCAGGGGTCGACTTCGTCGCCTCAAACCTTGCTTGATTGGAAAATGGAAATTGATGATGTGTTTCCTTCTACAGATATGGTAGAACAGGCCTACTCATCGAGTGTACGATTTGCAGGTTAGGGGGTAGTCTTTGTTTGTTCATATTTACAAGCTGCAGGTTGCTTACTTAATTCCCACTTACCAGAGGACCTTGCCAAGAACCAAGAAAGGTGATTTGGCCCTGACCGGCCTGACCAAGCAACTCGTATGTCGCAGGTCGATATTTCTGTGGATCGCAAACAATGACAAACCGAACACCTTTTATGTAATGTAATCGTCGTCCTGTGGTTACCTGTGGTGGTAATCGTTGTCTGTGCTGGATTGCAATTTGCAAGTCGGCGGCCCCACTCTTTCGTATATGTCTACACAGTGAGAAAAGAAAATCTCACCAGGTCCGCGTGGGACACGAAGGTGGTCACAACGATGGCTCATGATCCTACCCTGGGCCAGTCCGGTCCCATGTAAGCACCCTGCTTTGACTTTGGTCCCTCAGCTTTAGCTCCCAGCCGCAGACGATCATCGTGGACATTTCACAACTGCTGGATAATATTCAGGCACCTCGTGATGTTGTGAAATCGGTGGCGATCGCTCTGGTTAGAGTTGACTCTAACTTTACCTGGCACGACTATCGGCACTACGGTTGCCTACGAAGGTCGTGTTCGTGTAATATCTCGTTCAAGCGGCGATTGTACCCCACGTCTAGCGTCTCTGATATTATACTCGTTCTACTTTCCATCTCCCATGGACCGTCGCCGCACGTATTCGCCTTGCAAGAGGCTCCCTAGCCCTTGGTACCCAGGCCGCGCCTCCCCGCGCCTCGTGTCGTCTTTGTCCCTCAACACCCCGGGCTCGTCGCATCGCCCATCTCTTCTATACCTTTGGAGATGTCAAGCTCGCCCCATTCGTTCTCACCGCCTCGACCGCGCCGCTCTCGGACCCTTCGTCATATAGCGTGCCCGCCGTCGTTGCCAGCCCCTATCCGTCATATCTCATTGTCCCAAACTCGGCTCATTTGTCTCGTCTCGCTCGCCACCCGTACCTTACCTTCTTGTCTCGGTCTCGATCACCACCGCATTTCGTCGTTCGCCTTTCTTCGTATGCCACCTTCCGTCCCCTCATCCAATCTCCTTAACTCCCTACCTACTTAGTTAGAGTCTCTGTTGTACTTAAACTCATCACTGCTGCTGAATACATCCAGCGCTCGGTTGTCATCTCTTACCACTTTTTGCTCTGCGTGCTTATCCCGGAAGTCAGGCCCTACCGCGGGCACTCGAAGGATGCTTCGTCTCGTCTCGCCTCGCCTCGTCCCGTTCCCGTTCCCGTTCCTGCTCACGTCCGTTCGTAATCGCACCGGCCCTTGCCATCGCGAACGTTCTGCGCTTGGCCCCTCTCTCCCTCTCTGTAACCAACCCCTGCGGGATCCCCTCTGCCTTCGAACTCACACGGACTCGGCTCCGTACGAAACGCATTGGCTTCAAGTTGTTACCATGAGTCTCCTCTCGAGTCTCGAATCCAAGTGGCCGTTCTTGCGGCCCTTCGCCTATGATCTTCCTAGGAGTACTCCAAAATACACCTTGAGCCAGAAGGAACCGTTTCGCGAGGCACAGACAAACGACAATCAGCAATCAGAGAACGATCCGGACCCCTTCACTGCAGTCCGTCGCTTGCAACTTGCCACTAGCCAGGGCTTAGCCTATGTAGGGCTTACTTTCATGGCGGCGGGATTGCCAAGCGCACTTTCATCATGACCTTGACCGTGACTGCACGTCTCTTGGACAAATTTTTCAAGGCTTCTAAGTTGTGTCCAAGTCATCATTAAAAATGACTTGTGTTCTTAATGGCGGCAGATGATCCAACTGGTCCATCCACTTTCGATGGTACTAGCCTAGCCTACAACTAAGAAAGTACCATCCGAGTCCAAGGTACCACGTCTTCGATGGGCACCAGGGAACTCAGGCTGAGACACTCTCGCGATCGCGACCTATCTGAGTCGCGATAGTTATCTTAAATCCAAACACGAGGAAGGTAATGACTGCTCCATTCTTAAATACTTTGGCGCGCTTCAGGAATCTAGGATGCCGGGATAGACAGCAAGGCATCGTATGGACGGATACCGCTCATCTTCCCTTCATCCTCACTGCTAGGCTCACCTCAGCCAGTTGGTCTGGGTCTACTGTGTTTTGGCCTTAAAATACGATCGGGCTTGCTCTACACTGATTTGGACACTCACTTCGAGCCACCACCCGCAAACAAAGGGAGATCCCGGCTCTAACCGGAGATGGAGCCCCCAATGCTATCTTGTAGTATACGTAGGAGTGTCAGTGTCACTTTTTTCGCGGGTTGGCTACTGTAACTTCGCGAGATGTTAGTACATGTCAGTACTGTCAGTTTGTGCAATTACCAGCGCCGCGACGACTCAGCTCTTTCCTTCATTTCAGTTCGGTTCGTGTTGACATGAAAATAAGAGCACTGGATTGGTGGAAAGGCCCAGATTCGTACGTCTTTTCATTTCCATCGTGAAAGTCTATCGCTCATTATATTAATTTCGGCTCCGTGGATCCGAGAAGGGCGGCACTTCTACACATTACAGCGAGTTGCAAAACACTTGGCCCCTGCCTTTTTTAGCAGACATACGGACATTCAAAACTCAAGAGTGGGGTTCATAGTTAAGTACACAGGTAAATTCCCGGGAAACTGGGCTAACATACAAAATTGGGGTTATGGAATAGGTATCTTGAAACAATAGGGTTGTGGAATAGTTATCTGCGTTGCTATGCTCGGCACTGTGCCACTTGCTGTGCCATCTCTGAGCGTGCCCTTCAACAACTTGATGTTGTGTACGATTGTTCAAGAAGTTCCACAGCACATCGCAGTTCCCCACCACCACGGCTGCGAGGTGGGGGCAGTAGTCCTACCCGAGGCAAAACTACGCCCCTAGCATGACCCGTGTCTTTTTTCTTGTAAATCACCTCAGCCCCGCATGTGAAGCCACGGGGTGGCGCCATGGAACGAAAATCCTACAGGATCTCAGGGGAGCATGTAGTGTGAGGCTCACCACTGCATCATCATTTTCCCCATCTCAGCTGTTTTGACCATTTTCGCAGACCACGTCCTTCCCAACCCCTGTCATTCACAATTCGCCTCTAGCATCATCAACACCTCGTCGTTGTCCAGTGCTTCCTTCATAGACCATGACTCAGGTGTTGTCCTCTCCAGCCTCTATACGGCCTCTGGCGAGCACATCACAAGTTCACAACGAATGAATTCCATGCGAGCTGCATGCGTGCTGGCGCCGAACCTGCGCTTTGTCATCATCCCTAGCAACATTAGCCTCTCCGGCTTCACGCTGACTCGCCCTTCGCCCATCACGCTAATATGACCAACGCACGGCTGACCATGTAAAATGGCCCTTTTCACTTTCCCACATCGGCTCTGGCAGTCTGCCTTTTCCTGCGCATTGGCCGATCCGGACTTGGGGCCATACCGTTTGCGACCTCAATTGGTTTCCCTCGCTGCCATATATCTTTGTTTCTCCTTATATATATTCCCTGTATTACTCCTTTGACCTTAGACAATCTTAGAGACTTCTCCCCGGGGCTTCGGAGCTCTTTCTGACTCAGTGTGCCCTGTTCCTCGTGTCCCCAGTGTCTTGCACTCTCGTGCGCCCTTAGCGATTCTAGACCGACGCATCCCCAATCGAAGCGAACCCCTCTACGAAATTGGGTGCCGTGCGGAGGCCTGCATGATCAGTTGCGCAGCTTCACACTTCCCTTGGCCTAAGGCTGCTCGGGTTGTTTGGGCAGTGCCCCTACGAGAGGAGACCTAGCATGTCAACGCTTAGCATGGGCAATCGCGTGTCACCAGCCTCTACCCACTCTACTTTGAGAGCATCTGCTCCCGGTGCATCTCTCGCTGTAAAGATAGCACGGGCTCGGTCCGGCGTCACTTGGCTGGCTTGCCATATCGGTCATATCGTCCCGCACCAGCTCACTCCTCGCCATCGATCTCGACACCTTCCCTCCTCTCTCCTCGCTCGCCATCTCCTTCGCCCTCGCCTCTACGTCGCCATGGACCGCCGTCGACACCTTGACAAGACGCTCCCCAGCCCCCGTACGCAAGCCGCGCGTCCCCGCGCGGCCGCGCCTCGTGCTGTCTTTGTCCCTCAACACCCCGTCTCCGTCGCACCGCCCATCTCCCTTTGAAGATGTCAAGCTCGCTACGCCCGTTCACACTGCCTCGGCCCCGTATGTTCCTCATATATTTTTGTCTCCTCGGCTCCTTTGTATCGCCTCGCCGTTAGTACCTTACGCCCTCGATTCCGCGTCTCGATTGTCCTCGCGTTCCGTTTCGTTCCTCATGCCGCCCTTCTCTCCTACAATGCATTCCATCTTATTTACTACCTTGGCTCGTTCGTAGCTACTGGTCTCTTTTGTATTTAAACGCTCCTGTTTCTTGCTGAATAAACAGCGCCCGGTTGCCTCTCTTTCCCCCTCTTTCTCGCTGCGTGATCGTCTCGGAAATCAGGCCCTACCGCGGGCGCTCGAAAGACATCGCACGTCGCCTCTAGTCGTTCCCTCCCACTCCTCGTTTCTCGTCTCGGTCCCATTCGCTCTCGCCCTCGTCCGATCGCATTCGCACCGGCTCTCACCGTCGCGAACGCTCCGGACTCGGCCCTTCTCCCTCACTCCTGTATAACCCCTGCGGGATCCCCTCCGCCTTCGAACTCACACGGACTCGGCTCCGTACATCGCGTTTGTGCAACCCCCTTGCTGACAGGTCACTTGCAGCGCATTTTCACGCTTGGAGCACGCAACCTAGGACGGCACACGGAGCGTGGGTCGAATAAGTTCTTTTCCTGTCCCATTGGGATTGGCTTTGGCATGAGCCCTAGTCGTCGCATCGCCCCGAAAACGATATGTAGAATACAACTTTACTTTTTAATTACAGTAATACGATTACTTATCGGCCTTTTCAAAACCGATAAGTGGAATATATAAATTATTTTATTAATTACCACGATTAATTTTTGTGGGAAAGAAATTCGGCATGGGCCCATTAAAGCCCCGCCTGTATCCCTAAAGTGGTCGTCAGGGGCCAGGTGTTATGCAACTCGCTGTAGCTCTATAGATTCTTTGTGCTGATGTCCCCATGACCAGAAGTTGACCGAGGGGGGGATGGAAGCCGCCAGATTGGACGATGACCCGAGCGCCTAGAATGTAACGTAAATGTCTAAAGAACGGAACGCTGCGAGTTATGCATGCCTTTACATCTCCTACCTCGGACGGCGTCGACGCGTCTCGGTGCAACTTCCATCCGAGGATCCGTCATTGACACCATGTTACAATTCAAATGGCAACGTGGTGGAGTCATGCAATGATAAACGCACTGATTATTGGTCTCGTCTGGGGAAAAGCCTTGGGAAAAGCGGCATGAGGAGGTATATCTTGAGGTGGACGCGACCCTCGCTATGCTTCGAGAAGAGGCGCTTGGTCCTTTGATCTAGTCTGGACTTTCACTGGGACATGAATCAGGCCGAAACTCAAGCATGTTACAGCGAAGCTCTATTTTTCACATGAACTCGAAGTCGAGAACAATGTCTACATTCCTGAGGACCAATTATCCCAACATTCACTGTGAAAGGTGCGAATGCTCCGTTTCTTGGGCGGGTACGGATCATGACAATAAGGGACTATGGCTGTACGTCAGGGGCCGTTTCTTCGGGAAGAAGCGTAGGGTAAGGGCGTTCGTTACACACCAGAAATGTTGGGACTAGCACGAGCTTTATGCCCTCAGCGATACATTGATCTGTTAGAGGAGAAGGTATAAAACACCCCCCCTCTGTCGTTGTATTACCCCAGTAGCCCTCTTACTCCAGAGTCATACAAAGGTGCGCTGGCTCCTGGGCTCCATCTCTTCAAGGCTGACAACTGATCATCATACCTTCACTCTCGCCATCCTTCTTTCGACGCTCACCCATCTTCTTCTCACAAGAAATGAGTTATTCGATCAAAGCATCTGTCTACCAGACTAATCCCAGCAAGAACACGTACTTCCGTGTCGTCGAGAAGTCCGTTTGGAAGTTCGCCAACGGTGGAACCTGGGACGAGGTCGACGGTTACCACGTGCTCAAAATGGGCGGAAGCGGGACGTCCGGGTCCCTTCGCTTGGTGTCCAACACAGGCGAGGCCTTCGTCGTCACTCTGGGCGTCCACAATTACAAGCGATGGGGCGACATCGTCACGAACCTGAAGAACGATCAAACCGCTTGCACCATTAACCCGGAGTATTACAGCAATGAACACGCCGATAGGCAGGGGCAGAGGGAGAAGCAGCTGACTGCGTACGCGGTGGCGGACTTGCAAGGTCGCAAGTATTCGCTTGAGTACTATGTGACCGAGGGCAATGCCCTGGAGGTCCGCATTGTGATCGTTTAGAGCCTGTAAGCCACTCGAACTTCTCACCCAACTTCACTTCTGACTGCCTCTCCTCTCTCTCTAAAACATCAGTATTGCTCCTTGAAGTGCGTTGGTTGATGTGTTATCTTGTTGTCAATACGCTTGTATGTATGGGAATTTTCGTATGCAACATGGAATCAGTGTTTTGTTATGTCGGCCTCACGGCCAGCAGTCGAGCAGGATGTCAGTGAGATCTGGCTCGAAATTTGCTAGTCTGAATTCTTGAGGATATCACGATTGTCTTATGACACCGACTGCAGCATGGTGTTACTCAAGCATGTAATGCCGTTTCCTATCAGCTATTGAACACATTTAACGGCGCAGTTACTGTACACCACTCGGGATCCGCCAATTGACTAATCTCTTTCTCTCACTCGCGCCCCGCGGACACGTTTATCACACATAGACCCAGACTCCTTCCCTCGATGCGCCGACTATGATTACGCATCACGTGTTTTTTCCCACTTACACGGGGACACGGACACCTGGGCTGACATTTGTTTCGGCGGTTTCCGAGCGTGACGCGCTCTGTAATTTTTTTTATCCACGCGTGTGTCCTTTTTGGGAAAATTGGAGCTGCGGTCTTCGGTCATAGCACAAACGCGTGAAGTCCTGTCTTTGTGGACACTCTGAAGCTCTGTAAAATGGCTCTACCTCTGCTCTGCCGTATCTAGATGAATGCGAGAAGCTGCGAACAGTCGCCTTGGTTTCATTCCGTGCACTTGACAACTCGAGGCTGCGTTGACACAACTTGGGCAAAGTGCAAGGCAAAGTGACTTAATAACTCTGGCACCAATGGGTTTGAGAAAAACCCTGACGTTCTGGATCCCTCTCCTAGAGTTCATCACAGGTTGGCAAAGGCCATACAGGTCACAGGTCAGGGCAGCCATCCTGAACCCATGCCAGACCCGTACCTGTGCCAGGGAGAAGGGTGGAGTCGCACGCACAGATAGACGACGTTGGCGCTCTGCCGCTGTGGCCTCCTAACCCCTAGATCTTATTTGCAACGCGTTGGTCTCCGAAAAAAAATATAGTCCCCCCTGTCGTCGCCTTCTTAGTATGCTTCTTACTCCTGAACCATACAAAAGGTGTGCTGTCTCCTGCATCTCCCTTCGATTATGACTGACAGGCAACTGGTTGTCCATCGTAACTGCCGTTTTTCTATCTTTCCGACGCTCACCAGTCACAGCAATGAGTCAACCCGATCAAAAATATTCGATCAAGGTCTTCATCCAGACTAATCCCCTTGCTAATCCCCGCCAGAATGGGTTCTTCCGCGTCGTCGGGAAGACCGAACTTCGCTAGTGGTGGGACCTGGAGCGAGGTCGACGGTCGCTACGAGCTCAAGATAAACGGCACCGGAACCTCCGGCGCCCTTCGCCTCCTGACCGACAAAGGCGAGGGCTGCATCATCACTTTGGGCTACAAGCGATGGGGCGATATCATCACAAACTTCAAGGAGGACCAAACCGCTTGCGTCATTAATCCACAGTACTACAGCAAGAACCACCCCAACATGGAGAAGCAGAGGGAGAGGCAACTGGCGTCTTACGAGACCGCCGACTTGCAAGGTCACAAGTTCTCGTTTGAGTATGTTGTGAGCGAGGGCGACGAGCTCACGGTTCGCGTTATCATTGCTTAAATGCCAGTAAGCCACCCGAACATCTCACCCACCTTCGCTACTGACTGACGACCCTTTTCAGCCTCTCGAAAAAAAAGGTTTCTTCTTGAAGCGCCCAGGGGTCAGTCATCGGAGTGGCTTCAAAGACTCTTCAACGATCATGGCAACACGTACAAAAGCTCTAGATACAAACAACCTCATTTTCTCCTAAATTCCCCATAACAACCAGCGTGGTAAAGACAGCTACACACCTCAGACGACGACGACGACGACGATGCCGCCTTTCCGGCCGGATCTTGGGCACTCCAACCGGACAAGCAAGGTTACAGTCGACGAAGTCGACACCTATTCCAAAAGTGTTCCAAAAGCAGTTTGCTGGCTAAGGCAGCTGTACTAAGTCGTTCTCTATTCTTACTGATTCGTCACATCTGCGGACCGTGTATTGGGTGTCTTCACCCAGCTGCTTGGGATATCGTGCGTCGCGTTACTCTCTCTTCGCACTCTACTCGTCCCAACACTCGTCCCGCTCTCTACTAACATCCGATTCAAGAGTCGATGGATATCTTCCTGCTCAAATATCACCACTATCCTAGCCTGGTCGTAATCAGCCTCCCACCGGACGACGGAACTACATACCCACTCTATAGTACAACCCTTGCATTGCACACGCGTACGCATGCAGAGCAGACGAAGCAGGCCAGTACATCACAGCCGACAAACAGTCCGAACACTGCCTGCCCACGCCGATCCGCGAGCGTGTGGACATGACCTCAGACCTCAGGTGTCGTACGCACGGGGCTCGTGAACATCCCATACATGACTAGGACGGACGTCAGGACCGTCGTGCGTCATTTGGCGTGCGTCTACTTCATCTTCTCCAGTCCCACCACATCCCCGCTTCCCACATCCCACATAATTTATGCTATGCAGAGAGCTTATTCGATAGACAGACGAACCTTGCAGCACCCTCGCTGCTTTCTACAATTCGCCCGGTTTCGTCTATAGTGCAGACTGGATATGCTGAGGACAGAGCTTCACGAAGATCGTACAGCCCGATGCGCGCTTCACCGTATTTGGTCTGAACAAGGTCGTCAGGCCGAACGAAGGACGCGCGAGAGTTGCCCTTCTGTACGGGCACGGCGGGCAATGCACTCTCAGCCTCCGCCCCTGCGCCGCATCTGTATCTGCGTCTACCTCTGTGAGCGCCCCGACATTTGCACACCCTTCGCCCGTGCGGCCTGGCGGCGGCGGCGACGTCATGAACAGACCGATGGGCATTGGCATGAACGCTCACTGGGGCTTCGAACTCAAACTCATCTCCCCCACTTTCCTGATCCTGCAGCGGCGCGCGGAAGTGCCCATCATCCAAGCGCAGGCTCGGGGAGAGAACCCACCGTATGACATTAATCAAGCTCGACCACGGGGCCGCGATGCCCGCCGAAGACGAGATCCCCTATAACGCAGATGAGGATATCACACCTGTGCTACGCAAAGCGGCGGCAGGGATAGTTTGGAGGATTTCCAACACGTAGGTTACAAGTACTGGGCCGGAATAAAAGATCCGAATCTTGGGTCCTTGATTCCTTGATTCGTCCGCGTCCGACATCAGCAAAAAACCCTAAAAATTTTATTAATTTAGAAAAGTCGAAATTGCTTATGCAAATTATCAGAGAATTTAAGCTTGTATTATTATTATAACATAATCACGATTGCTTGTGACCGGGGCTACAATCATTGGCGCATCCGTCAAGTACTTACAATTCCCCTGGCCAAACACGGTTAATTTGTAAGCACTCACAATTTCCCCTTAAGTTTCACGGCTGCACTGTAAGTACCTACGATTTCCTCATAATTCTCATGGTCGCACTGTAAGCACTTGCAATTCTTTCGTAAGTCTCATGGTTGCAGTGTAGGTACTTGCAATCCCTGGATCATTCTGAGGCTGGTTTCTAAGCGCATACAATATTACGATATTTTCATTATTCTGGCGAGTTTCCTTACAGGCAGCAGTGAGCGCTTACAATTGAAATTGATATGATATCATGGGCCCACGCTCGCAACTCTATCACTCATACTTATCATGCAGATTTGTGGGAACTCGAATATATTATAGGGCGGCCAAGCCAACTGCTGTAACAATGTCCAAGTCGTTTGAGGCAGCTAGGACCAGTGCATCATCTTCACCGTCCTCTCCTCCATCGCTCACACCCTCATCCTCACCTTCACTCTCTGAGTCGCTGCCCTGGTTTTCCTCCAATTCGGCTGGGGGTTCATCGGCGTCTGGCATCTCATTGATGGGTGGGTGTTCATCTGCAAGCAGGAATTCGTTGCATTGACGAGTTCCAAGGTGGCCAACGCCACCACCACGATAACGCATGAAAAGATCTCGATCTGAAAACCTAGAATATTGTTAGCAATTTACCCTAATCAATATTTTGTACACACATTGCGACATAATATTGCTTATATTCTCCATCTGGGTGACGAGTTTGAATGGCTAAGGACCGCCCGCTCAATAGTTCCGTTGTACGGCCAGAAAAGAAGTCAGGAATCAGATGTACCATCCGTATGACTTCAGTGGGATCTAAAAAACCAAAAGCTGGTCCAAGCGCATCAGTGTCGGGTAGAAAGCCAACTGAGTGCATTCGTTGTGCGCGCCATCCACTATGTCCATCAGCGGAGTCCAATCCTAACCACCGGACAAGTAGGACGTCCATCCGACTAGGATCTGTGAGCCCTATACCCCCTTGACCCTTTTGCCGGACCATAACATGATATATTCCGACAATCCGAGCATGCCAGTACGGGAATGCTGCTTTGGCGTCATTTCTGTCTTCGTGTGATAGAACCATAATATCTGCGTGCGTGCGAGGATTTGCTGTTTCCTCCATCCTGCGAACGTCGTATGTTGTGGACCTGAACCGAATAGTCTTGTGTTCATATAAGCGATTGCGATCAATTATGATCATGTCACGGTCCAGGTCTGTAAAGTCGTGCTCATCACCGGTATATGGAAGCCTCCGGATGCGTGCTAATAGGTGATCAAGGAGGCGTTGTCGAAAATCCTGTCACATTTGTCGACATTAGTGAAGCAAAGCCCAAAGGTCCTGAGACTCACACGGAGCGCAGGATCTCCCCGGTTCTCATGTAACCATTCCCCAAGGTCTTGGATAGACGAGTGGGTCTTGGGCATCTGGTAACGCTCACTTGGGTCACCCAATGGTATGTCTTCGCTTTCAGGTGCTGGGTGCGGGTGCAGACTGCCTACCGTTGTCGAGGCCGAGGTGGTCTGTTCCTTGGCCAATTCTTGGCACATAGTATCGTAGAATCGAGTGCGCATCTCCTTGTTAGTGATCTGACGAACAAATCCACGGTTCTTGTTCGACATCCTATACCACACCTTAGACAGACGGTGTGTGAGCTCACTCTAACATGAGCGGATAAGTGATGGACGCGAGAAACATGTTGTGATCAGCTTACCGTCTGCGTGCTGTATGAATCTGTTGTTCCATACTGTCGGATCGCTGCAGGATAGTCGGGGATGCAGTGTATCTTGAAGGTGGTCATATTGAATCGTATCTGCTTGACCTTTGTACTGGCTGGTTTTTTGCCCGTCCTTGCTGCTTGATCTCGCTGACGTGCCACGCGTGCAGTTGCCTCTCGAGGGAGCTCTTTTGTAGCATAGCGAGGACAGGTGATATTGGCGAACTTCCTGAGTGCTTGACATAGTGATGTTCCGATAGCCGCTTGCTTCTGCAACGTCGACTCTGTGTGTAAGCGGAGCTTGGCATATGCATGCCATGTAGCGAGCAAAAACAAGAGATCAGAGACAATCCTGTTGTCCCCGTCGTTTGGGAACAGTCCTTCGAAAACCGGTATTGAGCACTGAAAGTTGGTGAGTCTCGTTTCACGCTGGCATTTGTTAGACTGCTTACCTGTAGAATGTCCTCGTAGTCTCGCGCAGCTAACTTGCTCATCTCCGAGACATTTCCAGGGAGCTTGCGAATTGTATCACGACCAAAGGTGGGGACGCTGTGGAAGCTTTAAGAAGATTAGATGTAAAGCAGGAATCCCGTGATAGCGTAACAAACCCACCGCGAGTCGAGTTCCGCCAGAAGATCGTTGCCCCCAGGGGATGCATATAGAATTCGGATGAGATGCTTGAGCACCGACTTCCAGATGCCAAGTTCAACCTCGTGGAGCAAGTCCACGACAAAGAGGTGGTGGTAGTCTTGTCCCTCCACCGACATCTTATCCGAGAACGCGTTCTGGTAAATAGTGTAAGTACTAGGTCAATACATCACAAGATATAAGGGCATACTCGTGTCGGTATGAGGGAGTGATCCCCAAGGAGCTTTTGAACTCGCCTGCTCGTAATTGCCAACCCCTCGTTAAATATGAGTTTGCGGGCCCTTTCGATTTTCTGTCGCCTACTGTCATTGTCGTTCCGAAGACGGTTGCGGGTTCTTGCATCGGTAGTTGTACCCACAAATGCAATGTCCTTTTTCCGTACGAGACAACGCGGGCAGGGAGATCGCCCAAGATACTTGATTGTGGCCAGAAGGATTCTTATCTGTCATCAGTATCGCATCGCGACAAAGTCTTAAAGAGGCTCTGCTCACTTTTCGGGATAATCAGCAGAGTATGTGATCAGGCGAAAGAAGAAAACTCGTTCGATATCATCAGTACAACGAACCCTAAGCCCTCGGGTGCATCCCTCTACGAACGCGTCATCCATCAGATGGTTCCAGATTGCGTGCATGAGCTCGCGCTTGCAGTGGACTGTAACGTCGGCTGATGGTGCTTGGCCTGTCTCCTCTAAGTACCGACTTGCAAAGTTTGCACCAATCTGCGGTAAGTATTAGTGGCGTGCGTAAACCGATTAGCTGATGGACTTACTGAAGGGACGTACGCGAGGTGATGCACTGCATGGCATGATGGCCTCACCCGCTCTTGTTTCGACTGATTCGCAAACATGAGATAGACGGGCCACACCGAGGCCGATCCAAAGTTGGTCAGTTGGGACGAATCTGATGCCAACATCAGTCCAAGAGCCACACGCTCAGTGGTATCGCCTTCTGGCCGAGGTAGGCTGTCAACATCAAGTTGTGCCTGTATCATGGCGTCCGATGAGTAGGTTTCACCGTATACTCGCTCAATCTTGTCCGGATTGTCGGGATCAGGCGCCCAGTGCATTGTATATGGCGAGAAGTGGAATGACTGTGCCTTCTCAGATGCGCACACTGATCTAATAATGTCGGTGATGCGACGGTGGAAGAGGTTCGGAATCGTTAGCGTGGGGGCGTCGTCCTCAGAACTGAATCGTCTCCCTTCTACTGGAAGGCGAATGTTGACCGTAGCCTCGTGCCAGCCATCTTGAGTGCGGAAGGGGTGTGCTTCATCGGAAAGATAGTTATCCAGTCGCTTGTTTTCCCTTTGAGCGCTGAAACCCCGCAATTCACGCTTCAGGAATCTAGGGTCTTCCATGGCGGCAGCCACCATGTTGGCATGTTCCTCGGACTTGGTATCTGACCCAGAGAAATACGCTGCCATAAATACGGCCGCGCTGTAGCTAGTAAACGGGGTATATGGTTCTGGTGTATTGTATGATATCTCGTGGATTGTTTCTGGGGTAACAGGGGGTGGTGGCGTATCCGAGAATGGGAAATCACATACGAGGTCCAGTCTTTCTTCGTCTTTGGGATGCCATCTCGGACTATGGGTATAACGTCTGAATACTCCCAGCTTATTGGGTTGGGTTTGGAATGGGTGTGGTCGGGTATCTGGAGGGGGCGTCGCTGCTAACGTCGGTGAACTCGTGCGATCGTCGCGCTCGGGGGGAGTGGGTGCTCGGGGCGGGACGTGCGCAAGAGACATATCGCCATGTGGTACATAGTCAATGAGTCGGCGAGGTATCCGTACAACGCGCCCTGATCGCGCTGAACGTATGGGTGGTGGTGGTGGTGACGGCGGGACCCTTGAGTCTACTTCTCTAGGTATTTCGGTCTAGTCGAGCGATAGACGTCCTATCAGTTTACGTGAAGACGAAATGTTAACAACTTACATCGTATGTGTTGCTGATGGCCGGCCCTCCGATGTTATGGTCGTCGGGATCGTCCTCGTCGGGTTCAACACGGTCTTCTTCGGGGGATCCAACACGGGCACGTTTGGGGCTGAGTCTTGAGCTGCCCTCGGAGGGGCGGGGGTTTGTCATCGCTACTGGTGAGACCAATCTTGGCCTCTTCTTCCTGCATTGTCGACCATGTTGGTCAAATGTCTTAACCGAATTATAGACTTTGCCACAGCGTGTACACTCGTGTCTCATGGGGCGCGTTCGTGAGTTGTGGTTGCGGGTCTAGGGTGTATTACGATTGAAACGTACCCTTGACTACTTTATTGTCGTAGAGCAGCGCTCTGGATGATCCGCCACGCTTGAGCACCTGTCAAGGTGATCATCGATTACAGTCACCTATTTAAACCCTAGCCCAAACCAACAGTGTTGCACATGGCTTCTTCGCAAAGCCGCCTCGAGGTCGAACTTGATATGAGCGCAGCCTTGCGCGGCGTGCCCATGATCGCCCTCATGCTGGTACCTCCGAACATAAACAGAGTCGTAAGTAACGCTGCGAGCACCGTAGATTCCAATGTACTCACCCTGATGCGTCGTAGGTCTTCAGAACCCCACCCAGCCCTGATGAGGACGGAGTGGCGGTCACTTCGTCTCGTTCGCCATCCAGAGCCGTCCTCGCCCGAGACGGTGATTGCGGGAGCAAACCTAAAAAATCGCCAGCTAGGCGTGGAGTCGTTGGCACGAAACGCCCGCGCGAAGCTAGTAGGAACACGACACCGGCGAAGCGTGCAAGACAGCCATCGGCGGGACCATCCAGCATCAAACTCAAGGGCAAGCCACAATACGTACCTGAAAATGAAGTACTGTTAGTCCTTCCTCCAATGCCCAGGAGCCTATACAACGAGCTCACCTTCGACGACCTGGACAGTTCCCTGACAGAGCCTGAGAGCTCCGAAGACGAACGTGCGAAGCGCCTGAAAAATCTCTGATTACGGCCTATTTACATTACATTTATGACGATGTATATGTATAATTAAGATGATGTCGACGCGCGTGGTGATAAAAAATTGGCTGTCAATTGTTGAACTATGTCTGGAAGGATGTTGAGAATAAGGCTTCCTGTGCAAGACGTGCCACTCACCCCGGTGTGTCGCATTTGGCATGTGGACCTCATTTTTGAGGGCAACCCATCTCTGCTGAAGCTTCTCAGTGCTCCACTTAGTCCATTTTTCGTCTGTAAGGTTGCCCCATTGGATCTCATCTTCCGCGTGAACATCCAATGATGCTATCCTAAATGGGTGGTTAGCTCATATCAAAGAGAGTTGGCTGTATACATACTTATGGACTAGGATACACGAATCGGCCTTGCGCCAGCGAGGGGCTCTCCCAAGACTCTTCACTGTCGGTGAGAGTGAACCATTCCTGACAGTGTAAGGTCCGAGTTGGCCAGACACTCGGAACATACATACCACTTGTTACTGCATTGTTTTGCGCTCCGCGTGTTGTCCATCCGTCTTGATACCCCCTTCCAGAACTTGGGGTTCGTTTCGGGCCTCTGTCCGCTCTCCTTCATGTCTTGCATGATCGTAGTGAGACACGACACCTCGTCTGGAGACCACTTTCCTGTGTGACTGTCGGCATTCAGTTGTTCAGTAGTTCACGCTGTACGTGCCGTCATGTCGGGCATCGCGGTGTTTTAGGTATTTGTGGTATCGGCGACAGCACTCGTCAGCAGGTCGTTCCAGAAGATCGCCAATCCTCTTCCATTCGAGGCACTGCTCAACGAATCTGTATAACTATGAGCAGATAACCGTTTCCGTGTGCGCGGACACTCACTCTGTCAGCCTTGTGTCTTCAAGCTCGGTCCACTTCCCGGGCTTCCGGAAAGGGTGGCTAACCTGCCGAACGTGGTCGTATACCGATCGGACACGTCTAAGTGGTACCGAGCGCGCTGGGTAAGGTGTCAGAGAATCAGGAAATGCGTACGGTGATGAAAGAAAGGCAACTCACTGACATGGGCCCAAAATCCTTCCCGTCTCGTCTCACTCAGGATGAGATCGTCTATGTTCTCTTGGCTCATGCCCCGGGTCTATGTGAGAGTGTCAGGACAGACATCGGCGGAACGATGACCCGGGGTTCACTTCTTGATATTGACGGATGGCATCGTCGATGCTGTCAGTTTCCGCCTGCGTGAAGAGACCCTCACGAAACGGCACACCTGCTTCGTGTATCAGCAAGGCTAGACGCAAAGGCATCCATACTCACCACATCGCCCGAATTCCTCTCCCGACCACCACTTCGTGGCTAGCATCTCTGCGTGTTCTTGTGTCAATGGGCAGGTGGCGGCCATCTGTAGGAATGCGTTAGACAGGATTGGTCACTCCTTTGGATGTTTTGACGCGACTTAGCTCGTCTACACGCGTGTTTCCTAAGCAGAGTTGCGCTATTTCACGACTACAGCTAGAGACTCTATTCTACGAGTTTTACACGCGAAGATATGTATGTAGGGAGACGGAGGAAAGGGAGTTCGGAAGTGCCCGAACATGGTAATATAGTCCGCTACTCCGGGTGCGTCCCAAAGCCAGCACCTCGGCACCGGTCCGCTCAGAGTATCTGCCAGGCTCATCGGCATATACCGAGGTCGTCGCCACAAGTCAGCACGTGCTGGCTTTGGTTGGGACGCACCCGGAGTAGCGGGCTATATTACCATGTTCGGGCACTTCCGAACTCCCTTTCCTCCGTCTCCCTACACACTTGCTCTATATGACGTCCTTAGTTAGTGTACAAATAGACAATGTCAATGGAGCGTTCGAATTCTTTGCGGATACAATCCACGAGGCCTGCATGAGGTCTAAGCGTGTGTGGAGCATATTAGTAGTTGGTATTTAGTAGTTGTGAACGCGACTTCATCTACCCTCAACGCCATCGTCGCACCTATGTCCCAATTTACGGTTCGTACTCGTGAATATTGACAAACAGTGTAAATATTAACTCAATCGCATAGATACGCGACTTTTTGGACATCGAGGCTACTGTAGATAACGAGGAAGAAGAGGATTTTGAAGACGAGGAATTCGGTGAGTCAGTAGAATTGGTCCTCGACGTATGTTAACCGCAAGTAGATCAAATTTTCAACGACGATGTCGAAGAAGTTGCGTCGGACTGGAGTTCGAGGCTCGCCTCTCCCGCGCCAACGGATTTCACACAACAGACATTGGAGATACGTGCTAGTATCGCCCGGAGGTCCACCCGCACATCTGTGCGGCACGACGAGGATGTCCCAAGACATTACCTCGTACCTCGTGAGTACGATCCTCATCTATGGTCAGTTTGTGTAAAGGTACGCAGTTCAGCTGTCCACTTTACAAAATCTCACGTCTTCCAGCCAGGACACGAGAGCGACCTCGTAATGCAGATTGCCCAACGCACGAGCCTATGCGATAAGCCGCCTGTCGCAGACATCGCCTCAGTTTTCGCCCGAGCGGGTATCCCAGGACTCATTTTCCTGGAAGGTAATCTCATCGAGGTAACCCGCGCTGTGCGAGATCTCGTCACCGTCCTCACCCGCATACCCCCATTCCTGGTCCCTCTGGAGCAGCGTGTCGCGCTGCTGTCGCCACGCAATCCATTGTCCCGTTCCATCAAAGAAGGCCAATGGGTACGTTGTTTACACGGGCTGTATCGTAACGACCTAGGTTTTGTTTGCGGGCATGACCCATCCCGGGACGCAGAGACGATCGTCGCCCTTGTCCCCCGGATCCCCGAAAAGACGACAAGGACCGCAAAACGGAAGAAAGTGGCCCGACCGGAGCCACGAATCTGGTCCTCGCAGCAACTCGAGGTGTCCTGGGGAACGTCAAAGGTCCAAAGGACTTCATCGGAAGAATATATTTTCGGTCGCGAAAAATTCAGGTCTGGCCTCATCGTCAAGCAATTCTCTCCCGCTAGTCTCGCCAACGTCGACAGTGCACCCGACGATCTCCGCCCCTTTCTGAGGGCGACGTTTATCCGCAGCGTCCCTTCCTTCACACCATTGATCCACCGATTCGCCCAAGATGCAATAAAGCCCGGTCAGTGGGTCAAGGTGGAGTCTGGGGATCACCGGGGTGTTATCGGAAAGCCCTTAGACGTCAGGGACTCGGTAGCATACCTCTCACTAATTTTTGCTGGCGATAGCCCCACACTTCAGATTCCGTTGCGCGCTCTCGCGCCATTATATGATCGCGGCCACCACATCAAAAATCGGTGGTCAGAGTCATCCGGGATTGTAACGTCGGTTGATGAGGACCGCAAGACGTTGACCTACGTCGAGAGGGACTCTCAAAATACCGTGAGTACGAGTACCCGGACGCAACCACGTTCTGATATTTGGCCAGATCACCATCCTCATAGACGCGGTGGAGCCATACGACCCCCCGCTCAACTTCTACCAAGTTACAGTAGGAACGTGGGTCGAGTTCAACAGGCAAAGGGAAGCGGACCAACCCAAGCGGCGCGGATATGTTAGAGTTGTCCAGGGCACGCTCGCGTTCGTGATAGATGAACACACACTCGAAGAGGTACGCAAAGGCAAGTATCCCAAGGAGAACTAACAAACACGAATCCCAGTTCGAGATCGAGACGCGCGAGCTAGAGGTCTGCAGCACCCAAGGCCCTTCACTCCCAAAGAATGACCCGGTCCACCCCCTAATGACTCGAAGGGTGACGATAACTCGCGGTCCACTCAAAGCCCACCGCGGCACCATAAAAGAGGTCGGAGCCACCGCAATCACCGTTGAACTCCCGGCCTTGATGGCTGGGGCCTCATCGCCCATGCAAAACCTCACATGGGCCGATCTCGTGTTAACGTAGGTATCCATCTAAGCTGTCCGACGAGATGCACCGCTCACTGTATTCTCTAGGCCGCCGGAGGTAGAGACCGCTAGAGCGAACCCTCCTACTCGACTCCGCACACCCTCGCCGGGTCCCGAATACAACCCCCACCGGTATTTAACGCCTGAACCTGTGGCGGGATCGTCTTACGAGAGAACTGGCGGGCAAGGTAGGACTTTACAAAATTGCGTCACATAACACTCATGTGTGTGAACCGAATCACAGGACATTGGCTACTTTCACGGCGGGTCCAGGATATCGTCGAACGGAAGTGCATTCCGTTCTACATTCGAGGGTTGGGCGATAGTTCGATGGATGCCCACGACGGGAACCCGGCCAAGACAGTGCCAACAGACCAGCGCACCTTGTCTCCTCAAGAAGGCGAGATTATCGTGAAAACGGTCAAGCGTGCTCGCCCGAAGCAAATTTCGATTCACCCTCGGTTTCTCGTGCCGTGGAAGCCTTTGGTCGGGTACGAAGTGCTCATCATAGATGGCTCTTGGTTTGGCGCAGTAGGTGTGGTCAAGGGAAGGCAAGGAAATAGCTGGACTGTTTCATTTACGGTTGACGACGACTCTCGGGAGTTCGTCTTTGAGGAGAGCGACCTCGCTCCACTCGAACCCCTTAAATAGTAAGCTTATTACCATATAAGGAATCAAAGTCGATGTATGCAGATCGTTATCACATGACACCCCAAGACTTGTCAAAAGGACCTGTTTGAGACGAGTATATGCAGACACCCCTTGCTCTGAAACTTATCCGGATGTCTTCCCCCACTAGATCTCTCAGCCCAGAGGATGGGTATATGCGCCCTAACCAGCGACCCAAGACACCCCGCACCTTGCGCGGCACCACCCAAACGTTAGGTGTCCATCTTGATCAGATTCTGACATATACTGACAATCACGACAGTGACCCAAGCGCCCGCTTCGTAGATTGCGGGCACTTCATCATGCGATGTGTCCATCCATTCGTTTCGATGGACATATTCATGGACGTCGCCCGTAATCTGATGTTTCCTGAGAGCGTGGACCACACGTGAGTCGCATATATGTGTCAACAGGGACCGATAACATAAGCACAACCACGGCAGTGAAAAAGTGCGAAAAAAATATATGGAATTTTTGAAAGCAGCCCTGGGAGCTAGCCCTGCCCTACGGGTGCGTATGGAGGAAGGTGACCTGGGGATGGACGACGTTCAGAGAGGTGTAAGGACTTCAATTTACCCTGTCTATATGCGCCTGATGCCTATTAATACAGATTGCAAAAGGGTTGCGTGCGAGTCGCGCGAACGACATATACAAACTCAAGACCAATACTATGAGGCTCCTCAGCAAACCTGGCGAAGAAATAAACCCGCGGCTAAGTGATGACTCAAAAGGAGATCGTGGTTTCAACCATAATCTTCTCGGACGCATGCTCATCCCCACACAACACATCGAGGAATACGACAAGGATCCTCTTGGGTGAGTTCTCCATCACTACAACGATACTCCGAATGACTTTGTCTAGTACCAGAATGAAGGTCATGAACTCGGTCGAGGAGAAATACAACGTGACGGCTGACGATGTGCCGTCGTTTTTATATGAAGACCCGCTCAACGTCGACCCAAATGACATTTTCTTTGGTCTCATGAAAGGATATTTCCTCATTCGTGTATGTGTTCAACAGCGTTCCAGAGCAGGTGTTGACATCTTTTACAGTGTTTACGCACAATTTTCCTAGGACCGAGGAATGCTGTGCAGGGCCTTGGCCCCAATCATAGACCCAGCCGGGCTTGCATCGCCGAGCTATGTGGTGTGGTATCGGTCACAGTTCCCATAATGGTGTATGTGGCCGTTTTGGTGAGTACATTCCATCGATCCTCTTCAACTCAAGACTGACGTAGTGATATAGGCGCGTTTTACGTTAAGTTCCCAGTCAACGTGGACTGGGAAGGACGGCGCGTTCAACTATGAAGACTTCGCAGATACATTGTTCCAGGTGTTGCAAGAGAACAAAGAATGGGCAGATGAGACCATTCGATGGTGGAACAAGTAAGTAGTCATCACCTTTGTGAATCGGGCTAATCCCACTTTACAGAGAACTATTTGGCCACGAGAGCGGCAGGAGGATCGCGGGACAGAGACGGGAGAACAACCCAAATGGCTTTCTGGCAAAAGCAAGGGCCCATGCTGCGAAGCGCGCCACTCAAATGACAGAGAATGAGAGGACGTCGCCAGTCGACGATGATCTGTGTATGTATCTCGTCATAATGTGAGTTTTATCACTGATGTAAGCAGATCAAGACCGAGAGAAGACGCCAGAATCTGATCTTACATGCGAATCGGAGGAAGATCGACCTGACCCGCCACCACCCCACCGCAGCCCCTCTCCCACTGACCGTGTGACACCACCGGATCCTGGAGCTGGTTGTGGCGATGGTGAAGGCGCCACCGACAAGGACGACGCGTTGACGTCCATATGCCAGAAGAGGAAACGGGGCAACCACGACGACCTAGAGACTAACAGTGGGGAAAGAGCCACCCGAGCAAAGACGGCAAACCAAGGCAAGAACAAAAACAAGGTAACATCTATCCAAGCCATGGCTGATAATATACTAACACCATCTTACCACAGCGTCGACGCTAATTTCACGGCTGGTAGTACATGTATAAGTAGCTCTGTGCTTGTAATTAATATGTAATTGCCTCGGGAAATGGAAACAGTTAATTCTAATCGAGTGAACCATTGAGAACCACGATAATCAATTATAATCTGGACATGGTTAACGGGAATTGAAACACTTGCAGTCAGGCCCCAATCCACGAAAGCGATCAGAAGCGCTTCCAAGACAATTAATTAATTACAACACATATAAGCCCATATATATACAAAGGCGAGTACAATCAATTATAATTGACAAAGCAATTGTAGTCCGCCAAAAATGCATATAACCTACAAAATGAATTGGGGTAGATGAAATCAGTAGAAAGTGCACACAAACTGCAGAAGTGCAAACAATTAACAAATGCGATTCTAATTGCTTGCAAACTGCGCAAGCACATACAATTAACAAATGTAACTGTAATTACATACAAACCACAGGAGAGTTACATTGCACAAAATTTGAGAAAATCTACAAAATTGATTACCATTCTCGAGAAGAACTGTCATTGATCACCGAAGATTTTGAATTTCAGGGCACCATGATAATCACTTAGATCAATTGCCAATCTGGGGTCCAATTGCATCACTTGCGGCAATTATAATTACTTATAATTACTGATAAATTCCTCCGGTTTTTGCTGATGGAGGACCGTCAGAAACCTGCACGTGCACCACCGGACCGTCTCAGAACCGTTGTCTGTCTGTTCTTTTTGCGAGTCGCTCACCCTGCCCGTGTGGCGCCGGTTGGGGAAGCGTACTAGCGCAGGTGGTGAGGGAATCCGGCGCGCAGACATGGGGAGGTACAACGAACGAATGAAACATCGTGTTACTCGATAGACGGGGGTATACGGTGGGCAGCAAGAAAGAGGAGCATGTACATGGGAACGCATTATTAAGTAGGTATGTGGCGGGCTAGTAGAGACTAGGCGGAGCGGAAGCATTCGTGCTTCTGGATCCAAAAAACTGACCGAAGGCGAGGTCGCGACCGGGAACGACCCGAGAAGCGCCAACGATCAAGGGACTCCGTTTCATCGACCCATTGGCGTTTTGAGAAAAGGGAGTGGTGGGTGGGTGAAATAAAAAGACACGGTTCTTTGAACCGGCAGCTGATAATATGGGCGGTGGACAGGTGGCGGCACGGAGGAAAGGAATGAGGACGTGCCGCCCTGTCCGCTCTCGCCAAGGCTCTCGCATGACCGTAGACAGGCGACAATTCTAGTATCTATGCTCTAATATCGCAGCCAAAAGGAGGCACTTGCACAAAGTGTGCTGGTGTTTCGTCAGTCATCGTACGGAGGACTTAAGAAGGGTTTTCAGCGCTATGGTGCGTGCTTGTGTGTACGACATCGCGAATTGAGTTCTTCAGCTCCTCTACACTGGCATTCGGATTGAAAGAATATAGAGATCATCTTTTTTGAACCCCCCACCAGAATCGGGTGGTATAAATAACAAGGGACAACCCAAGTCACTCTAAATAGGACACACTAGCCTGAGCTTGACTTTCCGGAAGACTAAAGGCGGCCAACCTCATGCACATTGCACAACAGTTATTCTTAGAAGTATAAGCTAACGGGCTACATAGGGTTTTGCCAATGTACTCTCGGGTACACAAAAATGTATTCAAAAAGATAGTAGTACTAGCTACCGTCGCTCCTCGGTGAGATTCAAACCCACTCTGTTGAATTGAGTGGGGCGAAACCTGATGACAAGAGGGTCATGAGAGCACTTGATAACCTGTAGGTAACTTGAAGTTCAAGTTATGTTCGACCACGCCCCGGACATGCATAAAACACGGTATAAATACGACTCAAAGTCGTCTACTATTGGATTAGTAGTTAAGGAGAGAGTCCGGGAGACACAAAAATAAAGACAGTCTGTAGTTGGAACACGAGAAACGAGAAAACTCTCCATCGATTTAACTCCACCCTCCACAAAGAAGAGGTACCGTCGTATGGCTCAGCGCACACGGTTGAAGATCTTGTCACCATTGACAGACCTGGATCCATGGTTCCTGGGTATCAATCGAGAGCTACACAGTACTGATCGCGATTCAGTTAGCGCCAAGTCATACCCTCTTGAACAGGAGGGAATACACGTACGGACTGTCCTGGAACGAGGTTCGTGCAGTCGCTGTTCACGTCGTCGTTGTACTCGGCGAATTTCTTCGGAGTAATACCAAACTTGGACGCCAGGTCGTCGCACGTCTTGCCCGTGGCGGTCGCCTTGGTCTTGCAGGCGGGCGCCAAATCCGACTTTGGCTGCTTGATACACAATACTTTCCCAGCGGGGATCGTGCCGTCACCTGTGGCGGAGATTCATGTATCGGCCAGAGTTCTGCGTGGTCGGATTGGATCAAGGACACCTACAGCTTAAGCCGGAATTGAGCGACAGGATATCAGCCTGGCTTAGGCCGAGCTTCGCGACAAGGGTATCGCAAGGTTCAGCTTGTCTGGTGGTAAGCAAGACAGTCAGCATATGTGCTTGGGGAGGCGCCACGGATAGATACAATATTGCAAGACTCACGGGACGGTATACGTATTTTTGCATGAAACAGCCTTATCAGAAGACGAGGGGGCTGGCGATGGGGATGGTTGCGGAGTCGGAGCAGTTTTTTGTATAGCCTGTGGCATAGCTTGGGCCAGGGTAGATACCAAGGCAAGAACGGAAACAAAGATAGCAGTGGAGATGGCGTGCATGGTATAGTAAGGAATGTGTCGAATGGTTGTTGGTCTGAAGAAGGGGAGCAGCCCCCCATTTTATACTCGCAAGGGGCCCGACTCGCAGATTGATGAATCTAACTCAAGCACGCTTGTGGGATCGGCGCGGATGTGTGCTTATTCGCTTTGCGACACGCTCACCTAGACATGTGACCATTACACCGATGGGAATGACGACGAAGTCAAAAGATATTGCATAAGAAACTGCGCAGCGAAATGAGAATCCCGTTGCCGGCGGGGGGAATACTTTTCCGCAGCGTCTCCAGTTCGTGTAACCAAGAGTATTTCCCAGAGTTGCGAGCCGTCAGAAGATCAAAGACACTCGGAACGTACATATCACGTACTACTACGTTTCATCGGAAAATTTGGTAGCTGTAGCTGAAAGCGCAGCCGGGTGAGGCGAAATATTGAACGAAGTGGCGCAGAGCCGTCGCGTGTCCACGGTTGAGTTTGTATGAAGTGAGGGATTTGCTGCACTCTGTAAACCGTGTTGGCCTGTCCGTGGGCGTCCTTGGCGTAGAGCCACCTAAATAGGATCCAAGAATCCCAAGCCAGTCACTTGAGGGTAGGATCAACGACTTGGTACTAATCTATTAGCGTCGCACACTGACCCGTTGGCACTTAGTGGTAGCCCCAGCGTATCGAAACTCATGTTCGTCGTATCGCCGATTCAAAGAAAAAGACTCTGCCGCAGGTTTACCCTAATGCTGCGGCCCTCATTTTAGCATCTCAAATCGTCAAAAGACATCAAGCTGATACCATGGCAATGTCAAGGAACAGCGTCCCCGACTAAGTTGCGTGAACTGTAGATTCGGTACCGAAGAACTGTACTTCGCTGAGGGCCACGCGCGTTTGTCTGATGGAAGAACGCAATCGTGTTCACCTGATGAGGGCTACATCGCATATGTAGCTCGAATGAAAAGTCTTTGCTCATCCAAAAGATTCGCTATTCGTTAAGCTAGACGTGGCACGTGTTCCGGGGAATAAGTGATCTGATGCGCGGACGAGGCATCACCTAAGAACGACTGAGGACTGTGCCTGTAACCTTGTGTGAGCGTTCGGTACTATAACGAACGTGTTGCGTTGTGGCGCAAGGCAAGACTGCGCGAATACTGCGCGTTTATATTCATGTGGCACGTCACGTCCGCATCACGCGAGCTGGCATGCTACAGTAGGGTCCGACCTGAGTGTATGGGTGATATCTCACGAATGTGACAGACACTACACTCTTACCTAAAAAGAGTCTCAAGGCGACACGCCTTGGACACCCGGTGCGTCGGTTCGGCTGCGCTCTTCCGCGAGATTTAGCCCTCTTTGCGGGTCGCACATTCTGTTTATCGGGAAGGCGTGACGCCGAAGCGCCAGGCGAGGAAGACCAGCGAAGGGGGAAGGCACGGCGCGAAAGCACGGAGAGAGAAAATAAACCTTTGTTCTATTGACCACTGGCAGCGGGCGTACTATGGGATAGTGAGGGAAAAAAAGAGTAAGTTACAAAGTAGCGAGCGATTAGGTTAGGTATGCGACGTGCTTCTCGATCGAAACCATTTTCATGTCCGAGGCGAGGACGCGACGGGTGGATGGGACCCTCCCGGAGCACGGCAGGCGAGGGACAAGCACCTCATCGAGGCCTCGTCATCGGTCCCTTGGAGATTAAATATTGAATATTGGATTCCTGGGTGCGGCAGGCGGGTAAAACAAAAGTTACGATTCTTTGGCGGCACGGAAGAGAGGAATGAGCACGTGCCACTTGCGCACCTCGGGTTGGCGCCGTCTAGCGGCGTCTGCCTCGTGCACCCTCGCTGACCTGCCCGACTTTCAATTCGTGGTCTACTTCCATAACAAGTGTGTTTCTTTTGTCTACTCCGGGGTGACTGCACCCATCTCCCTTTCTGGTTCCCGGCCGAAATAAATGATAAACATCGAATATCGCAGCTATGACCATCTCGACCTCCCGACGCTGCAACAGATCCACGAGCTGCGCGGCAACCGTGTGCATTTCGTCGTCCCACTAGGTGAGCATAAGACTGCCTCAACTGCCGCTTTTTCCTCACCCTCCACTACCCTGGTACCCACCAGTCGTGTGCTGAAAAAGAAAGGCAACAAGACATGGTTCGAGCAAACCAAAATCCCGACTTCTCAGATCACAGAGCTGGATTGGTGGGATGTTTGCAACATACCGATATGTGTCCCCCGCCCTCACCAATTTGTCACAGGACCGATCCACACCGCTTAGCCACACTTCAGTGATTCAGGATGTCCGACTGCCCTTCCATCCTCTCCATCTTTTAAACGACGGCAGTTACGAACGTATATGTGCCCGGATCCAAGTACTGGCCGTTTGACATCGCGATGCTTCCCATCTAGCGCAGCGGCTCTTTCTCCTTCGTTGCTCGCCTCAGTTTCCGCGCACGTATCTCTCTCTCTCTTGCGCGCGCCCCCTTTCCCCCTCCCGACTCAACCTGGTAAGTAAATTCGCGAACGCCGCCCTCCCTTATCAGATCGTGCATGCCTGTGACACCATTCTCACCTCTTACCACGCGAAACCCAACTTGAGAAGGGACTTCAGCGCTACGATATGCTTGACGATATCTGATTGTGTGGACGCCCGATACAGTTAGCTTCATTGCGAATCTTAGCTCCTCACCTTACTATGTCCCCTACAGTCGAATTGAAAGAGTATGGAGATCGGCTTTGAACTCGACCAGAATCGGATGATATAACTTAACAACTTGGAGGGATCATGATGAAGATAGGAAGACGATCACTGGATATGGGGCGTACTTGCCTTGCTTTTACTAAACCTCATGCACAACGGTCATTAGTTAAACGTTAACGTGCTACATGGGGTCCTGCCAGTGTACTACTCTCGGGTGCACGAAAATGGACTCAAAGAGGACTTATTAGCCGCCGCCGCCGCTCCTCAGTGAAGTTCGAGTCAGCTACTCTATTGAAGAAATTGAGTAGGGCGAGACGTGATGACAAGAGGCCCTAGAAGGTCATAAGAGTACTACTGGACAAGGTGGAGGTGGTAACTTATGTTCGGCCATGACTCGGACATGCATAATACATGACTTGAACTCGTCAATGAGATTATTAGTTGGGAGATATAGCAATAAAGTCTGTAGTTGGAACACGAGAGATGAGAAAATGCTGCGACCAATATCATTCCGCCGCCCACCACACTGAAGCGTATGATTCAATGCCCACGACCGAACATCTCTTCATTGTTGACAGACTGGATCTGTGTTTCCTGGGTATCAATCGAGGGCCACGCAGTACTAATCCCGGATCAGTTAGCGCTATGTCACACTCCCTAGAATGGGAGGGAATACACGTACGACCTGTCCTGGAACGAGGTTCGTGCAGTCGCTGTTCACGTTATCGTTGTACTCGACGAATTTCCCCGGAGCGAGACCAAACTTGGACGCCAGCGCGTCGCACGTCGTGTCCGTGGCGGTCGCATACGTCTTGCAGGCAGGCGCCGGCTTTTTGGACCTGTGCGCCCACATCCTAGTCTTCAGCTTCTTAATGCATAATACTTTGCCGGCGGGGATGGGGCCGTCACCTGTGGTGGCGATTCGTGTCTCAGCCAGAGCTCTGCTCGATCCGATTGTATCAAGGATACCTACAGCCTATCCCGGAATTCAGCGACAAGATATCAGCCTTGCTCAAGCCCAGCTCCGCGCCGATGGTATCGCAAGGTTCAGCTTTCCTGGGTGAGTAAGACAGTCAGCACACGAGCATCTGGAGGCACCACGGAGAGATACGATATTCTAGGACTCACGGGACGGTATACGATTCTGTACATGAAACGGCCTTATCAGACGACCAGGAGTGAAATGGCGATGAAGATGATGACATACTGATACAGAGTGGTTCCGGACCTGTTGCTGGAATGGCGGTTGCCAGTGACGATAGCAAGGCAAGAACAGAAACAAAGGCAGCAGTGGAGATGGCGTGCATGGTAAAGTAAAGACTGCGTTGAATGTTTGTTGCTCTGAAGAAGGGGAGCGGCCCTTCATTTTATACCCGCAGAGAGCCCGAGCTGCGCGAATAGACAGACGGATGGATCTACCCCAAGCACCCGTGTGGGATCGGCGCGGGTGTATGCCCATTCCCTTTGCGACACGCTCACCTGGACATGTGACCGCTATGCCAATAAAATGATGATGAAGCCAAAAAAGAGACCGTATAAGAAGCTGCGCAGCGAAATGAGAGGCCCGTTGCCAGTGGGGGACATACTTCTCCGCAGCGTCTCCAGTGTCATGTAACTAGGGGCATTGCCCTCAGTTGCGAGTCGTCGGAAGATCAACGACACCCAAAACGTACATACAGTTACACTCACGTACTACTACGTCTCATCAGAAAATTAGTAGCTGAATGCGCAGCACTGGAACGGGTGCCAGTGACGCGAAGTATTGAGCGAAGTGGTGCAGGGCGTGTCCACGTTTGTGGAAAACGAGGAATGTGGTATTTGTTGCATTTCTGGAAATCGAGTTGGCCTGTCCGGGCCGGGGTGTGTCCTTGGGCTACACGGTGTCCGAGTCAAAGAATTCCAACTTGAAGCCACTGGCAGTCACTCGATGTACATAAGTTCAATCAGGCGAGGATTAATGAGGTCTGGTACAAACGCATAGGCGTTGCAGACCCGCTTGGGCTGGCACCTAGCGTAACGGGACTCGTGTTGTCGTATCGCCTATTCAAAGAAAATGACTCTGCCGCAGCTTTACCCTAACGCCGCGACCCTCGTTTTAGCGCTAGTACTGATGCGCTACCGATCGTCAATAAAATTAAGCAGCAGCGTCCCCATCGATTTCCCCGACCTCGTACCCGACTATGAGAACTGTAGATTCAGCACCGTAGAACTGCGCTTCGCCGGGGGGCACGTTGACTTGTGGAAACGCGCAACGTTCACCTGATGACTCAGTGATGAGAGCTATCGTGACACCACGTGATGCGCATCGCATGTAGCTTGAACGAAAAGTGTTTTTTTTGCTCATCCAAGAGAATCGCAGTCAGCTAAGCTGGACGCCGCAAGGTGCGCAGGAGGGAAGTGATTTGAGTGGACCAGGCATCTTATCGTTCAGGTAACGGGGATGCGGCAGTCTTAGCGATTATCTAATTGATTGGTCGGGTTGTCCGTTCCGGGTTCCGGGAAGCTGCACAGCTGCCCACCCAACTTGAAGCGGCAGAACACTTTTATTTCATAGTCTGTAGTCAAATATTCCTTACTAAGGTCTATTCTCTTCAAAAAACTCTAAAAGCTTCCAACCTACTTCGAGAGTGCCGAAGGGGATCACAGTCGATGACCGGCACTTACTCATCACATCTGAATGGCGCCCAAGAAGAAAAAAAGCAGCAGGCGAATTTGAATGGAGGGAAGGTCAACGGCAGAATTCGAATAAGGGGAGGAAAAGCAGTCCAGGTACGGATACCACGCGAACCTGCACCATAAGCAAGTGCTAACCTCGTCCCACCAAATCTCTACCAACCGCATCCCAGGCCTGCACCTTCGACCCCCACGCCAACTGCTATTCGCTACTCGTAAAATGTCATTCTCCACTTGCTACTTCAAATGCCATTTGTCGCTTGCTGCCAGCTGTTCACCAGGGTGCCCTGCCACTGGCCTTTTGTCACCCTTGTGCCGTTTTGTTGCTTAATCCCTACGCATCAAATGCCACGTGCTATTCTATTTTCATGGCCTTTTGTCGCCTCCTAGTATAGTATTTGGTGGCCCGGCATTTACTACTTTTGATGCCAGCAACAACCCCATCAAAAACCAAAGGCCCTTCGGCCCTCACAGCACATTCGCATACACGACTGCCTCTACGTCCTCCCCGCAGTGTTACACGGGCATGTGTAACAGCTACGCCACAGACATCCTTCGACTTTCCGGGCACGTTTCCAAGCCTTTCCTTGGCTCGCTTAACCACAAGCTCAGCCTGACGAGCGTGCTACAGACGATCAGCGGGTGGCACACCAGCAATAAACAAACTTGCCTACCTGGCTACGAGACGAGCATATCTTTTCGCTCAGCCTGGCACGAGCGACACCAGCCGACTCAACTCCGGGTAACTCAGAGGCAGGCGACGCCGAGTCCAAAAAAAATGGTGGCCCTGACAAGTGAGCAAACATACAGGACCAAGTCGACCCGTGGCAACGCTGGAGCGATGGTGGTGACTAGGATCACCACCAGAGGCGTCTTCGACGTAAGACCTGCATGCGCCAGGAAAGGAGGAAACCCTGCCACACGCGTGTAGACTTCGACAGCCCAGCTCTGAGGCGACAGAGCAAACGCGCGCATAAACAGAAGCGTTGGTAACTCCCACAACAGCGTGTGCTGGGCCATAATATGGCAGCGTTTCATCCTAGAAGAGTCGCACTTATGCAAAGCTCAGCACTATATTTGCCCCGCAGGGCACTGTGAGCCTGCAACACTATCATTCCTGATCTGGGAGTTCCGAGGCTCGCACGCCGCGTCATTGATTCCTTACAGGTTGGGCGTCGTGACCTCGCCCCGGAAATGTAAACCCCTCATCCCCGGTAGAGAAGCACTTTTTGCTTCCGCCCTGTATCTGTGCAGTCCGTCAACTGAGCTGTTTTCTCATTACTACCTATCAGTTTTCACAACAGCTCTCAAGGTTGGTTCCCTGTGCCATGCGCCTGTCCTCTTCTATAACATTAGATGGACACGCTTGGGCACAATGTGCTATTTTCAAATTTATGAAGTGCTTCGTCCTTGGCTTCGTCGGTCGTTTTTACCGTCACGGAGAATTTGAGAAGGGACACCAGCGATATGTGCACATCTATTTGTGTGTACACCCGATAGAGTAAGCCTCATCGCGAATTGGAGTTCCTCAGCTCCTATAGGCTACAGTCAGATTGAAAGGTATTGGTCGATGCAGATCGTTCCGATCCACAAGAGACGGCTGTAAATAGGACGTACTAATAACAGCCTTGCTTTGTAGAGAACTAAACCCCATGTGCAACTGTTATTGGTTATAGGTTATTGGTTATAGGTATAGGTTAACGTACTACCTAGGGTTCTGCCAGTGTATCCTCGTGTGCACGAAGATAAATTCAAAAGAACGTGGTGGCCGCTGCCGCCGCTCAGTGAAGGTGAAGTCAGCGATTCTGTTGAAAGAACCGAGTGGGGCGAGACGTGATAACAAGAGGGTCATGAGACCACTTCAAGTTGACGAGCTCGAGGTAACTTATTCAGGCTTGGTAACTTATGTTCAACCATGACATGCATAAGACAAGATATAATCACGACTCCAAAGTCGTCCGAGTCCGTTCAATTAGTACTACTATTCGGGGAAATGCACAAGATTAAAATATCCAGACCATAGTCTGCAGTAGGAACACAAGAAGACTGCGATCAATCAAACTTCGCCATCCACACAGAAAAGGGACTACGATATCTGTGCTGTTTCCCGAGGATCAATCCAAGGCCACGCAGTACTAATCCCGGATCAGTTAGCGCTACGTCGCATCCCCTATAACGGGAAGGAATACACGTACAGCCTGTCCTGGGACGAGGTTCGTGCAGTCACTGTTCACGTTGTCGTTGTACTCGACGAATTTCTCCGGAGTCAGACCAAACTTATTCGCCAGCTCGTCGCACTTCGTGTCCTTGGCAGTTGCATGGGTCTTGCAAGCAGGCGCAGGCTTGTGCGCCAACAACGACTGTTGCTTTGGCTGCTTAATGCACAATACCTTGCCGGCAGGGATGGGGCCGTCACCTGTGGTCGCGACGACTGTCTCAGCCAGGGCTCTGCCCAGATTGTATTAAGGACACCTACAGCTTATCCCGGAATTGAACGACAGGATATCAGCCTGGCTCACGCCGAGCCTCGCGACGAGCGTATCGCAAGGTTCAGCTTTCCTGGTGGTGAGCAAGACGGTCAACACATGTGCATCGGGATCCGCCATGGAGAGACACGATATTCCAACACTTACGGAACGGTATACGTTTCTGCCAGTGTGAAATAAATAGCTTTATCAGACGACTGGAATGGAGACGAAGACGATGACATACGGGTACACTGTGGTTGCTGAGTCGGGTTGGTTGCTGGTATGGCGGCGGCGAGCGACGGTACCAAGGCAAGAACGGAAACGAAGGCAGCAGTGGAGATGGCGTGCATGGTAAAGTGGAGAAGATTGTGTCGAATGGTTGTTGTTCCAAAGGAGGGGAACAGGCCATCATTTTATACCCGCAGGGAGCCCGAGTTGCATGAGTAGACGGATAGATGAATCTACCTCAATGGCACGTGTGGGATCGGCACGGGTGTGTGCTTATTTCCATTGCGACACGCTCACCTGAATATGTGACTGTTACACCGATGAGAATGGAAATGAGGCCAAAAATAGATCGCATAAGAACTGCGCAGCGAAATGAAAGGCTCGTTGCCAGTGGGGGACATACTTCTCCGCAGCGTCTCTAGTGTCGTGTAATTAAGAGCACTGCCCCCGAATTGTGAGCCGTCGGAAGATAAGAGACCCTTGGAATGTACACAAGTTGCACCCGCTGTACTGTAGCTGAAAGCGCAGCCCGAGTGATGCAAAGTATTGAGCGAAGCGGCGCACGGCGTATTGAAGATTGCGGTTGCCAGTGTGGCAAATGAAGGATTTGTTAAGCTATTTGCTCCGTCTTGCCACGGTCCTGGAAGTCGAGCTAGCTAGTTCGGGGTGTGTGTCCTTTGGGGTGGAGCCATCTACATAGAGTCCAAGAACCCAAGCCAATTACCCGATGTACATGAGTTCAACCGAGCGAGGGTTAACTTGAATGAGGCCTGGTACCAATCCACAACGTTTGCAACACTGACACCAATTGAAACCCACGTTTGTCGTATCGCCTATTCAAAGAAAAACGGTTTACTGTACCTTACAGTAATAGCGGTCCTCATTTACCGCCACTGGCAATCGCCAATAAAATCAAGCTGACGTCATGGCACCAGCGCCCCCGACTGTCCCCGAAACTGTAGATTCGACACCGGAAAATTGCACTTCGTCGAGGGCCGAGCGTGCTTGACTGGTGGAAGAATGCAACTCGCCACCCGATGAGAGCTACATCACATCGCATGTAACTTGAATGAAAAGCGTTTCTTTGCCCAAAGAGAATCGCAAGCTGGACGTGGCACGTGTGCAGGAGGAACTTCTGATGTGCGGACCGGGCCGGGGCGGCATCACCTCCTTGATCACCTCCGTGACTGTAGAATGGTCGGTACTGTAACGAACGTGCTGCGCAATGATGCACTGGTCGCGTCTCAGTCGATGGCCAGAACTCTGGGGTAAAAAACTGACTAAAACAAAATGAACATGCTGCGCTGTGGTCTAAGACAAGACCGCGCGAGTACTGCGCATTTACATTTATGCACTAGCAGCACGTCACATCTGCATCACGCAAGTTGGCATGCCACAGTAGCCTGTGTCCGAGCCTGTGTCCTAGAGAAGTTACAGATATTACACTCCTAGCTTCAAGGCGACATTGCTTGTACACGTACGTCGGTTCTGCGACCCGGACGCTCTTCCGCAAGTTTAGCCAAGAGTTTTCTCGTCACGCCGGTAGAGTTCCCGAGTCGCACTGCCGAGCCGCCTCGTATACAGTATCGGCACCATCCTCTCTGACATCACTGGCCTATCTCACTGGGTTGGCGTCCAGCGCCCTTCCAATTCATGGTCTACTCCCATAACCTGTGTGTTTCTTTTCTGTCTGCTCAGGGATGACTAGTAGGTTATTATAACATTAAAAGGACACGCTCGTGCACAATATGCGGTTTCACCGCCGTGATGTATGCTTGTGTGTATGCCCTGTACACTCGAACTCACGACGAGGCTTACTGGTAGTAATCGTCATCGCGAATTTGAGTTCCTCAGCTCCTCTACAGTCGGATTGAAAGAGTGTAGGATCACAAGGGACGAAGTCCGGAATGACGATTACTGTAAATACTAAGGACACGCCCTGCACCTCTTTTTTTGTTTTTTTTTGAACCGTTTACTACTATATCCCGGATGCGTACCATGGGTACAGACCGGTCATAGCCGAGACTACATTTAGAGCCGTGTGCTACTAGTAAGCGGTAATAGTACAGTAAGCCCGCGTCCATCAGGCTTCCTACCGGTTGCGCCTATTCGTTGGCAATAATGCGAGTGAGCTGGCACCTGGTGTCCGACGCCTAGAGTTTCGTAATGTGTTGCATGTTCCCCTCAGTCGGGATCGGGTGGCACGTACGCGTCTGGTCCGGTTTCAGGCCTGGAGAGTGCGCGCGTCTCCTGCAGGAAGGCCTGCACCTCTTCGCTCAATATTTTGCATCACCCGGGCTGCGCTTTTAGCTACAGTACAGCGGGTGTAACTTGTGTACATTCCGAGCGCCTTTTATTTTCCGACGGCTCACAATTCGAGGGCAGTGCTCTTAATTACACGACACTGGAGACGCTGCGGAGAAGTATGTCCCCCACTGACAATGAGCCTTTCATTTCGCTGCGCAGTTCTTATGCGATCTATTTTTGGCCTCATTTCCATTCTCATCGGTGTAACAGTCACATATCCAGGTGAGCATGTCGCCAATGGAAATAAGCACACACCCGTGCCGATCCCACACGCGCCATTGAGGTAGATTCATCTATCTGTCTACTCGCGCAACTCGGGCTCCCCTGCGGGTATAAAATGATGGCCTGCTCCCCTTCTTTGGAGCAACAACCATTCGACACAATACCATGCACGCCATCTCTACTGCTGCCTTCGTTTCCGTTCTTGCCTTGGTACCTTCGCTGGCTGCCGCCATACCGGCAACCAACCCGACTCAGCAACCACAGTGTACCCGTATGTCATCGTCATCGTCTCCATTCCAGTCATCTATTTAATTCACACTGGCAGAAACGTACACCGTTCCGTAAGTGTTGGAATATCGTGTCTCTCCATGGCGGATCCCGATGCACATGTGTTGATCCTCTTGCTCACCACCAGGAAAGCTGAACCTTGCGATACGCTCGTCGCGAAGCTCGGCGTGAGCCAGGCTGATATCCTGTCGCTCAATTCCGGGATAAGCTGTAGGTGTCCCTGATGAATATGATTGACCAGAGCTCTGGCTGAGACACTCATCACGACCACAGGTGACGGCCCCATCCCTGCCGGCAAGGTATTGTGCGTTAAGCAGCCAAAGCAACAGTCGTTGTTGGCGCACAAGCCAGCGCCTGCCTGCAAGACCCATGCGACTGCCAAGGACACGAAGTGCGACGAGCTGGCGAATAAGTTTGGTCTGACTCCGGAGAAATTCGTCGAGTACAACGACAACGTGAACAGTGACTGCACGAACCTCGTTCCAGGACAGGCTGTACGTGTATTCCTTCCCGCTAGAGGGGGTGCGACATAACGCTAACTAATTCGGGATTAGTACTGCGTGGCCTTGGATTGATACCGGGGAAACAGCACAGATATCGTCTGTCAATAGTGACGATATTTTCAGTTGTGCGCATTGGTATTCCCTTCTCTGTGTGGAGGGCGAAGTTTGATTGATCGCAGTCTTCTCGTGATCCTACTGCAGACTATGGACCAAATATTTTGATTGTGTATCTCCCCAACTAGTACTTTGAGTAGATCGTGTCTTATGCATGTCCGTGTCATGGCCGAACCCAAGCTACCTCCTTATCAAGTGCTCTCGTGACCCTCTTGTCATCAGGTCTCGCCCCACTCAACTCCTTCAACAGAGCAGCTGACTCGAACTCTACTGAGGGGCGGCGGCTAGTACTACGTCCTTTCCAAATCCATTTCCGTGCCCCCGAGAGTACGCCGGCAGAACCCTATGCAGCACATTTACATAGCGACACCTATGCTCCCAGCCAATAGCTGTTGTGCATGACGTTTAGTCTTCTGGATAAGCAAGGTTATTTTGTTTTGGATCCATACCGCGTGCAGGGCGTGTCCTAGCACAGTTAGGTTTGTGGCAGATGAAGGATTGTTAAGACATTTGCTGCATCTGGAAACTGAGTTGACCTGTACGTCCTTCGGGCCCGGCCTGGTAGATCTACATCATGGAGCCCAAGAATCCCAAGTAAGTCACTTGGTGTACGTGAGTTCAATCGAGTGGGGATCCACACTGGCAGCGTTGCAGGCCGCAGACCCGTTGACACCTAGCGTTAGTAGCGTATTGAAACTCATGTTGCCGTATCGCCTATTCAAAGAAAAATAGACTCTACCGCAGGTTTATTACCCTAATGTTGCGCCCCCATTTTAGCGCCACAAATCGTCAAAAACAACAAAAAAAAAAAGATTAAAGCTGATACCATATCAACGTGCTATAAATTACGTAAATTACGAGGACTAGATTCGGCACCGTTGAACCAAGCGTTGAACTGTACTCAAGACTGCTTCGCCGAGGGCCACGCCGGTTTGACTAGTGCCAGTGGAAGCACGCAATGGTCACCTGAAGTATAGAGATTTATGGCAGCGGGCAGCCGATTAGGTGAACTATGCGTGAGAGTGGGAGTCCAGAGGAGAGCGTATACTCCTCTCCCCGAGATATCATTCTTAGATAATCGTTTGGCTACGGTAATATTACGATTATATAATATGTCGGTCTAGCCTCGGTTTGCCGGACTGCGTCTGTTCCGGGCTGAATCCCAACATAAAGAAAGGTACATCGTATAGAGACCGTATAGAGATTTATGGCAGCGGGCAGCCAAATAGGGGAACAACGTATGAGAAGGGAGAACGTATGCACTTCTTACAAATATTATTCATGGATAACCGTTTAACTACGATAATATTACGATTATCTAATATGTCGGTCTAGCCTCGGTTTGCCGGACCATGTCCGTTCCGGGCTGATTCGAGTTGCACGTATGCACGTAGTTTGAACGAAATTATTTCCTTCTCGTCCAAGAGAACGCAACGCTGCTATTCGCTAAGCTTGGTTGATCCCGGCCGATGCGCGCACATTGCAAAGCAATTATTGTTAGAAGTATAGACTTACGGGCTACATAGGGCTTTGCCAGTGTACTCTCGGGCGCACGAAAATGCATTTAAAAAGAATGCAGTAGTACTAGCTACCGCCGCTCCTCGAAAGGCTTCTCAATGAGGTTCAAATCAGCTACTCTGTTCAAGACTCTGTTGAAGGAATTGAGTGGGGCGGCGAGACTTGATGACAAGAGGTCGTGAGATCACTTGATGACCTAGAGGTAACTTATGTTCGGCCATGACTCGGGAATGCATAAGACACGGTATAAATACGACTCAGTCGTCTACTATTGGGTAGTTAGAGAGAGACACAACAATAAAGACAGTCTGTAGTTGGAACACGAGAAACGAGAGACTCTGCAATCAATTTTAACTCCACCCTCCACACAGAAGAGGTAGCATCGTATCACTGAACGCACACGACTGAAGATCTCGTCACTGTTGACAGACGGGATCTGCGTTTCCTGGGTATCAATCGAGGGCTACACAGTACTGATCGCGATTCAGTTAGTGCCAAGTCCCATCCTCTAGAACAGGAGGGAATACACGTACGGACTGTCCTGGAACGAGGTTCGTGCAGTCACTGTTCACATCGTCGTTGTACTCGGCGAATTTCTTCGGAGTAAGTCCAAACTTGGACGCCAGGTCGTCGCACGTCTTGCCCGTGGCGGTCGCCTTGGTCTTGCAGGCCGGCGCCAAATCGGACTTTGGCTGCTTGATGCACAACACCTTCCCAGCGGGGATCGTGCCGTCGCCTGTTGTGGCGATTCGTGTATCAGCCAGAGTTCCGCTCGGTCGGATTGGATCAAGGACACCTACAGCTTAAGCCGGAATTGAGCGACAGGATATCAGCCTGGCTCATGCCGAGCTTCGCGACAAGGGTATCGCAAGGTTCAGCTTGTCTGGTGGTAAGCAAGACAGTCAGCATATGTGCTTCGGGAGGCGCCACGGACAGATACAATATTGCAAGACTCACGGGACGGTATACGTATTTTTGCATGAAACAGCCTTATCAGAAGACGAGGGGGCTGGCGATGGGGATGGTTGCGGATTCGGAGCAGTTTTTTGTATAGCCTGTGGCATAGCTTGGGCCAGGGTAGATACCAAGGCAAGAACGGAAACAAAGATAGCAGTGGAGATGGCGTGCATGGTAAAGTAAGGAATGTGTCGAATGGTTGTTGGTCTGAAGAAGGGGAGCAGCCCCTCATTTTATACCTGCAAGGGGCCCGACTCGCACGCATAGACAGATTGATGAATCTAACTCAAGCACGCTTGTGGGATCGGCGCGGATGTGTGCTTATTCCCGTTGCGACACGCTCACCCGGACATGTGACCATTACACCTATGAGAATGACGACGAAGTCAAAAAGAAGAAACTGCGCAGCGAAATGAGAGGCCCGTTGCCGGCGCCGGGGGGCATACATCTCCGCAGCGTCTCCAGTTCGTGTAACCAAGAGCATTGCCCAGAGTTGCGACGAGGAGCCGTCAGAAGATCAACGACACTCGGAACGTACCTATCACGTACTACTACGTTTCATCGGATAAATTGGTAGCTGTAGCTGAAAGCGCAGCCGGGTGAGGAGCGAAGTGGCGCAGGGCCGTCGCGTGTCCACAGTTGAGTTCGTATGAAATAAGGTATTTGCTGCATTCTGGAAACCGTGTTAGCCTGTCCGGGGTGGGCGTCCTTGGAGTAGAGCCACGTAGATAGAGTCCAAGAATCCCAAGCCAGTCACTTGACGTACGTGCGTTCAACCAGGCTAGGATCAACGACCCTGGTACCAATCTACTAGCGTTGGAGACAGACCCGTTGGCACCTAGTAGTAGGCTGAGCGTATCGAAACTCATGTATTCAAAGAAAAAGACTCTACCGCAGGTTTACGCTAACTACGTACCCTAACTTGAACTCTGCGGCTCTCATTTTAGCCTCTCAAATCATCAAACAAAAAAAAAATCAAGCCGATTCCATGGCAATGTCGAGAAACAGCCTCCCCAACTACAGTAAGTTACGTGAACCGTAGATTTGGTACCGAAGCACTGCGCTTCGCTGAGGGCCACGCGCATTTGTCTGGTAGAAGAACGCAATCGTGTTTACTTGATGAGAGCTACATCGCATCGCATGTCTTTGCCCGTCCAAGAGAATCGCTATTCTCTAAGCTGGACGTGCACATGCGCAGGAGGAAAAGTGATCTGATGCGCGGACGAGGCATCACCTAAGAACGACTTAGGACTGCGCACCTTGAAGACTGCTACTGCAGTGCACCTGTAGCCTTGTGCGGATGGTAACGAACGTGCTGCGCTGTGGAAGACGAGACTGCGCGAGTACTGCGCGTTTATATTCATGCGGCACGTCACGCGCCCAAGCTCGTCACGTCCGGGCCCGAGCTAGCATGCTCCGAGATGCTCCGAGCTACAGTAAGGTCCATGCCTGAGCGTACAGTAATAGTGGTATCCTACAAAGTTAGATATGGCACCCCTACCTAAAACCCACCAGTTCCGCGGACTCTGGCAATCACTCTTCCCATGCCCTTCAACCTCCTCAGGAAATTGCTCGACTCGATCCCACTCGCCTGTATAGCCTCGCCATTTTTACCGCGCAACACCCCATCTCCGTCATCGACGCGTCCATACAGACGAGTGTTTTGGTTGGTTTCGATACCGCGCATCCACTCTTTGACGAGATCCGGTGAGTCAATCATAACGTTGACCTCTTGCGAGTGGAACCAGGACTGTGTGTCTAAAAACGTATTATCATCAATGTCAACAGTCTGGCTTTCCTCCGGTTTCTCCATGCCCAACCAAAACCAGTCCTCGCACCTTGGTTGCCATTTCCTAGAATGGCGATCTGATCGTCCACGGCCATGAATTTCACTGCGAGCAGCGTCTCTCTCAGCTTAGCCAGCGCTTGGACAGGCACCAAGGCGCACCGTGACAATTCCGTTTCCTCACTGCCGCGTTCAACGGCTTAGTTTGGTCCTTCGCCGTATACCAGAACACCTCGAGGCGCTTTTCAGCACCGTTGCCCTCGTCATTGAGCCTCCTGTACATCTTGTGCACGACCTCCTCGTTGGTTCCACCTTGAAACGGAATCATCTCACCCTGGTCGTTGAATCCGAGGTCGAGGTACAGTGTCACTTGGACGCCACGTCTGCAGGCATCCAATGTACTAGAGACTATGGGTGAGGCATTAAATGTGGGCGTTTGGCTGTACGAAATAACTCAGTATGAGACCTTCCAACTTCGCAGAAGTAAAACAGACATGAAGACGCTCTTCTGGGCATAGTGCATGGCGCTGAGCCAGGCGATGTCTTGTGGGAAGTTGCGGACGGAGTAATGTCCAGGCGCTATAAATACCAGCTCGTGTGCAAGGACATTGGGTGTTGGGGTAAAAGGACTTACTCCCCGTGGGGCGTCTATTAACCATCGCAATGGGTATTGGTATATGCGGCTCATGTAATATATGAGGGTTAAAGTCGCCCAAGTCGCCGTCACTGCCCTGTGTTGTGGAGTCAACTTCCCTCGCATTCTGGAGCGCGGTCTCATAATCATCACCCTTGATGGCGGCGCTCGTGTCGGGTGTCCCAAACGAGCTGAATAGACTACCGTCCGTTCCACGAGAATTACTATCTGATGCCGGTGAATAAGACCCTGTGGCACTAACAGAATCTGTCGGCGCTAAACCGTTAGGTGTTTCCGGATAGTCAAGGTAGGAACATCAACATCACCGTAATCATCGGTATTTGTTTTAACGGATTCCGTCCACGACGGAATGGATATATGCCGGTGCCTTTCCACGACCTCATCCCTCTCGTAACCTTCAGGCGAGGTATCAAAGATCCCGTGATCTCTCGCATCCGCAGATTTAGGAGGTGAGGGAACCCGTATTTGCGGCTGCTTGGAAACTGCGTCTCTGTGGTCTGCCGTCACGGAACCCGTGACGCTAGTGCGTCGTGGCTGGGGCGGTGCATCACATTGCATACTCTGGGCGTTTTTAACGACACGCAACTCTTGGAAATGTGCGCGCAACGCCGTAAGCATTGGCTCCGGACCAAGGTCTGCGCGTAATCTCAGGGATCTGGGGAAAATTAAGTTACCAAAAGGAAGCGCACATTTCATATCCTCGTTGTCCTGCTTGAACCTGTAAACGCTGGGAGATGCGGGCCGCATTGCAAGTAGTGGTAGTGGCGGATTCATCGCATTTGCCCAGGACATTAACGCCATATCATAGAAGCTTTCGACCACTGGACCTTCCAGTTGGATCATCATCTCAATATTCGGGCGATCCTGAATGTTGTTGCTGTTGAGACATGCCACACGACGATCAACGACCAGAAATTTCGCATGGAATGTTCCAAGAAGAGCACGGTGGTAGTTGATAACCTCAAGAGCAACTCCTGGAATCTCATCCTGCGCGGGTAATCCGATTCTGGTCCAGTAAATGGGCTTGACGACGATTCGGTTCTTCACCGCCTGCTTCACGTTGCCTCGGTCATACATCAGCTTCACGACCACTTTCTCTCCACCACGCTCTTGCACACGCTTGGAGAGCTCGCGCAGCGAGTCGGCGATAATTGCCGAAGATTGGGACCGTTCCCAGTAATTTGTGGCAAGGAAAACTTCGGCCTCGGCGCGTGCGATGAGGTAGGCGTAGTGTCTCACTATGTCGGCAATAACAGAGACAATAGTGAGCGGAACGACACCAGAGCTGCCAAGGAGGGAAGGTGAAACAAGGCCAGCAAGGGGGTCGATTTCTAATGCACACAAGACATCCTGGTAGACCTGTACGCGAGGTTACAGAACGCTCGGACGAAGAATGTACCGTCTCACCCGCAGAAAGAGATCGCTGGGCCTATGGGGAAATTTTCCGCACTTTGCTACGAGGTCAAGTTCGTCTTCTGAAGGTGGAGTATCTGTGTGCTCCTTAATTTTGGTACCCCGATCTTTGAAAAGCTGCTTGACTATTCTCGATGCTGGTTGATACGGATCCTTTGCGAGGGCATCGATTAAAGGTGTCGAGGAGGTACAGAGCTCGAGGAGGTGTTCTGAAACCATGCTGTGCAGCTGCGGAGGAAGAGCCGGAGATGGAGCATAATTATGGTCACGCTCGTCAAGTGCATCGCCAAGTCCAGAGTTATCAGGAGTAAGCAGATGGCGTCACAACCTTAACCCTAACGTCTTCGGGATCGTGGACCGAAACCTACACACTCCGACGACCAGGAACGCAAGCGGCCTTAGTTTTGTCCTCGTGTCTCTCCAGTGTTATCTTGTGATTCTATTCACGTATTAAAGATTTGAACCCGAGACAAGACCGGCTGCCCCGAACAACCCCGAAACAAGAAGAGAGGGTGAATGTGAGGAACCGAGTGCGCGGACCGGCATTCGCCTGCACACTCGCATTTTCCACTCATGCGCGATGTAGTAATGCTCTTGTCTGCTCGATTCCGTTCACGTGAAGCTCAAAGCCACGTACAGCGATCTAAGGCAGGGATCGTGGCTAGCTTTGCGGACGTAGACAGCTAATACTCGTTTTGCATGGTGCACCGTGACTTCCTTTGATCAGAAGCTTGACATGTTGAACACCCAATTTGGGGGAGCTTTCGGGCCTTATGCAGGCCTTGTACGTGACACGTAGACCTAAATGCGTGGCAGACACGCGAGCGTTTGCACTCATAGGCACACAAATCCAAGCATTTACTCCGACTTCAAGTTGATACCTGATACTTTGTACACTGGCTTCAGCACGCACGATCGGTCATAAATTCCTCTCTCGTACTTTCAACAGTTCTGCGATACCCCCCGCCACTCAGAAACCTTTAAAGGTGAACCAATGAAAAAGCAGTAGTTTTGACTAGTGTTGGTCACTCACTCAGAGCCCTCTAACCTGCGACGATCAGTAGCTGTTATCGTCGTTGTTTGACGATCCGTAGCTGTCGTTGTCGTTGTTGTTTGACGATCCGTAGCTGTCGCCCCTGTTGTTCGACGATCTGTAGTTGTCGTTGTTCGACGACCCATAGCTGTCGCCCTTGTTGCCCAACGATCCGTACTTGTCATTGTCATTGTTGTTTGACGATCCGTAGCTGTCGACACTCCTGTTTGACGATCCATAGCTGTCGTTGTTCGACGACCCATAGCTGTCGCCCTTGTTGCCCGACGATCCGTAGCTGTCGTTGCCCGACGACCCATAACTGTCGCCCTTGTTGCCCGATGATCCGTAGCTGTCATTGACATTGTTGTTTGACGATCCGTAGTTGTCGACACTCCTGTTTGACGATCCATAGCTGTCGTTGCCCGACGACCCATAGCTGTCGCCCTTGTTGCCCGACGATCCGTAGTCGTCGTTGTTGTTGTTGTTTGACGATCCGTAGCTGTCGACATTCTTGTTTGACGATCCATAGCTATCGCCCTTGTTGCCTGACGATCCGTAGCTGTATGAATCGGTGTTGCCAGAATCATAGTCATTGAGTCTGCTCTCATGAAGAGGGTGGTTTTCTTACCTGTAGTCGGACCCATTGTTATTATTGTCAGAGCTGCTGTCATCATTGTTGCGGGTCAAGCCATGGCTATTGCCAACACGATCTTGATTGTAGGACATGGTATGTGAACGAAGTTGAACCGATGAGGGGTGACGATATAGGGGTGATGATGCCTATATTTATATATCGAGTGAAGAGTCCTTGAAACTGTCATTGAAGTTCATATTTAGTCTAGGTTGTAAATGTTGTGCCAGCGGTATGTACCTGAATGTTCACGACGCTTCCATTCTGTGTTCTCTGTGGATGCGTCAAGACAGGAATGACATATGTAGCAGGTGAAAGGAGACACGCCAAAGTGGCTTTGCCCCCGGGTGAGGTTGGTGTTCCCAGACCGCTCTGGGGGGTTGAAATATTACTAAAGATTTCAGGGTTCACTGGGGTAGCTTTGACTCTCAAGCCCAAAGTATCTGAGATGGCTCAGACTCACCGACGAAAGGTTCCAAGACAGACAGTCACAGACTATATCTAATTGGGTAGCGCGATGGCGCAAGGTCATGACAGCAAGAATGCAAGTACCAGCAAGAGTATCGGTTCGGTTGACACCGAGCGTGAATCTGTGGATAAAATTTTGACAGCCTTCAATGAAACCAATGAAGTCCTGTGTCATGTGCCCCAAGTTTATGGGGATTGTAATTGTGCGTGCGTGCATAATGTTGTAGAACGAGTCTTGGAACGAGTTGTTTGAGAACCAAGATCGCATGTACGTAATGCAGATGTGGTCACCAGTCACCAGATCGCCCGGTCTAACGCACTAACCAAGTTAACCAAGTTTCACGCTGTACGGAGCCCAGTCCGTGTGAGTTCGAAGGCGGAGGGGATTCCGCAAGGGTTAGAGAGGGAAGAAATGGAAGAGTCAAGTGCCAAGGGAGTTGACCCGAGAGCGAAACGAGGCGAGACTGGACTTGCGAACAATCCTTCGGGCACCAGCGGTAGGGCCTGACTTCCGGGATAAGCACGCAGAGCTTAAAGCTTTAGAGGGGGAAAGTGGTGACCGAGCACTGTCGTATTCCTATACTTTGAGAGGGTTTAAATACATGCCTAGTCGGAACTCAGACAATGAGGTAGCGACAGCAAGGGAATATGGTAGATAAAGAGTAAAGAGTGAAGGGAAGCGTAGCATAGCGAGTGAGACACGGAAACGCGGAGACGATCGAGACGCGGGACGAAATGGTAAGGTATGAGGCTGAGACGAGCGGCACATGGTGACAACAAAGAAAGGGATCCGAAGCCGAAGCACGAGCGACGACGCATGCACTAGCATACAAAGGATTAGTAAAATAGAATAATAAGAGCCGCGCCCTTGCTAGAGACAAAGGGGCGGCGTGGCCGAGGTGATCAACAGGCCAGAAGCGTCTTGACAGCTTCAAGGAGGTGGATAACGAGGAGAATGCGATGCAAGGCAGAGAGGCGATGGACAAAGGAGGCACGATGCGCGGGGACGCGCGGCCTGTGACAGGTGGCCTAGGAGCCATTTGCGAGGCTATCGGGGTCGGCGTCCATTGCGTCGTGATGTCGAGTGGCGGGAGAAGGCGTGTGTGTATGAGTACCACGCCGTGAGAACGCGAATCCGAAATGGCACGCGATGCGGAGACATCACCGAGACCGAGACCGAAAAGACCGAAAAGCGACCCCAAGCTACGTAAGCTAACTTTGTCAAGCTAACTTTGTCAAGCTAACTTTGTCAAGGGACCGTGGGAAATTATACGGAGAGGACACATGGTGCATTAGAATGCAATTACAAACTTTACGCGCTCCAGTCCGTTCTCCCGTCGTTGTCCAGTACTGTATATCTCACCCGCACCGCCGATCGAAGGGTTCGGGTTGTTGCCCTTGCTGTCCTACGCGTAGAAATCTGCGCTGTGTCTGAAACAAGGTCTGAAAAGAATCCACGCAATCTCGGAGTTCCCTCACAATGCCAAATAGTACGGGGCGATGTCATTCTTGTCTCGTGCATTCACGTCAGCGCCGCACTTCAGAATTAGCTCTACAAGATCGAGGACATCCCGAGAATTGTTGGTGCCTTCTGATAGTAGGTGCAATGGGGTCTGGCCCTCCTCATTCATCGCCTTGGGATTTGCTCGATGGCCGAGGAGCATCCGCGCGATCTCAAGCTGCCCCCCGGACGATGCCAAATGTAATGGGGTTGCGTTGTTCTTGTCTTCTGCATTCGCGTCGGCGCCGCACTCCAGTAATACTTCTACAAGGTCAACGACGTTGCCTGCTGCTGACAGTAGGTGCAACGGGGTCTGGCCCTCATCGTCCACTGCGTTAGGATTTGCTCCATGGCTGAGGAGCGTCCGCGCAATCTCGAGCTGTCCTTCACGCGATGACAAATGTAACGGGGTCGTATTGTTCCGATCATGTGAATTCACGTCGGCGCCGTACCTTAGTAATAGTTGCGCGAGATTGAGACTATCTTGAGAGTTGCGGTTGCCTTCTAACAGTAGGTGCAATGGGGTCCGATCCCGATAATTCTTCACGTTGGGTTTTGCACCGTGGATCAAGAAGCACCTGTGCCACCTCGAGCCTCCCACGGTGGAACGCATGGTGTAATGGGGTCGCGGACGTCATATCTCGTGCATTCACGTCAGCGCCGCGCACAAGAAATAAGTGCACGAGACTGGGACGATCGTATTCGCGCTGGGAAATCTCCCGTCCTGACACCAGGTGCAGCGGAGTCTCGCCTTTGTTGTTCCGAGAACGGACATCTGCTGTATGCTCCAGTAGCATCTCAGCTACCCTGAGTTCTCCGGTATTTGCTGCGAGATGCAGTGGAGTACAGAGATCGCCGCCTCGCTGGGCATTCACGTCCGCGCTGTGTGTGAGTAGAAATTGCACCGCGTCGACAACGGTATTGCGGGACCATAGGACTATATCGTGCAGCGGAGTCTGACCATTCGTTCCCCGGACATCGACGTTCCCACCATGCTCGAGCAGGAGTTCTGCAATCCGGATGTGTCTCCCACGCAGTGCGGCGAGTAACGGAGACTCGTATTTGCCGCCGATAGCGTTTACATGCCTCGGATGTTTGATGATGAGATGCTCGACTAGGTCATGGAATCCACAAAGAGCGGCGTAGTACAAGGGATTAGCTCTCTTTGTCGGTGACATCTTGAATGCAGGCGGATCCATGTCGTGTATCTGGACCCACAAAATATGGTTTGTCAGAGTCAAAGAGTAACTTCATCCCATCCGCCACGCGCGACGCAACGTCCTCGAATTTGGCATGTGCAACCCAGTGTCGAGCGACTCGAGCCGCGTATTTGGCCAGAGGGCAATCCTTGGCGCTCTTGCCACAGATACGATTGTCCGAATGGAGAAAAAACCCGAGACAAACTCGGGCAAGGATCGTATGCGCAGGTCCTGAAAGAATGTGACATCTCCGGTTGACGTCGCGAGGCGATTCGACATCAAGAACTCCTTGACGGAAAAATGGGAGAATTGCACGACCTGAGAACCATTGTTGTCGACAATGGAGATCAGACTTGAGCACGGGGACAACACAGCATATTCCTGATCTTTCCACCGCCAGTCCGCGTGAAATGTCGGTATCCCTCCTTCGCCCATGTCAAAGTCAAATGCGAGTATTTCAGCAAGCTCCTCGACAAGGAGCGGCCGAATGGCGACGGCGAGGCAATGGAGGAGGCGACAGGCATATTCTCGGTTGTCTTCGCTGATACTCTTCAACAGGCGTTCGTATGTCTCGTCCAAGCTCTTGGGTAACTCCTCGAGAACCCGTCGCAGATTTCGTGGGAATGAGTGCCGCAGTGTTTCCAGCTGGCAGAAGACCCACCGGAACCTGTACAACAAATCATAAGAGAATCATTCGCTGAGCATGAAGCGACAACCCTTACATCCCATCCGCTCTTTCAGAAAGTGCCTCGACAACTAGTTTCTTGTCCTCATCACGCCATCTCTGCATCTTCCTGTCCGAGTAAACGACGGAGCACACATAATTGACAATATCCTCCTTTTGCCCGTTTTCGTCGTGAATTGAAACAGCGTTAAGAGTCAATAGCCAGTGGCTTGAGGGCAGTCTTGATGTCGATCTCCGGGCGGCTAGTAACGCATATGCTTGGAAGACACTGGCCTACGAGGTCCTCTACGAAGTCGAGGACAACCTCTCGTGGAGTTGGCATTCCAGAAATGTCGGGACACTCGTCGAGAGCGTCCATAATGATGTAAGTTGGATGTTCTGCCGCCACAAGCGCCTCCTTAAAACTGCTCGTCAGGGCGTCATCGCTGGGTTGTTGCGTGCCGTTCCCGTGTTCCGAATAAAGGCGGGGAATGATATTGCGACAAGAGTTCGAGTAGGCTGAAAGTTGAACGAGCAGAGAGGTGAGGAGGTTGCGGACATTTTGTTTGTCCTCATCCCGAAAGTCGAAGTAGAAATAGGCTAAGTTGACCACTCTGGCATCGCGCAAAGCCATGATATGCTGTACAATCGCGGAACTTGTGATCGATTTGAGTTCCTGTTACCGGCAACAACTGGTGGGAAACGACGAACCAAAGGATGCTCTTCCCTGCGCCGGCTATGAGAATAGGTGGATGGTCAGGATAGGGACTGCGAAAGATAATAGAAACTTGCGTTTGCCGTGGACCCACAGGAACAAGCCGTTGACTCCCAATTCTTGAATTCGCTGCCTTCAAAGAACCACGCGGTTGTTCCCTTGTGCTAGGCCATGCAAGCGATGTTGTAATTTGTCGATGGGTCTGGAGGAGAGAACCATTTATGAACGTCCTGTCGTATCTGATTCCCTGTGCCGAGGATTTAACCTCTAGAACGGAGGCGATAGTACAGTAACGCCAGTGGGTAATTACGTACACTTTACTTCGCCTACGTCGTTCACTATCTGTTGCATAGTCATGTTGGCCTTCTTGGTGTCTAGACGGACAAAGTTTAAATGCGAGGTGGGAAACTGGTCGATTGGGCTACGCACCATTTTTGAGCTCACTGGTCGACTTGAGAACCTGAGCTGTCGCCGCCTGATGCTCCTCCCGTATCAGGTTATACCTCTTTAACGCATCCTCAATACCCACCAGTTTTTTTAGAAATGTTTCTGAACAAAATATGAGCGCTATGAGCAATCAGGTGATAAGTCTATCATTTATCAGAAATAACCCACTTGCTCGACTTTGTCCCATCTCTTTCGTTGCAATGGAGAGGATATTCGGTACCTCAACCACAACATTCACAAGTACCTCCGCAAATCCAGTGGCCGACGAAGTCTCGGTATAAACCTTGAGGCACTTGAAGAAGCCCTCGATGCGCCCAAAGAGGTCGACGAGCGCATCATGGCTTGCTCTTACATCTTTTGCCGCCTATCGAATTTCAGGCATCACTAAAAGCGTTTGCGAAAGGGGATGGCGATGAATATGGACAGCTAAGAGGATACCAATTCCAGAAAACATCACGTTTGCAGGAGGGAACGCCTGAAAAAAGGTGTCAGAGCGCACTTCAAGAATTGGTTTCCAAATACTAAGTACCAGGCCGACACACTCTCCATTCTCCAAGAGTCGCGGAAAGCGCGTAGAGGACATGCACCGATAACCCAATTCCCTTCATCAACCTCCGATCCCCACCCCTAAACTGCAAATGCCTCGGCTTGGCGCTGAAGTATGGCTAGGATGGCATCGATGGAGCTACAGCGTTGCAGCTCAACAGAAAGCGGGTGAGATAAAATGTTTTTCCCAGTCTTTTTCTGGTACTTGCTCAAGGCAGCGTCGAGAATTAACTTAATTGCGAGGACATGGCGCTGGTGAGGGGAGGAAGTTCTTTTGCAAGTGTGCGTAGCCACACATGCACAGGATGGGAAGAGTCGCAGCCGCTCCACCCAAGTACAGATAGAACTAGCGCCGAAGAGTCGCAGGTGACCATCATATCCCTCTTGGGATGATAGTTAAACCCGCACGAGACATGACATGCAACTCCCCTACTACTAGTAGGGGAGTTGCCTATGATCATAGATGCGTTTAGCCTATCCTTCAAGTACTGGCAGCAACTGAAAGAACTCAGATACGCCTTCGCGTCTGCCATCGCTGAGTCACAGTACTACAGTAAGATCCAAAACGATGGGCCTCTTCCTCCACTTAGCTTTTCTCTGTGTCTTGAATTTGGGGCGAGTCCACTGTAAGATGACGCGTGCACTGCATACGGAACGCCGCCGAGTCATGACGCATCCGTATATGCCCATGAACGACCCCACGAGCAAGGGTTGGAGTCGTTGGACTCTCATTAGTACTTACACCAGATCCGGAACGCATAGCGGGAGTGTAACTATCTCGGGCTTATCATAACGGCTGGCAGCCCATGCCAGCCCATGTGACCACTCGTCAAAAACTGGGGACTATTCCGCCGTGGGACCACCAATACCCCACCGCATTTCGACACAACGCCGTATTGGCCCCGCTTACTGGCTCTAGTGCTGTGTCTGTAGAGTATGAACTCGGTTAGAAGACGCGTTACGGAGAAGGCTAAGGAGAAGAGGTCTCTACTTCTGAATATGTGATTATCAGTTATCACGCTCCGGGACCGGGGCTGCCAACTTGAATGAGCGTAGCATACCTCCCTGCGGAGATCTGTGTGAATCTTCGCTCGAGTCACTGTATCTTATTCACTAGCGAGAACGGTCTTCTTTGCCGAGGCCTGAACCAATTGCTACAATCGAGAATGGGAACTTGGAAGGGACCCAATAACAGGGTGTGTCCGATAACGGAGATCATGAAACGCCCTGATCTATAGCCCAAAAGGGAGTAGTTATTATACCTCGCCGAACGCTCTCTGAGCGCTGAGCACCGAGGCTCTTTGGTCGACCCCACAGCGCAAGCACAACCCCAAAGGCAATACAGTATTTCTACGCTACCACGTGTTCCTTCTATTCTCCCCTTCGATCTGTGATACGGTATGTTTCGAGCTTATTCTGCCCAAGATTCTGCCCCTATATGTTCTTCGTGCCACTTTGTGTGAGAAGCGTGGGAAAGCGCAGCAAAAGTACAGAAATCTCGTAAAGGAATGTCTCTGCAGATTGTAAGTTATTTACATGAAGCAATGGGGAAAAAAACGACTCGGGATCGGGCAACGAACCTTGAACTGAACTGAACTCGAGCTTTTTTTTCTTAGGTCGCCGGTTCAACCGGTCCGATATCAGTTCCCTTATACGTCCTATGGCAACTGTCATTTTCGCTTTTCAGCTGGGTTGACGGCTTGCCTAGGTATAGTGGTAGTTCTACGCCCTGTGTGCGCATTATTCTACTAACTTAGTATCGGATAGGGTCGGTTGTAGGTACTTCCTAGAACAAAACGCCGCTGGAAGGGAAGATGAAATCGAAGAGATCTCGGAATGGGCTTGGTGGGTATGTGTTGCCTGGCGTTCTCACTGTTATCTCACCGTTAAAGGTACTGGCCATACCATAGGTCAGGAAATACTGTTTTGCAGTGACTAAATACCTTCATGCTCTCATGGACCCCTATCGCATCGATGAGCGTGGTCACATCCGCTCACATCATTCTTTGGAATATTCTCGGCAAACCGGGAATACTATAATGGAGGTATGCCACAGTATGTGTCCGTGTTGCGCCACTAATTGCTGCTGTATTAACATCGGTCCAATTACCCCACTCGCCGGCGACGAAGCTGTTGCTAGAACCCCGCACAAATTCGGAATTCAAGTTCGCTAACACGCCGCGTTTCACAAGCACGGTCGGGCTGTGATCTCCGGTCCCTGGGCACACCCACCCTCGGTGCTTGAGATTGATATCAACGAGTGGAACTATTTTTCCCCCGGAGTAACGTCGTAAGCCAGCTTCATACACAGCCTGTACAACACGACCCATGTTGTGTGTTACTCCACCTTCCCAGGTGTGGCACCCACCCCTGGCGCCTATTTTCTGGAGTCTGCCTTTTTCGTTAGCATTTGCAAGGATTTGACTTCACGGTGGCCAAAGTTGTGGGATCTTACTGAACGGGGGGGCACCTTTCCTACGCGAATTCTACTGGCGCTGGTCATCAGATCCCCGTGTGCATATCTGGGGATATCGTTCGCGGTTTTGTGCAATTACGGCACATGTCGCGATAGACTACTTTAGTCCCTACCAACGCGAGCTCAACACCAGATACGACGACGTTCACACACATGTACAATTGCCCTGTTTGGCTTGCGCGTGATTACCTGTGCCTGTGGCGTCCTCATTCCCGTCTCTGCCAAATTTGTCGCCGCTGACCAGTCTGGTCCCCGGTGATACGTACGTGGTCCTGAGGGACCAGGTCATATACCCGCGAACAACTTGGAAGCGCGCAGCTGGGGCATGGACCAATTCGGCGACCAGGGTCCGCCTGTCGCAGGACCGGATGTCATCCTTCCTGACGCACGCCGAGACTCAGCCGAGGCTCCTTTGCACCTTCTCCCGTTCTTCGATCACTTGCTCTCATTACACTGCCAAGAGAACAGGCACAGACACGTTCCTGGCTATCGTTCCATATTGTAGCACCACACAGCTAGCATACTTGCGCTCATAGATGTTCTGTTGGATCTGGGATAAACCCGTCCAGTGCTTTGAAATATTCGCTCCGAGTCGGATCTCATCTATACGATTTTACCCAACTTTCCCACTCGCCTTTTGGGCTCACGTGCTCCGTGATAACACCACGGAGAGAGAATAGATGTGTCACGTATCGCGAATGGTGTCGCATCGACCCCCTCGAAATGGTTTAGGACACGTTCGAGTAACTAGCCAACTAGAAGAGTCGTCGCTAGGCGCAGCGAATAGACGGAATGCACATGTATTAAACCCGGCCATCGAATTAGACCGTATGTTTCGTGCTGGAGGAGTTCCACTGGAGTTCCCTTTATCTTCCCACAAAAACGAAGGAGTTGACCAAATGAAAATCGCGTCTCGTAGACTCAAGTCGTCATGTTTGTTTGTGTAAGCTGTGCCACAAACAACCATACGGCTTTTGCCGAGACCAATGTTGATATCGCAACCGAGCCGAGAAGAGTTAAATGAGTCAGAGTGAGTGAGGTCAAGTTGTTACTCGCCTCGATGTTGGTGCGTGCATCAAAAGGTCGATCACATTGTCATTGTGCTGCACAACAGTCGTCTGACTCAGTATGACGCTTTTGTGATGCTGCCCCCCTTGAGGCTGCCCAACATGGTTGTGTGACACCTCGCGCGGTCTATATAACGCGGGTTGGGCGACAGAGGTTTCTGTATTGAGTCTATATCTTTTTGCTCCCTGTTTCTCGACATTTCTCGTGGAAATCGTGCGTGGGTCAAGTTCAAGCCTTTTGCTCTACTGCAGTGAACCGAACAACGCAACCAAATTACACCGATCAAGTTGCCAATCACCGTGCTAGCTGTTTTTTTCCCCCGAGTTTGCACCCGAGACCCGAGTGAACTTTTGTGATATTCTCAAGTTGAAGCATCCCTTCACAACAACTCGCTGAATTTTGGTCTCGGCTACTGCATCAGAATTCTTTTTGATTCTTGGAACACAGAAACCATACTGTACAAAGTGCCCATTACAAATATTTGTGATGCCAGTTACAACCCGCCGTCAATCCCGGGGCCTTGCTCAACCAAATGCAGCGGAGAGGAACTCCTCGGAGGCCAGGTCGTCAGGGGCCCCACTGGAGAATGACGACGACGACCCCATGGACGGACCGCTCGGGGAACTGTCGTCGAGTGAAGATGACGACGACGATGGAGGGTACGCATCGGAGGGGGATGAACACGAGCCCGATCTCTCTGAGGGCGAAGAATCTGACGCCAGCGATTTTGGCGACCCCTCCCAAGGTATTTTGCACTCGCGTCGAAACGAGCGCACCGCACTGATCGTGTACACACCGACAGTAATGCCTCAGACTCCCATGGCAAAGCGCCGTAAGCTAGAGAAAGCTTCGCCCTCGAAACCCAAGGGTCGCAGGGTCCAGGGCCGGCTGCAGAACATGCTATCACTCCCCTTGGACGTTCTTTTCGGGGTAAGTTCGCATCATCCGAAGTTGTTGTCTGTCTCCTAATTCAGTCTCTTCTTAGATATTCTCGGAACTGCTGCCTATGGATCTCCTGAACCTCGCGCGCACAAGCGATGCCCTGCGGCAGGTTCTGATGTCACGAAAGTCAACGTCGGTCTGGATCGCCGCGCGACGAAACGCCGGTGCTACAGTGGTCCCTGAACCTCCTGAGGACATGTCTGAACCCGCGTGGGCGCAGCTTCTGTTTGGACCTCCCGTTTGTTCCGTGCGCAGTCAATTGTTCTTGAACACCGCTTCAAAGATCAACTAACATGTGGGACCACAGCAATGCTCTGCCAGGAACATTCATCGGGTGGACTTTGCGCTGCGTCGCCGCTTGTGCACCGTCTGTAGGAAGAGAAAGTGAGACCATTTCCCTCAATGGCCGAGATGACCCTGATTTTGACATTAACTAGTCTCATCTTCTCCATCAAGTTCCGGTCTCAATGCCCTGACTTGAAGGAGTCCGTCATGGATCTCCTGCCATATACGAAGAGTACGGTGCCATTTCTCTCCCAGCTTTCCGCAGCCGGTATTCACCGGTGACGTAGTCGGAGGGTGGGCACATGGTCACGCCTCCAACAGTCGATTCTACTGGAAACCCGATTTGTACGAGATGGGCAAGAGGGTGGCCGAACTCGAACAGGACGTCAGTGAGGGCAAGCCAGGAGCACAGAAAAGGCTCAAATCCTTCCGTGTGGAGAGAATCCTCTTAGTAGACTCCATTATCCAAGTGCGTTTCCTTCCCGCACGTGGCTCGTGTCCGATTGATCGAGCTTCTAACCAGGGCAGTGTCGAATTTGAGAAATGGGCAGAGTTGGAAGCCGAAGCCCAAATACTGGAAACCCAGAAAAGGCGAACTGAACGACGAGATGCGTGAGTTATCGGAGAAACCTGCGCATTCCCTTGAAACTGAGGTCCCAACTCCGCAGCCTAAGAAGTCGCATCCTCATGGAGGGGTATGATGACGCTGACATCACTTTCATCGGGATACATAATATACCTGGCTCAAACGTGGACAAGGCATTGACGAACGATGGTGCGCCCTGTGATGCCTCTTTGGGACACACATTAACCCTCTTCCGTAGTTTGGAGCCGTATCAGGTCAAAGGTTAATACCATGCTTAGTTCCGCTCGCGAGAAGCGCCTCCTGGATGACCGGCGCAGACGAGAAAAAGAGCACAAGAGCACGGCCGAGCAGTATTATTCCGAGCTTCTGCGACAAGTCCTCCCTATACAACGGCTATACCTTCCCGCCCTCTCCCAAGTCTCCGAATTGTCTTGCTTCCGAGACCTTATGGATCCAGATAGAGAGGTGCAACATGCCGAGTGGGAACACGCGGCTACCCAGCTTCCGCTGAGTCTGTCCGAGTGGATGTCCGCACGGAAGGAGCACAGCACTAGCTTGCTGCCCTGCCAAAGCGCCGCCGAGGTCAAAGCAATGGAGATCACACTGCTGTCAAGCCCATCGATCGATCGATGGGGGATGCTTAATTTTGCGGGACAACTCGATTTGGCGACCTCTGTGTTTCATCACTCAGGCACTAACACTGTCCTGATCGGACGCGATGCTTGCCACGCTTGGAAGGTGGAAGGACAAGTGGAGTTTTCTGTTCGCGGAGCGGAGGCAGTACACGCACTGGTTCGGGAATTGCGACTTGTTTCTGCGTCGTCTACTGCACACACGCTCGACCAACTTGACAAGCGCTTCATCTGTGGAGGCTGCCCGGAAGGCACTGCGAGGCGTCATACGTGGAGATCTTGTGTATGTCTTTTTTTCCCTTTGGGGAATTACTCATGAGGAACTCGGCATAGGTGGCGCATTTCGTTTCAGAGATAGACCATGTCTACCCTCAGTGGCAAGTTGTGAGCCCCGATGAGATGGCCTCCACCTCGCTGGTGAGGAGGGAGCGTTCGGGCAACATACCGGATTATTCTTTCCGAATCGAGTCATGGCTTTGCAACCATTGCTCGGACTATCTTGCACCCCAAACGCCATTGCGATTCGGATCCCGTGTGACGTTGGGAGACAAAAGAGACGCAATTCAGCATGTCAAGGCAGAGTGCGTTGCAGTGTTGCCCGGTCTACATTCATTTCTGACCTGCCTATTCAGACACAACATTGACCATCCTATGGTAGACGTGGACTTATTCTTGTACCCGATTCTTGGCTGTAGTATGGGTGTCATGTAATTGCACATAATTGAATGAGATTATTTGGTTCGAACTGGTCTAGAATCATGTGACGTGACGTGAAGGTGTGGTGTGCGCGCCAGTCGCGCATGCGAGTCAACCCAGTCAAGACCAGGACCCGAGACCGTCACCCTCAGTAGCCCTACCGCTGCGTTCCTTTCCCTGGACCCATCACGTTCGTATGACATCGACCCCTCGCTCATCTCTTCCTTGGCGAACTTCTCGAAAGAATAGGGCACCAACTTCTCTTTCATTAATCGTAGCTGAACCCGAAGCCGCCTCCCCTCTCGCATCCGCAGTCACACTCCTCCAACCTATCAACATGCCAAGTGACACTGATGTCAAGACAGCATCTCTCACTGTCGAAGGTATGCTCCTCTTGTCACGAATTCGACCGAAATGAAGATCTTAACAGGTCCTCCCAGATCACGAGAGACAGGCAGACACGGAGACACAGCCGCCCCCAAGTGACAACGGTGAGCAGCTCGTTCATTAAACCTCCCATTTGGGACTTGTTTGTCGCGTGCGACGCGTCTGGTCCGTTTCAAAAGTTCTCATCATTTAATCAAGGCGAGCCACAGCCTGTCTTTTCGTCTTCTCCAACAGATGACACAACTGGTTTACCTACCCCCGATGCCAATGTCGCCAAGCCCTCAGAAGCACTCGTCCCAGCACCGGCACCGCAGCCACGTTCTTGGCTCGCGTCGTTGTCCCGGCGTGGTTCCTCTAACACTCCTCTGAATGAGCTCGCCAAGCAGACGCCTAATGGAGAACGACCAACTACCCCCGAGCCTTCCCCCTCGACCGTGGCGGTTGCACCGCCTCCAGCTGATCTTGCCGAGCCCAATCCCGCTCCTCCCACTTCGCCAGTTTCGGATCCGCAAGTGGCGAGTCACGCCGCTCCGCCGGAAGCTGATATCAAGTCCGTACCCAGCAAACGTCAGTGGTTTGGACCGTCTTCATCCTCTAAGCGGCCGAGCAAATTGCGACCTATGGATAAATCAGAGTCAGCAAATGACCCCACTCGAGCAGACTCTCCGGCTCCCGAAACTCCACAACTCCCTGTCACAAACGTCATCCCTCCGACTCCCCCGAAACCCGAGCTTACTAAGGTCGAGCCCACACTCGAATCCGCTTCCGTCCCTATACCGAGTTCTCGCAAGTGGTTCTCTCCTGTTTCGTCGCTACCATCATCAAGGTCTCCTCCCGACGCAGAAACACGCACTTCGCCATTGGCCGTTTCACACGTTGCTTCACCGTCGACGCCGTCTTCTATCGATGACCAGGTACCAAAATTACCGTCTGCCGGCCCTCAGTCAGAATCAGTCGCACCCTCTGTAATTTTATCGAGTGACACAAGCCAGAATTTGTCTGCTTTGAACCCTTCTGCGAGCCGCTTCACGCTCAGTATCCCGTTTCTTGGACGTCCCAAAGTGCCTCTGGATCGCGCCGTCGCGTCCGCAACGGCTACTGATGTCCGAACGGAGCTCGAGACCGAAGGTAGCTCCTCGCAGTCGTCCAGGGAGTCAGATGAGCCTACAGTCGAGACTACAGGTAAGAGTTCGGTTCCCGAAATCGATTATCAACTCGATCGAAACCAATATGGTCGGCTTATAGATACCACGCCGCTTTCCGGTCCGGAGTCCGAGGCCGCCACCACCGCTACACAAACACAGAGCTCCTGGTGGGGAATTGTCGGTTGGGGGCCCACAATCACACACCCCATTTCTCAGACCCAGGATACACCTCCGATTGGACCTCCAGACCAGGAACAGACCACCATAATAACTGATTCCCAGTCAGGGGAGACTGACGTCCCGAATACCCCGTCTGTACAAGCCCAACCGGAGTCGACGATATCAGACGAGAACCGTGGCTCAAGTTGGTTGTCGCCATGGTCTTGGTACGGGCCGTACAGCCAACCTATCACCGCACCAAACCCTGCCCAGGCAAAGGAGGGAATCGATGGCCAAGCACAGGTACAGAATCCGAGCAGTGCGGACGCTGATGTCAAAGAGGCGCCCGCGACACAAAAATCTGTTCCCACAGCGCACATAGACCCTACCAACCCCATCCAGTCCACCATCTTGACAAATGCATCTGGCTGGGCTTCATTCTTCAGCTCCAAAGCCCTGCTTGCTAAGCGCATCGCCGATACCGAGCGTCGTGATGAAGGTGCGATGGAGGTGATGGAAGTTGACGATGATGACGAGGAGCGTGCAAGTACGATGATGCTCGTAGCGACGTCAGAGGTTCGGACGGGCAACGACGTCGAGATGCAAGTGACGAAGACGGCTCCTGCCCCACCACGCTCACCGTCTCCGTCACCAAAGCCGAAAGTAAAGTCTGACAAGAAACCCGATGAACTCAAGGGGACAAAACGTGTGTCAGTCTCACCTTCGCCATCCAAGGATTCAGGGCGTGCGTCACCACGAGTGCCTTCGCCACCAAATCTCGTATTGCCGACGTGGGAAGACACGTTTTACTCATCCCCTCGCTCGACCGTTCTGCGATCACAGACTAGTTCTGCGTTCTCGAGGACGGTACGTTTCGTGAGCGGCATGCTCTTCGCGAGAGACGACGGGACGGGTACGGGTAAGGGCAAAGCGCCCTCGAAAGACGATGGAAACTTTGCGGACTTTGGAAGGGACCTTCCACGCAGCTGGGACGTTATCGGCGAAAGGTTAGATGGCGATCTTTTGCGGGGGTGTAGACGTGTTGTGGTGATTGGTATACATGGGTGGTTCCCTGGTACGTCCGGCGATGTCACTTCGGCTTCGTCCTGCGAGGGGCGAATCCGAGTCAGGGGAACGAGGCTGATGATACTGTTCTTCGCTACTGGCTGGACAGGTGCGATCACGCGGACTATGTTAGGCGAGGTTCGTTCTCGTCAGCGGAGCTGGGACTCACCGCTGATACGCGCATTCTGCAGCCGACTGGCACCAGCAGCAAGTTTGTCATGATGATGTGCCGGGCGCTGGAAGCGTTTCAGGAACAACACAAGGTACAATTCGAGAAAGTGACGCAAATTCCCTTGGAAGGCGAGGGAACAATTAACAAGCGCGTGGAAAAGTGGGTTGCGACGTCGGCCCCTAGGGCTGTCACAGGATAATAACCGATCGTTTTTTTTTTTGCAGATTGTATACGAATTTGCTGGCGAACCACGAATGGATAAACGACCTCCACGCTGCGGACGCCATTCTGGTGGCAACACATTCTCAAGGCTCCATCGTATCAACCCATTTGCTCGATCGACTAATTCATGATAAGCATATCAAGACATCAAGGACTTCCGACCTATTGGCGAGCGCTTCTGCCGCCTTTGCTCCCGCCGGCACGAGACCAGTGGCGCCTTCAGCCCAAAGGGTATGCTGTTTGGCGCTGTGCGGTATCCATCTCGGACCACTTCGTTATCTTAGCTCTAGCTCCCTCGTGTTGCCCTACATCCAAGTAAGTGATAGTTTCCTTGACGTGAGCGCTGCGCATCGAGTCACCTTTCATGTATCAGTACTTTGAGTCGGCGGCGGCAAAGGAGCTCTTTGAATTTCAGGTAAGTTTGTCCAACAGGCCCCCGCGTCGCTGCGCCAAGTTATCTCCTATTAAATCACCTGACATGTTTCAAGACCACCACCAGTGATGTCTCGAAGAGTTACGTTAAAGCGCTGCGTAATGTCGTTGACCATGGAGTGCGTCGAGATTGATTTGAATTTGCCGTTGGGACATGTGATGACATCAGATCAGGTGAAGATGGTGTACATCGCCTCGCTGAATGATCAAGTCGTCCCACTCTATTCGGGGTTGTTCACCGCTGCTTCCCACCCACTCATTTTGAGGGCACTGTATATTGACGGAGATGTGTATCAGTACGTGTTCGGTTTTTCCTAAGAAACGATTTGTGCCTGAGATCGCTGACGCCACCCACCCGATGTACGCGTCCAGCTCATCTGACTTTCTGTCTAACCTTCTCGTTTTGCTCCTCCGAGTGATGAACGTTGGTCTGTCAGACAGCGGATTGCTCACGCACCTCTCGGAAGCAACTGCCGGTTCGTTGAGCGGCATTGGGCATTCGACCGCCTACGAAGAACTGGCGACGTATTCGTGGGTATTCGCCTCGGAGGAGGATCAAAATTGGCTGACATGTTCTGATAATGATGGTATTGGGCGCAGGTTGGCCGTGAACTATCTTTTCAGGACAAATGAGGGATCGAATGAACGCCCGGAACTCGTTCTCCAACCTTTCGATGCCAAGTTAGAGCGCAATGATTACGAAGTGAGCACACTCGTTTTCATGTCGTCGTTGCTACGTTGCGTATCGGGCCGCCTACATTCACTGTCACTGACAAACCTATTCTTTTCTTTTTCGTTATCAAAAAAAAAACAGATCCCCTGGGCGTTACGCGATTTGATTGCAAACGAGCAAGTCGCACACTTCTTCGCGAACGATTTCGCAAATCTGCGCAATGCATTCCCTAATTGGCATCCCAAAACGGCCATACTAAGGGATATCAAGCGCAAGCTCCAGCCTATCCAACGCCTGAATACCAATCCTTCCAGCACTTCTTCCAAACTTTGATGTAATAAATGAAATATGAAACTTCTATCTTCTTCGTATCCTATGCGGGGCTACGGATGGACTCAATTGCCATTGTTTTTTTTCTTTCCATTTTCCGTTCTCTTCGCTCTTTCTCTCTCTCTCTCTCTCCAATTGATTGTCAATCGGACTATCATCATCCGCCGGATCATCATCATTTTTTTAATCTCGCTTTTATCACACATCCGTGTACAAGTAATCGTTATCCTGTTTCTTTCTTAAACGACGTGTTCACGTCTGTGTAGCGAGCGCATCATCTCTATTGCAATAGCACCCGTCATTTAAATTAACGTTCGTGTCCCTTTTCCGTAGTAGTAGGGTAATACACTTGTGTGTGTGAGCGAGTGACTCTGGGAAAAAATGTCCGTTTCCCCCTCTCCCTCCCCCGGCCGGCGCCTTTCCCCAAATTACGGCACACTTAACACCGGATGGCAGCACGCGCGTCGCACGCACCGGTACGCAATAACACATACACTGTACTACAAGTGGTAGCGTTTTCTATAATGCCGCGATCGTGATCAACCAATATCGAAATTACCAGGAAAAGCCGTTGACACTGTCCCTCGTCGTCGTCGTGGGTGGGGGTGTCACGGCGACTATAACACCGGTCGTCCTAATTTGAGAAGGGGCAAACAACTAGAGCTACCAGTATGGCACAAAAGCAATCTCACTTCCTGCCTGGCGGTGTGTTATTCGTCAAATTCGAGGAAGTTTCTTTTGTATTCTCGTTTCCTCCGTCGTTGCTCTCGTACACAGTGATTACTACAATGTCCCGTTCTTCCGGTTTGAGATGATCCCTCTCGTCGCTCAAACTCGCTTTGCAAAAATACACTCCAGAAAACGTCGTTGCCATGTCGTCCCCCCTTCTGTCTGTCTGTCTGTCTGTCTGTCTGTCTGTCTGTCTGTCTTCTGTCAACGATACTCGGCGCCGCAGTCACCGATCAGTGTGATCATCTTCCGGCCATTCGAACGGTCGAGGACAGCCTCGATATCTGCACGATCGGCGTCGGAAAGACGGAATTTGAATACGTTGAGGTTGTCCTCAGGGTGTTCCGAAATGCCCAGACGCGTGCCTTTTTGGGTGTCGACGGGGTCAGTAGCTTTTTCTGGATCAAGGTATATATATATAAAAAGGGGGAGGAGGCGCGGGCTTCTCGTAGAGAAGAGAAGTATGAGGGGAGAGGGGGGGAAGGGGGAACAGCAAGTTGACGTTAACGCACCGACGAGGACAGCGCCAACAAACGGGTGGTCCAGCACCCACCGGACGGCCACGTTGGCGATGGTCACCCCGCCGTGGCGGTCGCCGATTTTCCGTAATACGGCGAGGAGTTGCTGGAAAAGGGCCCAATCGCCCCACGCTCGCGTAATGGCGTCTAAATACTGTGGAACATATCAACGCGCGCTCAACGATGATGAGAGCTAGAGAGGAAGTCGGGGCGATATAACGAAAAAAAAAAAAAAAAAATTTGGAAAAAGAATAAATGAGGTGGCATGTGACACCCGCCCGGTTGCGGAAAAGCCAGGGCTAGGCCTTATCCCTCCATCCGCCAGCGCTTCCCGTCTCCGACCCCGCACCCCGCACGAGCATTCCTCTCTCCCCCTCCCTTACGCACACGCTCACACTCTATGTTTTGGGGAACCGCATGTGACTCACCTTGCGCTGTGACGGCGTTAGCGTGCCGGAATACGGATCAGGCTCGGGCCTGTCAAGCCAGGCGTCTGCGAGAAAGCCGCCACACTGTCAAGGGGGGGATTTTTTGTGAGGGAGGCAGTGGCGCAACGGAATAGTGCGGGGAAGGCGCGCGTACAAATGTGCCGTAAGTGAGCAGCCTGATGTTGTGCTTCTCGCAGACATCTGCCATACCGTGGAGCGGTCGGGTGTCAATCAGTGAGAACTGTTGTGCGACGAGAGGGAGCCGAACATCAGTTAACGATTTATTACACTTTGGTGTTAGCGCGCACGCGCGCGACCCGTGCCATATGTCAAACCCAACGCGAGATCCGCAAACAAAAAACGAGGGATGATTATCGGGTGCGGAGTGGGGATGCGTGGGATGGGATGGGACGGGATGGGCTAGGACGGATGTAGACACGCACCTGAACTTGATTGGATACGATAGCCCCAGGGCCGAGCTGTGTGCAGATCTCGTCGGTTCGGACCGCATCGAAATTGACAAGGCCGATGGCTGTGATGAGGCCATCTGCTTGAAGGTCCAGCAGATACCGCAGGGCGGTCATATAGCCCTTATTAGAGTAGTCTTGCCAGTAGAACTGCGGCAAGAAACGTCAGAGGGCACGCGAGCCAAAAGAGGAAGCGAAGCGAGAGCAGTCAGTACCTGCAAGAAGTCGAGATGGCTGGTGCGCATCCGTGTCATGCGCTCGCGGACAGCGGTCTCTACTGTGGAGCGAGAAAGTTCTTCGCCGAGTTTGAAGACACACCATTTGGTACCTCCGAGGACGGTGCGGGGTGGAAGATGCTCCTGAAATTGCCCCTGAGGGGTGGTAAGGGGGGAGGAGTGACGGGCGTCAGTAACGAATAAGCGGGGCCCGAAAGCGAGTGTGGCCAACAACTGACAAAGACGATCTCGGCAGGGCCATAGTGATCAGCTGGTTGGCAAAGGAAAAGGGAGATGAGCGTCTGAAGGTGGAGTTCTATACTGTGTAGCGTGGGCTCACCCTGGGCAATAAAGTTGTGCGGCGCGGGATAACGTCAGTCAAAAGGAAGGGACAAAGAGGGCGGACGCTGAGAAGATTCACCATATCTGTCCAGAAAGCGGAAGATTAGCGAAAAAAAAACATCGCAGGGATTCAACGTATTATTCAACACGTACCGAACGCTGTATAGCCTTGATCAACGTGCCGTGCCATGGCTTCTCGAATCTTTGCTGCTGGCGCACTTCCCCAGGCAGTGCTGGAGAGCTGCCATAGGCCCACCCAAAGACGGGGGGGTTGGAACGGCCCGAGTGGGAAGGTTTCCCAATGGGTTGCGGTCACCGGAGAAGGTGAAGTAACGTGGACGGGAGAAAGGGGGCTCATCATTGACTGTGATGCCATGGGGTGGGACTGATTGGATACATGAGAACTAACTAACAAGCTTATATCTACTTTTCCTACAGTGCACCGTTTCCTCTGAGGCCTGATGCCAGAGTGCTGAGGCAGAAGGAAGATCCGTGTTTAACTTACGCTTTGCACGAATAATTTCTCGGTTTTTAATTTAATTTGTTTTCTAATAAAAAATGAATTTGTTATATTAGGAACCAATTTCCCGGGAATCCGAGCGTATTTGAAAGTTCGCGCGTGTTGATCAAAAGACCGGAGCGAGATCCAAACCAACGTCGTGTCCACCATCATCATCTTACCCTTTTCTCCAAATCTCCCGTTTCTCCTCCCTCCCCCCCCAATCGAACAAACTATTCCGGTTCCTCACTTGGTAGCCATGGTCCGCTAACTAACTTGGTCCCGATTTGTCGGAGCACCAAGCCTGAACTATAAATTCGCCTTGAACACTCCATCTCTTCAGATCCTATCGACTCGACGCTCCTCCTCTCGTCTCGCTTCGTCGTCTGCCACCTTTCACTCCTATCCATCATCATGCCTGCCCCCTCATCCGACGTCTTCCACCGCTCACCAGACTCGCGTTCTCTCAACCATGTGTACGTCCCCCCTCGTCATTCTCCCACCCCCATCCGGTTGCTTATCGTACACCTATACTGCAGGAATCTCATGGTCGATTCGTTCATTGCCAACGCCAGAGCAGAGGAGTACGTCATCTACACCCCTATTTGCGCGCGCTAACCTTTGGCGCCGCCTGCAGCCTCCGCGCTACAGTACGGATACTGCTCGCCAGCATGCCCCCAAGCACCGCACAAGCCTTCACCAAGGCTGCACGCTCGCGGATGGCCAGTTCCAATGCCAGCGCACTCCCACACGCCCAAATCCTCTTCCTCTTCGACGACGCAGACCCAATGCCCACGTCCGGTCTATACGACACCCTGGCACACGCGCGCGCCCTGTACGGGGCAGGGATGGGTCTCACCAGTTTCGGCATTTTCGCCACCATCGTTCGCAATTCCCTGGGCCTCCGATGGTCACCCTATGGCGCGACCGCGGACGCGCTCACCCTCATCGATGGCGACATATGCCAAGCAATACAGAGTTCCAAAGAGGAGATCGACTCTGGTCGCGCCGGAGATATAGAGTGCGCACGTGCAAAGGTGGCGGAATTACGCGCCGCCCTGATGGAAAGCGCGGACGCCGTCGCGCGGTGGGGAGGTGACTTTCCATTCGAACGCGCCGCGGCCACGCTAGAAGTCTGGAAGATGTGAAACAAATGCATTGCTGTTGTCGTCGCTGTCTTCTATTGTGGTGTACGATCTAGTCGTTGTTATTTCCGATCCTATTTACCAACATGCTAATTTTGGCCACACTAATTTCGCGTCTAAGTTCCATGCAAGAACCGAATTTGCTACGCCCTAGTTATGGCGTTGGCGCCTATGCAGACTATCCTGTACGAGGCGAACTTAAAGGGGTAAAGACCCTCTGTGACTAAAGCGAGGGTGGGCGCGGCTGGCCCAGCGCAAGTCAAATGCGCAAATGAATAGAAGAGAGTTCAGACTCAGGTATAGTTGAGGGTGCGTGCCAACGCGCTGGCGGCAATCTCGCTCAAAACTGCGTAACACCCGGCGAATCAATGCGATACCGGGAGAAGTGCCGAGAACGCACAGAAAAAAAAGAAAGCGAGAAACCGTCGTCGCGTTGTGACGGCGGAATCATTTGGAGAGTTCAGAATGGAATCGGAGGGTGTGTATCGGCGGTGCTGGCCAAGATCGAAGCAGGGGGGTGGGGACAGCGGCACAACATCGGGGCGTTCGGTGTGTTTAGTTACCGGGGGTGGGTTCTGGCATTGAAAATGGTACGTTCGACGTGTTCACAACGTTTCAACTACCGGGAAAATGGATTGGGGCGGTCATACGGGGAGGAAGAACTTGCAGATAACAAGAAGACATAGATGGAAAAAATCGGAATGCAGGAAAAGGTGATCTGTTTCGGCCAAGAGTCCGGGCTTCGATTGCTCCTGTGCCCGCTGCCATGTGCTTTGTGCTGTGTACTGTAGTACTACATGTACGGTATTCAGGAGGCGCGCGCGATTGCGCGTGACGATGATGGAGTCACACGGCAATTTAATTGCCTCCGAGGCACACAATGGGGCTAAACAGATTACGCGAGCTTTCGATGAGTAGCCGAAATCGCACACCGCTGCGATGAAGATATGCATTCAAAAAAAAAGAAAAAACTCTGCAGGGGCATTCATGTGTTACGAAGCACAACGGATCGAACATGGCCACAGTTCTACCCTTTTTTCTATCCCTAGGTCCGACCGAGCGGTATCGCCACGACGTTGGGTAAGCTCGGCCATTCACTAGAAATCCCTTCGGTGAACTATTCTTCGACCGCAATGGCGGGCCCAAGACACAATGCAGATGGGTAGAACCGGGACGATAATCTTGATAAGAAGGGGCGTCGCGCCGTATGTGGATCGCTCAGAGAACAGGTGACTGACCGTGAATCGGACGTCTCCCCAAGGAAGGCATCGTGACGGCGGCACACCCCCCACCGTTGGACAGAAGGAGAGCAAGAAATTTGATGGCCGAGTGTGCTTTCCTGCTTCCGTGACCGAGCTGCGTTCGAGTCGCGACAGAGGTTCGACCGCAATCGTGTTTGGGTTGCTTCGTCATCCCCCCAAGCCGATGATACACGGGTCACGCGTAGCGGAGTGCAGTGAAGCCACCACAAATGGTAACGGGTCCCCGCTTTTGAGCAGCGACCGATTCGGCGGAGGAGAGGAGGAGATATTTACTCGATGCTGTACAGTGAGCTTCGTCGGGCCCAAACAGCCAAAAAGATGACGCGGGAAAGCAACTCTTTCGGCAGGATTCACCGATGAAAGAGAAGACGAGAAGCATAGAAGAGGCCCCATAGTCAACGGAGGACGACAAGTCGACGATGTGTCAACCCGGGGGTTTTTTGGAGACAGGTTGAATCAGCAAAAAAAAAAATTGCAACTTCCGGTAGATGACCGTTCATCTCGCAAAAGGCACCACCACCGGCGCGATGCCCGAACAGTGCTAGGTCCTGTTCGGTGTCTGGCCGAATCCCATGAAGTGGTGGACAAGCCAATATATGTATAACACCTAACTCCACCGGAGACAGATAAATGAACTAGTGGTGATGAAAAAACTGTGCCCGGCCGACAGGGCTATCGTCTCTAGTCCGGCGCATAGAGAGAAGACGAAGGGTCTGTGAGAACGGTTGGTCCCAGTGGTACGGTCAACGGCAAGAAGGCAGAAGCCCGAGGTGCAGATGCGGGAGATGAATACACATATCGAGAACAAATGGCGCCGGGACACCTTCTTCGGAGAAAAAAGGGGCAGTGACTGCGCACGAAGACAGGTGATAGTGGTTGTGCTGTAGGACTGATGATCAGACGAAGAAGCTGACGCTGTGGGTGCGATAATGGATAAAATCGATGTGTCAAGAATTGACAGTGCTGACGGCAAGTGAGCAGAGTACTGCGCAGAAGCGAAGAGTCGGCATCCTTGGCTGAAGAATTATCGACGATCGTCCTCCCATGGAGATACAGTACCAAGGTTCAGGAGATAGATATCGCTCGTATTGTACCAACGAGCCCTGAAGCACATATTACGTTATTACTGTGATAACGAATTGATTTTTCCAGTCTCTTCGCAGAGGGCAACCTGAAAGAGATAATTGTAGTGTGTTCCTATGGATCAGAAAAAGGGACGAATGCCTAGACCTGGGGCTTCTTGAGGGGTAAAGTATTCAGGTCCGCCACACAGCGAGAAAAAAAGAAAAGGCGGTGTCTTCCACGAGAGACGAGTCATCATATGCATCATATACGCCGTTTTGTGATCAATTACGATAGATCATAGAAGTGCTGTTGTGCATGTCACTTGTGAGAGTGAAGGCCAAAATGGTAGTCGTGGACGTTTTCGGCACGCTCCGTTGGTTGGTGGCCGTCATTGCCGACGCGACCCCCCCAGCACCGCCGTCGCCTCTGCCACCGCTACCGTCGTCCCTACCGACCAACGCCGTCTCTCGACCTCGTTGCTCTCGGAGCATGCAGTGTGGCCTTTCTCCAACCACATCCTGACTCGTTTCTCGGAGGGTCCAATTGACAGCGGAGAGCCATGGAGGTCACCACGCTCAGTCTTCGAACATCGCCCGGCGGCGCAAAAACGGCAGATTTACGGGGACAGACGAGGATACCCCAGCCACCCTCTTTCATTCCCTTGCTCTCTCCAAAATCTGCGCGGAACCCACCTCTCAGCAGCTCCCTCCCAAGTTCTTTGTCGGTTCCCCAGCTCGGTCTGGTGCCCCCAAACAGAACGCCCTCAGGAAGCGGTCCTCCGTCTCAAGCCCCACCGCATTCCCCCCAAGCACTTTCAACACATGGCTCGGGCGGGTCTTCCTTGCCTTCTTTGCGCTCCCTTCGAAACCTCCTTCCGTTTGGGTCCGGAAAGCCTGCTTCGGGCACGGCTACTTCCGGACCGTCGAGGAGCCCCTTCGCTAGTTTTGCACCAGTTCGACGTTCCAGCACGACCATAGAACGCAAGAATTCGAGCCAGTTTTCGCGCCCGGAAGACGATAGCGATGGGGCTGTGATATCTATCGCGCCATCTCCCCCTCGCCGGGCCAGTCCAGAGCGCACCCGTGACGCCTCCAGTAGCGCCGACGCCCATGACTCGTCCGTCCCAACTCCTCTATCTGGGTCACCCTTGGATGGAGAATTAGGTACGTGTGAAGCCACTTGCGCATTTGGGTCTGCGAAATGAACCCATTCCCTTCCCGTTATAGGACCGCCGGTCGTCATTTTCAATCCCGAGCCCCCACTTAGCTCAGAACTATCGACGATACTGGAGTCCGACCTCTCAGGGTTATCGAAGCACCTCCCTGCTTTGGACGAATCGCACATTACCGGCCTTTCTGGAAATCGGTATCTATCAGGCTCCGGGGCGTCTCCCGCATCACCTGGGACAGATGACGATGAAGTCGTGGCCCCTGATACCTCTGTGCTGGATCTTTCCACCTCACAACTAAACGAGGAAGTCATGCATGCGTTAAAGGAGAAACCTTCCACTAATGGCTGGCTTACTGGAGTGGTCGTTGAGGATCTGACTGATAGCCGCCCCGCTAGTCGGAATCGTCGAGAAGCGCACGAGGGTTACGCTGAAGTGGAGCCTGAGGAAAGCTTGCACCTTGATGCACTCGACCCGGATCTTGCTGCGCTGCTTAGCCCCAATCGCGTGAGAGGAAGACAGCCAAGCAATTTACTTGCACCGGTTCCAATTCATCAGAACCCTCCAGCTATCGCTCCCCCGCGGATTTTCCCCCCTTCGCGAGCCGTCACCCCTCAGTCACGACCTTCACCTTTGGGTTCTTCCCCTGTTGATGCTTCTCCCAGCTCCGCAACGGGATCAGCGAGATCCCAACACTCCCCGGTCCGTACGACTGCCCCTCATTCAAGCATCGTACGATCAGTACCAACGAGATTCGTGCCCCGCCTCATGCGCTCGGCAACCGATAATGCCCTAACGGGGCGTGGGGAACGCGGCGTGGAAAGTTTCTCTCGGACCCCCTCCGATTCGGCCCTTCAATTAGACGAAGCGCGCAGGGTTTCGAGTGATGGTGTATACCTTAGGCGCTCACCAGCCTCGCCTTTACCTTCAGAATTTCAATCACAACCATCACTACAGCAAACCCATACGGAGCAACATCGTCGTGTGACATCCTCTCGCCTTGCCACTCCCGCGCGATTTGGAATCCACACTTCAGGGGCTTCCAGGCTCTTGCGTTCTGCATTGCCATCTTCGTCGTCGTCGGCAATACCAACAGGCTGGGGCGGGGACTCCCCGTCGCCCACTTCTCGCGCCTCGTCGTCCCTCGGGGCCGCGGCGGATCGCTTAAACCGTCCGCGCACCAGTGAGGACGGGGCCCTCGGGGGCCGGCCTAGCGCCCGCGAACGTCTCGGCTATACCCCGCGCAGCCGCAACCGCAGCCTCAGCGTTGGCAACGGAAACAGCGAAAGGGTGACCTCGCCCGCACCCCGGGCCCCCACCGAATGGCTCGGCCCGCGTACGGTCAAGGCCTTCGCCGCCGCCGGCTTACTGGAGCGCGACCGCGACCCCAGTGCATCTCGCTTCGGGAGCACGCGCAGCCTCGGCGACCGTGATCAACGTGCCCTCGCCCCCAGCCGACTGGCGATGTCCGAGGCAGGCTCGGTCGCGAGCTCGTGGCGTAGCGCGTCTCGGGCGATGACGCACTCGGACGCGACGACGTCCACGTCAACAACCGGCGCGCCGCGCACCACGCGCTCCGCCGAGTCTACCGCACCGACGTCGATCTCCATGTCACGCCCACAGTCGCGGACGCCCTCGCCGCAGCATAAAGGCCACCAGGCGGCGCTGCAGGCCATGCAGGACAAACACGCGACCGAGACGGGCACGCTGCTCGCCGCTCTCGCCGACGCTCAGCATATCGCCCAGTCACTGCGCACGGAGAACGCGAGGCTCACAAAGCGCGTGGAGGATCTCGAGGCTCAGCTCGTCGCTGTGCACCACGCGCAGCTGCGCGCACAACAGCCGCTCGCGCGTTCCGTCTTTACCAGAGGAGTTGAGCGCCAAAATTCCTCAGACGCACTCGCCCGGCGGTGGCCCCCGCCCGTGCCGGCCCTTCCCACACACCTTCTACCGAATACCCCTAACAGCAGGGTCCTGGACCTGAATCATCTAGAGGATGCGGATGCGGAAGACTCGACGTATCATGGCGGCCGCGTCGCGCGGTCTCGGCGTGCCAGCGGCTCTGAGTCCGTCTTTGCGCTGCCGCCGCCGAATATGTCGATGTTGCTGCAGGAACTGCCCGCGGGCTCCCGCCGTTCCGCTAGTACCGTTTCGGTGACGACCGTCGGCGCGGCGACGGACGGACCCGGCTCGCCGCGCAGCCTGTTCTTGCGACCGGAGCATGAACTACACCTCGGAGATATGGGCAGCCTCTTTACCGAGGATGAGACTGACGACACTGGTGACGATGAGGATGCGTAGTGAACCCTCTCTCCCCCTTTCTTTTCGTTTTTTTTTGACTGTCGGATACCAAGTTGCTTCTCTGTTGCGCCTTCACCATGAAGGACTCTCTACGTCTTCGCCTTCGTGTGCATTATTTTATTTTCTTGATATCCCTCTTTCCCCTGCGCGATTGCAGGCTTACCGCTAGTTATCCTCACCTAACTTTTTGTATTGATAATGTATTGATTGTGGAAGAATCGTAATATCCCTCGCGTCAACTAGCCTCCACGGGCCGGACTGGGCGCTACTGTATACGGGTGTCCCAAGCCAGGCACGCAAGTACCCTAGCTGCAATGTCCAATGTCCAACTGTACCGGGAAACGGCTGCATTTGCTGCCAGTGGCAACGGTCTTCTATGTGGGCTAGTCCGCCCCTCATGACGAGAATATTGCAGCTGCGGAGCTATTTCTTTATCGATATCGTATTAGAGAGGAGCGACCTGAATTATACACCCTTTCTATACCAGAAACGGCTTTGGCGGCCTGGCAACTCTAGCGCCGCTAGCAGTGCGCCCTCGCCCTTCCACTTGTCTCGAATTGCTACTGGTTGCTGGGGCGGCCAAACATTATCATATGAACCTGTGCTCGAAGCGCGCGCCTATTGGCTACGGGTGCAGTAAGGGGCGCTTGTCTATTAAGAAGAAACCGAATCGGTGCGCCCTTTAGATTATCGCTAGCCAGAGATTTCTATCGACTCGACTGTGTGCCTGTCACTCCGCGGGTTAAGGTTGAATTCGGAGGTGCCGGACCGGGTGAGTAGTAGACCGGGCTGATTTCCCCGTTCGGAAGCGTCTAAGGTTGGTCGAACGACGATTGAGCGCGCCCTGGATCGTCACGGCCAGCCCCCCACCAACCGAAAGGGCCAACGGTTATCTTTTTGACCGTTCCCACTGATCCATCCCCCCGGCTTCATGGACACCGCCCAACCGAATTTCACCACTCCTGCCTCGTCTGACCCCCCGCGCAAAGGCAGTAGCCCCACCACCCCACCCTCGCCGTTTACTGACTCTTCGTCATCCCAAACCGCTCTCTCTGGAGGTGCAAGCATACCCGCGACGGATTTGACCTCCTTGCTTTCTGAAGCTTCCAAGCTGAGCCTGGAAACCGTCAAGAAATCTTCTCTTGGAGAACCCCCAGCGGTTACGTGGCCCTATACACATGCCTCGGCCTTAGACGACATACCCGGTGTTGCCTATGGGCTAGACTTATTCCTCAAGTCCCTCATGGTAGAGTCGGAGGAGTATTGTCACACCAGTGATCCTAAAAAGTGCGCCGCAATCCATTCCAAATGTCCTTTGTTTCGCTGAGACTAGCGCCCGTCGTCGTCGTCCTAGGGAACGGCTGTATTTCGCTACAGGCTTCGGCTTGATCCAGTGTATCAAGGCGCTCATGTCGTACGAAGATGACGTGCGTGTCTGTTCTCGGATTCATAAATTCCGCTGCTCAATGCATACAACAGGATCTTCTATCTGCAATCGGCCACACCAAACACGGAAATGTCATCGCGAACGAACACCGGAAGAAGGCCCCTTCCCTTCCCTTCCGCCTTGCGGGCTATGTAACCGGCTTTGCGGGCACCAACTGGGTCAAGAGTATGACTACGGTCGAGCGCCATGCCGAGCTGGTGTATGCAGAGAGCCTGTTTGAAAAGGCACGCCTTTCCCTCTAAGGAACCTCAGCGTAGGGGACTAATTGAGGATCCAGGCCCTATTGGGGATCGTCTATTCCGGCGACTGGCTCGCGTTCATCAAGGAAGCGTGCGCAACTAATCCACCGCACTCTCCATTTTTCGTTTGACAAACATGCTTACCTTCCATAGACTAAACATGCGGTCAACCATGCAAGTGTACCGCCAGCTCGGGAAGTACCTCGAACAGATGGACGCCGAGGCGCTTGCACGCGGTGACGGACCGGAGGACAAGTCCGTTGATGTACACTTCCGATCTGGCGTTTACCTCGGAGTAGGGATGTCACATATCACACTCAGCCTCATGCCCGGGAGGCTAGCTACTCTCGTTGAACTTTTCGGGTATAAGGGCGATCGCCATCTTGGACTTGCACTTCTGCAAAAGGCCGGTGGTTGGACAAAGGAATCTCCCGAACCATCTGTCAGCCAAGGTGCGCCACCAAATTTGCGGCGCTGGCGGTAACTAATCTGTGTACAGAGGACGAGGGCGTGCGGCGTAGTATATGCGACATGACACTTCTGATATTCCACCTATTTCTTTCTAGCTTCACGCACGACGGTGTCGACGTAATGATGGCGCAGAAAATAGTCGACTGGAACCTCAAGCGTTACCCAGAAGGTAACGTTCCGCCCCACTTGTTTCTAAATTTAAATCCATTTTTTACGTGCTCGGATGATAGGTGTCTTCTTCCTTCTCGCGCAGGGTCGCCTCAGTTTGTGCCGTAGCCAACCAGCCCGCGCGATAGCGTCTTATCAGAAGGCGATGAGCGTCCAAAGCCAGTATCGCAATCTGCATCACATTTCATTCTGGGAGATGGCCGTGTCGAATCTCGCGCTCTGGGAAATAGAAGAGTCGCTCAAGTGCTGGCGCAGTCTCCACAAAGAATCAACCGTACGTGTCGTCGCCGATCCTCGGACGGACGGACGGACGCGCTAATTGAATGCGATGCTAGTGGTCCAAGGCGGTCTACGCCTATGGCGTCGCGGCCCTTCTCGTGCAGATGGGCGGTGAGGACAATCAGGCTGAGGGTCTGAGACTGATGACAGAAGTCCCCAAGCTCCGTCAGCGCATCGCCGGAAAGTCAATCCCGCTCGAAAAGTTCGTTGCGCGCAAGGCCCGCAAATGCGAGGCCCAGGGCGGGCGGCTATTCCTCCCTGCCCTCGAGCTCGCGTACATCTTCCAGGCCATCGCACGCGCGCCTCGCACGGTCATCGCGGAACAGATGCTCCCACTCGTAGAAGCCGCGCTCGCCAAGCTGAAGCCGTACGAGGGGGCGCCGCATACGTACGGAAAGGCAGCCGTGGAATTCTGGGATGATTGGTGTCTGGCGCGGCATCTCGAGGGCGCGTGCTTGCGCTACATCGCATATCCCGTACGTTGCTACTACTACTACCAATACTCGGTGACTGCGCCCCGTTGAAATTTTGACCCTGACAAGGGCCCCGATGCCCTTGTGGGCCCGGGCGAGGTCGTGGCGATTCCGCGGGCGGAAGCCGCCAAGCGTTCTAGTGCTGCGTTCGAGGCCGTGTTTGCGAATGGACACAAGATCGAGCTCGACCATTATATAGTGTATCATGCGCGTAAGCGACCCTGCTCTACGCCTCGAACCTGACTCTCTGAGCTTGCCCTGCTTGCCTAGATTTCGAGTATGGGCGCTTGCTCGCGGGCATGGGTGATAAGGACGCCGCCCGCACTCAATTTGACCTCGTGTTGTCAGGCAAGCACCTCGAGGTCAACGCGGCAGGGCGGAAGGTGCGTAGACAATGCGATTTCTTTTGTTTTGTTTTCTGCAGCCTTACGATTACTGGTTTCGCAGGGCAAGTACAGTTTAGAGGTACGTTGTCACGACCCGTGATCGGTCCGTTCAACGCTCACCGACCATGTTAGAATGAACTGCACATGCGCACCACTGCGGCGCTGGAGGCCTTGGACGGAAATAAGCGACTCTAAGAAGGACAGAGTGGCACCAGCCCCTGCTCGGGAAGCGCGGCAATCCCACGTTATCTTTGAACTCGCGATTATATACCTGCATCTGTACCCCTGCTTGTCTGTACCCCTTTTGTTACCACTGTATATGTTTATTGTTTAGCGACCTGCATGGGAGCATTTCTGGGTAATAAGTTACAGGATCGGCCATGAGATACGGTTTCGATTGTCGTCGCTTGCTGCTCTTGGCCTCCTTCAGAACCAATTGTTGGTGGCTGAGTGCCACCTTGGCGATAAGTAGAAATACAAATCACAAATGAAACGGTGTTGGTGATCACAAGGTAAGCAATAAGTGGCATCTCGTCATCTACAGTTTACGGCACCGAGTTTAGGGCCTCGACCCCGACTCATAATCTATTGGGGGGCCCGGGCCCAAGTTCGAGATTGTTACTGTAACGTCAACGATCTATCCAGTCGATCGGGTTAGCGTTGGTTACTTACGCGAAAGGATGAGTAATACTTGCGGATCTCTCCGCAAAGAAGTTGGTGCCAAGTGCGTGTCGGCTGCTGTGTGAACCCCTACAGTAACGTTGTAATTGTGTTCGGATGGTCGGATAAAGACCTAGCTGAGCCGAGAGGTGAGCCAGCTGAGCTGTCGTCGGACGGTAAGTTCCACGAAGAAACACATCCGAGAAGTCTGAGCAGAAATGTAGGTTAACTTGGCGGATGCACTACACAGAGGGAGTCGGCTACGGCAATCTTTAAAAAGAAAGGCCCCCTTGTGTATATGTAGTTTAGTGCAAGTAGAGAGTGTGAGGAGACGAAATGACTCAAATGAGGTAGGGTCCGAGCGCCGCGACGCCGCTGGACGCTAGACAGAATCGGCTCGATGCGATGGACGGGTTCGGTGTGCGTAGCGCGGCTTCGTTGACGAGAGCTTTACTTCAAGTACTTACATAAATAGAAGATGCGAAGTGAATGCGACACAGAAACCGAGGTTCTATGTACACGAACCAGAGCCACTTGAGTAACAAAGCATTGAATTGATCAAGGAATTGATGATAATAAAGTTCGAGCTCGAGATCGTGGCCGGTTTCAAGTTGTAGGAACACGATACAGGGATGCGCTGAGCGGTGGTGACTTGGCAGTGTTTCGTACAACACATCCGAGTCACCTATGCGGCCAGCGCACGCGTCGTCTTACAGTAACTTGCTCCAGATTCAGAGCTCAGAGAAAAGCAGTGCCAGTGGAGGGGCCTATCGTTTTGGATCTTGCTGTAATACCTGTCGACCAATATTAGTAGCATATGTTAACAACTGACATGAACTCAGATACGCCTTCGCGTCTGCCATCGCTGAGCGGTAAGCTATATCTCGTGGGCGTTTAATTTTATCACCCCAAGAGGGATGCGCCGGGTCACCTGCGACTCTTGGGCGCTAAGTTACTATCTGTACTTGTGAGTCTCCCCATCCGCAGGCTGTGCATGCCTGTGTATGACCACGCACACTTGCAAAAGAAAGACATCCTTCGCTCACCAGCGCCATGTCGCGATTCAAGTTAATCCTCGACGCTGCCTTGAGCAAGTACCAGAAGAAGACTGGGAAAAACATTCTATCCCACCCGCTTGCTGTTGAGGTGCAACGCTGTAGCTCCATCGATGCTGTCTTGGACCATATTCCAGCGTCAATCCGAGGCGTTTGAGCAGTTTAGGGGTGGGGATCGGAGGTTGATGAAGGGAATTGGGTTATCGGCGCATGTCCTCTATGTGCTGTCCGCGACTCTTGGAGAGGGTGTCGGCCTGGTACTTATTTGGAAACCAATTTTTGAAGTGCGCTCTAACATTTCTGTGCAGGCATTCCCTCCTGCAAAAGTAATATTTTCTGGAATTGGTATCCTCCTAGCTGTCCGTATCCATCACCATCCCCCTTCGCAAATGCTTTTTAGTGATGCCTAGAATTCGATAGGCGGCAAAGGATGTAAGAGCAAGCCATGATGCGCTCGTCGACCTCTTTGGGCGCATCGAGGGCTTCTTCAAGCGCCTCAAGGTATATACCGAGACTTCGTCGGCCACTGATTTTGCGGAGGTACTGGTGAACGTTGTGGTTGAAGTACTGAATATCCTCTCCATTGCAACGAAAGAGATGGAACAAAGTCGAGCAAGTGGGTTATTTCTGATAAATAGACTTATCACCTGATTGCTCATAGCGCTCATATTTTGTTCAGAAACATATCTAAAAAAATTGGTGGGAATGGCAGATATTGAGGATGCGTTAAAGAGGTTAGATGACCTGATACGGGAGGAGCATCAGGCGGCAACAGCTCAGGTTCTCAAGGTGACCAGTGAGCTCAAAGACGGTATGCAATCCTATCGAATTTCCCACTCTATACTTAATCTTTGTCCATCAAGACGCCAACAAAGTCAATGTGGCCATATGGCAGATGGTGAATGATGTGGACGAAGTAAAGTGTACGTAATCACCCATCACTGTCGCCTCCGTTGTGGAGGTTAAGTCTTTGTCACACAGGGAATCAGATACAACAGGACGTTCGTAAATGGTTCTCTCCTTCAGACCCGTCGACAAATTACAACATCGCATGCAAGGCCTACCATAAGGGAACGGCCACGTGGTTCTTTGAAGGCAACGTATTCAAGAATTGGGAGTGGACGGCTTCTCTCCTGTGGGTCCACGGAAAACGCAAGTTTCTGTAATCTTTCGCAGACCATATCCTGACAGCCTACCTGTTCGTGTAGCTGGCGCAGGGAAGAGCATCCTTTGGTTCGTCGTTTCCCACCTGCTGTCGCCGGTTATGGGAACTCATCTTGACCACAAGTTCCGCAATCGTAACACACATTATGGCTTTGCGCGACGCCGGACTCGCCTACTTGGCCTATTTCTACTTCGACTTTCGGGATGAGGATAAACAAAACGTCCGCAACCTCCTCACCTCTCTGCTCGTTCAACTCTCCGCCTACTCGGACCCTTGTCGCAGCGTTATCTCCCGTCTTTATTCTGCACATGGGAATGGCGCGCAACAACCCAGCGATGACGCCTTGATGAATTGCCTGAAGGAGGCGCTTGTGGTGGCGACCGATCACCCAACTTACATCATCATGGATGCACTCGATGAGTGTCCCGACAGTTCTGGAATGCCAACTCCAAGAGAGATGGTCCTCGACTTTGTGGAGGACCTCGTTCGCCAGAATCTTCCGAACGTACATATATGTGTTACTAGCCGCCCGGAGGTCGACATCAAAATTGCCCTCAAACCGCTGGCTATTAACGCTGTTTCAATTCATGAGGAAAGCGGGCAAAAGGAGGATATTGCCAATTATGTATGCTCCGTCGTTTACTCGGACAGGAAGATGCAGAGATGGCGTGACGAAGATAAGAAACTGGTTGTCGAGGTACTTTCTGAAAGAGCAGACGGAATGTAAGGGCGTTGCTCCATGCTCAGCGTAAAGATATCTTATGATGTATTGTACAGGTTCCGGTGGGTCTTCTGCCAGCTGGAGACACTGCGACACTCGTTCCCGCGAAATCTGCGACGGGTTCTCGAGGAGTTACCCAAGAGCTTGGATGAGACATACGAACGCCTGTTGAAGAGTATCAGTGAAGACAACCGAGAATATGCCTGTCGTCTCCTTCACTGCCTCACGGCCGCCATTCGGCCGCTCCGTGTCGCGGAGCTTGCCGAAATCCTTACGTTCGACTTTGACATGGGCGAAGGAGGGATACCGAAATTTCATGCGGACTGGAGGTGGAAGGATCAGGAATATGCTGTGCTGTCCACGTGCTCAAGTCTGATCTCCATCGTCGACGACAACGGTTCTCAGGTCGTGCAATTTTCTCATTTTTCCGTCAAGGAGTTCTTAATGTCGAATCGCCTTGCAACGTCAACCGAAGATTTCTCTCGATACCATGTCCTCCTGGGACACGCGCATGCTATCCTCGCAAGGGTTTGTCTCGGATTTCTTCTCCATTTCGATGGTCACGTCGACCTCAAGGGCGTCGAGGGTTTTCCTCTGGCGAAATATGCGGCTTATCACTGGGTTACACATGCCCAGTTCAAGGGTGTTGCGTCACGCGTAGAGGATGGGATGAAGTCACTCTTTGATCCAGACAAACCATATTTTGCAGCATGGGTCCAGATACGCAACATGGATTCCCCGTTATTTCCGGTGGTGCCGACGAAGAGAGTTGATCCCTTGTACTACTCCGCTCATTATGGGTTCCACGACGTAGTTGAGTATCTCGTCATCAATCATCCGATGCATGTAAACGGTATCGGCGGCACACGCGGGCCTCCGTTGCTTGCGGCACTACGTGGAAAACACATCCGAGTTGCGGAACTCCTGCTTGTACACGGTGCGAATGTCGATATTCGAATGAGACATCGGACTCCACTGCACAATGCAGTCGCGATGTCCCATGTCGACGCGGTGCAGCTTCTACTCACATACGGCGCGGACGTGAATGCGAAGCGGGGCGATCTCTGTACTCCCCTACATCAAGCTGCATATAAGGGAAAACCCGGGGTAGTTCAAATGCTACTTGAGCATTCAGCAGACGTTCATTCTCGGAACAACAAAGGGCAGACTCCGCTACATTTGGCGTCAGGACTGGTGACTTCCATGGACCGCCAGTGCGACAATCGTCCCGGTATTGTGCGGTTACTACTTGCACATGGTGCTGACGTGAACGCACGAGACATGGAGGACGCGACCCCGTTACGTTATGCATTCTACTATGCGAAGCTCGAGGTAGCACAGGTGCTCCTCGATCATGGTGCAAAAATTAACGATCAGGGTGTGGCCACGACCCTACTGTTAAAGAACATCGGTCGGCGGTACCACTCCTTGTACCACTATCAAGATAGGCTCAGTCTCGCACAGCTATTACTAAAGCATGGCGCCGACGTGAGTTCACGAGATCGGTACAATGTAACTCTAACTCCGTTACATGTGGCGTCGCGCAAAGACCGGTTCGAGTTCGCGCGGATGTTCCTAAAACATGGTGCGAATCCCAACGCAAAGGACAACAATGGTCAGACCCCGTTGCACTCACTGTTAGAACGTTCCCGCGACTTCCCGAATGGTGGTCTTAGTCTTGCACAGCTATTACTGGAACACGGCGCTGATGTGAACGCACAAGACAAAAAAAGCGTAACCCCGTTACATTTGGCATCCCGTGAAGGGCAATCCGAGATCGTGCTGATGCTCCTAGGCAATAGAGCAAATCCCAGGGCGACGAACAATCAAGGCCAGACCCCGTTGCACCTACTGTGGGAAGGCATCTACACTCATCAAGATGTCCCCGATTTTGTAGAGCTATTTATAAAGTATGGCGCCGATGTGAATGCACGAGACAATAACAACACAACCCCGTTACATTTGGCATCCCGTGAAAGGCAGCTCGAAATCGTGCGCATGCTCTTAGGCCATGGGGCGAATCCTAACGCGGTGGACGATCGAGGCCAGACCCCGTTGCACCGACTGTCAGCAGGAGACAGCTGCAGCCTTCAAGAACTCGACCTTGTAGAGCTATTACTGAAGAGCGGCGCCGATGCGAACGCACAAGACGAGAACAACGTGACCCCGTTACATTTGGCATCGCACGAAGGGCAGTTCGAGATCGCGCGGATGCTCTTGGGCCATGGCGCGAATCCCACGGCAATGAACGATCGGGGCCAGACCCCGTTGCACCTACTGTCAGATGGCATCTACAATTCTCGAGACGTCCTCGGTCTTGTAGAGTTATTACTAAAGTGCGGCGCTGACGCGAATGCACGAGACAATAACAACACAACCCCATTACATGTGGCATCGTGTGAAGGGCAGTTCGAGGTCTCGCGGATGCTCTTACGCCATGGAGCAAATCCCAAGGCGACCAACGATCAGGGCCAAACTTCGTTGCACTTACTGTTAGAAGGCATCCGCAATTCTCAAGATGTTCTCGATCTCGTAGAGCTATTACTGAAGTGCGGCGCCGATGCAAATTCACGAGATAAGAACAGCATAACCCCGTTTTATTTGGCATTGGAGAGAGAGGAGCTCGAGATTGCGCAGATTCTTTTCAGACACGGTGCAGACGTTGACGTGGAGGACTGCTCGTATCTTCTCACCGGCACTGAGGGAAAATGCGACAATTCTTAGAGGTATGGACGCTCGTAATAGTAAAAGTAGTGAGCAATAAATAGGATTGAATGCATGCGTGGGCTGTGTCTGTACAAACGGACAAGCCTTCTCAGTCTCTGCGCACGCTAGAGCAGATACTAGGTATGTTCACCTGTACAAACGGACAAGCCTTCTGGGCCGAGTAAGAACAGGTCGCGATAAGTAAACTACTATAACTCACCTCAGTCTCTGTGCATGCTAGAGCAGATACTGAGGTGCTACGATACGAAAATACGAGACCTTTATGCTAAAGATATTCGGAAATAAAACTTCTCCTCCACTTCCACAGAAACGCACGATAGCGGGGATCGAGATGGTAGGTAGCAAAATATCGAGACATCGCGTGGGTTTGCACGACGTCCGCTCAGTACCAGAATATACAGGATATATGAAGATAACAGAAAATAGAATCTCACATGAAAGTATTCAACAACAATTGATGAAGTCCTACCTTGAGTCCTACCACAGGTTGGTGAAGCACGTGGATCCCAGCAGCGGCTCATCCATTTTCGGTTCCAGGTTTTCGACTCTCGTACTTGGTACTGATCCCGCGTCTCTGGTCTGGTATCTTTTAGGTTTCAATTTTCTTAAAATATGTACGAGGGCTGAGTGTGTAGGGTCTGAGGGACTTGAAAGAGCGGCACGAGTGTGCACCGCCGGGCACGCCCGCGCGCTCGGTTTGTCACATTCGCCCCCTCCTTTCTGCCTTCCAGCACTCAGTCCTGTCTCGGATCCGTACATTGTATACGCCTGTCCTCGCCAACGTAAGGTGGTTTCGTGTCTCGTCAATGGATTTAGTGATGTCTTGTGACTCTATACGCCATTTGCGTTGCAAGTTGCCGACCCGTCGAAGTTGGCTTTAAAACTGGCCATATTTTCCCACCTTCCTGCGGGCCGTCATACTGTCAGCGCGAGCAAATATTCAAGCTTATAGGTCCTTTGTACGAATACGCAGGTACTCAAGGGGTTCAGTACGGAAAAGGTTACCGAACGAATCAGGGGGAAGAACATCGGGGCAAAAGCCCTCACCAGCACATGGTCGATGACCACCTGCCCCGACTTCAAGAGCAGAGATTGCAAGCTGATACCTCTTTGGATTGCGGCCCGCGTGAACAAGAACGATTGTGATTTACCGACACCATCACGGGCCCAACAAGAAGACCGTGACGAAGACCCACCTTTATCCCGTCGAAGTGGTCTATGACAGTCGAATCTGAGTCGATAAAGAGTTTTCAAAGAGTCCTGACCTGGCCTGACCATTGCAAATATCAACTTTACTGTGTGTCATGATAGGTTGACAACTGGTTAACATCGCGCTTATCGTGACTATAAAACCTACAGCAAATAGGGTGCGTAGATATAATATCGTACGAAAAAAATAAGGACCGGCCTACATTTACGATACAAAAGCAAGGTAGATCGGAGTGTGCGTCTGTATGTACCCTCAAACCTTGGAATCTTGACGGCATCATAAAAATCCATCGGCGGAGGTGCTGGCGTGCGTTACCGGACCCATGACAATTTATGGGGCATGAAATCGCTGTGATTGATTTGTAGATCATCACAGCGACGCCAAGGGGCGACAGGAGGGATACGTGACTTACGTTCCTCTCCCGACAGTACCCAGCATCACAGAAAACGGGCATGATTACAGCATAGGCATCCGGCAAGGAGTCCAGGCGATGTGTTGAGGCGCTATCAAAGCTCCATTTGCAAAGTGCTGACGACGACGTGTGCGTAGATTTTTTTTTGTCGCACACTGGTGAGTAGTCTCCATATGACACGTCAAAATGACACGCATCGATATCGTCTTGCTCCGAAAGAAGGCAGGCTAAGATAATCGTCTCCGGGACCCAGAGTTCGCGCGAGTCTTCTCGGTCGCCGTCTCGAGAGTTACGACAAGTAATTTCGGGACGATTTCCGTTACCTTCATCACGGGGACTTCGCCTGTGTGCACTGGTGACAGTCTAGCGACACGCGGCGGGAAATCCCGCCACACGCGAAGCATTTTCGACTGAGCATGGGATCAGAGGAAGTCGCCCTATAGTTGTCCCGAAAGAAGATGACGAGAAAGTGAACTGGCGTGGGTACCCGATTCACAGTGAGCCTAGTCTGGTGTCGATGCTCCGGTTTCAAAGACCAGCACGCACATGAGCCACGTATTCGGAGTGCGTCCGTGTGCTTGTCTATCAAACTTATCACAAGGAGTCGGCAAGCTGCCAGTGTTCGGACGGGGGAGAGCTCCTGGTTTTTTGATCTTCCCATGCTTTACCTCTTTAATCCGATGTGCCTCCTGGCGCTGAAAAAGGTGACGTAGTCAGCTGCTAAACCCTGGAGTTCGCCGTGATGAGGCTGTTCGAGCGTAAGTTACTCAAATGGGTCACGGCATCTAGGGAATCTGGAGCTGTGCCGCAACATCTGGCCTTGAGTTTTGACAGCGGGTCGACACCTGTAATCTCTGGTTGCCGATATCAGGCCATCGATTTGTCACCTTTCGCTGGGCCGTGGGGGATATTTTAGCGATGTCCCTTCTTGACTGAAAGGCCATTAAGGACACCGGGGGAGGCATGCGTAGAAGGGAGACGGAAATCAAAGCTCAAAGCTATGCTGTTTAGTTCTTTTTGCCTTGACTCCATGAACCCATGAGCGGTTAGACCGAGCGTGTAATTTCTCCTGTCGTCCCTGCCACCAACGTTTCTTTCTGCCACGGGTACTCCGAGAGTAAGACTTGTCAAGCAGCTCCACACCGCCCTAGCGCTCGCGGGATGCTATGAAAACGTCCGTCAAATTGTTTGGGGGTTTGACATTATACTTCATCTATCATTTCATAAAACCTTTCGGGTCCTTGTTCGGTTGCCATTTCATCGCACAGGCAATCTGTCGGTTCAGTTATGGCATTGTGCCCTCATACCTGTTCCAGGGTGGAGTTATGGAATAATCCATCGTCGTTCCAGCCCAAGATGCCGATGGACCAAAGTAAAGGGGATGGCCCCAGTTTTTGGCCCGATCACTGGCAGAAGCGGCTTCTTGAAATACTGTCGGACGACAACCCACATGCGGCTCATCGCTCATCTAACTTCTGTACCTCGTGCTCGTGCCATGTGACGAGATACCAGCCTTCATATGCGTGTCGCACCTTTGAGAAGATAAATTGAACGGCAGCAGTCCGGTTTCGGCGTATAGCTTCGGGAATCGCGCCAGACCCAGAAGCTGTCAGCGAGTGCCCAGACGCGTTCTATCGAATGTCTGACGGGTTTTCATGGCGAAATCAACTTGAATAGGTATCAAGGGTTGAGATGAGAGGAGGGGGATCGGTTACAGGAATCGCGCCGGACCCAGAAGCTGTCAGCGAGTAGAGTGTAAGCCCAGACGCATTCTATCAAATGTCTGACGGGTTTCATGGCGAAAACAATAGATATCAAGGGTTGAGATGAGAGGAGGGGGATCGGTTACAGTTACGGCGAGGAACGTTTGTTATGCATCACGTGTCAGCTCTGGGGAAGGAACTTGCCGGGATCACTTGAACGCGTACGGTACGGTCAATGCTAAGGCGCGCCTTTACATGGCGTCTTGCCCACCCTCAGTGGCAACCATCGCCCGATAGTTTTCGGTCGTTCTCGACGTCTCTCATTTTGTTTGAGGATGAACCGCGACCGGATAGTCCTCCACTTGCGTCATCTGCAACGGATCGCGTACGACAGGAGAAGGCGACCCTTCGTGACAAGACGTCCAGTCGCTCACCAGATGGTATCCGTGCCCGTGCTCGCTCCCTGCGCCCTCTCCTTATACCACCAACCTTCCCACATAGCATCATCCCCGAAATACCCATCTCGGATCCTCAGTCCTCCCGGATACAAGAGGAGGTGGGCGGGACAGACTCTTCGGTGACCATCACACTCGAAAGTCTCCCGCCGAACACCTTCAAAGCAGACATCCGTCCCATCTTCCAGCGGTTTGGCGAGGTCCGGCGTATCATCATGGGCCTTGGCGGAACGCGCGCAGACATCATATTTGCGGATGCGCAAGGGGTGAAGCGCACATTGCATGCATACGCGGAGCAGCCATTTTTTGTGCGAGGGCGAGAGGTCGTCGTACTCCGGAAACGTGCCCGTGAGGCAAGTAACGGCGTCAGAGCCGTCAATGACGACCAGGCAGACGCGAATACTGCGTGGCAGGCCGACCCCTCCCGCGCAAGGACAGACCAAGGCGATGGTCGTGGGGCCATTTTTGTCTCACAATTCCCTCTAGGAACGACGCAAGACGACTTGTGGGAGGCATTGTCGCGGTTTGGAAAATACGATAAATTCGTGATGCGTATGTACAATGCCTGTATCACCCCTCTTTCGCGGTTACTGAGCGGACTTGACACGTTAGGACCCGGCTCGAGATACGCATATTTCATGTATTCGAGCGCCGATCGTGTTGAGCAGATATTGCGTTCCCACACACGCATACCCATCACTATCCGCGGGGAAAGCCTACGCATCGAGCGCACTGTGAATCGACCGTACACCCTATCGCCTGGGTCGTCGGACATCGCTTTGGAGCTCGGGAAACCTCTTGACCCCGCAGAGTCCCAGACTATCATCGAGGAGCTCAAGCAGACGGTGCCCAGGTGGAGAGGCTCGTACGAGCCGTCGCGCGTGCTCTGGATCGGCCGGCTACCATCTAGTTTTGCTCGCGAAGCTCTCTCAAACTTCTGGAGCCGACTCGGCTGCGTCGTCGAAGTCCGGCCATGTTCGTAGTATTCCCTCTCCTTTCCATTAGTTGGGTTATTGACAAAAGAGCACAGCTACGAGTGGGTTCGCACACATCGAGTTTTCGAGTACGGAAGAGGCGCTGCGTGCCGCACGCCAGGGTGCGCCGCATGGCTTCCGCTACGAGGACCGCCTGCTCGACGTCGACTTTGCGCCGTGGTTGTTCTACATCGGCCCCGGATACCGCTTGGTGTACATCTCCGGCTGGCCCGCCTCCAATACCCGCCCCGAACTCTTACAGTGGGCGTACGACATCCCCCACGTCACCGGCGCGTCCGTCTGTGCGTTTCTCTCTCCCCTCCATCCCCCTTCTCGTGTACCGATATAACAACAATAGTGCCCCCTTTCCGCGGGGAAGAGCGCTCGGCCCCCCGCTGCGCGTTCCTGCAGTTTCGGTCCATCGACGACGCGCGCGCGGGGTTGCACATGCTTGACGGCCGCGAAGGTCCAGGCGGCGAGGCGCTGCGCTTCTCTTTGTCGCGTTCCACCGCGGTGCACCTCAAGCGGCTGTGGGGATGGGCGTATGGAGAGGAAGAGATGAGGCGGCGCGGAGAGGAAGCAGGGGTGCATTTTGAGCGCGAGTGGAACGGACTCGGGTTTGGTACTGGCGCGGAGGACCAGCACAATTGGAGGGACGGTCCCGCTCATGCGAGCGCGCCGCCTGTGGGGACGCGTGGGGGTCGGGTCAGCTTGAGGAATCGGGCGGGGGTCGCAGCGGCGGGTGCGTTCGCAGATGGCTTGCACGAGCACGGAACCTGTGGAGATGAGGCACCTGAGGAGGCGATGCGGACTGCTGTTGAGGATGCGGGGAGGGCAGATCCCGTTCAACAGAGCCTACCGTAGGTCTCGAAAAGGACCCGACAGGTGCGAGTGGTTGAGGCCTGAGGCCTGAGGACCTCAGAGGAGGCGCCAATGGCAAGAGGCGCAAAAGTCGGTAGAAGGGTTTCGGAGAGGATCCGGCCAACGCGATGACGACGATTTAAGTTTGCACGCCCAAATTACCCCTCATTGCTATCTGACGCTATGCAATACTAGTAGAAAAAGTACTACGGCATAGGTATGCAAATAGTCAAGGTGAACGTCCGCAGAAGGACGCATGCATTTGATCGTTATCGTTCATCGCGAGGCCTTGAACTACCTCTCCAGGCGCAAGACTCGTCCCCGGCTCGACCTCGACAAATCGTCCTGCGCGAGGAGCCGACGAGGCCGATGTAGCTTCAATATGTACTCTTGTTTTGCTGTACTGTTTCGATAATACAGAGCCTTCCGCCCTTCTGTACCATTTTGTAAACGAAGACTTGGAAGTTGTACAGTACTCTACACCTACCCAATTGAGTCAGGCCGACTTCAACGACATCCCTCATTTCCTGACCGAGAAGTACGGTACTTCTGCCCAATACATATCTACTCGGATTTCCATTTATTTAACCTTCGCTATATATTACAGTAGTAAACCTAGGAATTAATACGCTACCTCGTGTTGACCCGTGTTGGCTCCCTGTGTCACGCTCCGCCCGCAGAGCGGGTCCTGCGCATTCCACTCGGCAACGAGGGGTATAGCATCGGCCTCTGCATATCAAACGTCGGCTAGTCGATATTCTCCGCACGTTGTTTCCTGAGCTCGCGTGCAGTCTGCTTGAACGAGGGCCGGTTTGATGGGACGGTATCCCAGCTCGCACGGATGACGTTCATGAGCTGGCCGTTGACGAGATTGGACGGCGGAAGCGAGGGCTTCATATTCTCATCTGGTCAAACACCCAGGAAGGGGGAGGTGTGTTACTATCACTACCAAGAAAGCGCAGACAAAGGCCGAAGCAGGAGAGGATACTCACTCAGCACGAAATGCCGGACGGCGTCGTCGTCCATGAGCGGCCACGGTAGGGCTCCCATAGTGAGGATCTCTACGCAGCAAATGGCAAACGCGTAGACGTCCATTTCTGACGTCAGTGCTTGGGCGCCTTGCATCAGCTCGGGCGCTTGCCAACGCAACGTCCCACCTTAGATTGGAAACAGTGTCGGATAGGGTCAGGACAACAGCTAGAATAAAACTCGAACGAACGCGGCTGTGATACGCGGCTAATGCGGTAGACCTCGGACTTCATCTCGCTTTGGCCAAAGTCGGAGATGACGCAACGCACGTCATTGTCGACAAGTATATTAGCAGCCTGTGAAGGGGTCATTTATTCCACGCGAGGGTCGCTTGTTACGGCTGGGAATCGTACCTTGAGATCGCCATGCAGCACACCTCGATTGTGAAGGTATTCCATGCCGTTTGAGATCTCGTGTATCATTTTCAAAGCGTCGACTCTTGTAGCGTCAGCGTCGCTCAGGCCCTTCAAGTACTTGACGAGGCTTCCCCGCGGATAATACTTGCTGACCTGTTTGAACGGGGTCGGTGTCAGATAAACAAAGAATGTATCACTATATAATCAGGAAAGAGAGGCCCTCTCTCACCAAGAACCACGGTGGCTCGCCGCTCGCGCTGGACGCGCCGAAAAGCTCAAGTACGTTCGGGTGGTAGAGGGACTTCCATATCTCGACTTCGTGCACGAAGATCTTGCGCGGTGTCGTTTCGGCGAGCACCTTGACCGCGACCGTGCGCTTGAGCCACGTTCCGCGGTACACATCGCTAAAAAACCCAATGCCAACCTTCGCCTCGAGATCGATCTCGTACCACGTGATCGTCCAGCTGGGGAGGAAGAGGTCCGTGCCCTTCGACAGCCGCCGCAGCGCACCGATCCCCGTCTCGATGAACTCGCGGTCGAGCGCGTCCGTGCTGTGCCGGCTTGCGCCAGTGGAACCGGGGTCCACAGAAGGGCCGGTACCTTTTCTTGCATCCTGTTGGGGAGACAGGGGAAGCAGCCGCGCCGTGGCACTCTCAGCGTCTAGCTGCACGTCATCGACAACGCGCTGGAGGGCGCGCTGGAGCGTCTTGATGGCCTCGGGCATCTCGCTGCGCGCGATCTGGAGGACTTCGATCATAGCAACGTCATCATTCGTCGCGAGTGCGGTTTGCATGAGCTGGCGCAGGTCCGCCATATCGCGGGCGCGGTCCTGAGCGTTCTGTGCAGCACGCAGGGCGTGCAGCGTCTTGCGCACGCTCTCGGGGTCTACATGGGACGACAGGAGCGTCGCGGGCGGCATGGGGAGAGGCATGGGAGGCAGGCCAGGAGAGAGGTGCGAGACCGACTGGAGCAGATCGTGCGTTTCCTTCTGTCGTTGCAGCTCGTTGGCTTGGATGAGCTTCAGAGTACGGATCTGGATAGAGAACTGTCAAAGCAGCATCAGTGTCGACCGCGAAGGACGGCCCGCTCAGTTCGCAGATGGAAGATAACATTTACGCTGAACATCCCGAGGGCGTTGTTGAGGGAGGTGTCGCACGCCGTGATACTGGAGAGGATTTCATCGCGCCTCAAGTAGTGCTTAAGGAAAGGACGCTGGCCCAAATTTTCGAGGAAATGGTGGACTTCTCCAAACGCCCTGTGCGGGGTGGCAAATCAGATGGAGGACATGCGCAGGAATGAGGGCGGTTGAAACGCACTCGACGAGTCTTGCAATTGGTGCACGGAGCTCCTCGGCTACGGTGTAGCCCGCATTTACGATCTCGCCGCGAATGGATATCAAGACGTCCGCGCAGCGTTCGGTCAGGCGTAGAGACGCGATACGATTCGTCTGGAGAAATCTGCTGTCAGCACCAGCAGCACCGCGAATGTGCGCCTATCACGCTCACCTCGACTATTTCGACGGCGTCCCAGATATTCAGCAGTATTTTCCCAGCAAGTTCTAATCCAGGCACGGGTATAAGCTGTAAGAGGTCTACTCCAACGAAGAGTAACTCGTGGCCGATGCATGCTGCCATGCCGAGGGCGCCACCGATTGCCTCGACCGCACGCTACAGAGTATCCGTATCAGTAAAACTGGCAGAGAGCTAATGAAAAACGGACGCACAGAGCGTGTGTGTGTATATATCTCCGTCTGCTCAACGGGAATCGTGCGCTTGCGCTTCGGGAAGCCCCACCAAGTCGACGCGGGTTTGATAGCGCCGTCGCCGCCCGACTCGCAGCCGCCGCTGCGGTCTGGGTGCTTGGATGGGGTGAGTAAGCGCGATGGAGTGCAGAAGGCGACCGGGGACAGGGGCGGCGCACTGGTTGTGGGAGCGGCGGAGCTGTCAACGGAGACGGCAGGAATATGCGCGCTCCCTCCAGCGGTCGACTGCGGAGCGGCGCGTGTCACAGGGATGACGGGCTGAGTTCCATTGGCGAAAGCATCGCGCGCGTCGAATGGGCGCAGGCCTCCACTCGTGTGAATCGGAAACAGAGGGGGGGAGGGAGGCGATGACAGCGTCAAGGATTGGGAGTGATGGTGCAGAGACAGTAGATGCAATGGGGTCTCCCCCTTTAAGTCCACGGGGTGCACTAGAACGAGTGTGAGTAATACTGAGGTTATGTTCTTGGAGTAATACTCACATTTTGAGCTAACAGGTAATGGGGTACGGACCCTGTCATTCTTCACAGTGGCTTGTTCAAGAAAGAACCGTGCGACCTCGAGCTTCCCACACAACGACGCTAAATGTAGTGCGGTTGCGCCATTCCAATCTTGAACGTTCACATCCACTCCGCGATCTAGTAATAGCCGTGCAATACCGACGCCATCTGATTGAGATTCGTATTCGCCTTGCGACACTTGGTGCAATGGGGTCTCACCCCTGTCGTTCTTCGCGCTCACTTTTGCGTCATGGTCGAGAAGTACGCGTGCGATTTCGAGCTTCCCATTGTAGGATGCAGAATGTAACGGGGAGTCGCGGTCATTATCTTGCGCGTTCACATCTACTCCGCGCTGTATCAGCAGCAATACAACACGAACTCCATCTTTCGAATCATATCTGCCTCGTGACACCACATGCAATGCAGTCTCTCCCCGATGGTTCTTCGCATTCGATTTGATACCATGGTTAAGCAGTATTCGTGCCATCTCAGGCTGTCCATGGTAAGATGCGGAGTGTAACAGGATTGTGTCGTACTTGTCTTGTATATTTCCATTCACGCTGCACTCTAAGGATAATGTGACTTCAAGACGATGTTCTTGGGAGTAATTCTTACCTTCTATCCATAGCCGGAAGGCAGTCTGATCCCGGTTGTTCTCCGCTTTGAAAAATGTCCCAATGCCAAGCGTCTGCCCGACCTTATCCCTCCCAAAGCAGCTTGCCAAGTCTGACGTAGATATGCGGTAGTTGTCTCGTGCATACACCTCTGCGTCGTGTTCTAGAAATAGCCGTACAATGCCATCTTCTTGGATGTAATAGTTGCTCCTTAAAACTATTTGCAATGGGGTGTCGCCCTGGTCGTTCTCCGCATCGTCGTTTGCGCCACGGTTGAGTAACACCCGTACCATCTCGGGTCTCTTATTGTAGATTGCCAAATGCAGTGGTGTTACGTTGTCTTTGTCTTTCTCCTTCACGTTCGCGCCGTGTTCCAGCAATAACTTGGCAATATCAGAGCAATTGTCTTCATCCTGGGAAAACTGCCGTCTCAACAACAGGTGCAGTGGAGTCTGGCCGTCCTCGTTGCGGGAGTTGACGTCGGCTCGATGGTCAAGTAACATCTGAGCCACCAAGAGCTCTCCGGTGTTCACTGCTAGATGAAGTGGAGTCCAGAGATCGTCGCGCCGGGCATTCACATCCGCACCACGTTCAAGTAGAAACAGCACCGCATTGATAGCCACGTTCTCGTACCGATCTATTGTTTTGTGCAGCGCCGTCTGCTTTCTTGTGTCCCGGACATCAACGATCCCACCGTGCTTGAGCAAGAGCTCCGCCACTGGCACATGATTTCTGAATAGTGCTGCAACCAGCGGAAACCCGTACGTGCCACCGATGGCGTTTATGTACTGCGGGTGTTTGATGGCGAGGTGTCGAACTAGGTCGTCGAATCCACAGAGTGCCGAATAGTACAATGGGCTTGCTATCTCCGACGGTAACTTCCCGCCTGACTCTGCGTCTATGTCGTATAGCCCTCTCCACAGCGCAAAATGTGGCCTGTCCGGGTCAAAGAGGGCCCTCATTCCATTCTCGATACACGAGGCGACGCCCTTGAATCGGGCATGCGTGACCCAATGTCGTGCTGCATATTCGGCCAGAGGGGATCCCTTGACACCCTTATTGTCGTTGTGGTCGTCTAAATGGAGGAGGAATCCGAGACAGACCTGCGCGAGGATGGTGTGCGCGGGTCCGGGATGAATGTGATATGAGGTGAGGTGTCCGGTCGAAGATGCGAGATGATCTGATGTCAAGAACTCTTTGACGGACAGGTGAGAAAACTGGACCACCCTCGAGCCCCGGTTGTTGACGACGGTGACTAAACTCGAACATATAGACAGCACAGCCTCCTCTTGGTCCTTCCGTCGCCGGTCCGGATGGAATTTCGGAATGCCTCCCCGGGTCGTATCAAAGTCAAATGTAAGGATCTCAGCCAGCTCCTCGACGCGAAGAGGCCGGACAGAAACCGCGAGGCAGTGAAGCAGACGACGAGCGTGATCTCGGTTGTTCTCGTTGATACCCTTCAACGCGCGTTCGTAAGTCTCGTCCAATGTTTTCGGTAACATTTCGAGAATCGCTCGGATATCCGGTTGGACTGCGTTCCGCAACATCTCAAGTTGACAGAATACCCATTGGAACCTGTACAACACATGATTGGAGAATTTATCGCGGAGCAAGAAAGAACACACTTACATTCCGTCCGCTCGTTCAGAGAGCTGTTCGACCACCAGTTTCTTGTCCTCGTCTCGCCATTTCATCACGCGTTCATCCGAGGACACGACGGAGCTGACGTAGTCAGCAATATTTCGTCTATTTTCGTCGTGAAGCGAAATCGTATTAACGGCAATTGGCTTGAGTTTAGCTTGGATGTCAAATTCCAGGCGACTCGTGACACATATATGCAAATTCGGGATTTTTAGGCGAACGAGGTCCATCACAAAGTTAAGGACTGCCTCTCGTGGGGTTAGTATACCGTAGTCAGGACACCCGTCGAGTGCGTCCATAATGATGAAAATTGGGTGTTGAACCGCGACTATGAGCATCTCCTTTAGGTGCTTCACCAAGGTGCCATTGCTCGGTTGTTGCACTCCCTTCCCGTGTGTCAAATAAAGACGGTAGATGATGTCGGAACAAGGCTTTGAGTATGCGGAGAGCTGGACTAAGAGAGAGGTAACGACGTCGCGGACGTTTTGTTTTTGGTCGTCCCGAAAATCGAAGTAGAAATACGCCAACGATGCGCTTCCGGCGTCGCGTAATGTCATGATGTGTTGTATGATTGCCGAACTTGTGATCAACATGAGTATCGTAACTGGCGATAACAGTGGGGAAATAACAAACCAAAGAATGCTCTTCCCAGAACCCGCTGCGCGAATAGGGAGACGATTGGGACTTGAGCTGCGAAATATGGTAGGGACGTACGTTTCCCGTGGATCCACAAGAGGGAACCATTTGACATCCAGTCCTTGAAGACGCCTGCTTCGAAGAACCACGTGGGCGGGGCGTTATGGTAGACATCGCACGCGGTATTGTGGTTTGTAGACGGGTCTGGGGGAGAGAACCACTTTCGAACATCCCGATCTATCTGGTTCCCTGCGGCCGAGTTTCAGTGTCCAAACGCAAGCGATGGAAGCAGCAGATCACAAACACTTTATTTCGTCTATGTTGTCGTTGGATTTCTCGACACCTGGGCGGACAATCGTTCAGCGTAAAGTGGGTAACTGATCGGATGGGCTGCGCACCGCCTTTGAGTTGAGAAGTATCATTCTTAATCTGAGCGACGGCCATCCGGACCTCCTCCTGTATCAGGCTATCTAATTTCCTCAACGCGTCTTCGATATCTGTCCTTCCTAAGAGTTTCCTGAAATATATTTCTGACCAAATATGGGAGCAGTCATGCGAGAAGTATATCTTGGGAAACAACTTACTTGCTCGATTTCGCTTCACCTCCTTCGTTGCGATCGAGAGGATAGAAAGCATCTCAGCCACGATCTTCACAAATACTTCCGCCATTTCGGCGGTCAACGAAATTTGAGTGTAAACGCCAAGGCGCTTGAAGAGGTTCTCGATGCGCTCAAAGAGTTCGACGAGCGCATCGTGGCTCGATCTTACATCTTTTGCTGCCTATACGGTACAATGCCGGTGTGAAGAGGGGTCTGTGAAGAGCGGCGGCAAAGATACGGACAGCAAGGAGGATACCGATCCCAGTAAAGACGACCCCTGCAGGGGGGAAAGCCTGCGCAATCATGATAACGTTAAGGTGTCATCGTTGACTGGATTTCAGAGACACACCATGCCGGCAACCTCGCCAAGGGTGCTAGAAAGCGTGTAAAGGACATCCACCACCGGACTGATCCACTTCATCAACCTCTGATCGCCATCCCTAAATCGCTGAAACGCCTTGGCTTGGCCTTGAAGTATGGCCTTGATGGCATCGACAGAGTCGCATCCTTGCACCTCAGTCGCGAGGGGATGGTCGAGAAGTTCTTTCCCAGTCTTCTTCTTGTACTCGTTCAAGGCGGCATCGAGGATTGATTTGAAGTCGGACGGGGTAGCTGTCTGGCCTGGGGTGGACGAAGACATGGTGCTTGCGACGATAAGAAACTAAGAGTATGTAGTAGAGTCGAGCGAGAACACGAGGCCTCGTATGGGTTGGACCTGATTGGCTCAAGGGAGCGCTGGGAAGGGTCGCATTGCCTCGTGCGAATACAGTAACATCAGCAAAAACCCAAGGAATTTATCAGTAATTATAAGTAATTATAATTGCCGCAAGTGATGCAATTGGACCCCAGATTGGCAATTGCTCTAAGTGATTATCATGGTGCCCTGAAATTCGAAATCTTCGGTGATCAATGACAGTTCTTCTCGAGAATGGTAATCAATTTTGTAGATTTTCTCAAATTTTGTGCAATGTAACTCTCCTGTGGTTTGTATGTAATTATAGTTACATTTGTCAATTGTATGTGCTTGCGCAGTTTGCAAGCAATTAGAATCGCATTGTTAATTGTTTGCACTTCTGCAGTTTGTGTGCACTTTCTACTGATTTCATCTACCCCAATTCATTTTGTAGGTTATATGCATTTTTGGAGACTACAATTGCTTTGTCAATTATAATTGATTGTACTCGCCTTTATATATATATGGGCTTATATGTGTTGTAATTAATTAATTGTCTTGGAAGCGCTTCTGATCGCTTTCGTGGATTGGGGCCTGACTGCAAGTGTTTCAATTCCCGTTAACCATGTCCAGATTATAATTGATTATCGTGGTTCTCAATGGTTCACTCGATTAGAATTAACTGTTTCCATTTCCCGAGGCAATTACATATTAATTACAAGCACAGAGCTACTTATACATGTACTACCAGCCGTGAAATTAGCGTCGACGCTGTGGTAAGATGGTGTTAGTATATTATCAGCCATGGCTTGGATAGATGTTACCTTGTTTTTGTTCTTGCCTTGGTTTGCCGTCTTTGCTCGGGTGGCTCTTTCCCCACTGTTAGTCTCTAGGTCGTCGTGGTTGCCCCGTTTCCTCTTCTGGCGTATGGACGTCAACGCGTTGTCCTTGTCGGTGGCGCCTTCACCATCGCCACAACCAGCTCCAGGATCCGGTGGTGTCACACGGTCAGTGGGAGAGGGGCTGCGGTGGGGTGGTGGCGGGTCAGGTCGATCTTCCTCCGATTCGCATGTAAGATCAGATTCTGGCGTCTTCTCTCGGTCTTGATCTGCTTACATCAGTGATAAAACTCACATTATGACGAGATACATACACAGATCATCGTCGACTGGCGACGTCCTCTCATTCTCTGTCATTTGAGTGGCGCGCTTCGCAGCATGGGCCCTTGCTTTTGCCAGAAAGCCATTTGGGTTGTTCTCCCGTCTCTGTCCCGCGATCCTCCTGCCGCTCTCGTGGCCAAATAGTTCTCTGTAAAGTGGGATTAGCCCGATTCACAAAGATGATGACTACTTACTTGTTCCACCATCGAATGGTCTCATCTGCCCATTCTTTGTTCTCTTGCAACACCTGGAACAATGTATCTGCGAAGTCTTCATAGTTGAACGCGCCGTCCTTCCCAGTCCACGTTGACTGGGAACTTAACGTAAAACGCGCCTATATCACTACGTCAGTCTTGAGTTGAAGAGGATCGATGGAATGTACTCACCAAAACGGCCACATACACCATTATGGGAACTGTGACCGATACCACACCGCATAGCTCGGCGATGCAAGCCCGGCTGGGTCTATGATTGGGGCCAAGGCCCTGCACAGCATTCCTCGGTCCTAGGAAAATTGTGCGTAAACACTGTAGAAGATGTCAACACCTGCTCTGGAATGCTGTCGAACACATACGCGAATGAGGAAATATCCTTTCATGAGACCAAAGAAAATGTCATTTGGGTCGACGTTGAGCGGGTCTTCGTATAAAAACGACGGTACATCGTCAGCCGTCACGTTGTATTTCTCCTCGACCGAGTTCATGACCTTCATTCTGGTACTAGACAAAGTCATTCGGAGTAACGTTGTAGTGATGGAGAACTCACCCAAGAGGATCCTTGTCGTATTCCTCGATGTGTTGTGTGGGGATGAGCATGCGTCCGAGAAGATTATGGTTGAAACCACGATCTCCTTTTGAGTCATCACTTAGCTGCGGGTTTATTTCTTCGCCAGGTTTGCTGAGGAGCCTCATAGTATTGGTCTTGAGTTTGTATATGTCGTTCGCGCGACTCGCACGCAACCCTTTTGCAATCTGTATTAATAGGCATCAGGCGCATATAGACAGGGTAAATTGAAGTCCTTACACCTCTCTGAACGTCGTCCATCCCCAGGTCACCTTCCTCCATACGCACCCGTAGGGCAGGGCTAGCTCCCAGGGCTGCTTTCAAAAATTCCATATATTTTTTTCGCACTTTTTCACTGCCGTGGTTGTGCTTATGTTATCGGTCCCTGTTGACACATATATGCGACTCACGTGTGGTCCACGCTCTCAGGAAACATCAGATTACAGGCGACGTCCATGAATATGTCCATCGAAACGAATGGATGGACACATCGCATGATGAAGTGCCCGCAATCTACGAAGCGGGCGCTTGGGTCACTGTCGTGATTGTCAGTATATGTCAGAATCTGATCAAGATGGACACCTAACATTTGGGTGGTGCCGCGCAAGGTGCGGGGTGTCTTGGGTCGCTGGTTAGGGCGCATATACCCATCCTCTGGGCTGAGAGATCTAGTGGGGGAAGACATCCGGATAAGTTTCAGAGCAAGGGGTGTCTGCATATACTCGTCTCAAACAGGTCCTTTTGACAAGTCTTGGGGTGTCATGTGATGACGATCTGCATACATCGACTTTGATTCCTTATATGGTAATAAGCTTACTATTTAAGGGGTTTGAGTGGAGCGAGGTCGCTCTCCTCAAAGACGAACTCCCGAGAGTCGTCGTCAACCGTAAATGAAACAGTCCAACTATTTCCTTGCCTTCCCTTGACCACACCTACTGCGCCAAACCAAGAGCCATCTATGATGAGCACATCGTACCCGACCAAAGGCTTCCACGGCACGAGAAACCGAGGGTGAATCGAAATTTGCTTCGGGCGAGCACGCTTGACCGTTTTCATGATAATCTCGCCTTCTTGAGGAGACAAGGTGCACTGGTCTGTTGGCACTGTCTTGGCCGGGTTCCCGTCGTGGGCATCCATCGAACTATCGCCCAACCCTCGAATGTAGAACGGAATGCACTTCCGTTCGATGATATCCTGGACCCGCCGTGAAAGTAGCCAATGTCCTGTGATTCGGTTCACACACATGAGTGTTATGTGACGCAATTTTGTAAAGTCTTACCTTGCCCGCCAGTTCTCTCGTAAGACGATCCCGCCACAGGTTCAGGCGTTAAATACCGGTGGGGGTTGTATTCGGGACCCGGCGAGGGTGTGCGGAGTCGAGTAGGAGGGTTCACTCTAGCGGTCTCTACCTCCGGCGGCCTAGAGAATACAGTGAGCGGTGCATCTCGTCGGACAGCTTAGATGGATACCTACGTTAACACGAGATCGGCCCATGTGAGGTTTTGCATGGGCGATGAGGCCCCAGCCATCAAGGCCGGGAGTTCAACGGTGATCGCGGTGGCTCCGACCTCTTTTATGGTGCCGCGGTGGGCTTTGAGTGGACCGCGAGTTATCGTCACCCTTCGAGTCATTAGGGGGTGGACCGGGTCATTCTTTGGGAGTGAAGGGCCTTGGGTGCTGCAGACCTCTAGCTCGCGCGTCTCGATCTCGAACTGGGCTTCGTGTTTGTTAGTTCTCCTTGGGATACTTGCCTTTGCGTACCTCTTCGAGTGTGTGTTCATCTATCACGAACGCGAGCGTGCCCTGGACAACTCTAACATATCCGCGCCGCTTGGGTTGGTCCGCTTCCCTTTGCCTGTTGAACTCGACCCACGTTCCTACTGTAACTTGGTAGAAGTTGAGCGGGGGGTCGTATGGCTCCACCGCGTCTATGAGGATGGTGATCTGGCCAAATATCAGAACGTGGTTGCGTCCGGGTACTCGTACTCACGGTATTTTGAGAGTCCCTCTCGACGTAGGTCAACGTCTTGCGGTCCTCATCAACCGACGTTACAATCCCGGATGACTCTGACCACCGATTTTTGATGTGGTGGCCGCGATCATATAATGGCGCGAGAGCGCGCAACGGAATCTGAAGTGTGGGGCTATCGCCAGCAAAAATTAGTGAGAGGTATGCTACCGAGTCCCTGACGTCTAAGGGCTTTCCGATAACACCCCGGTGATCCCCAGACTCCACCTTGACCCACTGACCGGGCTTTATTGCATCTTGGGCGAATCGGTGGATCAATGGTGTGAAGGAAGGGACGCTGCGGATAAACGTCGCCCTCAGAAAGGGGCGGAGATCGTCGGGTGCACTGTCGATGTTGGCGAGACTAGCGGGAGAGAATTGCTTGATGATGAGGCCAGACCTGAATTTTTCGCGACCGAAGATATATTCTTCCGATGAAGTCCTTTGGACCTTTGACGTTCCCCAGGACACCTCGAGTTGCTGCGAGGACCAGATTCGTGGCTCTGGTCGGGCCACTTTCTTCCGTTTTGCGGTCCTTGTCGTCTTTTCGGGGATCCGGGGGACAAGGGCGACGATCGTCTCTGCGTCCCGGGATGGGTCATGCCTGCAAACAAAACCTAGGTCGTTACGATACAGCCCGTGTAAACAACGTACCCATTGGCCTTCTTTGATGGAACGGGACAATGGATTGCGTGGCGACAGCAGCGCGACACGCTGCTCCAGAGGGACCAGGAATGGGGGTATGCGGGTGAGGACGGTGACGAGATCTCGCACAGCGCGGGTTACCTCGATGAGATTACCTTCCAGGAAAATGAGTCCTGGGATACCCGCTCGGGCGAAAACTGAGGCGATGTCTGCGACAGGCGGCTTATCGCCTAGGCTCGTGCGTTGGGCAATCTGCATTACGAGGTCGCTCTCGTGTCCTGGCTGGAAGACGTGAGATTTTGTAAAGTGGACAGCTGAACTGCGTACCTTTACACAAACTGACCATAGATGAGGATCGTACTCACGAGGTACGAGGTAATGTCTTGGGACATCCTCGTCGTGCTGCACAGATGTGCGGGTGGACCTCCGGGCGATACCAGCACGTATCTCCAATGTCTGTTGTGTGAAATCCGTTGGCGCGGGAGAGGCGAGCCTCGAACTCCAGTCCGACGCAACTTCTTCGACATCGTCGTTGAAAATTTGATCTACTTGCGGTTAACATACGTCGAGGACCAATTCTACTGACTCACCGAATTCCTCGTCTTCAAAATCCTCTTCTTCCTCGTTATCTACAGTAGCCTCGATGTCCAAAAAGTCGCGTATCTATGCGATTGAGTTAATATTTACACTGTTTGTCAATATTCACGAGTACGAACCGTAAATTGGGACATAGGTGCGACGATGGCGTTGAGGGTAGATGAAGTCGCGTTCACAACTACTAAATACCAACTACTATGCTCCACACACGCTTAGACCTCATGCAGGCCTCGTGGATTGTATCCGCAAAGAATTCGAACGCTCCATTGACATTGTCTATTTGTACACTAACTAAGGACGTCATATAGAGCAAGTGTGTAGGGAGACGGAGGAAAGGGAGTTCGGAAGTGCCCGAACATGGTAATATAGTCCGCTACTCCGGGTGCGTCCCAACCAAAGCCAGCACGTGACTTGTGGCGACGGCGACGACCTCGGTATATGCCGATGAGCCTGGCAGATACTCTGAGCGGACCGGTGCCGAGGTGCTGGCTTGGGACGCACCCGGAGTAGCGGACTATATTACCATGTTCGGGCACTTCCGAACTCCCTTTCCTCCGTCTCCCTACATACATATCTTCGCGTGTAAAACTCGTAGAATAGAGTCTCTAGCTGTAGTCGTGAAATAGCGTAACTCTGCTTAGGAAACACGCGTGTAGACGAGCTAAGTCGCGTCAAAACATCCAAAGGAGTGACCAATCCTGTCTAACGCATTCTTACAGATGGCCGCCACCTGCCCATTGACACAAGAACACGCAGAGATGCTAGCCACGAAGTGGTGGTCGGGGGAGGAATTCGGGCGATGTGGTGAGTATGGATGCCTTTGCGTCTAGCCTTGCTGATACACGAAGCAGGTGTGCCGTTTCGTGAGGGTCTCTTCACGCAGGCGGAAACTGACAGCATCGACGATGCCATCCGTCAATATCAAGAAGTGAACCCCGGGTCATCGTTCCGCCGATGTCTGTCCTGACACTCTCACATAGACCCGGGGCATGAGCCAAGAGAACATAGACGATCTCATCCTGAGTGAGACGAGACGGGAAGGATTTTGGGCCCATGTCAGTGAGTTGCCTTTCTTTCATCACCGTACGCATTTCCTGATTCTCTGACACCTTACCCAGCGCGCTCGGTACCACTTAGACGTGTCCGATCGGTATACGACCACGTTCGGCAGGTTAGCCACCCTTTCCGGAAGCCCGGGAAGTGGACCGAGCTTGAAGACACAAGGCTGACAGAGTGAGTGTCCGCGCACACGGAAACGGTTATCTGCTCATAGTTATACAGATTCGTTGAGCAGTGCCTCGAATGGAAGAGGATTGGCGATCTTCTGGAACGACCTGCTGACGAGTGCTGTCGCCGATACCACAAATACCTAAAACACCGCGATACCCGACATGACGGCACGTACAGCGTGAACTACTGAACAACTGAATGCCGACAGTCACACAGGAAAGTGGTCTCCAGACGAGGTGTCGTGTCTCACTACGATCATGCAAGACATGAAGGAGAGCAGACAGAGGCCCGAAACGAACCCCAAGTTCTGGAAGGAGGTATCAAGACGGATGGACAACACGCGGAGCGCAAAACAATGCAGTAACAAGTGGTATGTATGTTCCGAGTGTCTGGCCAACTCGGACCTTACACTGTTAGGAATGGTTCACTCTCACCGACAGTGAAGAGTCTTGGGAGAGCCCCTCGCTGGCGCAAGGCCGATTCGTGTATCCTAGTCCATAAGTATGTATACAGCCAACTCTCTTTGATATGAACTAACCACCCATTTAGGATAGCATCATTGGATGTTCACACGGAAGATGAGATCCAATGGGGCAACCTTACAGACGAAAAATGGACTAAGTGGAGCACTGAGAAGCTTCAGCAGAGATGGGTTGCCCTCAAAAATGAGGTCCACATGCCAAATGCGACACACCGGGGTGAGTAGCACGTCTTGCACAGGAAGCCTATTCTCAACATCCTTCCAGACATAGTTCAACAATTGACAGCCAATTTTTTATCACCACGCGCGTCGACATCATCTTAATTATACATATACATCGTCATAAATGTAATGTAAATAGGCCGTAATCAGAGATTTTTCAGGCGCTTCGCACGTTCGTCTTCGGAGCTCTCAGGCTCTGTCAGGGAACTGTCCAGGTCGTCGAAGGTGAGCTCGTTGTATAGGCTCCTGGGCATTGGAGGAAGGACTAACAGTACTTCATTTTCAGGTACGTATTGTGGCTTGCCCTTGAGTTTGATGCTGGACGGTCCTGCCGATGGCTGTCTTGCACGCTTCGCCGGTGTCGTGTTCCTACTAGCTTCGCGCGGGCGTTTCGTGCCAACGACTCCACGCCTAGCTGGCGATTTTTTAGGTTTGCTCCCGCAATCACCGTCTCGGGCGAGGACGGCTCTGGATGGCGAACGAGACGAAGTGACCGCCACTCCGTCCTCATCAGGGCTGGGTGGGGTTCTGAAGACCTACGACGCATCAGGGTGAGTACATTGGAATCTACGGTGCTCGCAGCGTTACTTACGACTCTGTTTATGTTCGGAGGTACCAGCATGAGGGCGATCATGGGCACGCCGCGCAAGGCTGCGCTCGTATCGAGTTCGACCTCGAGGCGGCTTTGCGAAGAAGCCATGTGCAACACTGTTGGTTTGGGCTAGGGTTTAAATAGGTGACTGTAATCGATGATCACCTTTGACAGGTGGTCAAGTGTGGCGGATCATCCAGAGCGCTGCTCTACGACAATAAAGTAGTCAAGGGTACGTTTCAATCGTAATACACCCTAGACCCGCAACCACAACTCACGAACGCGCCCCATGAGACACGAGTGTACATGCTGTGGCAAAGTCTATAATTCGGTTAAGACATTTGACCAACATGGTCGACAATGCAGGAAGAAGAGGCCAAGATTGGTCTCACCAGTAGCGATGACAAACCCCCGCCCCTCCGAGGGCAGCTCAAGACTCAGCCCCAAACGTGCCCGTGTTGGATCCCCCGAAGAAGACCATGTTGAACCCGACGAGGACGATCCCGACGACCATAACATCGGAGGGCCGGCCATCAGCAACACATACGATGTAAGTTGTTAACATTTCGTCTTCACGTAAACTGATAGGACGTCTATCGCTCGACTAGACCGAAATACCTAGAGAAGTAGACTCAAGGATCCCGCCGTCACCACCACCACCCATACGTTCAGCGCGATCAGGGCGCGTTGTACGGATACCTCGCCGACTCATTGACTATGTACCACATGGCGATATGTCTCTTGCGCACGTCCCGCCCCGAGCACCCACTCCCCCCGAGCGCGACGATCGCACGAGTTCACCGACGTTAGCAGCGACGCCCCCTCCAGATACCCGACCACACCCATTCCAAACCCAACCCAATAAGCTGGGAGTATTCAGACGTTATACCCACAGTCCGAGATGGCATCCCAAAGACGAAGAAAGACTGGACCTCATATGTGATTTCCCATTCTCGGATACGCCACCACCCCCTGTTACCCCAGAAACAATCCACGAGATATCATACAATACACCAGAACCATATACCCCGTTTACTAGCTACAGCGCGGCCGTATTTATGGCAGCGTATTTCTCTGGGTCAGATACCAAGTCCGAGGAACATGCCAACATGGTGGCTGCCGCCATGGAAGACCCTAGATTCCTGAAGCGTGAATTGCGGGGTTTCAGCGCTCAAAGGGAAAACAAGCGACTGGATAACTATCTTTCCGATGAAGCACACCCCTTCCGCACTCAAGATGGCTGGCACGAGGCTACGGTCAACATTCGCCTTCCAGTAGAAGGGAGACGATTCAGTTCTGAGGACGACGCCCCCACACTAACGATTCCGAACCTCTTCCACCGTCGCATCACCGACATTATTAGATCAGTGTGCGCATCTGAGAAGGCACAGTCATTCCACTTCTCGCCATATACAATGCACTGGGCGCCTGATCCCGACAATCCGGACAAGATTGAGCGAGTATACGGTGAAACCTACTCATCGGACGCCATGATACAGGCACAACTTGATGTTGACAGCCTACCTCGGCCAGAAGGCGATACCACTGAGCGTGTTGCTCTTGGACTGATGTTGGCATCAGATTCGTCCCAACTGACCAACTTTGGATCGGCCTCGGTGTGGCCCGTCTATCTCATGTTTGCGAATCAGTCGAAACAAGAGCGGGTGAGGCCATCATGCCATGCAGTGCATCACCTCGCGTACGTCCCTTCAGTAAGTCCATCAGCTAATCGGTTTACGCACGCCACTAATACTTACCGCAGATTGGTGCAAACTTTGCAAGTCGGTACTTAGAGGAGACAGGCCAAGCACCATCAGCCGACGTTACAGTCCACTGCAAGCGCGAGCTCATGCACGCAATCTGGAACCATCTGATGGATGACGCATTCGTAGAGGGATGCACCCGAGGGCTTAGGGTTCGTTGTACTGATGATATCGAACGAGTTTTCTTCTTTCGCCTGATCACATACTCTGCTGATTATCCCGAAAAGTGAGCAGAGCCTCTTTAAGACTTTGTCGCGATGCGATACTGATGACAGATAAGAATCCTTCTGGCCACAATCAAGTATCTTGGGCGATCTCCCTGCCCGCGTTGTCTCGTACGGAAAAAGGACATTGCATTTGTGGGTACAACTACCGATGCAAGAACCCGCAACCGTCTTCGGAACGACAATGACAGTAGGCGACAGAAAATCGAAAGGGCCCGCAAACTCATATTTAACGAGGGGTTGGCAATTACGAGCAGGCGAGTTCAAAAGCTTCTTGGGGATCACTCCCTCATACCGACACGAGTATGCCCTTATATCTTGTGATGTATTGACCTAGTACTTACACTATTTACCAGAACGCGTTCTCGGATAAGATGTCGGTGGAGGGACAAGACTACCACCACCTCTTTGTCGTGGACTTGCTCCACGAGGTTGAACTTGGCATCTGGAAGTCGGTGCTCAAGCATCTCATCCGAATTCTATATGCATCCCCTGGGGGCAACGATCTTCTGGCGGAACTCGACTCGCGGTGGGTTTGTTACGCTATCACGGGATTCCTGCTTTACATCTAATCTTCTTAAAGCTTCCACAGCGTCCCCACCTTTGGTCGTGATACAATTCGCAAGCTCCCTGGAAATGTCTCGGAGATGAGCAAGTTAGCTGCGCGAGACTACGAGGACATTCTACAGGTAAGCAGTCTAACAAATGCCAGCGTGAAACGAGACTCACCAACTTTCAGTGCTCAATACCGGTTTTCGAAGGACTGTTCCCAAACGACGGGGACAACAGGATTGTCTCTGATCTCTTGTTTTTGCTCGCTACATGGCATGCATATGCCAAGCTCCGCTTACACACAGAGTCAACGTTGCAGAAGCAAGCGGCTATCAGAACATCACTATGTCAAGCACTCAGGAAGTTCGCCAATATCACCTGTCCTCGCTATGCTACAAAAGAGCTCCCTCGAGAGGCAACTGCACGCGTGGCACGTCAGCGAGATCAAGCAGCAAGGACGGGCAAAAAACCAGCCAGTACAAAGGTCAAGCAGATACGATTCAATATGACCACCTTCAAGATACACTGCATCCCCGACTATCCTGCAGCGATCCGACAGTATGGAACAACAGATTCATACAGCACGCAGACGGTAAGCTGATCACAACATGTTTCTCGCGTCCATCACTTATCCACTCATGTTAGAGTGAGCTCACACACCGTCTGTCTAAGGTGTGGTATAGGATGTCGAACAAGAACCGTGGATTTGTTCGTCAGATCACTAACAAGGAGATGCGCACTCGATTCTACGATACTATGTGCCAAGAATTGGCCAAGGAACAGACCACCTCGGCCCCAACAACGGTAGGCAGTCCGCACCCGCACCCAGCACCTGAAAGCGAAGACATGCCATTGGGTGACCCAAGTGAGCGTTACCAGATGCCCAAGACCCACTCATCTATCCAAGACCTTGGGGAATGGTTACATGAGAACCGGGGAGATCCTGCGCTCCGTGTGAGTCTCAGGACCTTTGGGCTTTGCTTCACTAATGTCGACAAATGTGACAGGATTTTCGACAACGCCTCCTTGATCACCTATTAGCACGCATCCAGAGGCTTCCATATACCAGTGATGAGCACGACTTTACAGACCTGGACCGTGACATGATCATAATTGATCGCAATCGCTTATATGAACACAAGACTATTCGGTTCAGGTCCACAACATATGACGTTCGCAGGATGGAGGAAACAGCAAATCCTCGCACGCACGCAGATATTATGGTTCTATCACACGAAGACAGAAATGACGCCAAAGCAGCATTCCCGTACTGGCATGCTCGGATTGTCGGAATATATCATGTTATGGTCCGGCAAAAGGGTCAAGGGGGTATAGGGCTCACAGATCCTAGTCGGATGGACGTCCTACTTGTCCGGTGGTTAGGATTGGACTCCGCTGATGGACATAGTGGATGGCGTGCACAACGAATGCACTCAGTTGGCTTTCTACCCGACACTGATGCGCTTGGACCAGCTTTTGGTTTTTTAGATCCCACTGAAGTCATACGGATGGTACATCTGATTCCTGACTTCTTTTCTGGCCGTACAACGGAACTATTGAGCAGGCGGTCCTTAGCCATTCAAACTCGTCACCCAGATGGAGAATATAAGCAATATTATGTCGCAATGTGTGTACAAAATATTGATTAGGGTAAATTGCTAACAATATTCTAGGTTTTCAGATCGAGATCTTTTCATGCGTTATCGTGGTGGTGGTGTTGGCCACCTTGGAACTCGTCAATGCAACGAATTCCTGCTTGCGGATGAACACCCACCCATCAATGAGATGCCAGACGCCGATGAACCCCCAGCCGAATTGGAGGAAAACCAGGGCAGCGACTCAGAGAGTGAAGGTGAGGATGAGGGTGTGAGCGATGGAGGAGAGGACGGTGAAGATGATGCACTGGTCCTAGCTGCCTCAAACGACTTGGACATTGTTACAGCAGTTGGCTTGGCCGCCCTATAATATATTCGAGTTCCCACAAATCTGCATGATAAGTATGAGTGATAGAGTTGCGAGCGTGGGCCCATGATATCATATCAATTTCAATTGTAAGCGCTCACTGCTGCCCGTAAGGAAACTCGCCAGAATAATGAAAATATCGTAATATTGTATGCGCTTAGAAACCAGCCTCAGAATGATCCAGGGATTGCAAGTACCTACACTGCAACCATGAGACTTACGAAGGAATTGCAAGTGCTTACAGTGCGACCATGAGAATTATGAGGAAATCGTAGGTACTTACAGTGCAGCCGTGAAACTTAAGAGGAAATTGTGAGTGCTTACAAATTAACCGTGTTTGGCCAGGGGAATTGTAAGTACTTGACGGATGCGCCAATGATTGTAGCCCCGGTCACAAGCAATCGTGATTATGTTATAATAATAATACAAGCTTAAATTCTCTGATAATTTGCATAAGCAATTTCGACTTTTCTAAATTAATAAAATTTTTAGGGTTTTTTGCTGATGAAAGAGGGCAGGTGACCAGACCTCGCGCGCGACAGGACTGAGAACCACGCAACGCAAAAGATGCTGCTATTCAGCGATAACCGTGGCTTTTGAGCAACAATGACCGAGATTAAGCCTGAATCGACCAACCTGACCCGGGCCAATAGTCTCGTCTCATCTCAGATCTCAGGCCTCAGGCCTCAGGACTGGGATCGGATACAAGCTTTGGATAAATTTCTAGTTGTCATAGTTAGGATTATTGCTGTGGGAGCTAGAGTGCACTCACACGGTTGCACACCGCAGTGTGCAGGTACACACTTACAAATCGAGAGGAAAGTAGATCAGTACTTTTCCCCGCAGCTTTTCAGCAAAGTACATTTTGTAGGTCATAACTCAATTGGATTCGTACACTACAGCAAAGACAAAATCTGAAGGGACAGTCTAGAGCAAGGATTTACACCCCAGGTCCCACCCTGTAGTATGATTGATTCGAGTTACACCTCGACTGTGGCCAGGTGCTGGCCCATTGAGGCAAAAACCCTCCCGACGATTTATGATGGTGGAGAACCATAAGGACCACCGTCCACGATTCTGCACGCACACTACACATCCCCCCTCATTACTATCTGACACTACCAGTGGTACAAACATGAGAATACAAGTAACCAGTTCATCAAAGCAAAATGTCCGCAGGAGGACAAATGGACAGGATCGTTATCGCTTCGCCGCGAGATGCTCCTTGAGTCGCCTCCCGAGGCGCTTGGCCGCCACCTCGAGACTCTCGTCCTTCGCCCGCTCGACCTCGACGATCGTCCTGCGTGAGGGGCCGACGAGGCCAACGCGCCGCGGGGCAAACGTGACGTTGTACGGGGAGAGGTCGATGTGGGCAGGAGCGAGGTAGGCGTGTAGGAGGTCCTCGAGGCGGGCGCGGGGCTGCATGAGGTCGAAGAGGTCGCGGAAGGCCTCGGGCTGGCCGAGGTGCAGCTCGGTCTCGTCGGCCCAGACGTCGTCGTGCACCTTGAGCGCGATGAAGAGGTCCAGCACGGCGGTCTCGCGACTGCGGTGCAGCGGCGCGCTCGTGCCAGCAGCGGAGGGCGTCGCGGAGAGCGGGAAGGGATCGGAGGTATAGGGTGGTCGGATGAGCGAGGCGTAGGAGGGGAGGAAGGTAGAGCGCAGCACGTGCATGCAGGCTGTGCAGAACAAGGCGGTGTTAGCGCTTAGGAAGAACAGAAGGAAGTCATTTGCATGCTATGAAACGAGAGTGATCCGGCGAAGCAGAGAACCGCGATGAACTGAATTGTTGATGAAAAACTTACCTATGTAGAACGTGCGATTGACGAGTCTCAAGGACGTAGCGAGCCAGTGGAGCGTCTTCCTCTGCCTCTCTAGTTTACTGTAGTCCTTGTCTGGTGCCTGAGGGAACGTCCTGTGTACGATGTGAAGCAGGAGGTGTGAGGGCAATTCGGGAAGAATCAGTGCTACGCGGGACGCATTTGGAAAAGGTGGTAGTGGAAGTCGACTTTGGCTCGCCCTCGGAACGGTGTAAGGCGGAGGAGGCGGGGGGGAGGACTTCTCATCGAGGACGACCATGGAGAGCGGATTGTTCCAAATTGGGATAATTGCATGCGATAAGGGCGGTGTATCCGGGGTCCATGTCTTAGGAAGAGGGACCCCGAAATGTTGTGTGAGGAGGTGTCGTCTCTGGAGCCCCAAACCCCGGCACCGTCAACTCGCAACAATCCGCCTATTTTTTGCTATTATTCACAATTATCTTTCCACATGGGCCCTCCTAGGAGTCACAGGCGTGGTCCAAAACCCGTTTTACCATGTATGTTTTGTTTTTTTTTGTCGTGTCTGGGTGCCGTCGGGGTTATTGGGGAAGTTTGGCCATGGTTACTGATGGCGCCAACGTGCTTTCAGTGCGCTCGCGCACGACTCGCTCTAGCAAGGGCAAGGCGAGTCCCATATTATCACTCATCTGCTTCGACGGTCAATCTGATATTTTCTTCTTTCTTCTCTCCCCATCGTCACCCCCTCACGTGCTTCCCTCCCTTCTTGTCCCGTATTCCTGCACCACCAGCTCCTCTCCGACCCGGATGCCAACACCCAACAACTCACGGAACAGCTCGGTCACCTTGGCCTCTACGCGGCTGACACAACTGGCGACGGAAATTGCCTTTTTCGCGCGCTCTCTGACCAGTTGTACGGTACCGAGTCCCGCCACGTCCAACTACGAAAGGACATTTGTGACTGGATCCAGTCACATAGCGTGCGATACGCACCTTTTGTTGACGACGAGCGCGGTTTGGATGTTCACCTTTCCCTCATGCGTCAACCTGGTATGTCCCCCCACTCACACCCCGCTTTGCTCTATTCTTAGCCTTCATTATTCTCAGCCACTTATGGCGGCCATCTCGAACTTTCCGCGTTTGCACATATGAAGAAGTGCAATGTAAAGGTCATCCAACCCGGTCTTGTCTATCTCATCGAGTGGGCTGCTGGCTGGGACGGCGTCGCTGCAGCGAAGGACACTCCCACGTCATCAACGTCTTCCTTAGTCACAACCCTGGTCGAGCGGGAACCCATCATGAATGATCGTTCTCGGCGCGCAGCACGGAGGGAGAGCAAGCGGGCCGAGAGAGACAAGGCACGCACAGACAAGGCAACAACGGACGAGGAAGACGATGTCAATAATGACAAAGAGACCCCAACTGTTTACGTGGCGTGAGTGTCTCTCGTCCAGGCACCGTCCTTCATAAATGACTCATGTACGGTTCTGTAGCTATCATGACTGGGAACATTTTTCTTCCATCCGTAACCTTCGCGGGCCGCACTCGGGTCTGCCAGACGTGTGCGAACTCCCCGCAGATGCAATATTGCACGACCTCCCCCCAGCCCCCAAATCTTCCTCCAAACCCTCAAGCAAGGCCCGCCCACGTGCAGCCTCCTCTGCTTCCACCGTCAAACTACCTCCTGTGCCCGTCTCAGCACCGAAGCCACTATCGCGCCCACGTCGGACCTCCCGGACGCTCCGGCAATCAGGGTCTTCGGCTACGGTCGTCCCTGCGGCGGCCCCGCCCACACCCGCAGACATCCCTCTCCCAAGCTCACGGTCGGCCTCCCCCCCTCCCGCACCGTCGCTACCGCCCGGCCTATATACACGCGAGCGCGAGCAACGCTCGCCCAAGCGCTCGTTCGACGAGTCATCGGGGTCGTCCGATGTGTCTGCTGCCAGTACGAGCGCCGCAAAACGCACGCGGCGCGGGACGGTGCGTGGGCTCGCGGCAGTCGTACAGGACGCGGACGCAGACATGGATGCTGACGTTGATGGAGAGGTTGATGGAGACGCCGACGCCGATGTCGATGCCGACGACGCGGACACGCCAGCTTTATCCGAGACTGCCTCTCTCAGTCCGATTTCCTCACCGTCACCGTCACCTTCGCCCCCTCCGGTGCCGGTCCCCGCCGCACGGCGATTGACCAAGAGAGAGCGCAAGGCCGCAGGGTTGCCCCGGCCTCGTGGTGGCGCAGGGAAGATCGTGATCCCCGGCGGACGATTCCGCGCTACTACTGCCGCCGAGGGCGCTGATCCCGTGCAGGGGGAGTGGGCGCGGAACGGGACTGGGCGGGTGGACGTGCGCGGCTTCCGTGAATTGCGGATTTAATGTGGCTCCCATCACCCTCGGTTCGCCGTCGTGCCCCCCGGCCTATCTTTCCCCGCTGCCAACTTGGTTTTTTTACCTTTTTATCGTCTGCACAATAACAACGCACAAGCATTTATCGTCGGCCCCATCATTCTATACCCCCCTCCGTTTTCTCCACCCTCCCCAAGCAACAACACTTGCGGCTGATCGCATGAACTCGCCTCGCCTACAAACGCATACTCGTTCCTCATGACGAACGGACACGATGACACGACAGACTTGCTCTTTGTGTATATCATTGAAAGGTTTTGTTTCCCTTTTGTGTAGTACGTACAGATAGAGAGCACCTCACATACTCCAACAACCAACGTGGCATCTGATGACAGACCCTAGCAGTATTTATATATACGGCGCATGATGTGTATAATCTACAATTGACTTATGTGATTGATGAAAATGGGGCATCGAATTGTCTCTTTCCATCTCATCCTAACTTACACGAACTCAAAGCAAGGACGCACGTGCTGTATGCTTACATAAATAAAGGGCGCTAAGCTCGCTCGCGCTCTTGGGGTCTGTATATCTTGGCCTGAGTATCTCAGTTTTTCACATTGACTGGATCGCTTGACTGTGGAGGTGGGGCTACCACCTCCACCTCTTTATACCCCGCCTGACTCGCTCTGTACCGTGACTACAGTATAACGAACCCTTCAGGCAGGTCACACGTGGCCCTGCTCTTGGCCCTGCTCCGAGAGATAAGAAATAACCCTTATCAATCATAAAATATTTCGTTGTACGGAGGGGGAGCAAAAAAAACCTCTCAGATAGACCCCAGTGTGCAGGAGGGGTTCAAGGCGAAGCTGTGGGGAAAAGGGTGTTCCCTTCATTCTGTCGTCTGAAGGACCGTAGGGGTGCAGTGTGGGAAATAGCGTGCCCAGGCCCAGGCACAGCCATCGTTGGGTCACCTCTACTCAGTTATCCGCTCTGGATCTCACGGCAACAATACAACAAACATGACAACCACTCCGAACTCATCCAAGTTCCGTAGTATGCTACGCAGGTCTCCACGACCATCCGAGGATACTCTTCCTCCAACCAGGATTTCGCTAGGTAAGAACACGTTGGGGCTTCTCCCTAGATTATAGACTTCAAACTGACTGCTACTGCTGATTCAAGCGATAGGTGGCGATCTCAACCTCCCAGCCACACGGGACATCCTCCAGTCCCCCCAGGCAGATGTGAAGACTGGCGCGTTCGAGTTGTCCATCGGTATGTTGAAAGAGGCCGCCGTCATGGCTACGGGTGTGCCGTATGTGGGAGCAGTCGCGGGCGTTCTCTTGCAAATAGTCAAGATCAAGGGTGTACGGCTTCTTCTCTTCTATACCGTCTGAGACCCGACTGAATTGTGCGCTTCTGTTCTATCTTATCAGGAAGTCGATCTTTACCGCGATTTATGGGAGGAGGTCATGTACAATGTCGTCAAGGTCGCCGATCTCGTGAAGCATTTTAGCGTATCATGCCAGCGCCACGGACTGTGCGACGAGGCGACGTTCCCCCAGAACTTCATTGGTACCATAAAGGACCTTGAAACGTAAATGCACATATCTTGGACCCTTCTTGCGCCGCTGCTAACGTTTACACTTTTACCAGCGAGTTTAAAAAAGTAGTCGGAGTTATGTCGCAATGCCGTGGGAAAACAAGGTTTGAGCAATTCAAGAAGGGCCTCGCTCGCAACGACATGATCAAAGAGATCCAGAAATGCGACCGTCAGATGAACAGGATGTTTGATCGCTTTATGGTGTGTATTTTCGTTTGGATCCACGCACAATCTCGTTTAAATTCCCATCAGGTCGCCATGTTGATGGACATTCGATTCGAACAGCTTGTCTCTGGGAGAGCGCAGTCGTTGCCCATCCCATCCGTGACTATCGAGGAACCCCAACCAACTATCCCGCGCTCTTTAACGTTTCCCCAGCCTCAAGTGCACGAGCCGGTAGCCCAGACGCCTAGCATTAATAGCATACACGCGCATTCGATGACAGCTGGTTCCAGCCCAGCCCCGTTCGTGTTCCCACCTCTATCTCCTTTCTCTGCTCTGACACTGCGCAGGTCTTTCCCTATCCCCTTATCTATTCCCCAGCCTCAATTGTACGAGCCAGTAGCACAGACGCCCAGCATACATGCGCGTTCGATATCAGCCGGCTCCAGCCCAGTCCCGTTCGTGCCCTCCACTTCTCTCTTCTTTCTCTGCTCTGACACTGTACAGGTCGTTCTCCACCCCTTTACCTATTTCCCACCCTCAAATGTACGAGCCAGCAGCACAGACGCGCAGCATACATGCGCGTTCGATATCAGCCGGCTCTAGCCCAGTCCCGTTCGTGCCTCTTACGTCGCTCTTCTTTTTCTGTTCTGACATTGCGCAGGAATTTCCCCGACCCTTTGTCTATTCCTCAGCCGGTAGCACAGACCCCTTCTTTGCACGCACGTTCGATATCAGCCGGTTCCAGCCCAGTCCTGTTCGTACCTCCCACGTTGCTCTTCTTTCTCTGCTCTGACACTGCGCAGGCCTTTCCCCCGTCCCATTCTACCGCAGGTCTTTTTTGGGCGCAGCGGAGAGCTGAAAAAAATCGTTGATCTGATCTTTTCGGCCACCTCCCCAGCACGCATCGCTATTATAGGTCCCGGCGGCATCGGAAAGACCGCCCTCGCCCACGCTGTTCTCACCCACAACGAGGTGGTGTCCCACTTCGCAGAATCGCGCTACCTCGTCCCGTGCGAGCCGCTCACCTCGCGGGACGCGCTGCTCGTCGCGCTCGCCAACTCGCTCTCCCTCCTCCAGCCTGGGACGACGTCCGACAGCTACTCCGTGGGGCTCGAGCCCCGTGTACTTTCTGCTCTGGGTTCCGAGAGATGCATTCTCTGTCTGGACAACTTTGAGTCCCCCTGGGACCAGCCTGGCCCAACCAGGGGAGCCGTCGAGATGCTGCTCGCAGATATAACTGCACTGCCCTCCGTTACAGTCCTGATCACTATGCGTGGCGGAGAGAGGCCGAAGGGGACCGCGTGGACGCTGCCCATGTTACCCCCACTTACTAACTTCCCGCGCGACGCCGCGAAGCGCACCTGGGAGAGCCTCGCTGGGACTTGCGATGAATGGGCGGAGAAACTCATAGACGCTGTCGATTGTCTGCCGCTCGCCGTCACCCTCCTAGGCAGCCTTGCGGAAGTGTCGACTGCAGAGACGCTCTGGGAGCGCTGGCAGAAGGAGAACATAGCCCTCGTGGAGAAAGAGAAGGGCGACAAACTGTCGAGTCTGGAGTTCTCCATTGAGCTTTCCCTCGAGAGCAGCCGGATGGCCGCCGACGGCTCCTCGAAACGACTTTTGGGAATCCTCAGCCTGTTGCCGGACGGGATGCCCGCGTTTCCTTCTCCCGAGTTCAGACGATTGTTCCCCGACGTCCCCGACATCCCTCGGAGCCTCGACACGCTTCTCAAGTGCAGCCTGGCCGTCCGCACGGCAGACAAGAGGGTCCAGGTGAACTCGCTGGTACGGCTCTACTGCGAGAAAAACGACCTCGCCACTGCGGAGGACAGACGGGCGCTGAGGGACTACTACGTGACGCTCGCCTCGCACGGCTACGACAATCTCAGCCACGAGCTGTTCAAGAGGATGACGATGGAGATGAACAACATGGAATCCGTGCTGCGCAAGTCTCTTACCTTGACCCCGCTGTCGGAGATCACGCCCGTGATCGAAGCCGTCATCGCCTACACGCAGTTCTGCTCGTACATCGGGAACTTTTCGGATGCCGTCATCACCTCCGCAACGAATGTCCAGGGGCTCCCCGAAGAAACCCTGGGTGATTGCCTCACGTCTCTCGGCTCCATCTGCCTCAGTGACGACAATGTGGTCCAAGCCGAAGAGCACTTTAGAAACGCCTTAATCCTGCACCAGAGTGCTCAAGATGTTACCGGCCAAGCTAATGACCACTGTCATCTCGGAGATGTGTTATACAGATGCGACAAGGTGGAGGAGGCAAGGGCGTGCTACCAGATGGCCTTTGACCTCAACGTGGAGTCCAACAGCCCGTATGGCCAAGCTAACGCTCTGACCCATCTCGGGGACACGTACAGGAAGCTCGGCAGACTGGAGGAATCGTGTTCACATTACAAGAGAAGCCTGGATTTGCATCAGGAGCATCAAGACCAGCTGGGTCAAGCCAACAGCTTGAAGGGTCTCGGGCACGTCTATCTCAGGATGGATAACATAAAGCTTGCGGAGGAATCTTTCGACAAGGCGCTGGAGCTTCACAAAGCTGTCAATGACCTCGTTGGCCAGGCCAACGACATCTCTAGCCTCGCAGATATTTATCAGAGATTAGATAATCTTGATCGGGCTGAAGTGGCATATAAGAAAGCCCTAGATCTGCATGATCAAGCAAAAGATGACCTAGGGAGGGGAAATGCTCTCAGCCACCTTGGAGATCTCTACAGAAAGCAGAACAAGTTGCCTGAGGCAGAGGCTTATTATGTACAGGCCCTGCAGTCTCACAAAAAGGCATTTGATAACCTGGGTCAGGCCAATGATCTTAAAGGCTTGGGGGGCATATATCACAGGCAAGATGATACCCAGGGAGCCATTGAGCAATACAATGCTGCTCTGACCCTTTATGAAGCTACAAACAATAGCCTTGGCAAGGCAAACTGCCAGAGGTTCCTTGGAAGAATTTATTACACCCAGAAAAGGTTTCATGATGCATTGTCAATGTTTCAAAGTGCTCTAGAGAATCACAAGAAAGCAAATGACACTGTTGGCCAGGGAAACTCCCTGAATGACATGGGGGATGTAGAGAGAAAACTGGGGGGGCTTAGCAGTGCAGAGCAGCTGTATCAGCAGGCTCTACAGGCCCATGAGAAGGCCAATGACAAAGTGGGTCAAGGAAATGACTACAAAGGCCTAGGAATTGTATATGAAAAGCTATACAAGCTAAAGGATGCAAAAGAGATGTTTGAAAAGGCTATAGAGATGCATAGGCTATCTGGGACAACAAAGAGTGAAGAACATGATCATAGCCACCTGAAAAGGGTGATAAAGAAGTTGGAACATGGTGCTAGGACTAGAAAATGTAATTAGTTGGCACCATTTACATATCCCTCTTTTTAACCAATATCCATGAAAGCGGAAAACGACATAAAAACTTGCGAGGAAAGCTACGTTTCTCGATCACCAAGTTGCTGCGACTCTGGCTGTTCAAGTTCACAGAATTGCCTTCGTCCTCGGCTTCGAAACCCTCTTCGATCGTGGTAATTGGTTGGGAGGCTCCCCACTTGACTTCCTCGATCCGTTGCTGTAGAGCATCGACCTCGCGGACCTCAGCGACATCGGATTCGGCTCTACCCTGGGCTGCGACGCCAATGGACTCTCGGCCATCCCTAAACGGGATCACCCTGGGGGTTAGTTGCCGCCTCTTCAACGCCAGCAGTCCCTGGAATGAGGGGGTCGGCGCAAGCGTCTGACCCAGCAATTGGCGGTATTGATCCATCGTGAGGTCTCTTACTACTGAGAACCCTAGCGAGACCTGGTGACGATGCTCCCGAAGAGCTTCGTCACTGACAGCCGGGGGGACCACCATGTCCAGAGCTGCCTGCGTCACGTATATAATAAGCCACCACGCAGGGACAGGTACATAGAGTACCTCAAACGCATCCAGTACAGACAAAAGCGCGCGGAGCAGACGGGTGACGCGCTCGGGTCCCTCGGTATCTGCGCGGGTTGCTCGGCGAAGACCCGTTTCACTCGGGCTTGAGGTCGTCGACGTATCGGCGAAAGCCCCCGACTTGAATAGGACATCTCTAAATGTTCTGTTTAGTTGGCGCATTTGCGCGATGGTCAGTAGGCATCTAGCACGCTTCGAGTGGACGCTCACAAATGCAAGAACTTGCAGGGCCCATCCAGATCCTCGATACCGACAGCATCCATGAGGAGGATTTCACGAGTCAACACGATGAAGAGTTCGGAGCAGTGATGGGTCTCTTCGTTCTCGCGTTGCGAAAGATCCCGTTCTTTCCCCAAAGACTTAAGGAGCACTATTCCCGCCGGCAATAGACGAGTCTCGGAGTGTGGCAACAAGGTCGCACAAAGGTACCGGACTTCCCAGGTCAGCATCTATGCGGAGTAGTTGTGCGAAGAGTGACAAAAGACGCCGGAAGACGTACGTCTGGGGAACCGACGCATTCAGGCAACACTGCAACGACTGGCGGCGGATGCACGCGACGCGGATACAAGACATTCTTGCGGCTCTTGCGTGAGTTTACAGAGGTCACGGAGTATGGGAACGACGTATTCGAAGATATGATAGAACTTGACGGTGCTTCCACTAGCTTGGCCACTGGCGCTGTATAGCGTGCTAATGAATACGATGGCGAAGTATTCGCAGTTAGATGGAATAAATCTGCCGAATCGGAGAAAGGTGACACACTTTGGAGTCCCATCCCTCCTATTGAGGACGCGCCGGTACTAGAGAATAGGCCCGTAGGGCTTAGATCCGGGACTAGGGATAGACGGCCTCAGGTCCTTTGCTAGCGTAGATACAGAGGACCTTGGAGCTAGGGGTCTTGACGAGGGCTAGTGAGGACAGTAAAGGGGAGCGGTTAATGGAAACCCGGGGATGAGGAAAGGGACGAGAAAATCAAGGAAGCATTGGGACATGTTAAGGTACGATCAAGGGGCGTCCGAAATCACAACGTGTCAGTACGCGCTAATCATTTCGTAGAATGTCAGCATCATCACGTTTAATTGAAACCCAGCTTGAAGCTTTGAGGTTGTCGCTTATCACTATATCACTGACCGCAAGTGTCAACCCGGGTTCGACCTGCCAGCGACGGAGTAGCACAGCACATCGTTACAGTACTGGAAAAACGCTGGAGTGGCGCTGGCTCGGAGTTTTAATCGTGATGCGCGAGATAAGCGCTACAGCGAAATCCAAAATGGGGGGCCCCTTGCGACCACATTAGGCGTACAGGCTGAGTCTGAAAGGGCATTCTGTTAACCATGCCGAAGTTTTTTCTCACGAAAATTTATTTGTAGTAATTAGAAACAAAATAAAATAAAATTTGTTGTAATGGAAAGTAAAAATTACTAATCTGGATAACTATTTTATAACTATATACTTGCGAGATACCAAATTTCCCGAGAATTTCAAACTCTACTTAACTATGAACCCCACATGTCAAATTTGGAGGTCAGCTGTCGTCCATTTTTACTCAAGGGGCCCCCCATTTTGGATTTCGCTGTAAGCACCCACATACAGTAACATCCAGCAACAGTACTGGCAAATACATGCATCACAAAGAGATCGTCTGATCGTGATAGAGTTCTGAGTTTACATGCCAGTGGAAGCTCTCATCGATTCGAGCTGGTAGTCCGATGAACAGTCCAGCAAGCACAAAGCGCAAACGCACGCGGCACACCAGCAACGACACAAAGTACACCTCAACACCACGACTCGCCTGGTCATGCAACAGATGCTCAAGATATGGAGAGTGCCCTTGGAAACGTGGGTAACTGAGGATAAGATCAAAACGTCGGCGTGCGTCGAGCAAAGGACGCAACCCCGTCGTCTTGGTGCCAATGCCCCAGCACATTTGACACTTGAAGCTTGACGAACCGCTAACTGAAGTCACTATCTGTAGGTGGGATGTCTTAAGTTGAAGGGGTAGCACAGGAGGGAACGGCGGAGTTCTGCGCCCAAGATGTGCAAAAACAGAATAAAATTGGGTTGTAAGTACTAGCAAAGCACACAATATTACAAAATGCCTTACACATATATTTTTAGCAAAAATAGGAGGCGATGCCAAAACATGCGAGGCAAACTACGTGCCCCACACCTACTGCGACCTGTTTTTGGACACGCACGGAATTCCCTTCGTCTTCTGCTTCTTGACACCCTTCGATCATGGAGGGGACTGACCGGGTAGATCGTCGGTATTGCGTTCGTTGAAGGGGTTTGTTTCGGGTTGCCGCGCGACACTGATTGAATGCTCTGACTTCAGCTCTTTGTGATATCGGTCCGTTGTTAGACTTGGACCCGTGATAACATAGGGCCCTACGCTGAGGAGCATTGTCACTGGTTGAGTTCGTCCTGCGTCAGGCAATTTCCTACCACGCACGAACGAACAAATAAAAGCACCTGGAAAGTATCCGCCGTCACAGGATAAAGCGCATGGAGCACACAGACGAACCCTTAAATTATGGGAGCCCCACGGGGATGCCCGTGGGTCCGTCACAGACTAACTCACAGTGAAGCTTGTAGTCGTCAGAACCAAATATGGCTTGAGCTTGAAGAGGGTTCACATAGACCCAGGTGCTGTGCATCGACAACCAATTATCGTTGCCTCTTAAATTGCGGATACAGAACTTGGAGGGGGGGCCACTAAAACCCCTGTCAAAATAGACACAAAATTATCGAACAGGCGCACAGCGCCATAGTTGCGGCCATACACCCCATAGATAGAGCGGGCAGTCACCGGTCCGGTTGCCAGTCTATTCCGCCATCGTTCCGTATAGTTAGATTCAAGTTAGATTTAGTATATCACGATGGTAGACTGATAATGATATATTGTATGGTAAATTGCGGACCTCTATCGCTGACTTTCTGATCACTGGAATCCCCGCACGGTATATTGTGACTCTCGAGTTCAAGTAACATTACGGTGTTTTTCTAGCGGCGACAACCTTGGCGACAACCGCTGTGATAGTAGTACATCCATGCAGCGGCAAGACAGTACCAGAGCTGTGCACAGGTGCGCCACACAGACATCGTGGTGACGGAAGCTGAGTTACATATGCCGGATTCCCACTTCGCGTATAAAGGGCACTCGTCAAGTCCTAACAAGCTCCCCTCCTCTCTGTCTGATCCATAGTTCCTATTGGGAAGGTTATAGGCGATTACCGAGGATAGGAGCGGTCACGTGTAAGTGACCTGCGAGAATGTTAAGTCGAAATGGAGAATACGAGCGCGAGTGAGAATGTCTTTGCGAGAGCACACGGGGGATTTGGACGAGTCAAGAAACCGTTCGTTACATTTTGTGGGCTCCTTTTGAGCCGTATTTTTATAAGTACACGTACAGTAGTATGAAAGGCATTTTCAAAACGATCGAAAACGCGTGAGTAAGAAGCTCGGGGAGCAGTATAGTAAGTCGGTCAGACGCACAGACCTTCGGGCACGATACCGAAGCGGATACACGTCGCGCTTGCCTCTGATTCAAGGCTGCAAAACGTCCTTCAGACGAAAACAGGAACGCGCGAGGAACATTCGAGAGAATGAAGTCACAGTAATAATACACATACATCATAAGCATCATAGCTGCCTTGAGCAGCTTTCCGAATCTGCAAATCGTAACGTATCGAAGCCGGTAGAACGCGCAAGAACGAACGAAGCCAGAAACGTACATGCCCTAGAGGGGCCGGGTCCAAAAATTGAGCAGGCAGGTGAGACACGAGCCCGAGGCCGAGCGTGATGCGCGCGGACGCCACCGCCGCTCGGACCTCCGGCGGAACGAATCCGCCACCTATGCGGCCCAATAATTCTCGCGCTGATGGTGCTGATAGCCTATCGCAGCTAGAACAGCACCCGTGGTCCTCTGTCCGAGTCCCCGGTTCTGAGCCTGATCCCTATGCTCAGTCCTCGGCTCAGTCATGTGTCCAGTCATCCAATAATTCATCACTGCAGTCTTACCACACCGCGCCCAACGCAGGGCAATCCAACACCTCATCACAGACATATTATTCTGCGGATTTGTCTCCTTCACATCCAACAACGAACTCCGCCTCTACGAGGTCGTCGAATATTTCCGACCCGTATTCACCAGCATATTCAGTTAGATCGGTAAACTCATGCAAGAGTCATAAGAATGTCTTGTACCGGCGCCGTGTACATCCACTACCGGTTCCGGTATCATTAGGACACTTCTCTAGTATCCCACCCGAGGTGCGTCTTTCTAGTTTATGTAACATTCTTAATACAGATGCCCCTGCTCTCCACGTAGGACCTGATCTGGCAAGTCCGGCGCCTTTATACGACCTCGTTGCAGCACACAGGTACGGGTCTTGTGTCCTCGGGAAGAGTGCTCCTCCGGTCAGCGGGGCTCCACGGAGACTTATCGCAACCTGTGCCTATCTGGATTGACGAAGAAATCCGCTGCTGTGCCGAATTATTTATTGCGTTGACTCGTGAAGTTCTTCTCAAAGATGCTATCGGTGTCGACGCACTGGAAGGGCCCTGTGAGCTCCTGCATTCGTAAGGATCGATTGATTTGAAGCGTGCCAAACGCCTGCTGATCATCGCAAATGTGTTAACTGAACAGAACTTTTAGAAATACACTTTTCGAGTCGGAGGATTTCGATACGCCGACGATCTCAAACCCGAACGAAAAGGGTACCCGCCGAGCGCCCCGCGCAAACACCCAGGGACCCGAGCGCGTCACCAGTCTGCTCCGCGCGCTTTTGTCTGTAATGGATGATTTTGAGGTACTTGTTCATACATGGTGGAAAATCGCTCATTATATATGTGACCGCGACGCAGGCAGCTCTGGACACGATCAATCACCCGGCTCTCAGCGACGAAGCTCTTCGAGAGCATCGTCACCAGGTCTCACTAAAGTTTTCAAAGGTAAAAGACCTCACGGTAGGTCAATATCGCAAAGTGCTGGGTAAGAGGCTTGCGCAAGTTCGCCCAGTCCATCCCCAGGAAATTTCCACGACAGAAAAGGTTTCAGAAGATATGGATGTTAGTGATTGGGATTTTGTGGACCGCAACAGCCAGAGTTGTAGCAACAAGCGTAGTTTCCCACACAAAGTTTTGTATCGTTTGTTACCACTTTCACGGGTATTAGACAAAAAGAAAAAAGAGGGATAAGAAAATGACCCACGAGTATTTTTAAGTAGTTCACGATCCCCTGGTTCCGTGACTCATATGGATGGCCATCCGGGAGCAGAGCATCTGCCCATTGAATGGGCGGCGGATCTCGCCTTTGCAGATAAAACCGACGTCACCGACCTCAACAGGAAGAAATTGTTCTCCCAGTTCCGGCCTTGGGGAGAAGGGTAAACTGTGAGGACCCCACAAGCCATTATGTCCTCCGTCGTGTCCCACATATCCCACATACAACATCATGCATCAGGGCTCGCAGTGTGTCAATATTTTACGAACTTTTTTACACCGCTTTTCTGCCAATAGAAGATGTAAGACGACGCAAAATTCTGCGAGGCAAGCTACGCTTCCCGCTATCGCTACTGTGACTCTGAGTGCTGTCACTCCGAGCTCGGCCGTTCGCAGAGATCCCTTCACCCTCAGCTTCTGAACCCCCTTCTATCGTGGAAATCGCCTGGGGTGCCTCGTCTGGAATGGTCATCGGTATCACGCTCGTTGAAGTGGGAAGTAGTCCGAGTCCTTCGGGTTGCCCTAAACTGTTCAATTGTGCCTGGGTCTGCGCGAGGATCTGATCCAGCTTCTTGCGGTAATTCTCCATTGTAAGACCTGCGGGTATCAACAACGCCAGCATGCCTATGCGATAGTCATGGTCTCGACGATCTCCGTCCTTGGGGGCGACGGGCTTGACCTTGATCGTATTCAGTGCCCCCTTTGTCATATATTTAGTCAGCAGTTTCCCGAACGGGTTACTAGAGTACCTCGAAAGCATTCAATACCGAAAAAAGCGTAAGGAGCACATTGTAAAACCGCTGAAGTGCCAGGGTTCCATCCGTGGGCGTTTTTAGACCCGTTCCATTCGATTTTAGGGTATTCGAAGTAGAGAAAGCGCCTGACTTGAATAAGATATCTTTGAAAGTCCTGTTCAATCGGCAATCGGCGCATCCAAGGACCACGGCTATTAGTAGCCATTTAGTATACTACATACCAGTTAATGCTTACGCTTGCAGGAGCTTGTAGGGACCTTTCAGCGCCCCAGAACTAACGACATCTCTGAGGAGAACCTCATGAGCCAACACCATAAATAATTCGGCACAGCATCGAGTTTCTTCGCCAGCCTGAACCCGAACAGGCACACTTTCCGAGAAATCTCCGCGGAGTCCCAACGACTGGAGAAGCATACTTCCCGTAGGCACGAAACAGTTCTCTCCATGTGGCAACCAGGTCGTACAAAGGGACCGGACTTGCCAGATCAGGTCCTACGTGGAGAGCAGGAGTCAAAAAGAGTTATGGAAAGAAGTTGAAATATGGACGCACATAGGTTGAGATAGAGAAGTGTTCTGACGATACTGCGACCGGCAGTGGATGCGTACGGCGCGGGTACAGGACATTCTTGCGACTCTTGCGCGAGTTTATCGATGTGACGGAGTAAGGGAACGACGTATTAGACGACAACGAGTTCATTGTTGAATACGATAACGATGAATCTGCAAAGTAGTATGACTGTGGTGAGACGTCGGATGCATGAAGGGAAGGCGCAGTGTGGTATGACTGAAGTGACGAGGTGTTGGACGCCTGAGCGCAGGGCCCAGGCTCAGAACCAAGGACAGGGGGCCACGCGTGCTGTTCCGGTCGCGGTAGGCCATCGACATGGTTACGGGCACTAATGAGCTGCAGCAGGTATTGGGGATCCATGCCAGTGGGTCAGACAAGGGAAATGATATCGATAATGGCGCTTTATATTGATACGACACAGGTATTTGTCATGTGCGACACAGCTTCCATCACCGCAATGTCTCTCGATGGAGCAACTGCACACAGCTTTGGGCCGTTGGCATCTTAAGCAGCCTGGAAGTGCCACAGTTTGCGGAGTTGGGCTAGAAAAATTATGCAGCGCCACATAGGGATCCGTAAAGACCAAGGTAAAGACGTACTCAGCTGGATAACGCGATGACGTGTGACCACGTGACTATCCCTGTATATGATCGATCGAAAATTACAACACCCTCCGCGACTTGTCCCGCGGCGTCGGATCCTTGCACCGGGAGGTTCACGGGGGGTTCATAGGGTTCCCGACCTCAGCATCAAGTGCTAGTAAGTTGTTTCCTGCCTCCTGTGGGCAGTGCACACAGGAGTACGCGCAGCTCCCTAGTATACTAGTACGCGGCCTTTCAGCTCAAGAAGGCCATTCACACCGTCCGGCCACTGGCTGGTGAATGAACGCGTTGTTGGTGCCACAGACGTGAGGAGCAGCGGTTTGTTCCGCTGGTAGTACATTGGCAGCCCGTCTGCGATCCATTGCGTTCTTGTCGTCGTGGCTCGGGGTGTTCAATAACATCCCATTCATAATACCTTTCGAAGCTCGCGTCAACCTCAATGATAGGCACAAAATTAGGACAGACATACTTGTCATTCGACGAGTATTATTCGTGCACGCCGGAGTCACATCGCGGAAGATTGGTTCGATAAACTTGGGGAGGCGGACCTGAACCCCCCTATCCAGAATCGGCCATTTCGTCGAGTAAGAATGGGCGTAGCGGTCATATTTTTTGTGGGGTTTGGCCAATCGGCGGGGGCTGCACAGGACGAGTGTTAATGGTAGACTCGGACGCGTTTTCGAGGAGCTTTTAGCTGTCTTGTCGAAAGAGGTGTTCTACAGCGATCGAGGACTTTGGCTCGCCAACAAGAATGAACCGTGTCATGGCTCCAACGTAAGCAACAACCTTGTCGCGCTTTGGTTATGTTCTTGGTGTTCATTTTACTGCAAAGTCCATAGCCTCAATTGGTAGATCATTGGAGGGATTGGGCAACTTGAAGGTGCTGTACTGGGAAATCTTGGTGGACGTTGCGTTAGCACTTCTTTCCTCGCCAAGTTTCGCTTGTCTTTTACGGTTGCATCGTCCTCAGGACCCAACGCTTATATTGCTTCTTCTGTAGTGGCTAGGAAAGCAGAGTTTCCTGGATTATACCGCTCTTCTTGTACCATGCAGGGCCTTATTTTCATGAAGTACCACCCAGGAACTACAGAAGACCTCTCGCTCAATTTCCATGTCGTGCACTATTTGGGATAACCATTCTAGGACTCGTGCGGTGGGTTCTGGTCTAATTAATAAATTTCAGTAGCTAGTGGTTCTGACGACCGCTCTATACCGTCGTTGTGTCCATAGAGAGGTATAAATTTAACTCGAACAGCCTGAGTTGCTTGTGGTTTTTGTGCCGTGTCGGGCAGCCGAGTGAGACTCCAGAGCTGTCAGCGTCTTCCTTCAAAGCCCCAACAATCCCTAGCTCTGCTGCCGTTCAACGTTCAACGTCCAACCAGCGGCCACCACCCACCGTCTCTCTCCCTCGGCTCGATACTATAATTCGAAAGGTAAATTTAGCACATAATCACTACGCCAACAGAGGTCTACTGTTACCACATCCTATGATGACGCTCTCGTCGAGTTCTCGCCAGCATCGCAAATCAATGCTCCCCACTCCACGCCTATCTTCCCGCATCGTCTCCAGGCGTACAACATCGGGCGAAACTTCTAGGATCGCCCGGCGTGTCCCATCCCCAATGCTGGCGCCGCCAGCGTCATTCGTCAGTGGAACCTCAATGCACTCGAGTGTCCCACACCCTGCGGCGAGCCGTAGCCTCCCGCCGCCAGAATTCGGCACACTGCGTGCATGTTTTCCCTCGCGGATACCATCTCCATCGGTGCAGCCTTCTTTCCCCATGCCGGAGCAAAGCGAACTTGAAGCGTCCTCCCCCGCAAGCACTCCTCGTGTGGAAGGTGGGTCCGCAGAGGCACCCTATCCTACTCCGCCCGCGTCGGTGGAGACCAAGCACGAGCGCATCAATGACCAAGAAAAGGTCGAGTCCTTTGCGCGGCACCAATACACTGGCGCGCGGGGTCCGGCACCACGCGCACGGCGTCTGTCCCGGCGCCGAGAGTCAACCGCTTTAACTAGTTTCTCCCGGACCGAAAACAGCACTCTCGGGGATGCTACCTCACACTCCATCGCGCACAAGAAGCTGGCCATGACTAGCAGCGTCATTGGAAAGGAGAACCGTCGCCCCCCAGCACGGGCACGCGTCATCGTACCCGCAGCGCCAGCGGTCGTCGTCCCGTCCCCACCCATACAGCCAACTACCGTCACGTTTATTCCATCTAGCGAAACGTCGCCTCGCCCTCTGATGATCAAGAAGAAACCTCCGCACCCTCTCATGGCGAGCCCTGGGCAGGGTCTCCAGGCCAAATCGGCTGCTGAGTCGGCTGTCGTGGTTCCACCAGGGATCAAGGCGCTCGTAGGGGATCTCGATCGCTTTGCGACGGAATGGACGGGCATGTTCGACGAACTATATGCCAGCGCCGGCCGTCATGAGGGCGTATTCTCCAATGCATCCACGCGCATACATCCCACCCTAAATTCAGAGGCCCCAAGCGTTTCTCAAGGGGATGATCTTGGAGGACAGACAAGCAACTTGGAGAACAGTAGGACGGCCGGCGGAACAAGGCCATCGCCCGACAGTGGAAAAGTTGGAAAAACGACGGCCGTCCCGCTGACGCCTTCGACGTCGGCGGCGTCCATCGGGACCGTACAACCCTCAAGTTTGGTGAGAGCCGACGGGGAAACTGTCCACTTTGACGTATCTGCTGCGAGCCTCGTGCGCTGGCAGCACAGGGACAACACTATGCTTAAGGATGCCCCCGCAGCGGCCGATATGGTGAGTGCCCGGACATCTATTTTAGTGAGTACCGACGCCCTTCCGCGTGTCAGGTGCCAGGGCCGCCCGCGAAAACCTCTGCATCAAAGTCAGATTCACCCCCAGATACTTCTACGGCGGATCGCCACTCACAGAAGGCATTGCTTCGGGGTGTGCCTCAGCCTATTACGCCGCGAGCGCCACGATTTATTCCGCTTCTCCCCGAGGTAAGAGCGGCCTCCTTGGTGCTTCTTGCCGAAGTAGATCGAATGACGAAGATTCGCAGATCAATCAGTCGCCGATCATTTCTGGCCCTCGGCTAGTCGAGATGACTTCCGCCGTGCTTTCGAACCGCAAAGATGAAGTCACCAAGTTTCTAGAACCAATGCCAACGCCCACCCATGGCCCAGAGGCGACGTGGCGCAAGGCCGGCTCGAGACCATACGCACCTAGCACGATGGCCCCCGTGGCCCATCTTTCCTCCTCTTCGACCTCTATCACCACGTCTCTATTCTCCATATCGATCCCCCATACGTCGTCCCCACTGGCACACCAGCGGCCCCACGACTCTCTTCCACAGCGCACTGCTACATACCCCGCAAGCGACGCGGGACCGACGCGTTCGACCTCACTGCGCGGCCTGCGTGCTATTTTCAAGCGCACGTCAGCGGGACTGGCGAATGAACAGCGCCAGCGGGCGGAGTCACTGAAGGAGCTCATTGGCGAACCTCGCGTGCTCAGCCTTGGTAGCGTCAGTATAAGTAATCTCAGGGACGCTGGCATTCCCGGTGGAGGCACGGTTCCGGCTGCGCAGATAAACGAAGCAAAGAATTCAGGTGAGCTGGCTCGGAAGACGACGGCGACGTGGTAAGATCGTTTGGGGCCCAGCTTGCGAGTAGATTGCTGCACGTGAACTGATTTGTAGTTCGTACTGTACTGTATCAGCAGACTAGACCGCTGCGCGAGAAAGTAACCCATTTGTAGACGTCCAGTAATTGTACATGTTGCCATCCTGTATATATAAGCTTGCTCTTCCCGAGGACTGAGGCGGATCATGCTTGGGATCATGATATGGAAGCCCGAGACATGAGTTCGAGTAATTGACGAGTATCTCGTTCTTGAGAGTGCTCATCACGAGGCCAATTAAATTACGCGAACGTGAACGATAAGACGAGACAAAGACGTTTGAAGCTTGAGGCCTTGAGGGACGCAGCCAAGGATTTCCTGAGCACAGTACTACTAGGCTCGTGGCAATCAACTGACTCACAGCGCTCGCCTTGGCACGTGACCTATTGGATCCGGCTTGGCCTCGCAGCCTTCGACTTGGTCCTCTCGCGGGTGATCCACTTGCGGCTCCCTCCCAGTAGTCCGGCGGGTCTCCGCTTGGTGGTCCTATCACGGTGCTTTCTCGACCACTTTGTGTTGTTGGTGTCTGCGTCCCTATCTCTGCGTCAGTTAGTTCTGGGTCGCCCCCATTCTACTTCTTGTTCACCTTGCGGTTATGGCCCAAACCATCTAGTGTTCGAATGATCTCCTCTAGTGTCATGCACTTTTCGGAGTGGGGTGTCAACAGGTCATTGTGGGGTGTGTCTTTTGGGTTCAAGTTGACGCTACTGAATCCTCACCTCAGGAATTGCCTACGAGCGATGACTGAGATACACTACGCAGGTATAGTGGAATCGAACAAAATGTGGGGTACTGTCCGTACCGTATTCACATGGGCACAAAATATAGTATGATATCAGAACCGAGATGAAACAGTAATTAACTCAGGGAACGAAACGAATTAATCAGTCAAATGTGCGGGTATGATCGACGACACGAGCTACATCGGCCTCGCGCACGCTGGGAACTCAACAATATCTGCAAATTTTGTCACACAGTCTCGCACACGATGCGGCGGCGCAGCGCATGTACTAACCAACTTTATGACGTAATATGTTTGCCGTTTCTGTTTTCGAATCCGTACACGGGGCCAAGCACAGGGCTTCAAGTTGCTTGACAAAGGGCAGAGCAAGCCAGGAATACAGCAATGCCGATGACTAGCAGCCACCCAAGCTAGAGAACTCCCCGTTACGGTGTATCCACCACCTACACGTCCCACCAAGTTTGTGACTCGGACCCATGCCGCGCATCCACGACCGTTTCTGACTCGGTGAGGTGCATCGAGAGGCATACTTGCCCGTTAATGCGACCAGTGTGCAGCTGTGCTGGTACTAGTCAGTGGTAAGTGAATCCTCATTTGCACGTCCCACTTTCCATGTGTTTTGCTGAGGACTTGTTCTCGCTGCAATTTATTTTTATTTTTATTTTTATTTACTACCGCTTCCGAAGCTTTACAATGATCGCTTCTGTCACATGTCGCCCCCTGGTCGCCATGCTAGCAGGCGCACCCTAGATCCCTAGATCTACACATCCCCCTTTCCCTTGCTAGTATATATTTACAACAACCCCCAACACTAGAGGAGAATTCCCCTCCACAACTTGACCCCCAATCTCAGAGTATAGCCCTTTGTCTGCACTCCCAAGCGTGCCCCTACTCGCGCGTAGCCTTAGCGACTCAAGTGTAGCGCATTCCAACAGAGGTAATCAAGTCTGCAAGTCTCGCGAGGCGCGACCCCTTGCGTCATTGGTCACTGTAGAGCCGGAGCAGCTCACCTTTCGTGTTCCCAAGCGTGCCGCACCCCTGCGCGGCCTTAGAAACTTAAAGTCGACGCGTCCCAGAACTCAACTAACACCACTACGAGGTTTCGCGTCGTACGGAGGCCTGCTCAATTGGTTGCGACTCTTCGCACCTCCCTGTATCTGACAGACCCGGGTCATCCGGACAGCATAGCGACACCTAGGCTCGATATTCTGGTGGCCGACGTGGGAAGCATTTTCCCGTTCATAGGCCTCAAAACACGATTCCCGACTTTTGTTTTTTGCCCGTAGCACCCGCGATCCCTTCGGTGACATCCAACACTGCATACAACCGATCCATAAATATTCCGACATCCCCCCATTCCCCAGTATTCCCTCGTATCATCGGACCCTAGTGCGATCCCGCGGCCAATTTCCGCCGCGCTTTGGCGACAGGACCTTCATCTGCAATTTTACAACCCGTCTTGTGAACGAATCTGAGAGGCAGCAACGTTGGACCGTACAAGCGATCTCATTCCCTTATCCCGAGAAGTCCCGACTACACTCCGGATACTTTCCGACAGATTTCCGCCTTCCAGGATTGACCCAATCTAACGACGCCCTCAGAAAAACCGTGCAATGCCATTTCATGACCTACCTTGCCGGCGCGAATTGAGCGCGCCGGTCCTCGATCTCACAGATCCCCGCGCGATTTGGTGCTACTTCAGGGACTTGGAGTTTTTATTTGCAAAGCACCGCGTTTCAGATCAACAAGAGAAGAAGAAAGCGGCCGTCATCTACCCTGATGCGGGAGTAGCAATTCTCTGGGAGTCGGTATCCGAGTTCAACAATCCTGACTACTCGTACGGTGACTTCAAGGCAAAAATCATCGCGCTTTACCCGGAAGTCAAAGCAACAATGGAATACATACCCGCTGACCTTGACAGGCTCGTGGTGGACCGCGCGAGCACGCCGATTCGCACCGTGGGGGAGCTTGGAGAGTACTATCGCCAATTCCTTCTCATCTCACGCTTCCTGATTGCCAACAATCACCACGGTCTCCGCACGCTAATGGGTGCGCACCGCTTTCTAGCGGGTTTCGGATCGAATCTCGCCGTCGACATCCGCATCAGACTTGAGTGCAAGTTTCCTGACCAACCGTATGACGTACAAGCGGTTTTCGACGCTGCACGAGATATCCTCTGTAAGGACATAGTCCTTGTTGGGCTCGGAACAACGGTACTTTACTTATTCGATTACAAAGCACACGTATATAGTCTATGTTGGTTTCGGAAAATACATCTCAGTTTACAACTCACCTTCGCTCTAATAATTCTGTCTATGCCCGCCGCGTCCGTGCTACCGTGCACCTCAGTGTTTCCCATTATCTTATCTATCTCTATCTACACTTCCCCTTGGGTTGATAACCCTACACTCGCGTAACTATCTACAACTGGAGCCCACCGCGAGGGGAAGTCAGTAGACGCCCCCTCCCCAACTGTTATTTTTTTTTTCCATCTCAAAACCTCACCTCTTTGACTGCCTGGGAAACACGCTACAAGAAGCCCCAAAACGCCGTCGTTTTCACCACACCCAGCAATTCCCGAGCTGCCAGCCCCCCTTCAGACTTCCTACATCACTGCCTCCGACGGCTGTCCACCGGCCCCATTTTTCAGACCACCAACTCCCGAACATTCACCCAAGATGTACTATTCAGGCCGCAATGACAGCTTTGAGGAGTTCATACAAGAGTTTGAAGCTTACGCAGACGCTCGTGGGCTCACAGACCAACAGCGCGCCAAGGCAATCGTCCACTATGTAGCCCCTTCAATGCACGACTCCTGGAAGTCTCTAGATCCCTTCGACTTCGAATGTGATGAGTGGTCCGAATACCTACAATACCTCACAGACATCTTTGGCAGATCCACACCACGGCATGAGGCTATGAGACAGAGTGTATTCGACTTTGTACAGCGCGAGTCGAGAAGGCACATGCATTGCGAAGGTGATGTGATACGGTATTTCAGGCTGTTTCTAGCCACCAGCAAAAATCTGGTCCTTGCACACCACCTGACTGCAGAAGAACGCGACATTGCATTCTTCCAAGGATTCCACCCCGATGACCGTAGAAAGCTTCTGTGGCACCTCACTTCCAAGGCCCCTTACCAGTCAAACCATCACCCCTTCTTCTACTTCGAAGACGTTTTCACGAGTGCGTGCGCAGCCTTTGCACAGGAGCCGGTTCAGGGCCTCGAGCAGCCACCTGCTGGGCTCAAGCCACTGAACATGTACTTTGGCCTCCAAGTAGTAAGACACGCTCCCACCTCGAATGTTGAGACCGGAACCGGGCACCACGCGCAAAGCGAGCAGCCAAAGCCTGTCCTCATGCCTATCTCCCCACCAACCTCCGACCCTACCCCCACCCCGACCTGCCCAGTCATCCCCTACCCCCATTCCGAACATCCACCTGGACTCGGCTGCCCCGTCGCTTCCTCCCCGCTGTCCCAACAGCTTAATGACCCAGGTGAGAGGGACCCGCAACCACGTCGAGTCGACATGGATGCTGGTCCCCTCATCGGTACGCCATCCGACTCATCACCTACACCTTTGCCGCCGTCGCCGCCATCTGACTCGCCCCCCGCGTTCTCACCCCCGCCCTTGCCTTTGCCTCTCGTACTCCCATCCACCCATTCACCTTCTCCGCCCGACTCGTGTCCTCCACTCTCATCGTCCATGCCTCTGCTTGCCCATTCGCTGCCACCATCCGGCTTGTTGCCTAAGTCCTCACCCCCGCTCCCATTGTTTGTTCGTCCTCCGTTGTCACCTCCGCCTCCCATGCCTTTGCCCACCCATATGCCGCCGCTGACAGATCCATTGCCCGCACCCTTGCACCCACCTCCTTCGCCTGTCCCTGCTCGTTCTCTGTTGCCGTCCGGCTCGGTGCCTACCTCCTCACCCCCGCTTCCATTGTTTGTTCATCCTCTGTCGTCACCTCCACCTCCCAGCCTATTGCTCGCGTCCCCAGAGCAAGTCGTCAACCCCGCGCTTATGTCATACCGCAATCTCTCCCCCTCGCACTCCACCGTTCCCACCGACCTCTGCTCGCTACGTCTCTCTCAGCCTCCTCTCACCTTGCCTATTAGCGCCGCGTCTCCACATTCCCCGCCGCCTCGACCACCCGACGCCACGTCACTGGCATGCAGCCCAGCCGAAACACCCACACTGGAGCAGCAAGGCGAGTTTCAAAACCCCCACCAGCACCAACGCCGTGACCGCCGCTGGCGACGCATCCATCGATCTCAACACCCCCTGATGCCACCTCCGAGTCGTTCGCACGGCCACCCTCACAGCTGCCATTGGCACCTCAACCAAAGAAGACCCCGCCGTCGCCGTCTGAGGCTGCTTTCAAGCACACAGGTCACGGCTGCCGTCACACGACCAAAGCCAACAAAAAGAAGGTGGTTGACCGAGGACGGTCAATTTTTTACCCTGGAGCGGATGTAAGGACATAGTCCTTGTTGGGCTCGGAACAACGGTACTTTACTTATTCGATTACAAAGCACACGTATATAGTCTATGTTGGTTTCGGAAAATACATCTCAGTTTACAACTCACCTTCGCTCTAATAATTCTGTCTACGCCCGCCGCGTCTGTGCTACCGTGCACCTCAGTGTTTCCCATTACAGCAGAATCCAAAACAGGGGGCCCCTTGCGTACGAATGGACAGTAGCTGACCTCCAAATTTGACATGCGGGGTTCACAGTTAAGTATAGTTTGAAATTCTCGGGAAATTTGGTATCTCGCAAATATGTAGTTATTAAATAGTTATCCAGGGTATCAAATAGTTATCTTGTGATGCTGGGACGGCACGTAGCCATGGACCTTGCGAAGTCTGGGGTTATCTCATACTTATCGCCCATTGCGGAGTGTTGTCTCCGTTTTTCCTGTTTTTCCCCTTGAACAAGTTCTGAGATCTGTACTCGATGAGACTTGAATATGACTTGTATACAGTACAGAAAATCTTTATGTACTGCACACTTCCTGCAGCACTGCCGGTGCCACCATCGCCCATTGCTGTCACCCTGGCCTTGCGTCCACGTCATCATCCCATCGTGGTTAGCAGTGCACGCAAATTGTGGTTGCGTTCGGGTCAGGGACTCACCACCGCTGCAGTCGTCATCGTCGTCGGGGTGTACGTGTTCGACAATGACTACAACCGTCACCGCGGTTGTCGTCATTGCCACGGTTGGGGGGAGTAGGCAGCGTCAAAGTAGCGTCAAGCGTTTCCATTGAGCGTGGGAAGTAACCTTTCCCACACCCTTGTAAGCCCTGGCGTATTCCCCTTCTGCACCTTACTGCCCGTGTTGTCGCCAGCCTCATCACCACTGTATCACTTCCCTGCCTCAAACCCCATGAAGAAAAAAAGGTGAGTATTTATTGTATTCCCCTCATGGCTGACGTCTATCTGCAGCACATACCGTCCCATCCCAAGTAGTGTTTGGAAGTCCAGTCTCAAGACTGGAAAAAGACTGAGACTGGACCAGACCTGGACCGATCAGGACCGGAAATTAGTAAGACCGGTGAAGACCGCTAACCGCGGTCCGGTCTCGGTCTTGTCACGTTTTCGAAATCCGTTGGACCGATGAAAGACCGGTCTTGACCGGGCTCAACCGGTCTTTCGGTTCTTTCCATTTTCACTCATTCCGACCTCTTCCTTTCTCTCCCCATCGTCCCATCTCACTAGATCTCGTTTCTCGTCGCTCGTTTTCTATGTCATCAATGATGCCAGCAGCCACTTCGGATCAGCCACGACCACTAGCGCTGACACATGCTGACACAGCGCCGACACATGACCCTCAACCAACATGTCGACTTCGACTGCGTTGTACTGGCCCTCAAACAAGCTAAGTTATTTGTCTCCTTCTCCTTTTACTAACTACAGTGTTTTTTCCTCTCTAGGTTTTTAAATAGGTTCTCACCACCTCACCAGGTGCAAGCTCGTGGTGCCACGACGTTACGACAGCAACACGGCGCTGTGACGCTACGACAGCGATACAGCGCCGTCACGCTATGACACCGACGCTGTGCCGCAGCAACATGGCACCCTAGCGCTGTGACACCGACACGTCGTCCTGGTGCTTTGACACCGACACAGCGCCGTCACGCTACGACACCGACGCAATGCCGCAGCAACACAACGCCATTGTGCTGCGACACCGACACAATGCCATCACCCTACAACGCCGACGCAGCGCCGCAGCAACACGGCGCCATCATGCTATGACACCGACGCGGCGCCGTAACAACATGGCGCCCTGGTGCTGCGACACCGACGCTACGATACCGCCGCAGCAACACTGTGCCATCACGCTATGACACCGAAGCGGCACCGAGGTTCCACGACACCGACTCGGCGCCGCAGCAACATGGTGCTGGTGCTGCGACACCGACACTGGCACCGACGCAGCACCGCAGCAATATGGCACTGCGACACCGACACCGCACCGAGATGCCACGACGACGCGGCGCCGCAGCAACACGGCACCTTGGCGCTTCGACACCGACACAACGCCCCACGCTACCAACAGCGCCACGGCGCCGAGATACCACGATACCGACACGGCGCTGTGGCACGACGATGGGTGTATTAGATTTGGTAGTGTACTATAGTAATAATCACATGTAGCTATTTAGAAGAAAAGAATACAACGACTTGTAGTAGACCGACGACTGGCAGAGCTATAGACCGGTTGTAGACCGGTTGGTGAAGGGACCGGTCTTAACTGGTCCAAAGACCGCAACTCAACCGACAGAGACCGGTCTCACTCGGTCCGGTCCAGTTTTTGTGCTGGGCCGAGAAATTGTGGACCGGTTGCGGTCCCAGTCTTACACGATTAGGTAAAAAAACCGGACTGGACCGGACTTTCAAACACTAATCCCAAGTACCTCAGCCAAAGAAGACGACAACATCATGCTACCATCACCACCACTACCGTCGGGGCAACGCGAGCTATGTGCGCCCCTAACAATGTAGCAGCGACAAGGGTGCGTACCAATGCAAGCTGGAGGATGATGGCTGCAGAACTCTACCAGCGCGGCCTCAGCATGTGTGCTGCCGATGACAACTATGATGGCGAGACGATGATGGCGACGGCAGCAGACATTCCGCCAACGCGGCCGACGGCGACTACGACACCAGGGCGGCGGCAACAATAACAGAGCAAGGAAAAGACGACGGAAGGACAACGACAACTCAGACCGACAGTAGTGACTCGACGACAGCGGGAACTGTGGTGCTGCAGTGGGCTATCCCTTAGAGTACATTGTTCTCTCTTGCTACCCGTGGCAATATATATATTTCTTGACCTTGATGGAGCGTGTGGCAGAAATGTCCCCAGCACCGCTGCGCCCGTGAGCTCGACTTGGAGTCGAAATTTGTCTGCAGATTAGTTATTTTTATTTCTTTAATTACTACGAATAATTTCTCGTGAGAAAATACTTCGGCATGGTTGATAGGACACCCTTTCAGACTCAGTCTGGACGCCTAATGTGACCAAAAGGGGCCCCCTGTTTTGGATTTTGCTGTATCTTATCTATCTCTATCTACACTTCCCCTTGGGTTGATAACCCTACACTCGCGTAACTATCTACACCTCATACAGCAGCGCTACACGCCTTCGGTACAGGCTCCGCGCGACGTTCCGTCACCTTCGACGTTCACTCTAGTGAATCCCTCACCGATCCAGCCCCCGCCGCGGTCGGCCCAGGCATCTCCGCGTGCCTCACAGTCCCTCCCGCACACGCGAGCAGACTCGACCAACAAGGTGCCTGGCGCACTTCTAGCACGCGAAAACCTTTTGGGAGCGTTCCGTTCCACTCGGACGGCAGCGGGATTCGCACCCTATGGCCGTGAGTCGCGCGAACACAAGACCCCCATTGCAAGTTCTGTGGAAGCCCAGAATTCCCTATGGAGGAGTGCGAGGGCACGGAGGATGCGCCTGCTCACATGAAGGAAGGAGCAGAACGCGGCGGCAACGGGCCATCGCATTGCAAGCCGAGAAGGTTCCACGCAAGACGTTTACTGGGGACAGTCAAGATCTCAGTGAAGAACAGCGCTTTAAAGTTTTGGGGTGATAGCACGACAACACCCAACAAGCAACACAACATAAGTGTTTTTCTTTTTTCTCCATCTTTCTCTTCACATGCAGTTTCAACACTGTTTCAACATTCACCGTGTCGGACGGATCTCCGGCCTGCTTTCCTGTGGCGTATGCCCCTCTCTTCTCACTCTCTGTTCCAGGATGTACTCTTAATTTACGAGTCGTAGTCCTACCAATTACTAGTTTTATTATCATGTCCGACCCGATACTGCTGAGCGAAACGAAAGCCGTTCGTTTTCCACACCGAGTAGCTTGGGATCAAGGTATGAAAGGAGGGAGGCACATGAGCCGGTCGGGTTTGTGTACGCGTTGTGTCTGCGTCATAGATTCACAGTTCATGTGCGCGCCTTCGATGGCGCTCTCAAGGTTATCATCTTTTCGGGGGAAATGAGGGAACTTGGGTCATAACATACCTTCTTGGAATGACACTTGCTGTTTTCAGCAGGCGACGGGATGTTTGTACATGGAGGATGGCGTGGTCAAACAAGGACCACGCCATCCTCCATGTAACATCAGGTTTGATGACATACTAGACAGTACACTAGAAAATATTTGATAAGTCACTTCACACCTCTTTTCTACCCATAGAAGATGGTATAAGACGACGCAAAAATTTGCGAGGTAAGCTACGCTTCCCGCTATCACTGTGACTTCGGGTGCTGTGACTCTGACTGTCGGAGTCTACGAAATTCCATTCATCCTCAGCTTCAGAACCCTCTTCTATCGTAGAAATCACCTGGGGTACCCCCCTGTATAGAGGAATTACGCTCGTCGAAGGGGGAAGTAGTCCCCCGGGTTGCCCCAAGCTGTTCAATTGCGCCTGTGTCTGTGCGAGGTTCTGATCCAGTTTCTTGCGGTATTGTTCTGTTGTCAGACCCGTGGATACCGATAACTCCTGCAGGGCCGTGCGATAATAAACTCGAAGAGCTCCATCCTTGGCAGTGGCAGGTTTGACCTTGATCGTATTTAGTGCACCCTTTGTCGTACGTATAGTCAGTCATTGCCACCACGCTCGAACGAGCTAATAAAGTACCTCGAAAGTATTCAATACCGAAAAAAGCGTAAGGAGCACACTGGAAAACTGCCGAAGTGCTAGAGCTCCAGCGGCGGGCGCCTTTAGACCCGTATCATTCGACTTTGCGGTCTTTGGAGAAGAGAAAGCGCCTGACTTGGATAATATATCTTTGAAAGTCCTATTCAATTGGTGCATCGCAGCTATCAGTAGCCATCTAGTATACTAGGAGTCGATGCTTACGCATGCAGGACCTTGCAAGGACCTTCCAGCTCCACGGCACTAACGGCATCTTTGAGGAGAATTTCATGAGCCAACGCAATAAATAATTCGGCACAACAGCGAGTTTCTTCGTCAGTCCGAATTGGTACACGTTTCGAAAAATATCCGTGGACCCCCAATGACTGGAGGAGCACTCTTCCCGCAGGCACAAGACGGGTCTCCGCGTACGGCAACAAGGTGGTACAAAGGAACCGGACCCGCCAAATTAGGGCCTACGTTGGAGAGAAGGAACATTTGTATTCAGAAGGAATTACAAAAGGAGCTAGAAAAAAAATGCACATCGAGTGAGATAGAGGAGTGTTCCGAAGCTGCTGCGACCGGCAGCGGATGTTCACGGCGTGGGTACAAGACATTCTTGCGACTCTTGCGCGAGTTCACCGAGGTGACGGAGTAAGGAAACGACATATCCGAGGACGGCGTAGAAGCTGAGTTCGTCGTTGAATTCGATGGCGACTCTCGTGCAGAGTAGTATGACTGTGATGAGATGTCTGATTGCTGGGGCGAAGTGTAGTATGACTGAAGTGACGAGGTGCCGGACGGCTGAGAGTAGCGCTCAGGTCCAGAAACGTGGGCAGGGAACCACGGGTGCCGTACCGGTCGCGATAGGCCACCAGCACGGTCAGTGTAGGCATTGAAGGGCTGCGGCCTATGCGAAAAATCCATAAGAAAGGGGAAGGGGAGCTGATAGTTGTTGTTAAGTGCAGTTTATATGGGTGCGGCGCAAACATCTGCTATATGCGATGCAGCTTCCATCATGCTGTCTCGTGGCGCACCTGCGCACAGCCTTGGCCTCTCGCACTGCATGGAAATAAAATATCACAGCCTGCGGGGTTTGGGTCGCTAGAAAATCAGTGTAGTGTTACGTAGAGCGCTGAACACAAGACGCACAGCAAGGAATGACCACGATTCTTTCATCCCGGCTAAAAGGGGGGTTTTTTTTCCCGTCTTCATCTCGTCCTAGATGGAAGGACCCACAATCTTGGCAGAAAAAGGGTCTGGGGGATTTATACTGTATGCAAAGCAGAGTTCTCAGTCAGGTACTGTAGGTCTCGAATACCGAGACGACAGAATAACCGAAGGAGACCGAGATGGCGCGTACAGGTCGGGGCAAGCGACTGTCCGATCACCTATAACTCTTATCGAGCACACTTGATTATCTAATTATATATTTTACAAAAGTAATTCAAACGAATTAGACACGGGTAATGCCTCCGGGGGCAGCATACAACTGGTTGACTGTCGCGCACTCTGCGCTACAAGTCCTTGACCATGCGCTCAAATACAGGGCAGTACAAGTACAACTAACTCGCGTACCGACTGCTCGCGTCTTACAGGACCAGCGGCATTCTCACGAAGAGTGTGAGGACAATCAAGGTGTCGACGAACCAGCTTCACCTCCCCAAGCCTTCGCACAGCAGAGCTCCCTTCACCAAGCAAATGAGGCCTGGCTCAGGCAGCTCCAAGTTGCAGCAAACCCGCTGCCATATCTCTCTGGGACGGTGCTAGAAGCCACAACAACCGCATCGTCGGCGACTGGCCTGACACCGCAAGAGTCCAACTCCGTAGTCTTTTCGACCGAAGCAGAAGCCGAGCCTCTTGGTGCCCTCGAGTACAAGGCTGTGGCCGAAACGCTGCAACGACACGATCCTCTGCCCCAGGGGTTACCTGCACAAGACGCACTTCCCACAATTTCTGTGCACCCGGTTAATCGGCTCCAGGAACTCTCTCCCCGTCCCCAGTCAGAACGGCGCCTCCAGTCCTCCAAAGTCCCGTCTTCCCGTATTGGGCGACTATTTCACTATGGGGGTACGCATATATTCGGCTCGTCCCTCTTCTCAGGCTGACGTTCGTCGTCTCAGGCCTTGCAGCGTCACTCGGCTACGGCGCTGCTTCTGAATTCCTCCGCCGCTCAACGACGCCCACCACCAACTCTACCGATCCACCGCCTTCACTCATGATGACAGAGGCGAATCTGACACGCCTCGTGTCGAAACTCACGCGGATGCGTGGTGCAGCGCTGAAAGTTGGGCAGTTCCTCAGCATCCAAGGTTTGCGCGCTCCCCGTTTCCACCCCCCTACTTGGAACTCGAACTGACCTGGGCTTTTCCAGATACGCACGTGCTTCCCCCAGAACTAGACCGCGTCTTTCGCCGCGTGCAAGACAGTGCGCACTACATGCCCAACTGGCAGATGGAGGTCCGCGCGCCGCTCTTTCCCCTCGCCATGATATTATAGACTGACTGGGCGCGTGGGTTGCGTGCAGGGCGTGATGACATCCTCTCTCGGTCCCGCCTGGCGCTCCACTTTCACGGATTTCAATCCGATACCCTTCGCGGCGGCCTCGATCGGGCAGGTCCACCACGCCACGCTCGCAGCACAGGCTTCCCCGACAGGACGTCCCGAACATGTCGCGGTGAAGATCCAATTCCCGAACATCGCCGAGAGCGTGTCGAGCGACCTGGGTTACATCCGCCTGCTGCTGACGGCGGGGCGCCTGCTCCCGCGCGGACTGTTCCTCGATAAAACGCTAACGGTACTTTCACTATTGTACCGGAGGAGTGGAGACTAACTAACGGACGGCGAGAACAGGTCATGAAGGAAGAGCTGGCGGACGAATGCAACTACGTGCGGGAGGCGGCCTGTATGCGCTCTTTCGGAAGCGCGGGGAGGCTTGGCGACGACAAGCGCTTCAAGGTCCCGTGGGTATGGGATGGAAGTACCGACAGAGTGTTGGTCATGGAGCACGTAGGTGGTACCAGTGTCGGTGGGGACGCGGTGCATCGTCTTCCTCAGGAGGACCGTGACGAGGTGCGCTCTACTCCCTGCCCTCCAGTAACTCTTGACCAACGCAACGACCCACGAAGATAGCGGCGCGCGTAATCGAGCTCTGTTTGAAAGAGCTCTTCACCTTCCGCGAGATGCAGACGGATCCTAACTGGTCCAACTTCCTGTGGAATGCGAAAACGCGCCAGGTGAGAGATATTATACATTTTGTTCCAGGTGAAAAAGCACTCAGTTTCCGGGGGCAGGTCGAACTGGTCGATTTTGGTGCGACGCGTAGCTATAGCAATGCGTTCATCGACAACTGGCTGCGCCTGCTCCTCGCCGCGGCAGGGCCAGACCGCGAGGGGTGTTTGCGTTGGAGCCTCGAGCTCGGCTATCTCACTGGCGAGGAAAATGACGTCAGTTTTCACTCAACAAATTTTTCTTCCCTCGTTACGATATCTGACGAGGTGTGTGTGTAGATTATGAACGATGCCCACGTCGAGTCTTTGCAACTGCTCGCGACGCCGTTCCGCAAAGACACACCCCAGCCATTCGCGTTTGGCCCTGGCTCAACGTGGACCGGCATTACGGCCGATATCCGAGAGCGAATACCCCTTATGCTAGATCATCGTCTCACCCCGCCTCCGCGGGAAACGTACTCTCTTAATAGGTGCGTTTACCGAGCTGGTTTCACGAGCTAACTCAGTACTGATCTGTCGTGTTTTGTTTTTGTTTTTTTGGACAAATAGAAAATTAAGTGGCGCATTCCTGCTTGCGTCACGGCTGCGGGCTACTGTGGACTGCAGGAAACTGTGGGATGGTGTCGTTGGGGACTACAAATTCACCACAAATCCATCGTGAAACGTAGAGCGGACGTAGAGCAATATGTACGGTTTGGAGACAAACGGGCTTCAACAATTTTCTATTGTTGAATAGACGGTCTGTAGTAGCAAGATCTATAGGAGATGGGGGGATGGTGCAGCGTGAAAATCGTAATGACTGTTGAAAGTCGTGGTAGATGAGGGTGGAAGTGCTCAAAGCTCCTTTTCGGAAACTTTCTTGGGCGTGTACCGTGTAGAGTAGATCATGTCGGTAAACGGCCTAGATGGGATAAGTCAAGCGCAAAGGAAGACAACGAAAAGTAGCGCACCCCTCGAATCTCAGAGCGATCGTGTATAAAATGTGCACGTACAGTGTCACCAGCAATCCGACAGGGCGTTCATACCTGCAGGCACAGGGACGTCAGCTATTTTATGTCATGCTACATGCGCGCAAGCATAACGCACCACAACGCCGTCGCGGCAAAGCACATCGTGCTGCCGACGTACATGGGGTCACGGAGCACGTTGAACGGGAACCCCTCGACGCGATGGTCCATCAGGATGCCGAAATAGTCGCCGAGGAACGTGCCCGTGACGCCGAGCGCCCACGTCGAACTCACGACAAACGTCTGGCCCGCGACGAAGAGTGCCAGGGGCAAGAGCGTGTCGAGCGGAGCGGGGAGCAGCGGCACGCGTGGCTGCTCTAGGAGCGCGCTCCGGTATCTGTTGGACAGGGATAGGGGAGAGGGCTGAGTCTCGATGCGACGCGACGCGATGAGAAGCGGGGTGAAGATAGGGGATACCGGGAGGGGGGGAACGTACAAATGGTCGCGCAACATCCCTGCGCTGAAAATGCACGCGGCGAGGAAGTAGCAGCCCAGGTAGGCGTTGCCGCCGAAAAGGCGGGTGATGGTCTTGTTGTGATATTCTTGTCCGCCAATCAGTCCGGTCGGCCACAATCAGGGGCGCTACTGGCTTACCATTCCGAGCGACGATGTTCCACGCCGTCGGGTTGAATGCTATCGATGCTAGAGAGAGGAAGAGGGACGCCTTGGATGTGTCGACGAGGGCAAGGAGGGACATGGTCATGAACAAACGGACAACTCACGTCGTAGTTGAGAACAGACCCGAGTAAGTACGTGGCAAACGGAGCCGAGAGTCCGTGACGTTCGGCTAGGCTATCATGCTCGAGATAATACCGTAACTCACTGTCGATCGCATTTTTAGGTTACGTACGTCCATTCCGCGAACGAAATGGAGTACTTGTCTTGTGCATAAATTTCATGTCTAATCCTACCCACCTACGGAGTTGTACATGGTATCGATCCAAAGTATCTAGTGAGACGCCTGACGAATAGGCGGTTGTCTTTTATCGCCTCCATGCCAGCACGGCGATGGCAATTTGGTATTTTGTGGATCATTCAGTTAGGGGACGCTACGACTCTACATCTTCCGCATCTAATTGAATGAAGTCGACGTATCCCACCGGACTGAAACAAAAAGCCGTCAATTCAATTTTGGTTCACCACACGAGAACAGTGGCGGAACGTACGATCCAGAGCGACAGCTAAAGCACCACGACGTGGATCTGGTCTCACGCGGGCGAGGACGGCCCATAGGGTTGTCTGTGATATACGCCGTAAAGTCCGGGCGGGCAGACGTGACGAGGTACACGATAGATGGCATCGGAGGCGCCTGCGCACCGAATCCATGGTGTGGAAATACGGGACCACCACCGAATCCGCCGTGCTGCGGAAACGCCAGTGCGCCAAATCCTGTCGCACGGCCCATGCCGGGTACCGGCGGCGGTGAGGGTTTCCAGTCATCGATTTGGTGGTCGTCAATACGCAGATATCGCGTCACTATTGTTTTGTTTCATTGCATTGGAGGTGAGTGGGTAATGAGGGAACCCTTGCGTACCTAGGACGACGTCCTGCGGCATGATGCCGTGCGTCGAGGCGAGCGTCGCGCCGCGCGCGATGAGGAGGCGCCAGGCCGCGTTGACCGATGCCAGTCCCTTCTCATGATGCGCAAACAGCACCGCGTTCCCCCGCGGCGGCAGCGCGACGGGCCAGCACTCCATCTCGTCGGGGAGAATGAACGGATTCGCGGGCTGGCGCTGTGGCGGCGGCGGCGGGAACGCGCCCGGTCCGCCGGTCCGCACGAGCATCGTGCCATGTGTCTCGCCGACGACCTCCATCGCCTTCCCGTCTTCGAAATCGTTGAGGATGTTACCGAGACGAACGAAGTTGGCAAAGTCGGTCGAACCGCCGGGGATGTACCCGTAGTCGCCTGTCGTGAGGGACCCGACGGGGACGCGGGCCTGCCACGTCTGGTCGTGTCGCGATTGCTGGATGCTGAGTGCCCGCAATGCGCAGAGGGTAATTGGGTTGTCCTCGTCTGCGTCATCGAGAAGGTCTTCCAGTTCGGGGAGAAGAGCAGGGCCTTCTCGTCGCCGCGGGAGCAGAGAATGCAGGAGAGCCTTGAGCTGCTTGTATTTCTGGGCATGGATCATCAGCGTGCGCCATCTGGAAAAACTACGACGCAGCACGGACATTTAGAGACGCCGGGGTCTGAGACGTCCCAGCTTGTAGCGCAGCCTCTTCCGCGTCCATGAGCTCTTTGAGGTACTATGAAGAGGTCTAGCACATTAGTCATGACGAGGCAACGTAGACCCACCTGGAGCGCACGATCTGCAAGCGACTCCTCGAGACCATAACTACGCGCCGTAACCCATCCTTCTCGTGGTGCTGGCAAACCAACGACGATGTTGTTGTCGCTGTCAACGCTATAGGTCGCGTGCTAGAACAAGGTGAGAAGCTCAACACGCAACGGACATAAGAAGCAATTACATCAATAAAGTCCTGAGCTTCGTTCTCACTCAAAGACAGTTGTTGCCGGGCATGTGCAATCGCTGACTGATGGTACGTCAAGGCATGCTAAGGCGAGCAGGAACCCGGCGGACTGACGAAAAATTCCCGGTACTAACAAGGGTCTTAACACTCAAGCCAACATACAAACGGCCTTAGTCGCGCTTACCGTCTTCAATATAAGGCAGGCGCAATCTGCGAGCCCACGCGTCGTCAGAGCAGACCGCATGGCTGAAGCAAGATCGCGGCATTGTACTGCCCCCAGAAGCGATAAGGAACTACACGCTAGACCAGAAATGCAGGTACGTACCGCTAGCGAGCAAAATGAAAGGCGTCTGTGCCTTCCCGTCCGAATAACCGATGAGTTGAGGCAGGTTCTCGTGACTGCCATATCCACGCTTCAGCGACCAATGCGGTTGGGTAACCAGACAAAAGACGAACTGGAGATTTCTCAAAGTCTTGATGTCCCTCACCCATTGCTGAGGCCCACGAATCAATCCGGAGACTCGAAGCAGACGAGGAAATCCACGAACCTTCAGAGCGACATCTTTCTGCCCTTCATACCTCTTTATGGTCGTCTTTTGGCCTCCTGCCTGCGCTTCTGATGTTCCTGCAAACCAACCGACGGCCTTCCGATTTGCCTTGCGGACGATGACGTCTGACTGGTGATATCTACGGAACTGGCTTTGTGTGAGTGAAAAGGTGCTGCGGGACAGGGACAAGCCTTAGCATCGCACCCCAAACTCATCAGTCTCTCCGCTGAGGTCAGAAAGGAAGAGTTCTTCCTCTGTGGGCTCAGGAATGGCAGGTGTTTGTGATTCCGAATCAACAACGAGGGCCTCCGGATCGGCCTCAACAAAAGTAAAAGAAGACTCTGTCGACTCTCTGGAGCATCTGGTGTTCTGGTCCACGAGGTCGAAAGTCGAGACGGTGGATTCAGACATAGACAACTGAGAGGAATGTAGTTCCGGAAATTCGATCGGGCTCGTGACGGTGTCTTCACCAGTGATTCTTAGTGACTTTGTCGAGGAGTCTCCCTTCGTGGAGCCTATGGCGTAGTGTATTTCTATCAACGACGCGAGCTAATCTCGCATATGATCAGTTTTTTCGCGGTTCTACCAGCGTGGGCAGAAGGAATAGACCTCGCACCTGGAACGACATGGCCGCGTCCCTCAATTGCTCCTCGTAATGCAATAGCGCATCCTGTATGCTCGACTTGGCCATGAACCGGCCAATCCACTTCGTCTGCGCGGCCCTGAGCATGAAGTCGCGGATCGACAGCAGCGTGCTATACAAAAACATGCCAGTGGTTATCAGAGAGGGTAACTTTGAAAGGAGAGCTCTCAGTCGCGTTGGACTCACACCTCAAACTCACGGATGTTCTCCAACAACGACTCGGGCGCGTTATCCCACTTTCCCTCCATGCGCTTCCCGAGTGCCGTGAGCAGACGCGCTGCTCTGTGTGCAAGACGAAAACATTCCTGTTGATTGGTTTTGATGTCCTGAAGAGATGTGTGAGTGTATATAAGGGAGAACGCGATACGGTTAGACACATGAACCAAAAAAACTCACGTTGACGATTTGAAGGATGGCGAGGAGGAGTGTCGCCGCCGCCATCGTGGGTGGGAATGGTAACATGACAGAGACATTCGCAGCTATCTGGGAGGACGTCAACATCCAGTCGAGAGCATTGTTGCCGCTGCTGCGTCTAACAGCCCTCAGAGCCATGAAGTTTAGAAATGTGAGAAATGGCAACGGTAAGGCGCTCTTTGCGGAGGCACACTACCGCCAGGGGCGGGAAGTTCAGATCTTCAAATTGCTTCAAGTAGCCAGCGGTTCCTGACCTGAGCACGACCTCCGAGTCAATGCAATGCAGGAGGTTGCGGAACGCCCCCTACAGTAACACTCTTCTACTATCCAGTACGGCTGCACAGGATCATATGGAGCCCGGGAAAACGTTCTCGAATTCGTGCGTAAATTCTGATAGTCCCGGGCCGTCGGTGTCTTTCAGTTACGGTGTCGATCGCTTCCGAGTGTAGCTGAGCTCGCTCAAGAAATGCCCTTGGACAGCACTCAAATCGCCGAATCGCAGGGAGCCCTATCCAAGCTACGTGTTGAGGTGATCGGTATGTACTTAAATACTAACTCGTTGACGCCTCGATGACCGTATGTCCTCTTTATTAGTCCTCCGAGCGCACCATGTTCCACGTATCAATAAACAGTTTAGCCTGAAGAGGCGGTTCTTTGTTACTGTAGTCAATCACGCAACAATAAAGAAGACTCAAAGTGTCCAGATTGATGGACAGACGGTGCACTGGAACCAGAGGCTTGGTGCCCTGTAGGACCTTCCCCTTTCGATATTATTTTTCGGCTAAAAGTTCGGTTCAGTTCTACACAACGTTCTTCACATCTTACACTATGCCTTTATGAAAAGCGGTACTTACACGCTGATGTCGTTATCGGGACACACGAGATACCGATACCAGTTGAATCCCAAAATGGTTTGTCTCTTATTAGACCCCTCGTTGTTCGGCTAGCTGAACGTCTCTGGGGTAGAAGTTCCTGTTGTTCTCGGTAATGGCGATGGGGAAGCCGGAAATTTGACGCAGCCAGTCACGCTCTACTTAACTATCACTGTGTTATCGAACGCTGCCTCTTCAATCTCTCCCAACAACCCTCCCGAAATACCGACCAGAGGAGACGGCTCCCCTGCTGAAGAATATAGTAACCCCTCTATCGTCTCGGACTCCGGAGGACTCACCATCCACAGCCCCGATCATCTGTTACCCTCGTCAGATCCCCTTCCCGTCGAGACTGCCACACCTATGCCAGACGGCCAGGCAGAGATGTCGCCTACCGAGAAGGCTCTGATTGCACTCCATCGCGCCGATGAAGCCAAGAAGCCAGTTGACCGAAAAAAAAAATGGAAGGGAGCCGTTAGTAGAATCAAGTGGGTAATGGATGTTGTAAGCCCGATTGCGGAAGTGCGTGCGATATCCGTTTTGCCTCTCCTCGACTGAGCCGACTTTCACTCTTAGCTCCACCCGTTTGCAAAGATGGCATATGGCATGGTTTCAGCCATCCCCGAGGTGCGTCTGTTTGCGTTGCTGTTGGGAGGAAACACTTACGCAGTTTTATTCGGATCCCAGATACTCCTAGAACAGTATCAACGCGACGACAATGTCCTAGCCCTACTTGGAGCCATGCACGACGCGTTTGATTTTGCGCACCACGAAGACACTTTAAAGTCCATCAAGCCCGACTCTAAGCAGGCCGAAATCCTCACTATGATGTTACGGGATGTCTGTAGCTGCAGCGACTTTATCCAATCGTATGCAGAGGACTCACAGTTCTGTACGTTGCCTCTTCACCTTCTCTATTGACTGGTATGAACACGTGATTCTTAGGGAAGCGTGTGTTGAAAAATACTGTAGGCGGAGGAGTTGCCGAAGATATTGAGGACTTGTCCGCTGCCCTTGTCCAACGTCGAAGGGCTTTCTTGGATCAAGCTACCATCACCACGGAGATAACTGCGTTCCGAATTCTGGACGGCGTAGGAATACTTTCAGCCAAGGTGGACAGGATATCTACTCAGCTAAAGTGGGTGTCAAGTCAAGTTTCGGATGCCGGTACGTAGCCCTGATGATATGTGGGTTTGTGGGGTAATTGATCTGATCATTGTTAATAGAACTGGATGCGAAAATCAGAGAAATCCCATACGGGGCGGGCTCGCGATTTACACCTGACAAGGGCTGTCTTACGGGAACACGTGTGGCCTTCCTGGACTTAATTGTCAATTGGGTGAACGACGCCGCTTCTGAGCGTAGTCTCGTTCTTTTCGGGCAAGCAGGCACGGGGAAGTCATCTATCGCGCACGAGATCGCACGTCGCTTCGACAAAATGCATCGCCTTACGTCTTCCTTTATCTTTTTGCGGAAGGAGCAATCCAAACGCGAGGCCTATCACCTCTTCACAACTCTTTCTCGCGACCTCTCCGACCGCTATCCATCATTCAAAGCCGCGCTTGGAAATGTCATTGAGGACAACTCCTCTCTTCGAGTCGGTACTCGTGACTACCCTACGCTTTTTCAATCCCTTATCCTGGAACCTCTTAAGGATCTGCACATCGTCGGTCCTATTCTTGTTGTAATCGATGCCTTAGACGAGTGCGGGGATGTGACCGGTGAAAACGGGTTACACAAATTTCTCGCTAGAAACCTCTCTAGACTGCCGTCCAACTTCCGTGTGCTAATCACCTCACGGCTGGAGGACGGTATCGGGTCTGCGTTCGTCGGAGCTCCGTCAGTCCGCATCAGACATATGGATGACCTTGGGCTGGCTGCTAGTACACATGCCGATATTCTCACTTTTCTTCAGACGAGGCTTCATTCTGACGAGTTGAATTTTTATTGCGATGCGCTGGCAACAAAGGCAGAGGGATTGTTTCAGTGGGCGGCGGTTGCCTGTGGATACATCCTAGAACCCCCCGAATTCTTTGATTTTAGCAGGATCAAATGCGTAGAGCACCTTTTGAAACCCACGGCGGATCAATGTAGACCAGATCCGTTGGACGAGTTATATGAAGAAGTCCTTACAGGATACTTCAGACACCAGGGAGCGCGGCGTCTATTCCGCTCCGTCGTGGGACAGCTCATTGCCGCATTTGAACCCCTCTCCATCCGATCCCTCATCACTCTACGTCAGCATTCTTCCATTGGTGACGACTCTGATCCCGAGTCTGTTCGTAGGATGCTCTGTCGCCTGAGCTCGTTGCTAGCCAATGTCAATTCATCTGATCAAAACCTTCCCATCCTTCTGCTCCACACATCCTTCCGCGATTTCCTGACAAATGAAGCGAAGAGCGGCGACTTTTACGTTGACCTTCGCCATCCTCATCGTCATTTGGCCCATTCCTGTCTTGGTTTAGTGCTTCACGAGCTCCAGTTTAACATCTGCGGACTCGAATCATCATATCTCGCTAACAACGACGTTCAAGACCTTAAATCGCGCATTGCTGAATACGTCCCACCTGCTCTGTTGTATGCCTGTCGTTTCTGGGACGATCATTTAGAACGTATTGATTTTGAAATCGATCTGTTTGTGCGACTTCGAACGTTTTTTGGAAAGAAATTTCTCTTTTGGCTGGAGGCCCTTAGCGTGACAAGCAACGTAGGTGAGGCTTCGCTAGCGTTGTCGGCTTTGAATATGTGGTTACTGTCTGGTCAAGGCGTGAGTATAATTATTAATTAAAGGAGGAAGGGAAACAACTAATAGCTATGATCGCAACAGGTTTTTCGAACAGAGATAGATAAATTCCGGGAATTCATCAATGATGCTTCTTCATTTGTACGGTATTTTGGGATACCGATGGCAAAGAGTGCTCCACATATCTACCTGTCTGCTTTACCATTTGCGCCAGCTCGTTCTCTTGTCTCTGCACATTATTCCGGCTCATTTCCTCGAATATTACGCGTAGAACGTGGGCGATTGTCTCATTGGCCATCATCGGAGATGGTGCTTTCAAATGCCGGAGGCGGGGTCTATTCCATTGCAATCTCACCAGATGGTCAGTGGATCGTCGCAGGCTCTTCCTATGGCACAATTTGTATGTGGAATGCCATGACGGGAGAGACCACGGCGGGCGCTTTTATTGGACACTGGGATTCAGTCATGTCTGTGGTGTTCTCACCAGATGGTCAGCGCATTGCTTCAGGCTCTGCCGATGAAACAATTCGTGTATGGAACGCCGCGACGGGAGAGACAGAGGCTGGCCCGTTCACTGGACACACATCGACGGTCTGGTCTGTGGCATTCTCGCCAGATGGGCGGCGCATCGTCTCAGGCTCGGAGGACCAAACAATTCGTATCTGGGATGCCACTACGGGAGGGACAGAGGCAGGCCAATTTACCGAACACACGGATTGGGTCGTGTCTATGGCATTCTCGCCAAATGGCCACTACATCGTCTCGGGCTCGGGTGACCACACAGTTCGTGTGTGGAACGCCGCGACGGGAGAAACAGAGGGAGGCCCGTTTACCGGACACGCATCTACAGTCTGGTCTGTGGCATTCTCTCCAGACAGCCAGTGCATCGTCTCGGGCTCGGAGGACCGAACAATTCGTGTGTGGAACGCCGCTACGGGAGAGACGGTAGCAGGCCCGTTTACCGGACACATGGGCTTAGTCTTTTCTGTGGCGTTCTCGCCAGATGGTCAACGCATCGTCTCCGGTTCGGAAGATAAAACGATTCGTGTATGGCACGCCACGACTGGAGCGACAGTGGCAGGCCCACTTACCGGACATACGGAGTCAGTCTGGTCTGTGGCATTCTCGCCGGATGGCCAGCGCATCGTCTCGGGTTCGGAAGATCGAACAGTTCGTGTGTGGAACGCCACTATGAGGGAGACAGGGGCGGACTCATCCACTGGACACGAGTCTTGGGTTTGGTCTGTTGCGTTCTCTCCAGACGGCCAGCGCATTGCCTCAGCCTCGAACGACCGAACAATTCGTGTGTGGAACACCACTACAGGAGGGATAGAGGCAGGCCCGTTTACCGGGCACACAAATTTAGTCCGGTCAGTGGCATTCTCGCCAGATGGCCAACGCATTGTCTCGGGATCGGATGATCGAACGATTCGTGTGTGGGACGCAACTACGGGAGAGACAGTGGCAGGCCCATTTACCGGACAAACGTCTTGGGTCTCGTCTGTGGGATTCTCTCCAGATGGCCAGCGCATCGTCTCAGGCCTGTACGATCACACAATTCGCGTGTTGGACGCTGCTACAGGAGAGACAGTGGCAGGCCCATTTATTGGCCATACGGATCTGGTCGAGTCTGTGGCGTTCTCGCCAGATGGTCAGGGCATTGTCTCGGGATCGGTTGATCGAACGATTCGTGTATGGAACGCCACGACGGGAGAGATGGTGGCGGGCCCACTTACTGACCATACGGAGTTGGTCTGGTCTGTGACATTCTCGCCAGATGGCCAGCGCGTCGTCTCAGGTTCGGACGATGGAACAATTCGTGTGTGGAACGCCACTACGGGAGAGACAGTGGCGGGCCCATTCACTGACTCCGAAGACTCGGGTTCGATCTTGGGTGCGGTTAGGTCTGTGGCATTCTCTCCAGATGGCCAGCACATCGTCTCAGGCAATTACAATGGGGAAATTCGCGTGCGGAACGCCACTACTGGAGAGGTGGTGGAAGGTCCATTCACTGGGCACACAGATCCGATCAGGTCTGTGGCTTTCTCGCCAGATGGTCAGCGTATTGTCTCGGGCTCGGAGGATCGAACTATTCGTGTATGGCTCACCACGATGGGAGAGACGGAGGCAGGTCTATTTATTGGGCGCATGGATCCGGTCGGATCTGTGGAATTCTCGCCAGACGGTCAGTGCATTGTCTCATCAGAAAATAGATCAATTCGTATGTTGAACGTCTTGACAGGACATCCGGAAACTACAGGAATTGTTGACTTCACTGACCACTCTGTGATAAATGAGGAGGGATGGATATGTGGTAATAATGGTGAACTCCTAATGTGGATCCCACCGCTTCATAGGAAAAATCTTCACCGCCCAAGTAATATCTGGGTTGCCGGCGAATACGAAACCCGCGTAGATCTTTCTACTTTTGCACATGGGAGGAATTGGACTACCTGTATTAACACTTAGATGGAAATACTATAACGACCTGTGGTTTTCTTTAGGCGGTCTGAACTCTGAAGTGTAATGTGATATGCTAGATGAAGGTTCGTTGATGTAGGTTGGCAAGTCGAGGCGATTGAAGTACACGGGAGGCCGTTCGGATGCCCACTCTTCTATATCGTAAAGCGCCGTCGCTGTTACAGATATTCTCGAAGCCGTTGACGGCACGCGCGAGGTGACTGGTGAGCGGGACGAATTGGAGCAGGCCCACCTAGCGCTCCCCGAGCGGAGGCACGCCAAGAAAGTAACCACTTGGTCTGACTTGGTCTGTTACCGGTGACCCGGTCCGCCGGGCCGTCTACTCGCACCCGGTATATCCTGTCTGGTCATCCACTGGCAAGTCAATCGTGGACATCCCCCCGATGAGCAGCTCCGGCTCATGCTATCCCAACACCATCAGACGTATAGCAACAGCAAGTCCATTCCATGGACACGCGGAACTGCTCCGCGATCTCCCATGACTCCTTGTTCGCCCTCGTCATGTCTTGTGTAATGCCACCCGGCCTGAGCTCGACGACGACGTACTCGCCGAAGCAGCCTTCCGTCACGGGGAGCGTCATGTCTCGTCGAGCGCACCCATTATACCGTTCTCCCTGTGATAAAAGGAGGCATCAGCCGACCTCCACGTCCACGACGATGTGCACGTACAACATCCAGTACAGCCCATAGTCTGCCATTTCAAGGCCCTTCGGGTTCACCTCCTTGTTGAGGACCTTATAAAAACCCGGCACAAAGTATACATCGAGGTACCGATGGTCGAATATGGCAAAGCTGGGAACGCGTACGATGAACTGAAGTAGTTGAGGTGCTCCGGGTTCGCGCCCGAGGTTTTGCTGTTCTAAAGCGTATAGTTGTCGTGCTCCGAGTGCTGAACAGGTCGTAGCTCGCATTGAACATCTCGTGTGTGAGTAAGAACCACTCACGGGAGACATTGCCATTTGCCATGGTCGAGCCACCCCCGAACTTGACCACGAGCCGCTGACGGAGGCTCTGTGACCGGTGATCCATGATCGTCGCGAATTTGTCCTCGAATACCCACCTGCGGCACACGCGCACGTCGAACTTGGCGTTGGCAATCTGGTTGGCTTCGGGAGTAGACGATCTTCCGCCAGTACGAGTCGCGCTTGTGCTGCGGCGCGTCCGCATCGTCGATGGAACCTGTCGTTTGCGTGCTGTGGTACACAGAGTAGACAGAGCGGCACGGTTCGTGAGCGTGGTTGTCGCCCCCGAGGGTCATTCTACGTTGTCATACGCGTGCGATGGTCGACGAAATAAGGACGACTCCGGGTGTGCGGTTCCTCCCATTCGAGGGCAAGCGAATGTCGGCATAGGCGTCGTCTGAGTTGCTTGTGTTCGGAGGCGATGGGGTCAGGAATAGGTGCCGGCAGATTGAGCGCTGTCACGGTGCTGCGGCCTGGTAGCGTGTTGTTGATGCTACCTGCGGAAGTCGGCGAAGGGGATATAGTACGCGGACATTATTGAGGCTTAATATTGACTGGGAAATATCAAGTTGTTGGGGGGGGAAACTGCTACGAGAGGAATCTTGCGAATGAGTTTGAGAGTAGGTAGCGTGACTGTACCTATGCCCTTGAAGCTTGACCTTCTTCGCGACCCGTTTACACTCAAAACATACGCCATCAACGGGAACATCTGCAAGCCTGCCTCGTGCCCTCGCCGCCACGCTGGTACAGCAGTGGGCGGCCTGCGGTGAGATAGGCCTAGTCGGGCCCAATGACACGATGCGGCCCCATCTTACCAAAAGGCACATTTCCTTTTCTGTAGCCACAATAACACAAAGGGCCAACTCTAGCTTGTACATATTTGAACAAATGGGACAAAAAGCTACTAATACACACAAAGTGTAGACCCGTAGACGCTCTGTATCATGGTTGAGTGGAAGAATATTTTCGCAAGGATAGATCCATTTCCTCACCTTTTCTCCCCTACATGAGCTTGAATGAGGCTCGTTACTCATTTTTCTCCGCAATGGCGCCGGCGCCATACTCGAGTAGAATCTGCACGATCTTGGGCCTCCCGAGTAATAACGCCAGATGCAATGCGTTTGCCTGGTCATTGTCCGGTGCGTCTGCATCCATGCCGCGCTCCAGTAACAACTTTGCAGTCTCGACGCCATGGTCTTCATCGACATATTCACCTTGTGACACCAAGTGCAAGGGGGTCTGGCCCCGGTCGTTCGTCGCGTCGGCATTCGCGCCATGGTCGAGGAGTACCTCTACTATCTCGAATCTCCCGTGGTATGATGCCAGATGCAACGGGGTTAGGTGGTCGGTATCTTGTGCGTTCGCGTTGGCGCCCCGCCTCAGTAGTAGCCGAGTAAGAGCAACTTGGGAGTCGTGGTTTATACCTGACACTAGGTGCAGTGGGGTCTGGCCCCGGTCGTCCTCCGCATTGACATTTGCGTCATGGTCAAGGAGCACCCATACCATCTCTAACCTTCCATTGTATGACGCGATATGTAACGGGGTGTTGAGGAACGTATCTCGAGCGTTCACGTCGGCGCCGCGCTTTAGCAATAGCAGTGCGAGATCGGGTCCGTCTTGGGACACCTGGGGGTCACGGTCGCATGCTATGTGCAGCGGCGTTTGGCCCCCTTCGTTCTTCTCGTTGGCGTTCGCACCGTGGTCGAGAAGCACCCGTACCATCTCGACCTTCGCGTGGAAGACGGCGAAAAATAAGGGTGCGATGTGATCCTTATCTCGCACATCGACGTCAGCACCGTGCGTCAGCAATAGCCGTGCGAGGGCGAGACCATCTTGGGCGTCGTGGTTCCTTTCTAATACTAGTTGTAATGGGGTCTGGCCCCAGTTGTTCTGCGCGTCGGCATTTGCACTGTGGTCTAGAAGGACCCGTACCATCTCGAGCTTTCCGAGATAGCACGCGACATGTAGCGGAGTGGCGTGGTCATTATCTTGTGCGTTCACATCTGCGCCACGCTCTATTAACTGCAGAGCAAGAGCGAAAGCATCTTGCGAATTGCAATGGCCTTCCAATACTATGTGCAATGGCTTCTGTCCGCGTTCGTTCTCCGCATTAGCATTTGCGCCGTGCTCGAGAAGTAACCGTGCAAGTTCTATCCTCCCATGGTAGGATGCGAAATGCAGCAGGGTGCTGTGGTCCTTGTATCGTGCATCCACGTCGGCGCCGTGGTCGAGGAGTAGCAGTGCAAGATCGAAAGTATCTTTGAAGTCGCAATTCTTTTCTAAGACTAGGTGCAACGGAGTCAGGCCTCGATGGTTCTTCATGTTGACGCTTGCACCACGGTCGAGGAGTGCCCGGGCGATTTCGACTCTCCCATGATAGGACGCGAAGTGTAACGGGGTTTCATGCTCCATGTCTCGTGCGTTAATATCGGCGCCTTTCTCCAGTAATAACTGCACAAGATTGCGACGATTATGTTCGCGCTGAGAAACCTCTCGCCTCGACACCAAGTGTAACGGAGTCTGGCCCTTATTATTTCGAGAATCGATGTCTGCATTTTGTTCCAGTAGGATCTGCGCTACCTCGAGTGCACCGATATCTGCTGCCAGATGTAGGGGAGTACCGAGATCATCCTGCCGAGCGTTCACATCAGCGCCGTGTTCGAGTAGGAACTGCACTGCCTCGACAGCGGCGTGATGGGACCATAGGATGGCGTTGTGCAGTGGAGTCTGATTTCTCATTCCTCGGACATCAACATCCCCACCGTGCTTGAGTAAATTTTTCGCAACCCGAATGTGTCTTCCGCGTAGGGCTGCAAGTAGTGGAGACTGATATCTGCCACCGATGGCGTTTAAATGCTTCGGGTGCTTGCAGGCGAGGTGTTCAACTAGGTCATGGAACCCACAAAGCGACGAATAGTACAAAGGATTAGGACTCTTCGAGGGTGATTGCGACCCCCAATATATCGGTGGGTCTATATTGTGTATCCGAACCCATGCCGCAAAATGTGGTTTGTCCAGGTCAAAGAGTGACACCATCCCGTCCTTCACGTGTGATGCGACGTCCTCGAATTGGGCATGCGCGACCCAGTGTTGAGCTGCGTATTTGGCTAGAGGGAAACCCTTGGAAGCCTCATCGTCGACATGATCATCCAAATGGAGAAGAAATCCGAGACAGGCTCGCGCAAGAATGATATGTGCGGGTTTGGGGAGAACGTGATACCGAGAGATGTCTTCGGTTGACGTTGCGAGGCGATTCGACGTCAAGAATTCTTTAACGGAGAAGTGGGAAAACTGGACGACCTGAGAGCCGTTATTGTCCACGATAGCGATCAAACTTGAGCACGTAGACAGGACGGCCTGTTCTTGGTCTTTCCACCGCCAATCCGCGTGGAACTCCGGGATGTCTTCCTCGGCCACGTCAAAGTCAAACGCAAGAATTTCAGCGAGTTCCTCGACACGAAGCGGCCTCATGGCGACGGTGAGGCAATGAAGGAGACGACGGGCGTGTTCTTGATTATTCTCGTTGATATCCTTCAACACGCGTTCATACGTCTCGTCCAAGCTCTTGGGTAATTCGTCAAGAACCCGTCGCACATTTCGCGAAAATGTGTGCCGCAACACCTCTAGCTGGCAAAAGACCCATCGGAACCTGTGTGATTAATGATGAGATAATTTATCCAGATGCAAGGAGCAACGTCCTTACATTCCATCCGCTTTTTCAGACAGCAACTCGACAGCCAGTTTCTTATCCTCGTCCCGCAATCTCTGCAACTTCCTGTCCGAGTACATAACGGAGCTCACGTAGTCAGAAATATCCTTCTTTTGACCACTTTCGTCATGAAGCGAAACAGCGTTAGAGGCGAGTGGCTCGAGTCTTGTCTTAATGTCAATCTCCGGGCGGCTGGTTACGCATATATGTAAATTAGGAAGGTGCTGGCGAACGAGGCCCTCCACAAGGTCAAGTAACGCCTCTCGTTGTGTCGGCATCCCTGATAGGTCAGGACACTCGTCGAGTGCGTCAATGATAATGTAAACCGGGTGTTCGGCTGCGACTCTGAGCATCTTCTTTAGACAGCTTATCAACACGCCATTGCTGGGCTGTTGCGTGCCGTTCCCGTGCTCGAAATAAACGCGGGAAAGTACGTCACAACAAGAGGTCGAGTGTGCAGAAAGCTGGATGAGCAGCGAGGTGACAAAGTTGCGAACATTCTGCTTGTCCTTGTCCCGAAAATCGAAGTAAAAGTATGCCAACGAAGCTGGTCTGGTCTTGCGAAATTCCATAATGTGTTGTATTATTGCAGAACTTGTAGTCAATCAGTCACGGTTGTTAGCGATATTGGCCGGGAAGGGACTAACCAAAGGACGCTCTTCCCAGACCCCGCTGCGGGACACCATTAATAATTTACGAAGGGAGGAAAACGGGAACGTACGCTTTCCATGGATCCATAAGAGGGAGCCGATTGACATCCAGTCCATGAACATGTTGCCTTCAAAGAACCACGTGGCTGTCCTCTCGTGGAAGGCCTCGCATGCGATGTTGTGATTCGTTGACGGGTCCGGTGGAGAGAACCATTTTCGAACGCTCTGCCGTGTTTGCTCCCCTGCGACAATTTCAGTCTCCACGACGGTGGCAATAGTAGGGGATCACGGACATTTTACTTCGTCTGTATAGTCTGCTATCTGCTGTACACTTATCCGGACCGTCTCCACATCTAGGCAAATCGAGTTAGTGAGACGTAAACGCTCCGTCGATAGGGTTGCACACCGTCTTTGAGGCCACTGGTGTCCCTCAAAACCTGAGCTGTCGCCATCCGATGCTCCTCTTGTATCAGGTTTTCCAACCTTTTGAGCGCATCCTCAATGTCCGTCCTTCCCACGAGCTTTTTGAAGTACGTTTCTGAAAACGGTGTGAGAGGTCCTAATGATAAATACGTCTCTCAGAAATGACTCACTTGTTCTACTTTGTTCCATCTCCTTCGTTGCGATGGAGAGGATACACAGTACCTCGACGACGACCTTTACCAGCACCTCAGCCAATTCAATTGCCGGAGAGTTTTGAATATAGACGCTAAAGCGCCTGAAGAAGTCCCCGATGCGCTCAAAGAGGCCGACAAGCACATCATGGCTTTCTCTGACGTCCTTTGCCACCTGACAACTCTAGAATTAACAGTGCACACAACAAGGGACATGGGGAATACGAGATACGGACAGAGAGGAGGACACCAATTCCAACAAAGATTGCTTTTGCAGGGGGGAACGCCTACAAAATAACGTCACAACGCACTTCAAGTCGCCATGAATTTAAGCCCCGAGACGCACCAGGCCAATACTCTCGCTAAAAGTCGCGGAAAGCGCGTTGAAGACATGTACCGACGAACCGATCCATTTCATTAACCTGTGATCACCTCTCCTAAATTGCTCAAACGCATTGGCGTGATGTTGAAGTATAGTCAGGATGTCATCAACGGAGGCACAGCGTCCCAGATCAGCGGTGAGCGGTTGACCCAGAAGGTCTTTGCCAGTCTTCTTATTGTACTCGCTCAATGCGGCATCAAGGATGGATACGAAGTCCGAGGACGAGGAAGATGTTTTGGGGGATGAAGACATGTACCAACAACGGGAGATCTGTCGTGATGATTACTGCTTGGAAAGAGTACGAGTCCTGGGAATTATGGCACTGCCTCATGCGTCATGCCTCGTGTAACTCACGACAGGAGCGCCCGAGAGTAGCGCTCAGTGTGGCGCTTATTCAATATTCGACGCAGCTACAGTAATAAACCTGCGACGCATATGACATTGCGATATTTCGCTTCGACGACTGACAAAGCATCCGAGTCCGACCAAGCTGCGACCGTGACGGGAAACAAGTCGCAACGAACGTCCAGGTTGAGGTCCGAGTCAGAGTTACGGCGATGCGAGCGCGGACCTCGGAACTGGGACGGGCCGGATGCGGACCGATTCCACACCGCCAGGGCGCTTATATCGTCCCGCTTTCAGCTCCACTTCCAGTGGTACAGTATCATGCGTATTATGATACCCATGTGAATACAGTACAGATGGCTACCTGTCTTTCTTGACTTGTACTTATACCTGCATAGTTTACTGCATACACCTCAGCGATCGCGATTCCTGAGTTCTGTGACTTCTGTCTGTCTAGGGTGTCTCCCATGCCTCTGCACATTGTTTGCCACTTGCATGTGAGCTTTGTTCCCTGTCGTGGACTCCGTAACCTGCTAAATATACTACTCAGGCCCCAACGCCAACATTTTTTTGGTTACGTTTCCCCTTGCGTTTCCCTTGACGTTTCCTACTTCAATGGCTACCACTACGATTGTGACATTTTCATTTTCGCACAGGAATTATTGGAGCACGGCGCAGATGTGAACTCACAAGACAAAATACCAATACTCCTGACATTTGAATGCAAGGCTTTCATCACACGTTTTCTTGAGCGTAGATCAAGGCGCAGAGCAGGGATAGTTGAACTGTAAGACCTCGGAGCCGCGGACTTTGATTTGCGGCTCGTGGCATGCCTCCAGTCACGTGATAAATGATCTCATATTTGACTCCCCGATTGCCTTTCTGGGTTTACTCCACACCCTTGCACTCGCACTGCGACCACACCCCCCAGTTGTGTCTTACCGCGGATTTGTCTTTTTCTTTTATTTCCTGCATTTTATATCCTGCTGTGTGTCCAGTAGAATATAGATGCAGATTGGAATAAAAAGGAAAGCCTGCAGATGGCGCTCGCTGGTTCGGCCTCCGCTCCGAGTCCCGTCTCCATTTCAAGTTCCCGACCCGACAAACTCAGCAAGATCCGCTCACCCAATGGCGCCTAGCCCTACCAACTTGCGGGTGCCGTTATCGCGTCCTTCCTCGTCAAGTTCCTGGTTGTTTTCTCGGTAGTGTAAGGCCTAACGTTCTCATCATCATCCGTCTCATGCCATTTTATCATTCGAGTCCGGAGAGCAGATCCAATTCTTCTGATGTGGTGCGTCGGAGAGCGATCGTGTTATGTATGGGTCGCCCTCATCGCGTCGTGTCGATCTTGGCGTAATCGGATCCAGGTGGCAACACATAATATTACTTTAGAGCCTTACTGTATCCGATGTTGTGGTTCTATAATACAGTATAGGATAAAATCGTATGGTTTACCGGTTCACTTTTTTGACCACCGAATTCATTCCATTGACCTCAATGATTTGAGGCGTCATCGCGTCATCTGGCGGCTATTGTGCCTCGTGGTCACCTCGTGTCACGTCGTCGAACATTCAACAATTATTGTACTGAACAACCCGTCGATCTCGTATGCCTTTCTTGTTCGGAACGCCCGGTACGTGTCAACGTACAAACTACTGCCCGCTTTATAAGGCCTCAGGCAATGCGATGCCAATAGCCCATGCCAGCGAACCCCAGTCTCATCAGACAGACGGTCAGTCGCGGCCCAAGCAGCTCTCTACGATTCGCCTGTCTTTCTTTCCGAGGGGCTCTCTCTGGTGTAGCAGCCCACCAGCCCCACCCCGATAAGCTGACGCCATAGATACAGGCTCGAAGCCGACGCCCGCCCACCACGATAACTCCCAACTACCAGACCAGCCTGATACCAATGCGACCATTGCCCTCGCGTTTCTTCTCGGTTCCGCGACCACACTTGGTACATACGCCATCTACCGCCGCTTCTTCACGCGCCTCGCGAGCGCCGAGTGGGTCACCCCCAGCATGCTAAAACGTAGGCCTTGGGTCACAGGCGTCGTAACCAGGTGCGTCGCGAGCCCCATGCCTTCCCTACTGCGCCCTCGGCGACTAAACTGACCCATTGGCGCGTATTTATCAATTTTTGTTGGCGCACAGGGTGGGTGATGGGGACAACTTTCGTCTCTATCACACCCCGGGCTTTGGCTGGCGTGGGCCGCTCAAGTTCAGGCACATACCCAGACATTCTCGAGGTGCGCGCACAGCCGCGACGGACGCTGACGATGGATCATCCCTAACCCAATCCGCATCGCGCCGCGATGACCCAACGCAGAATTAGTCGGGAAGACGATCCACATCCGCATGGCGGCGGTCGACGCTCCCGAGGTGAGCGCGAGCGCCCGCGCGCACCCGCGTTCAATAACTTTGACCACCTCACCCGCAGCGCTCGCATTTCGGGAAGCCGGCGCAGGCGCACTCCGATGAGGCGCTCGCGTGGCTCAAGGAGCAGGTCCACGGCCGGCGGATCAAGTGCCAGCTCTTCCAGCGCGACCAGTACGGGCGCATCGTCGCGCTCCCGCTCCTCCCGCGCCGCTGGTGGTGGTGGCCGCGTCTCGGCGCGGCGCGCAACCTGCCCCTCGAGATGGTCCGCGCGGGGTGGGGCGTCGTGTACACGGGCAAGGGCGCGCAGTACGGCGGCTGGGGCCAGGACGTGTACCTCGCGGCACAGGCAGAAGCGCAGTATGTGTTTGTTGTTTGCTCCTATTTGCTCTCTCTGACTGGTGGAAAGGGCGGCGAGGAGGGGTATTTGGAATGCTGGCACGGAGATCGAGACACCTGCAGAGTACAAGAAACGGTATCGTGCTGAACAAGAGGCGGAAGAGGCGGAGACGGAACTGGAAGAGTTTGAACCTGAACCTGAACCAAAGGGCATCCTCGACAGGATATTTAGACGAGGGAAATCGGGTGGGGTCAACCCCAAGGTTTGAAGAAAATCCCTGTTTTCGTTGCTAGTACATTCGTGGTGAACACGGTAGTACTAACCATACAATAGCGAGGTAGCAAATATCCGATTGTAGTATAAAGTAGCAAAGACCATACGAGTAGGTTTGTGGACGATTAAACTGAAGCGGTGCACAGAAATGCCGGGATCAACCGTCGTCTGCGCCCTCATTCTGTTGAGGAGCTTCGGGGGCTCTCTGCTGCTGAGGCAGCATACCGAAGAGCTAAGAAAGGGCAATAATGAATAGGCGAGATATACGAGTGAAGGACGAAGGAACCCACTGCTTTGATCTCTCTGACACTGAGCTTGTGTAGCTTCACTCCTGTACCCTCGCCGAGCGCCGCATCAGCCAACCCTAGAAAAGACGTCAATACCCTTATTGCAGGGGCAGCAATCGGACCACGGCGTACCCATCTTGACGTCCTGCAGTCGCAACATACGCTCCTCGATGGTTTCTTCTACAACAAGGCGCTTCACAAACACGTCCTTCTCTTGCCCAAGACGATGGACGCGATCGTACGCCTGCGATTCCGCCGCATAGTTCCACGAGAGGTCCATGCTGCATGACATTTCGCGTGTCAATTGGGGCCCCGGTCGCGTAAGAAAACCAAGTACGAAAGTACACGCACTTGACGACCCGGTTCGCGATGGTAAGGTTGAGTCCGACGCCGCCGCACTTGGTGCTGATCAAGATGACTTTAGGCCCACCGATCCTGCGGAACCCAGCGAGAGCCGCCTCGCGAGCCTCGCTCCTCATCTTCCCATCGTACCGCAAGTTCTGGATGCCGTTTCTCGCCAATAGCGTCTCGATCAAGTCCAGCATCGACGTCCCTGTTTAATATTAGTCACAGTGCCCAACCTCCGAGAGAAGATTTTGTCACATTGGGAGTATACGATCGTCTTGTCGCCGGCACCCTCTGCGATCTGAAGTTGCTCTACTAGCGCGTTCATCTTGGCGCTCGGCTCCAAGTCGTCGTCGCCCCGGCGCCAGGTGGCAACTGTGCGTTGACTGGGCTTCGCAACCTCTTTGCGGGCAGCAGGCTGCTTGCCTTTCTTTTGTGACGAAGACTCCTCGGATTTTTTCTCGGGTTTGACTTCGCTGCTTTCGTCATCATCAGAGGCGTTGGAAGCGCTTGACATTCGAGGTTTCTCCTACGATAGACAATAAAGTCAACACAATTATCATCACCTGCCCTCCTCAGAAGCTCACGTCTTTGGGGGAACCCTTTGCTTTGCCTTCAGGCCAGGTTAGTCCTCACAATTGCTTGGAGACACAACCAACGGCGCACGGCGCACCTTCCTGTTTTGTACCAGCCAAGATTTGTGAAAAATCAGGCAATTCCTCATCCGAACTCAGTTCGCATATTTCTAGCTTCGCCTGTACGGCGGGCTTTGGCATCGGAATTGGCTTCTTTTCCTGTTTGACTAGCTTTCTTTCCCGTACAAGACGCGAGCGCTCCTTTTCGGCACGAGCAAATGCGCGCAATTCCTCGTGCGAAGGCTCAAAAGCAATAGAAAGGAAGATAGAGTTGGGAGTGATGTCGTTCATTTTCTTGCACACCGGGCCTACACACTCAGAGTGAGTAACTAACGGTGGAAGAGGAGAAGAACGTACAGGGGCGGAAACCTTTGGCTGCCGCTTCCTCAAACGTCTTCTCCGCAAAATTGTTCTGCCGTTCATCCCCATAGCCGAAGATTCCATCATGGACAATCGCAGACTGACCCATGTCTTCCAAGCAATCTGTCGCGCGCCAAGTAAACAACGGTGATTCGTGCATGATAAATAGCGCGCTCAGTCTCACCTGCGCAGACTTCGTGCCCACATTTCAAAACCCTACCATTGTTTTCGTAGACTGCGCACGGGAGGTTTAGCGGGAACCAGAAACGAGTAACCGGGGTGCTCGCGTACTCTCGTGACACACGGGGCACATAGTATCCTCTTCGTCCGCACCATTCGTGAAGTCAAGCTCGATCGCTCGCGCGCGATCCAGTGCCCTGCCGGGTAGTATAGATCATATGAGTCGACAACCGTCGCGCGGATGCGAGGTGCTTACCTTTTCTTTATCCGCACAACCCACTCGGATCCCATCACTCTCCTCGCACGTGCAAGCTCCTTTTCGCTCTCACCGCTCATCAGTAAGGTTGGGTCATCGCCTTCCTCTGCTCGGATCTTCGTTTTAAAAGGCGGCAATAAAATGAATCCGTCAGGAACGGGTCAGAAGAAGAGACGGCGTGCTCACGAGAGTGAGATGTGGGTGGCAGCACAGCTGTCGCAGGCGCAAAATCATCACCAGCACCGCGGAATGGCTGCACACCCAGAAATAAGCGAGAGGAAGGAGAAGAAAACAGGGAATTTACTTTTGAATAATTGTCCCTTCGCGAATGAACTTGTTTACCCGGACTTTCGCCTGCTTCTCAAAGTCGTCATATATCTACAGAGCAGGTCAGCTTGGAGTCCTGTATATCTAGGAATAGTGATCGCACCTCGCGCTCCTCGGGAGAGAACTGCAATGTCTCCAATTCAACGATCTTAGGTGGGAGCGTAAGCAACGGCTTTCCCTCGAGCTTCGAATCCTTGGTCCGTCGCAACAAGATGGGCTTCAGAATACTCTGTGCGCGTGCGCCTGCCAGCGGCGCGTCGTGAACTTGCACCTTGGTCTAAGAGGCATTTAGACGTGAGATTAGCCTCGTCACGGACGTATGTTCCAAGTGGAGACGTACAATGTGTTCGTGAAACGATTGCCAGTCATTCCACGGACGGAAACGACCAAAGCGAATCAGCCCGTAAAGATCCACCCTATCATCGGGTCACTTTCGGCTATCCATGTGCGCTAATTGAATACACACAGTGAATTTGTGACCGGCGTCCCAGTTAACATCCAACGGTATTTGGCACGAAGTTGAGCAACCACCTTGCTGGCTCGTGTGGTTCTATATAACCAACATAAGACTAGTCGACGGATACGAAAAGTAAATTAACACGCACCGGTTACGAATGAATTGTGCCTCGTCAAGCACAACGCGGTACCATTTCATACGTGCCAGCAGACCACTGTGGTGGGATTCAGTCGTGACGTGGGGACATATAGGCGATGAAAAATAACCCGTGTTCTGATAGCCATTCGATTTCGTCCTCCGGGTCAACATTAGGGTCTTTAATGACAAAGTCCTGGACGAGGGTGTGATACGTCGTGATGATGATCTACCAATCCGCACGATGAGATAAGCACTAGGCGAAGACAATCGTAAAAAGAAGAACGCTACGTCTTTTTCTCGTAATGCGGATAATTTCTTGAGTTTCGTCTTTCCGTGATGGATATGCGCAGTGAAGATCCCGTTCGTCTTCGATTCTAGTTCTTCCTTCCACTACGTAAACCGTAAATCAAAAGACGCATACCGTCACATAATATGATGTCATACTTGGTGCAATAATGCAGCTGGAACGACGATGAGGACTGTGCGGTAATTTTCATTGGGTCCGGGAGTATTTTTGGCCATAGTGGCAATCATCTGAACGGTTTTACCTATATGGGGCCATCAGAACACGCGGGTGTCCTCCACAGGATGCAAACAAACCAAGTCCCATATCGTCGCTACGGTTCAAAGCTCAGACAGTCAGACAGAGACGCAACAAATGGGTACGAACGCCAAAATCCCGCCCCTGTACGCCGTCTCTTTCTCTTGCATCAACATCCTAGAACGGCAATCTAGCTCTTCTCTCGATGCGGTGCGGAGTCTTACCAACTGACGCCGATAATTTGATGTGGGATAAGGCGGACCTCCATCCCTGGAATGAGGTCCTTCGCACTGAAAGGACGCGTGGTATCAGTAGAGAGAAGGTATAAGACTTTGTTGCACGGACTTCTTCAGGCCTAGGTACTTCATTCCGTCCTTGACTTGCATGTCCTGACCCAGATTGTCGATGGACCTCGAGACAAACTCCGCCAACCTAAGTCAACGTTTTAACATTTTTACGATTGGTCAGAAGGTACACATGCCGTTGGTCTTGATCATCCCCTCCAAAATCTAGTCTGGTCAATGGGCCGTCCACTTCATCCCTGACAACGAACTCGGCATCCAGGGGATTTTCCGACGAGCTAGCCCTAAACATAGATGTAATGAGAGACTGCGTCTCACGAGCAGCACGTTCCTCGGGTGAGAGAATTGGGTCAGTGACCGCCGCATCTAATCTATGTTATGACGACAGAGTGTGTCAAATTTGACGAAAGTTACGTACTTGGAGACTGAGTATTCGCAAGGAGGCCTGAAGGCAGCTCTCTGAGGTCAGTACGTGGCACTCGGGGTGCTTGACGCTTGTTCAGGGGTGCTACTAGTGAACCAGTGTATCCGGCACCTCGCCTACGCTTGTCGCCGGTTTTCTGTGATTGTAGGAGAGACTGAACTGGCGAAGGGGACGGTTCATCCTCCGCGTCGGAAAGAGTGAGATCGAGGGCTGCAAGGACACGCGACTTTGAGGGCCCTTGTCCTGCCATGATCAATGTAGAGGAGAAAGCAGCGGAGAATTGTAGACGCCGCGCAGGACGGAACGGACCTGTCGCGTCCCAATTCGGCGCGTCTGTTCCCGTGGCATCGCTTACTCACGATTGCCTTACCTTAATAGGCAACCGACTAGTTGTGGTCCTAGCCTCGTTCTTGGTTCCTAGCATCGGATCTTATCTCCCGTTCTTACGTGGTCACTCGTCGGCGAAACAGGTCCATTTATTATATCTAAGCGGAATATTGATCTGTTAGTCATTTCTAGCACCCCTACCAACATACTTCCTGGGAAGCAGCGAGGGCGAAGTTCACGTCCAAGTGGTCGCCTATTAGTCTGCCTCAATTCCGTATGATGCTCTACCACCAAGTCTGTGTCGGGACCTTACATGCCGGCCTCATGAGTTTAGGCCATGAGCTCTTCGGTTCTAGCCACGACGAAACCGTCGAATTTCCTCCACCCGAACACAGGCATAACGAGGCTTGTACCCTAATCCGCAGCCGCCGCTAAATACCCCTGAAAAACGTGTGAACATAGCACATCAAGAACAGTGCTCGACTCACCTCCCGATCTCCCAGAAACTCGCCATATGCCAATGCGATGGCGATCCAAAACCCAAGATCGACCCCAAGCTTCCCAACTTCGTCGATGTGTACCTCGAAGACACCCGTTGATGAACCGACGGAGAACACGGGCGTAGTGTCGTGGAAGGTGAAGAAGGGTGCCGGACCCTGTGCTACTTGTGAAGAGTGAGCGCTTTCCGTCGGCGCTACTGTCGGCGCATCTGGAAGTGGGCCTAGCGAAAACGAATTGGACTGCGTGGGTGCACTGTTCCTTAGGGCGCGGAGTGCTCTCGAAAATAACCCCTCGGACGCTGGGGTCGCAGAGACGTATGTGTGGGGTGACAACATAAACTGGGAGATCACGGGACGCGTCCTCGGATGCCGCTGCGCAAGCTGGTCAAGCTTGGCATGTACAGCGCTCGGAGATGGCGGTGCCACGAGTGCACTCGGAGGCGTAGGGGCAGGGGGGTAGGTGTGCGTCTGTGAAATTTGGCCGCTCGTTGCGTCGGTGAGTGTCGCATCCGAATCTGTGGAGGAGTGGGACGATGCAGGGAAGCGGGGCGAAGGGGAAGACTGATTCGCAGATACTGAGGGCGGCGAGGATGCGACATTGGTGCGGCATGAGAACTTAAGGGAGCCAGGAGAATGGTACGGGGAGCTGGGTGGCACGGGGACGAGGGGGACGAAGACACCTCGTGGAAAGTTGGGGGCTCGCAGATGAATATACCACCCCCGCAAAGGCCGATGTATTTCCCACAACACCTTCGACGTTGCGTTATCCTACAAATAACCGTTATCAAATAACAATTTATAGCAACGACAAGAATGAGACGCACGACCAGATGCTCTATGATTTCATTGTCCGACAAGAACCGGTCCTGTCAATGCCACAAAGTCGCATGGATATCCGGAGTGAATGGAGACACGAACATACCTTGTACCATATGACGCGCTCACTCTTCTCCTCGGCGATGTTAACCCTGTTCACGGACAAAACATCCGAGCTGACAACATTACTGCATACCAGTAGACACGAGTGGTTATCCTACTCACCTTCGTACGGTATATCTGACTGTCGGGGAGATTGGATGTGCTGGTACTGGGGCTTGCATGTTTACGTTACTTGTCGTGGTGGTTACTTCCAAAGTGTGTATGGTGAGGCGTTCGCAAACCAGAGGGTATCCGCGGCTGTATCCTGCCTCCACGTTTAATCAATCCAGCGATATCCTCGTATCATTGTCACCGACCGACAGCAACGGCCCGGCCCGCCTGGTTGATCACCCCGGCCACGACTTCAGCCCGCCTTTCCATTTAGCGCCGCCCTCATGCTCCTACCCTCCTCCCATCGGTAACCCACAATCATGACAACAAGTTGGGGCTCAACAGCCCGCCTTCTCGCGCTTGGCATCGTCTTTCACCTGGTCTACATAGGAACTGTTTTCGATTGCTATTTCACGAGTCCAGTTGTCCATGGCATGCGCCAGCACAGGCTGTCACAAGCGCAGGCAAAGCGCCTCGTGCTCATAGTAGGTGCGAGTCCCGTCGATGCTTGCTTTTGAGAAGAAGTTGAAAACCGCCCGTTGCGCCCCGTTAGGCGATGGTCTACGCCCAGACTTCGTCCTCAGCGCAAACGCTTCCCAGATCGTGCCAGGCGCCCCGGAGCGCGTCGCGCCCTATCTTAGAGACATCGTAGAAAGCAGAGGCGCGTATGGTATCTCGCATACACGCGTCCCGACAGAAAGCAGACCCGGACACGTCGCTATCATCGGTGCGTGTGCTCGGTTCCGTTCGGCCCGAGCGATGTGCATGCTACTTCACAACAGGCGGGATGTACGAAGACGTCTCTGCTGTAACCAAGGTGGGCCTCGACATTGTCCCGCTGCATATATGCGCTTACCGTGTTGTAAATTAGGGATGGAAGACCAATCCGGTACGCTAATAGTCCATGCTACCGGGTCTCACTGCTAGACACGGGAACTTCCAGGTCGACTTCGATTCTGTGTTCAATCAATCCAGCCACACGTTTTCTTTTGGATCGCCTGATATACTTCCCATGTTTGTTCAGGGAGCCACGCCGGGGAGGGTCGAGGGATGGTCATATCACGAGGATCAAGAGGACTTCACGAAAGGCATGTCGAGGACAACTACTGGGCATCAGCCCGCATATTGAATGCTCGCTAAAACTACTACTAGATGCTACGGCACTTGACATCTGGGTTATAGACCAACTCAAGTCGTTGTTTCGTAATGCTACCACGAATGAGACACTGGATGCTCAGCTCCGCGCGCCTCAGGTGGTCTTCTTCCTCCATCTTTTGGGCCTGGACGTCACAGGACACTCATATCGGCCCCACTCGAAGGTATTGTGCGTTCACACTGCCTGTCGTGCTCATCATCTCTCTCACACCAAAGTAGGAATACATGAATAATATCCGCGTTGTGGACGATATCGTTCGCGAAACGGAGCAACTCATTTCTGGATTCTATGGAGACCAAGAGACCAGCTATATATTTACGGCCGACCATGGAATGTCCAAGATTGGGAACCACGGGGATGGCGGTAATTTTTTTCGTCTTCCAGAAACATTCTTTGCTCACGTATCCCTCTTCAGATCCCGACAACACTCGCACTCCACTTATTGCCTGGGGTGCCGGTATTCGTAAACCTATCCGTGACCTGGCCCGAGTAGCAGACGATTATTCTACACCGTGGGAGCTGTCGCACATTATACGGCGTGATGTCGAGCAGGCGGATATCGCCTCATTGATGTCGGCTCTGTTGGGCACGTTTTGGCCAGTCAACGGGGTTGGTATCCTTCCCGATGTTGATCCGACCGAAGACGGGTACCTCAGTATGCGTGGTGGAGAGAGAGAGGTCGCAGAGGCTAGTGTTGTGAATGCAAAGGTATGTGCTCAAGTATGGCTCAGGCTGTGTATGTGACCTAACCCCGAAGCCAGGTCGTCTTAGAACACTATCGCGTCAAACATGGTAGGCCGCCTCTCATCCAATCGTACTTTGGATACTTATGGCGACACAGAGCTAAAGAAGGGTCACGCAATCTGGTACAAGCCATATGAGTTCCTTGATCACCCGTCGTCCGTCTCGGAGTACCCAGGGTCTCAGCGTCTATCCCCGATTGAGAGACTCATCGCATCTGGTCGCTCCCAGGAGGCTCGGCACCACTCACACGAACTGATCAAGGCGACGCTTGGTGGCATCCGCTACCTTGAGACATACGACCGCACGCTAATTCGCACTATCGTTACCCTCGCCTACACCGGTTGGATTGCTTTCACCGCAGCATATATTCTGGTGCCTCAGCCACCATTGGTCAGCTCCTTTTGGATACCACTGTTCTTCAATCTCGCGACTGTCGCATTTTGTGGGTTCTTCGTTATCCAGCGACTGCCGTGGACTCTGCACATCTACATTCTATTTCCCTCTTATTTTTGGAAAAACGTGGCAAGGAGAATATCTGGGATGCCATCGGTCATACGCAATCACAAGTTGGACACGAGACGGATTGCGAACACGGCGTTCGGGTTTATTTTGGCCGTGGCTGCGTTGCAGAGTATGGTTGTACGTCGCCTTATACACTCTTATTGTGCGAGAATCTCTGACGAGACCTGAAGTTTGGGTACAACAATCGAACAATTTGGAGCGTCGGCTTCGTCGCTATTGGGCTCGGGTGGCCCCTGACATCCTGGCCGGAGGGTAGAAGGAAGCTCCTTGGACCGTGGGCAGCTTCGTGTCTTCTCACCGCAGTATTCCCATTGCTTCGCGTGGACCCTTCTGAGAGTCTTGGTACTATGTAAGGACCCGCGGACGCTTGTGTCGCCTTTGCTGATGCCAAAGTTACAGAATGGCTGGCGGGGCGTGTATGCTATTTGCTGGGGAGCTGGCCGTGCGCAATGTCTCGGAGATGGAATCCACCGTCGCTCTGCATAGACCACGTTTCAACTTTGGAGTCACTGCTCGGATTCAGGTAGTTTGGACCCACTTGTTCTTTTCTGCTGGCGTGCTTACGTCCCCGCCGCGTTTCAGCTGCTACTTACCGCGCTCAGTATGCTGGTTACAGCGGCTTCTGTGCAGAGCCTCCAAGCCAAGCATGGACTCCCGCGCATAAATCAAGTAGCTGGGTGGACTATCTTTCGTGAGTTTTACTCGATTTCAGACGTAGGCTTCTCCGATGTGATGATTGACCCCTGTCCAGTGCTCTCCGCGCTGCTCCCGTTTTTCATGAGGGTTCCCAGGACAGCGGAGGGGCGCCTGCTCACCTACTTTCTCTCGTTCTGCCCGTGTTTCGTCCTCCTGTCCATCCGCGCCGAGGGTCTTTTCTACCTGTCGTACTGCGCGACATTGTATCTCTGGACGCGAGTCGAGGAGGTTGTGCGCTCAGAGACACTGAAAACCCACGCGCAAACTGAACGTGAATTGAAATGGAACCCGCAGCGTCTCAGCCTTGATGACGTCAGAACTGCGTTGTTCTTTTTGTTCTTCGTTCAGGTGGGCTTCTTCGGCACTGGAAAGTGAGTGCCACATATTTCCGATTCGAGCCGAGGCGTTGACCACGAACTTAGTGTCGCTTCGATGTCGTAGGTTCAGTTCTCTTGGCCCCTGCGCGCCGCAGCTTTTACCAGTCGATTCAGGTCATTCTATCTAGAGCCTGTATATCGGCTGATCCCAATCTTTAGCCCGTTCTTAATGGCAGCCCTTCTCGTGAGCCTTGTCGTCGTAGAGGTGTCCCCCTTCACCAGCTTAAATTGGAACTCCAGCTTTTCAAGGTTTTGGCTCCCTTCGTCCTCCTCTCGGCTGCCTTTGCCACCCTGAACGCGCGCTTAGGGATGCCACCTTTTGCGCTCTTCCTGGTTGCGCTCAGCCTCACTGATGGTATGCCTCTCGTATCTGACTGTCAATGCAACACGCCGACCCCTTCGCATGTAGTGATGACAATGACGTTCTTTTTCAACGTCACAGACACAGGTAAGGAAGCGGGAAAACCGGGCGCTCTATGTCCAAAATCCGCTTACATGCATACAGGTTCATGGTTGCAAATCGGCCAGTCGATATCGCACTTTTGCATCACCTCTCTGCTTCTCGTGTTCTCTGCTGGTATAACATCCTTCGGGGAGACGTTGATGAGAGGCACGGTTCTGAGACTCCCAACAAAAGGCGACCGACAGGAGCCGCAACCCCGGGTGGACGACACCACCTCCACGCGTGGTGGGCATTCTCTTTCGAGCTCATCGTTTACAAACAAAAGCATCACAAAACGTAATACCGAATCATAATATCCGGCACGCTATCATAGGTACCACCCAGAACGACCGATGCGTATCTTACCATTTGTGTGTCGTAGTACAATAACCATAGACTAAGGTAGTTGACTCATTGCTCGGGTGGTCATTTCGACCCGTTTACTGTAAGTTTGCGAGGAAAAAGGGCGGTAGAATTTTTTTTTCGGGACCATGGCAACCGCCGCGTCTTCGCATGAGCAGATCTCGGGCCCGAGTGCAATGAGAAAGACACCCAAAGGGGGAAACTAGGGCAACGACCACGATGACAACTACAGTAACTCGGGACCCAGTGCAGACGCGACGAGAGCTCCCAAGGACGTTCGAGATAGGGGACACATACATGGGCCGAGGAGTTATCGAAAACAGGGTCGGGGCCCAAAGTAGGTGAGAAGTCTCGACGAAAAATGCACGGGCGGGAGAAGCGTTAGCAAAAAAAGACTTGGAGAGATCTGTTCCAATCTTGTACCCGCCGTTGTAGAGGTGTGCAAAGAAGAGGGCGGCGGAAGGGAGGAAGTTGGGAACTCATGCTAGTGGGATATTATTGGCTGAGACGATTACATGCCTTGAGGTGCAGGCGCGCTGATTCCGAGACTACTGAGACTGATCCGTTCCGAGTCCGAGGGTCCGAGGATTCTTCACAGGTGGCACACGAACGTCGCTTCACAGTGTATTCCTGTCCAGGAACAGACAAGTCTCTCGATGGGGAAATACAGGTGGTTTGATGCGCGCACTATATTCGGTGCTGTGCTAGATTTCATGAACAAGCAGCACGTGGTCGTCTTATTTCCGTTTTTTTTGCGTGAGAACCAGCGACTTGACTCGGAGGTAAGTAAGTTAGCACACTACTGTTCGTACCAAATTAAGCACAACCTGGCGTCACTTTTCGCTTTCCACTTTTAATAAGAGCCTACAACCTGAGATTCTAAAGCTTGGGTAAATCAGCACGTGAGACGCGAGTTTAGTTGCGTACAACGCCTAGACTGCGGTCTGCGCCGTCCTGTCTAGCTCAGGTCGCAATTTTCCAAGGACAACGAGAACGATATCCATCCACCTCTTTTGGGACTCGGTCATCGGCTGATTCCCCAAGCATCCGTTTAGCAGTGCTGCCAGTTGGGTCCGAAGGTGTTTCAGTGCTAGACCTGTCCCCGCAGGAATGCGGAACCTGATCTTGCGATCAACGAAGGCGGCATCTGACACGAGCTACGCCACCTTAGATAGCGAAGAGTGGAATTCCAATGAGAGAGATACCTTGGAATTGCAGTTCCCGCACAAAGGTAGAAGAGCGAGGTTGTCGCCGGCCCTGTCTCCCAGACGTATAGTTTTTTCGACTGCCTATAAAATTCTCGTTAACCCGGTGTAACTTCACCCCTGGTAAGGGCCAACATTATGGTAAAGAACGCCAGGTAAGGCGCGCCGAAGTCCAGTGGCTTCCTCCTAAAGTTGACAGACGATAGATGAAAAGCAACGGTTCGGTTGTTGGTCACGGTCTGCAGCAGTCCTTTCTCCGGGTTTATGCTAGGTATAGACCTGCCGTCAAAGTAGCACCGATGTGAGCGACATTCTCGGAGTAGAGGTGAAGCTCCGGAGGCAACGCAACAAATCACGTCCGGCCTCGACTGAATCGCGCTCTATGATAAACGGCACAAGAGCAGGTACACCAAATAACACAGTGCACGGATACCGTGAGACTCGGAGTTGTTTCACTATTTGCTTGGACAAGTCCTGCGTCAATTAAGTACCTGATAGACTCTTAGCTTAGATAACATCTTGAGGACTCATGAGCTTCTTCAAGATTGACTCTATCAATGAAATGAAGGCAACGTTCCACGAGTTCCTCTGAATATCCGAGAGTCTCAAAATACCATATGTAATGCCAAGACGAGTGAGTGCAGTGTGATCAGATATGTTTGCTGCCAGTAAGAACCAGTGTCAGTGAGCACGTTGAACAAACGAAAGCGAGAGCGTACCCTTGCCGTGCTGGGAATCGCGCGCCAGTGCCAAAATCTCATAGACGATGCTCATATCTAGGTCTAGTAGTGGGAAAGTATCTGAAAACTGCCTTTCCGTTTCGATCGCCTAACGAGGTCGTTGACGCTCTCAGCCAAACTTTTGCGACAGGTTTATCATGTGCGTCCTCATACCTTAACCGTTCGGACTATTTCCTTCTCCGTCTTTTCCTGTAGTTTGTCTACTATATCCTGTGAAGACTGCCCGTCAGTCCTTTGGCCATTGAGGACTTCGTCTTCAACGGGTTGGCGATGCTGAGCGTTTGGGGCAAGGTTTGGGGTTCTTACTGGTGGATGGTTCTTCCCCTTTCGCATCGCCCTGTTCCACTGCTGAGGCTGGCGCTTTCTTAGGTATAGATGTCACGGAAAATCCGCGATCTAGTGGTTTTTACTGCGTTTTCTTCTTTGGCATCTTCGTGATAATGACAAGAGCGAAATGTGTCGCAAATTTTGGGAGGAATTATTACAGCAATTTCCAAATTAGTAATTAAATTTCATTTTATATATGGATTTTATCTTATCTACGATAATTATTTTTTCAACTTTTTGCACATGTATCCTGTCCCCAGGCCCCCATTCGCAACTCGCGTTCTGTTAATGTCCTGTTTATGAGTTTCCGATATTACGGATGTAGGCGACCCGCGGGGAGGAACCTGGTTGGCGCTGACAGTCAATGATCTACCGCTATGGAAAGTCGGGGTCAAGTACAGGGGGGGGGCGCGCACGAGCGAGAGGCTCGGCGAACGGGATTTCGAAACGATAAGAGCAAGAATATGATAGAACAAGGTGGTGCTCTTGAAGCTTGAAGCTTGAAGATGGAGAAGCTAGGATGGTAAAGGCCTCGGAGATAAAGGCCTGGGTGGAGAACACAAGAACAAATCGACAAAACGCGTGAAGAAACGATGTTGTCGTTGCTGTTGGGTGGACAGACAAAAGGCCCTAGTGGTAACCCACCAGGGCGTTCACAATATGACTCGGATACGTGTCGCGGCGATATGGCGCAGCAGGATGAGTGATGCGAACCCCGAGTCGAGCTCGTGACGGTCCAACTATTGTGTGAATCCAATACACTAAGAACCAGTGAGCGCAAACTACGACTCGAACACGCGGTCGATGCCTTCACCGTAGGAGACCACCTGGTGGACACCTGCGTCTGTGCCAAAAGACCTAAATACAGGATAGAATGACTTGTGATAGTTGCGTTGTGGTTCTTATCTCTCGCCTCTTTTTCACACATCGCAACGCATATAACCTGCTATTGTTATATTATTGGAGTGTCATATTCCTCGTACAGAAGCATCCCTCTTCGCTTCACGCCCAAAAATAAACATCGAGGGCAACCAGTAGAACAAGACACGTAACGGTATATCCGCATGCGCGACAGAACAAAAACAATGACAACTGTAGTTGACACGCGGTGACCAAGCACGTACGCGGCAATCCGAGGGTATAGAAGGAAGGACAATACAGCATCTCGTCAGCGAAGGAGAAACTTGGGGACCAGGTTAAGGGGTATCGGGAAGTAACGACGGAAAGCGGCTAGTTTCCAGATTTACCACTCTTTGAGCCCTTGCCCTTTGCGGAGTTGGACGATGTTTGATCGACGGGACAAGAAGAGGGGTCGTTGGACTTGGTCTTGTTACCGGACTTGGTGTCCTTACTCTTGGCCTTGTTGCCGGACTTGGTGTCCTTACTCTTGGCCTTTTTGCCGGACTTGGTGTCCTTACTCTTGGTCTTGTTACCGGGCTTGGTGTCCTTACTCTTGTTCTTGTCTGCTGCGGTGCCAGCCCGAGATTGGGCGGCTGGCTTGCCATCTTTGGTCACGCTGAACTGTGGAGGTGGGTGAGTCGAATCAGGTCAATTGCAGTTTTTGGAAGACAACTCACGTAGACCATATCGTCGAGAAAGCCATGCTGTGCGATTGGGACGAGTACGGGCGTGTGGTTCGCTGAGGTGTTGATAGAAGCGAGCCTGTAAACACCTTCTTGGAGACCCTTATCCACGACGACCGAAATTATGCCGTCTGCATCTGCAGGATCATTCGCGCCTTTAAAGAACGCGAAGGTGTTGGGATCCAAGGGATCAGTTGACGTGAACGAATCGACCTGTTGAACAACATAGTGCGTGTGGCCCCTGATGTTGCCCGCCTTGTTCAACTGCTGTGGCGCGGCATAGTAATTCGATTGTGCATTCACGAAGTTTCCCGACTCTAGGTTTTGGATTTTCATCTTGATGGTGAAAGTCGTCTTCGCCTTTATGGTACCAAAGTTTTCCGGGAATGTGAACTTGGACGAGGGCATGTTTGTGGTGCTAGGAATCACCCCCATGGGACATGTGTTACACGACCCGGTCTTGTTCTGTTTACCATCCGTGAGGGGCTTGTTCACAGTGAGGCAGAAGTTGATAAAGTTGTTGCCGGAGGTTATCGAAGGAACCTGGCCCGGTGGAGCGCCTTGCTGGCCATCCTTTTCGAAACCTTTAGAAACCACTTTAGGATCTAAAGCTTGAAATAGGGTGAGTTAGGTTTGCAAGATGCTGCCGAGACACTCACTGAGGGACTTCTGAGGGTTGTTGCCATTGTTCTTGCCGGCCTGATAAGATGATGATTAAATAGGATCGCACTAGTCAGAAGTGCTAACAAACGTACGGCAAACGAGAAATCCTTTTCGTCGTTAACTTGAGGATTAGGAAAAGCCCGAGCGATAGAGGACGAGAGGACCAAACCAAGGAAAAGGACAAGAAAACCCTTGGAAAACATTGTTCGCCTGGTGTCAAATCGGGTGAACGGTGAAAAAATGATAATCAGAAGGTCGAGGAAAGGAAAGACGACGCCGGGTCGGGAGCTCTAGATGAGCAGGTAAAAATGAGAGTACACAAGGCGCACCGCAAGGAAGAGGGGAGGAATAATACTATCTTGACCTTCTTCAAACGTCGAGAAGGTCGGATTATATCTGTTCTATGTGGTCATTGTTCGGCTGTGTCATTCTTGTCATCCCCGTACAGACTCGACGACAACTTCGTTGCCTTCTTTTCTTTTGTTCCTCGGCCGCGGAAGCAGTCCACACGTAAGAAGTAACGCCACGTAGTTACGCCATGACCGCGGCTTTCATCACAGTACGGTGCAGCGCGAAGAGAATGTGTAAGGCTCAACCCTTGAGCTTGAGCGCTTGAGCGGCTGAGCGTTGACTCATTCAAAAGTCTGTGGATCGTTCTGGTAGCACGTCAACGGTGCTTGCCGAAGAGCGAAATTACTTAAGTGAGTTGTAATATGATAACAATCGTTGGCAGGCGCGCCCCATTTCTCATGTCCATTATAATCTGAAATCATGACCATTTTGTGAGCACTTATAAACTTTCGACAATACCTGTGGCCCAGGTACACGTGAAATTATTAGAAGTATACAGTATTGTAGTCGCTGCTTTAGATTATAGTAAGTGACAAATAAAGACAACCAAGAGATACTTAAATAAACGACAAGTAACGATTCAACTAAGCAAGTCGGGGCGTCGTGATTGAGATCGCGTGTCTTCGTCGTCACCAGCGGTGCATCTTCCCATCCTCGCGTCGTCATCGTCGTCAGGTGCAGACGGGAGTCGCGGCACGTATTGCCCCCCGCTCCGCGTTGTCATCACCAGGGAGCTGTCATCACTGGGGCACATGGAGGCTGCAACTGGCGTTGGCAAGCACCCTGCCCATGTCGTTGTTGTCATTGTCAGCGCACGGAGATATGGCTCGCATTACCCTCACCGCTACATCATCAACCTCGTGTAGTCATAGGACACGGGTGTTGCGTCTCACCTCCCATTGGTGGAGGGGCCACCCAGCGCCGCATTGTCGTCGCCATCGAAGGCGCATGGCGGTTGAGGCTCGCGTTGCCCCTGTCCCCACTGCGCTGTCATCGGCGGCGTAGGAAGGTGTGAACCATGTTGGCAGAGTGCCGCTCGCCGCCATGCTATCGTCATTGCGGTCGGGCCTCTCCATGGGATGAAGACGGGGGAGCTTTAAAACCATCGGGCTTGCCAGTGAGGAGGACTGCCGTAGACATAGATGTTGCGCAGAGGAAAGTAGGAAGGATGAAAGACAACTTAGACAAGGCCCAAATGTGAAAGTCCTGTGGTGATACTGGGGAAAAAAGAGAAGCGGTGGGGACAGGGAGACTTGCATGGTCGAAACGACGTGTGTGTGTGACTTGAAATTTTTTTCTCCTTTTTGCTGATGGCCTGCAAGACTACTACTATATACTACGTGCGACTCGATGCCGCGACGTCATCCGAGTCTCCGCTGGGCCAGGGTCGTAGGTGACCTCGATTGGTCAACGTTCAACATGAAAGTGAGCGGCTGAGGCGCCTCGATTCGACTTTATAGTAATTAGAAGGGTTAATCCTCCCCGGCTTTTTGTGGTACACTCAACTTCAATGAAGCCCGGCTAGCCGAGAGAGAGAGGCGTCCTATTATGAGAACTCTGAAGAGTTACTGTAAACATCGTGCATTACGACATACTGGGGCGTAACTGGGTGCGCAGAACTATTCTGCAATTTGAGCGCACTGACAAGACTTTGCCACTGCCAGTGGGACTTTATTGTATTAATTTTTATATAGAAAATTCTGCAACTTGAAGTATACCTTGCAACGTGTATCTATAGTGGCAAAGCCAACATCCGCCAGTACCGTAAGCCTGTTGCAACTTGCAACACAAGCGTGATTACACGCTGATTACACTGTAGCCAAACGCGACGATCCTATTAGGCCAATTTCAACTCAATGTTGTTCATGCCCATGCCCATGCAATGCCCATGTCTACACTGGACCATGCCTTGCTGTACGCAGGACGGTTTTACCGATCATAATCCACTGGCCTTCAACAGACCCGTTTGCCTGGGTCTCTCCACCTATCTAGTTTCTTCGACCTAGCTGGATTTCGCAACAAGTAACAGGACTCGGTCACCTTCCCGCTTAGCAGGCGTATCGGGGATCAGGATGGCAACCAATCGCCTTGCGTAGTCGGGCTTGGGGCTGGGATTCACGGGTACAGAGTAACTTGGAGCTTAAAATAGCACCCGAGTTCTATAACTCAAAAAGGCACTGTGATATTGAACATAAGGCGTCGAGCATAGCTCCTGTCTTCGTTTATTCACTTTTGCTCATGACGACGTGCCGTGAATATTGTACCGTATGAACTAAATCATTCAAGTCTTGAACGAGTTGTGGTTAAAGTTGCGCAGACCATACGACCTGATCTAACCATCGTGCATCAGCTTGTGACTGTCTCTTCCCCGTTACGGTCTCCGTAAATTCAGGTATTCATGATTTTCTGGAAACGGTAGATAGTAGCGTAGATAGTTTGGATGTCGGAATCGAAGAATAAAGGAGAAGGAGGGGTGCGTGCGTATCAAAGTCCACGCAAAGGAGAAATCGTCCGGGAAGCAAAGAAAGATCAGAGGTCGGCTCACCACGAGTCACTCGGGGTTCGAGGTGGCTCAAACGAATTGCCAAACAGCCAATTTCCGTGGTAAGTGCCCCTGAAGCTCGGGTGGAGTAGTCTTAGCTTGCAGACCGAAGAAATTCATGCCTGGCCCCCTCCGCACACGGGGCCCGAAGCGATGTGCTCGATAGTGATACATTGAGTATTCACCGCATGGGAAACGATGCCGGCCATCCGGATGGGGGGGGGAAAGAAGTAGAATAGGTGACCATGATTCTGGTGCATGAAGGCGTGCTCGGTGATCATAATGACGAGCTTGAAGCTGATTTACGTGCGAAGTGTGAACCAAGCGAACCCAATCTTACGGTAGCACTTTGATGGTGGGAAATCCTGGAATTGTTCAGTCTGGGCGGCATGGGAGGCATGTCGGCGGTCGTTGCTATCTGCTATCGTACGCTCTAGGCATTGAGGGTATCCGCAGCTGATGACAAGTCTCGTGGCGGGCGCTGAGGGTGCTTCACATGGATGGGGCAGGGTCAAGAGAGCGAAGCTCCCTACGTAACTTGGTGAGGATCATCATTGATGCCTTCCGTGCAGTGTCGTGGGCGGCGGTTGGGAGTCGGTTAACTGATAAGTAACCGGTGTCCGGAAACACGCGTCTCAAAACTCCGTCGTGGTAACTCCGTCGTGGTCAATTTGACTCGGGCCGCTTCCAGCACACCACCACTGCTTGCCGCAGCATGCTACTAAAGCGGCAGCACTGATGTCATTGACGTGGGGCCCTCAGGCATAGGAAGTTAGAAGCCCCACTGTGCCATGCGGGTCGCGCGTGGTCACACAACGCCGCCACCCATTAGTACGCCCCCCAGCTGCACTGTAAAATTGATCCTACACTGAATGTGGTCATTTCCCTACATGCCGTCTTAAATACATCAAGCCACCAACTATCATAATCTTATGGTACAGCGCGGCGAGATTTGGATACTGGATCTACGTGCAGTATGTATTTACAACGCGCATCAAACACACACTAATGATCGTTTGTGAGAGTACTCCAGAAACGTCTGCCCGAGCTTATCGATCCAGCGTCGTCGCAAAAGCGTATTTGCGACGCTGTGGGTATGCTTGCAATCACAAAGAGGTCCATGGTGGCTGGTGCACCCCTTCATGTTACCATCGGCTGTGCGCGTCAGTTACGTCGCGTAACTTGAACCGGGAAAACGCCGATAGTCGGCTTTCGCACTGGTATCGCCGAGAGTCGCATCACTCAGCGTTATCGTTCTGTCGTGGCCGCCGCCGATCATCATCTAAGAATTTCGCTAAACCTTACCACTCAAGTAGTCAATTATTGACAGAGTGCGCCACTGGCAGCCCCTTGATCACCCACGTGAACGCCATGACGGTGCCAGCAGATAATCTGGCCACCTGCCAGTGGGTCGAGTGCATCTAGACCACATTGATGGGGCTGTAGCGCCCAGTGCCCGTTGTGACATCTATATATTAGCGCCATCAGGCCCATCACTTGTTATATGCAAGAGAGATTGACTCTTGGTCTTGATCTTGGTAGTCATATCGAGAAACGGAGATACTGTAACGTTCTTCGCATACACAAGGGCTATACTGTACGTTATTATTCTCGGCCGAAGGACCTTATCTCAGTACGGCCAGAAGTCCGTGAAATGGATCTTTGCCTGAGTCAGCAACACACCCATTCTCGTTTCGTTGACAAGCCAGTGGCTGTTGGTTGCAATCATTGAACGGACATATCCCACTAGAGTGGCACCCATTCCAATTGCAGACGTACTAATGGATGCACTCCACTATCCAGCGAGTGCTTCAAGCTACGATGCTTGTGCCGATCGTACCATGTGCTTCCGGTCCTGGTGCCAGTGTACCTTGCGGTGTACTACCTCGTGCTATCGGTTCGTCAACTGATCGAGTACTGATCTGGCACCAATAACCTCCTTTGACGTGATCCTGTACACGAGCAACGGAAAGCTCGATGGCAATCGCGAGAGTCCTCAGTAAGCAGGGCACGCAATGACATCTTCCATGTCCTGCGGCCTTTCCAGGACTGCGTCTCAAAAGAGTTTGCCGCAATCGGCACCCCTCCGCGAGTAGGTCCACTTCCTCTCTCCGGGTGCCCTGGGTTAGCAACTGGTTCTCCTTCCATCGGTTCAAGGTCCCCAGGTGCCGGGCATCGGCATGACAAGCATATGGCACCATCTTGCGAAGAGTGGAGTTCTCTGATGCCGCTACACCCTAGTGCTGTGTTGCCACCTCGCCTGGAGTCGAAGTTCTCAGAGGGTGCTAGCCAACCTTTGGACGCTGACACTGAGCACAGGCTATGGCTGTATCGCTCGGAGGTAATGGGGATTGGGGGATTTCCCTGTTATTCTGTCAGTGGATGAAAATCGGGGTAGATATCTTCACACGTCAATAAGTGGGTACTAACTTTGTGGAGTTAATCTATATTGTTTCCATGTTAAGCAAGTCCTTGGCATGACTGGAAGCATTCCTGGCCTGCTCTGTGTGAAGTAAGCGCCTAGAAGTCACCCGATATGGACATCACCATCACTGGCCTTTACTTGGATGAATGCGGCAACACATGCTAGTCGGTCCTCTGACCCGTACTTGATTGTACACCTCTACTGCAGTAACGCTCAGCGAGTGGGAACATTCTTGTTCACTGGAGACACAGAACATGGTGTGCCAGTGGGCCAATTTCGAGGCATCTGTCAAGATCGGCTTCGGATGCATATACCGTCCAAATTAACAAGTACCTCATCTGCCAACTGTCGCACACTCGATCAACGACACGTTTTCTTGAGATACATTACTACTATACCACCGTTCTTGGAAGATTACGAAAAGGCAATCACTCGTTTGTTAGGCCCCAAACACACATCTTCCTTGCCCTTGCCCTTGCCTCGGCGGCTCCAGTGATAAATATGTATGAATTCCTCAACCCGCAGAGCCTCTTAATTCTTTTGCTGACGGTATGGGAAAATTTCTGTCATCTAGGATTCTAGGTGTCACACAAACGAACAGCAAAAAGTTGAGTTGCGACAATGTGCTAAGAAGAATATGGCAACATCTTCCCGGGACCACGCAACAGGTTTGACGAGTATGTACGTTGTTTGCACTCCTCTATCGCGCCCGGCATCATTTGTCAGGTCAGATTCGTTTCTGTGCATCGATCATATCACGTTGGTGTATTGCGCACCCCTCTGATCTCCGGGATCTGAGAATGAGTGGAAGCGATCCCTCCGGCATTTTTTTTTTTCGGGATTTCCTGCCAGGACGATCTTCGAATTTACACAACACCATCACCTTTCTGGAATCGCTTCCGGTGCAGGAGAAATCGGGGGCACAGTTATCAAGTCAAGTGAGTGAATTAGCACAGCTTCTACAAAGCCTTTACAAATTTACCTGAGACGGATCTCAATATTATTGCTACACCATAACTCGGTTCGCCGCCAACAGACCGAAGCTCAAAGCAGAAATTGGAGCGACCAGCATGAGGATCCCCGCGGTGACTTGTCCTATTTTGACGGCCACCGGCTAGCAGCATGCCCTGGAAATTGAGGAAACGGTCTGACGGCTAGGAGGCAGTTTAACTGTGCTGCCTATCACCAGGGGGGCACCACACCAGTACGTGGACTCACAACTTGAACTACGATATACAATGCAACCTACGGAGGGACCGCCCAGGACTGTAATAGCTATTTTTTTCTTTACAGCTGTCGACGCAATGCGCCGTGCCGGTGTAGGAAATGCGATAGTCTTCAAGATGGTCCCCGGCGAAAAGGCAGCTAACGCCGTGCTGAATCATGTGGACTAGCGTCAGCATGCCACTTCCATCGCAGAATCTGATGGGTAAGACACCACTGATCAGCGATGGTCAAGTTCTGACTTTGGGCCTGACCATGAGGGGAACACCCACCGCAGTTCACACGACCGTGCGTTACCCGGTGGTATGTTTTTCTGTCTTGCCCCCATGACTAAAGAAAAAAAAGTTATTCGATGCGCGTTGATACCAACCCCAAATTTGACGAGTACCTGATATGGCTCGATAGCGTGATAGACTCTCGTGAGCACGATTACGATTGGCATAGAAAGGAAAACACGATGCGGACCACCTCTTCCCGCTTTCACAAAATGGACGCCACTACCCTGGACGAAAAGAGGCTCTAGGCACAGCCCAGCGTGTAGGGCTTGTGCGCTTGCCCAACTTATGGATACCGCCCCCACACGAGCCCAGTGGTCCCGTTGTGAACCTTTGAGACCAACCATTGACAATAAGGAGACAACAAGTCAATTATGGGAACTGCGCCTAGTACGGGACAACGCCTACGACCTTCTGTGGAAGAATAAGGTAGGCAACATTACCGACTACTGGACTGGACACGTATCTACAGTGAGATTGATCACTATCTGACGCAGGTGACTTTGTGCATGACCCTCCCCTGCTGACGGATTCTAGTTTTGAACCCTGGAGCCGATAGGCACCAGCCTCGAGGTGATGGGGCGCGTTCCGTATCCCGGAAGTTGAGCTCGCGCGGATAAACGTTCGTCCAAAAGTTGCGAGCGCTTTCAAGCGTGAAAGTACAGAATCGTCCAGTTCCGATCCGCTTCCTGAACCTTCCAGTCACATCCTTCTGGATTGTGTGCAAAGGCAAAAAAAACTAGTACAGTCATGGGCCGGTCAGTGAGCCAGGACTGGTCAGTGAGACGCTGAGCTTTTACACAACACCCTGCTACAAATCTGCCTCGGAGATTTTTTGGGAAAACTTTCGACACATAATTCACGTAGTCTCTAATATTTTCTACTGAATAGCTACCTCTGATCCTGTCTGAGAACACAATCATTGTCGAAAAATGCTCGAAAAACACGCGCTTTCATGCTGTGGCCAAATATCACTGATAAACTCCCTTTTATTTTTACATATCATGGAAAGGGTGGTTATAGAAGCCCCGTACATACATAGATCGGTGATAAATTCCAGGACAGGGATTGTGGTGAAGCAGGACTGAGGAGGGGAGATAAGGGCCGTCACATCACACTTTCCAAATGAGCAAGCGAGTGAGCCGTATTTCAACATTCAATACTGTATTACTGTAGATAGTTAGCCCCACTTCCAAAACCAGCTAATTTCGAAATCGTCAGGCATGATGTGACCGGCTCACTGAGGCGTTTGCTACCTGATAATGGCTTTCTACAGATCCTTGAATTGACGCAGATCCCCCCTATATCTTACTGATGATAGTCAGTAATCTATTTACTCATAACTGTAAAAGGCCACTGGAATGTTTTTTTGAAACAAAGAATCATATCTAGTTTTTCCGAGGCCAAAGAAATTCGGCTGGCTCACTGACCGGCCCATGACTGTACCTGGTTCGTCATAATGGTACGATCTATTGCACGGCACCCGGCCCGTAATCTCCCTATTTGACTTATCCCACCAAAACGTCAAAGTTCGACGCAAGGTTCGACGGCCAAAACTCGCGGGACAGATAGCCATGCAGCCTGAACCCCAGATTCTCTCACCCTCCGGGATATCAGGTCCAGTTTTCCGTGGGACCACCACCCATACTTACAGATTACCCGATGTCCACGATAGTCTTATCATGAGGTTTGTCGAGCTCGCCACAGGCGACATGTCAACCTAGCCGCTGAATTAGGGGGCCTGGCTAGTAGGCTAGGGCATTCATTCGACTTCTCGCCCACTCGGCAGACCTCGTTCCGTGCCTCGGTGCCATACTCGTCTGCTATTGCGCTCGCATGAATTGTTTTCCTGTTTTTTTTTTTTGAAGTATGACCCCACACGTGGTGCCACGAGTCCACGCGACAGCGGCCGATAGTCCGGGCGCACTGCCCAAAACTTCTCGGCCGCGGCTGCCGAAGGACAAATTTCGAGGGCGTCGCCGCCTCGTGTGCGAGCGTGCTTCACACGGGTGACGTACCAGGCCTCTTCCATCGTTCGTGAGATTACAGTAATACCTACTCTGCGATTCTGGGAACTTGTACTATCTGCAGTGAATCAGATGCTTCGATTTTTCCCCGAGTGTCTTCTTCTCGGGCGGGAGGGGCGTCCTGAACTCCTCTAGACCGCTGGCACCCATCATTCTGGAGCTGTCAGGCCTGCTGTGCTACGTTACACAAGTGCTGTAATCCATCACGCCGAGGCCCCAGCTGTCTTGCTCGGCATTCTATTCTCTAATTTATTCCCAACAGGTAGGTGTTGTCTATCACTCGGCGGTGTGCCCTTCGGTGGGACAAGAGAACGAGCGACCGGCCCTTGGGTCGGCTTTTAGGACGTTCCAATCGAAGGTTCTGCGTACCAAGGGCCAGCGCCGCGCCTCGTAATATCGCCGCCGCCGCAACCACCTAACACGAAAGAAATCGACGAACGGACGATTCGCCAGCGAGCTGGCTTCTGCCCCCGTGGTTCTATGTACAACGCCGGTGACACCAAGCGGCGATGCGTTTCTATATCAGTTAAACAAGCTTTGCAGAACCGAATAGGTAGGATCGTCCCCTCTCTCCACTCGCCACCGCGCCACCTCATACCCGACCCCGACCACCGTGCCCCAGGACATGCCAGCAGAGATAAGCCCCTGGGAAGGGCACCGCTTGGGTGGCCTCTCTTCTTTCGATGTTGAGGGCACCACGATTTCCAATATTCACCAAGCGAATGAATAAGAATGCCCACGAGGCTCGAGCCGAAATTTGTTTGGCTTGGGATATGGGCGTCTCTACATGCCACGAACCTGTACCCTTTTTCTTGCCCCAACTGACTACGTGTTTTGAATGACGTTATTGATTCTATTTCTATTTTCCCTTTCCGCCACTATCGGTCTGTCCGGTGGCTTCTCGGACTGGCATAATCACAGAACGTTGGAAGCTAGTAGTCATGAGTAGGTCTTGGTTACTGAAAAGCGTGCTTCTATATGAATGGACTGGGATGGAAGTGCCAGCGCGTGAGCGGACTGCTCTTACGTCCAAGAAAACGTGGCAAACGTCACCGTGGGACCGGACCGCAGACACTGATGCTTCAACAGTTGTGCCCATTCCCACTCTAACGACTATTTTACAAGTATGACGCATAAATACGGTGAGAAATCCTGACATTACAGTGTCCTCGTTGGACCAACTACGAGGGGGTACAAGAAATACAATTACAAGGGGTCGTGGCACGTGGGGTCGTGGGGAATGGGGGGTGGCGTAAGCGGTAAGATACGTTAGTGACATATTGGATCAAAAAGGGGAAACTAAAGAGAATAAGGGGTCATTGAACGTGTCGTGTCGTGGGTTCGGCCCTTCTGGATCCGGAATACATTGTGGACATCAGAGGGTCATATATGTGACAGCGTAGCTGCGATCACAGGGACGTGTACGACTTGGGCAGCGGCAAGCCACATCTGTAAAGGTAGTGAAATGTTAAGCCTGAACAGATGTCACTTGGGTTAGCAACGTACGTTGTAATAACGGTAAGATCGCTGGTCTGCTTCCGCGGTCCTCTTCCGAAGGAAGCGCAAGCCGACGAACATGGCCCAGGCGCAGAAGGGTACAGAGAAAAACGAGCCAAGGCCGCACGCCCAGGACAGACAGATGGACCAGGCAGCTAACACCATAAAGATGCAGATCCGGCTTCCTTTCGGCCATAGAATCGGGATGGTTCGTCGTCCCATGCGCTTGTCGCCTACTTCATCGCGGAAATCTTGAGCGTAAATGGTGGAGATGATTATAAGCGCGTTGATGGCGAAGGAAATCATTGTACGCGTGGTCACCGTAGACTGGCCTAGTGCAAAGGGCAATGGCTTTGAGCACGATTGTGAGGAGCACAATGGAGAACATACCGGATGCTATCGCAAACGCGCCCGCGTTGAAGGATGCATATCCCCATGCGTTGCAGATGTTTCGCATAAACAAATGCGAGTGGAGACCGAATTCGTTATGCGCGAGGAAAGCTAACGCAAGGGACATGCCTTGCCAATATGCCTCCAGTCTCACAGAGACGGAAATGCACAAAGGAAGTAACATCCAACGCAGATTGCGTGCATTGTCAACAGATATGAGGCCTGAAGGGATGGGTCTCCAGGGTTTGTTTGACGAGTCCTCCTCAGGATCCAGGCTCTGATTTGAGACACAAAATTGAAGCAAGTGTAGCCATGTCCAAAGCATGGCGAACAACATGCGATCAGGAGTCGTGCTTGGTGATGCGAGATAGGCAAAAAAGGTCTGTTGCTGGTGAGTGGATGGGGACGAAGGAGGGAATGGAAGGACATACGACCGGTAACACGATAGTCTTGAGATCGGAGCGAGTGAAGAGGTAGAGAATCCTTGGATAGTTTTCCAAGGGCCGTGACACCCGCAAACCCACACTCCATGGAACGCGCAAAGGCGTAGAGTGCCCAAATGCTGGCAGAGGGAATGCGGACATGTCGAGGATGAACGGAGGGAGGGGAGGAGGAGGAGGGCTGGGCGGTGAGCGGCGAGTGAGTGGGCTGGAGCACCGACTTATAACTTCGTAACGATCCCACTAACATCATCTCAAGGCCAGAGAAGCGAAAGCATGGCACAAGGTTAGATCTACGGCGGAGTTACCTTTTCGGGGGGACTGGATATGCAAGTCATGGGCCATGAAAAAGAAGCCAGGGGCCAGGGCGCGCAAACTGGGAACCGGAAAGATCTGATCGTAAGCACGAACGTATGGAGGTGTGAACGAATTTGTATCCCCATCTAGAACATTGATCAGTCGACATGCCAAAGATCTTCCGGCAAAAAATACACAGCATGCCATGTGGGGGAAAAAATCGTGCACAGCTGTTCAAACCGGTGGGTGTCGACACCACCTATTCTGCCGCGCAACTGAGTCGCGCGGGGTGCGATTTACTTCCGAGGTTACCGGTGTAGAGAAGTTGTAGAAGGAAGTTATCCGGTTTATTAGCCCTATTGGGCTAGAGGGGGGATTCGAAGCCCCAACCACCCAGCGTTTGGAGAGCTGGACCCGACTCCCGAGTCGGGTTCTCAAACTGAATAATACGTACGAGCTACACGTGAATACGAGTCCCGAGTCGATCTGCAGGTTTTGTTTCTGGCAACGCGAAGAAAAGGCCATGAGGCCATAGTGAGATGTGGTGCGGTCGCGAGTAAAGTCGGGAAAATGCCAAGGAAAATGCTCCCGAGCAGGGTTGTGTCACATTGTGACATTTGCCAAAAATAAATAATATAAAAATAACATAATACCGATCGACGGGATGGGGTGGTATCATATTGCTTACGTGGTCCCACTTTCCACTTGGTGTTCTACCCAGTTTAGTGTGATCGACAGACTCTTGTCCATATTCGGCAAGAGATCAGTCAACCATACAAGGACCAGGTCCGAGTCCCAGGGTGAAAACATTCCGCCGACAGAGGGACGCAGTACTGTATGACCTTGCGTATGACGCTCAGGACAAATCTATTCAGAACACAGGGCTACTCCCACCACAGTCTGTTTGTAAGTTGTATCAGACGGCTGGTGATAAGACCCAAGATAAGACCAGTAAACTCAGGTCCAAATTTTGGTCATTCGATCACCGGTCACCACTTGCACAGTATTTGGCTAGGTTCGCTTCTGGGAGCTCACTAATTCATTACCAACCCAAATGGCCTCATGAACCTTACGCGACGACGACTTGTGGTACGTCCTGCGCCCAAGTCTACGCCACTGGCAGTCTATACTATATTGACACACATAGAGGGTACCCCACTTCTCGAAAGTCGGTAGAAAGGCTTTTCGGATTATTTTATTGCGTCCGAGGTAAGCGATATTCATCACCCTTGAGCGGAGGATTCGGTCACCCCATTTTTATCCGGACAAGGCATACAGTACAAGTTCGAAGAGATCTGCATGGGAATATACTTACTAGTGGCGCCCCATAGACATGTGCATGTGCTGGTTATGCCAACGATGAGACATACAGTACTAACGGTATGCACGGTGCGTCCCGATCTCCGAGGCTCTCGCTCTAGATCTATAGGATACTTCAGAAAAACAAGGAAGACATACGGCAAAGCCCACCCAGTCACATCTTCAAGTTACAGATCAATACTTCCGAATTTTCGCAGGAGTTCCGCCTGTACGAAGCGAGAAAGATGGTGTCGTCGAGCTGGGAGCTGTGTCTTATCCCCTAAAGGTCGTCTCTTGCGAGTCGAGAGGTTTGGACCGCATGGAACACGCGACGTCACGGTTGAGATCTTGAGAGTGGGTACCATCGCCACCTCGATCGCCAGCACTTCCCACCACAGAGCACGATGACTAGACCAAAAGAGGTTTATATTGTCCCCACCGAATTTCGGTTTCTCGTTTGTCGCTCCCACAGGGAACTAATTAAAGTGTGAAGACGATTTCCGAGCACAGCACTGAGATCATAGATTAAAAAAAGATGCTGATTTCCAACTGATTTCTGTATTGGAAATGAAGCAAAGCTATCATCAAATTGATTACGAGCACAAACGTGGCACATGGCATGAGTTGGAGTGCCCACGATCAGCCTCACCATTACCCTCGAGTCGCCCTTGCCACCCCAACTGCTGCCTAGCACAGCCGACGACATTGAGCTAAGCGAACCCTGAAGGAGTTAACTAGTTAACCCCGACATTTGGCTAATGTCATCGGAGAATGTCACCACAACGCCGCGCCCTTCGACGCCTCCGTCACCATTGACCTTCTCTCCCGTCGGCTCAGAGAGCATGGCATCAATCCCAGCCATGGCCCTGTCCGGTGTGCATTCCCGCGCAGTGTCTAGGGACAGTTTTCGCCGCGCAATCTCCACCCACGGTTCCCCCGCCCCCCTCCGTGACATCTCGCTTCCAGGACCCGACGACCGTTCCCTCACTCCCCCCGTCTCAGCCATCACCAACGTCGTCCATGCGCCCCGCTCTGCGTCCTCGCCCGTGCCCTACTCCAGCACGTCAGCCAGTTCGCTCGGCTCGTCCACCCCGACGCTGCGCGCATCGGGCTCCTCGTCCCGCCCACCGCGTCAGCAATCCGCCCCGAGCCGCTCAACCACCGGCGACTCCCCAACAAACGGCTCGACGCGCCGCCTCCACACCCCCGGTCCCAACGCGAGCTCGACATCGCTTTCCGCCGCTGCACGCGAGGCGCCAGCCTCCGCCAAGCCTGCCCGCGCGCCCGTGCAAGAGCCTACTCCGCGCTTCCGCGCGGTCCCCCATCTACCCAACACGACGACTATCGAGCCAGCGCCCCCGCCCGTGATGTACTGGAGCAAGGCCCCCGTCTGGGGGATTCTCCCGTCTCACGGTTTCCGTGCCCACAGCGTCACCCTAGCCGACAACGTGGCGTGGATATTCGGCGGCTGCGACGACAAAGGGTGTTTCAAGGACATGTGGTGCTTCAATATCGGTGCGTTCTCCAAGGGCTCAGACTCAATTTCTGAACCAAGGTGGCCCTCATAGAGACGATGCAGTGGTCGCATCCTGAGATGCAGGGCGACCTGCCGCCACCGTGTCGCGCGCACTCTGCGACGCTCATTGGCCGCAAGATCGTCATCATAGGCGGCGGGGAGGGCGCGTCGTACTACAACAGCGTGCACGTCTTTGACATCCCCACGCGGCGCTGGTCGCGCCCGACGTTCACGACCACGGATGTTCCCCCGCCGCGGCGCGCGCACACGACGGTGATGTACCAGGGCAAGATATGGGTATTCGGCGGCGGCAACGGTCTGCAGGCGCTGAACGACGTTTGGACGCTCGATGTCGGCACCTCGCTCGACAGGATGAAATGGGAACAGGTCGCGATCACTGGGCGCAAGCGGCCCTCGCCGCGCGGGTACCACACCGCCAACCTCGTGCAGAACATGATGATCGTCGTCGGAGGGAGCGACGGGCGCGAGTGTTTCCAGGACATTTGGTGTCTCAACCTCGGTGCGTGTGTTGTCGCCCTTTATCCAGGCCCCGGACCTGACTTTCCTTGCGACCGTTCCTGGCGCACGCGCGCACGTACAGACGCGGCGGTCTGGACCCAGGTCAAGCCAGATACCCTACACCGCCGCCTGTCGCACTCGGCGGCGCAAGTAGGCTCGTACCTTTTCATTTCCGGAGGCCACGACGGTTCCGAATATACCCCGGAATTGCTACTTTTTAACCTCGGTCAGCTTTCTCTCTTTGACTCGGGAGATAATTCCGTTCCGTTCATTCGTCGCACAACAGTGTCATTACAGTACGAGCCCCGCGCCAGGCTCGGCCGTGCGCCGACGCCACGTGGCTATCATGCTTCGCTCCTCGCTGACTCGCGGCTCTTCATCTTTGGCGGATTCAATGGGCACGACGTCTTTGACGACGTGCATATCCTCGACCTCGCCGCCGCTGCGTATCTCCCCCAGGTGACCAGCTTTAGCATCGACGCACAATGATGTACCATGACTCCGGTTCTGCCTGACCATCTTTGCATACCACTATCTATCCGATTCTATCGCCCCTTCCCCTCCTCCCTTTTTTGTTTTTAGAAAAAAACAAACAAAACATCTTGTGACATGTGGATTAATTATTCCTTTCTCTGTCTATATTTTTTTGGGGGCTTTCATACACAGCTTCGCGTTCGGGAAGGCATTCGGGGATGAGGATGGATCAATGTTGTGTGGATTCACGTGGACCATCTGACCAAATAAAAAACAAATAAACTGAGTGGTGTGGTTTGGCTTTTCCAGACTCCACGTGCGCTCGTGCTTATCACCGAAGCACCGAGGGCGGTTTCTCTCAATCGTTTGAAAGAGTAAAGTATGGGAGATGGGCGCTAAGCGCTGAGTCAACCATTTGATCGTGATACAGAACCTTGCGCCACGCAGTGAGCTCCACGACAGCATGTGTCTGATGTCGCCACAAAGTTCCGGCTTACTGTAACTGGAACCCAGCGCCATGATCGTACGGCACTACTCATCGACTCAGACTCATCACGAAAAGATGCTTGACAAAACAGTAGCATGGCAACTCGATTCGTAACAGAGTTTTGTCCAAGAAGTTTCTTATCAGGCGGCCGATCTTGCTTGGAAACGCTCATGAGCTTCTTGTTTGGAAACCTCATGAGCTGTCACGGTTCTGGTACAACGGTTGTGTGGTCATGTCCACATGGCCCTGCACGCCAACGGCCAGGTCCCAGGACGAAGCCTCACATACACACAGTGTTGCCAGCGAAGACACCATTTGAATTTCGGTGAAAGTAAAAATTCGACATGGGTGGGCAAAACGTGTCAGTAAAAACTTCGGGCCAAATGGAGAAAAAAAAAACACGAGTTAACCAACATACGCAACAAAGGATGGGAAATGGGAAAGGATGCAAGCGAGGAACAGAACACGTTACGATATGGTGCCAGTGCGATACGCGTGGGTTGCAAGCCGCAAGGTGTCACTCCCTCTTCTTTACGCACCACTTTTGATTATATCAGCCAGTTTTTCAGCGATGGCGACGACCGCTGCGACCGGGTGCCCACTGATCTGGTTTGGGAACACGGATGCGTCGGCGACGCGGAGGCCCTTGACGCCAAATACACGGAGATGAGAGTCGACGACACCTGTTTCAGGAGAAGCACCGATACGTGCGGTGGACGTCTGTAAAATTTAGCCGTGAGTTCGTACGTTACTTACATAAGCGCGAGGGAAGGAGGGGGGATAAGTCGGCAGGAACGCACGGGGTGGAATGCGGCGCTGCAGTGACTGCGGATGAATTCCTTTATTTCCTCGTCCGTAATCTGTAACGTCGCGGGGGCGTGAGAATTACAGCAAGAAGGGTGATGTGATTGTGTACGTACTCGGTCAGGGTCGGCGTCACCCATGTAGAAGTAGTCCTTCTTGTCGGCTGAGTCGGCCTTGGGTCCGAGTACGCCCTTGACACTCTCCGTGCGGCCGATGCGCATGGAAAACCGCACTCCACGCACGAGGGTATTCATGTCGTTCTCCGAAGAAAAGAAGCTGTGAAGCTTAGATGTCAGGGCAACAAGAAGCAGGCGGAGATGTAGTGCATCGTACTTGGGATCGATGTCCGGCTTGTCGTACACACTTGCGGACTTGATCGTAATGGTCCCCGAGCTCTCGGGTTTCAGGACGACAGGACCCTGCGAAGTAAGTCTGTAAGTCCTGAAAGTACGGAGTCAAACTGCCGCCAGTCTCACGAGAGTCGCTCCGTATATGCCCGATGGTATCTTGATGTTAAAACCTGCGACGACCAGCACGAAGATAACAATCTCGAGGTCAGGAGTTTTTGGTCCAGCTTTATTGCTCCGGACCGGCACATTGCTGGAAGACTTCGAACTATATGGAAGTCTACACATATCAACTGTTCAACACAGCGTTCACCGTAGGGGAGACGTAGAAACGCACTTATCGTCGTCGACGCGAATAAAGGCGGCGGCAGGGGTAGCAAGAGCAGTCATCGGACCCTTACTGAACAGAAGCCACTGTAACATCGCAGTGGCCGCCCGAATGGGCGAGTTGAGGAAATCAAGCGTGTATCCAGGCTTGCCACGTAAGCAGATGGGGCCAGACGAAATATGCTAGGTGCAAGCAGTCAAAAAACCATCAAAGAACCTCCGCACACCTAGAGAGACCGCTCACGTCATAATAGTTCTTGCCAACCTGTGACAGGTCTTTCACTGCATTGATTCCAACCCTCGATAATTCTTCTTGCGGGCCAATTCCCGAGAGAAGTAGAAGGTGGGGAGTCCCGACCGTGCCGGCACTGAGAATGACTTCGCGAGTAGCACGGACGCGGTATTTCGGGGACTTGGGAGACTTGGACACTTCGACGCCAATCGCACGGGGTTCCGCACCGGACTCATCGAACAGAATTTTCTCGACTGTGGTCTTGACCGCAATAGTGAGATTGGGACGGCTTAGAACATTGGGAGGCAAGTAGGCATTGGCGAGCGAATTGCCTGAAATTCAGTTAGTGAGGCTCCTAAATAGTGGGATCGAAGCCCCAAGTGACCTACGTTTTCCTTTGTCAATATAGGAGACGAATGTGGATGCACCAATTTGCCCCTTCGCTGTGTTGAAGTCGCTGGTTTGGCGTCAGTACCCACACTTCAACGACTATTCGAAAAAGTATCCCGTACGGAATGCGTTTGGCGCCTAGCTCGTCGCACGCATCAAGGAGGATATCGGTTATTGGCTAGAAGAACAACTCATTCGTCTGGACCGTGCTTGAAGGAAAACCTAAACGTACCACCGCGTCGGAGTGGCTTATCTTCCACGGTCCGTTAGAGCCATGATCTGAAGCCACAACATCAGGATGTTTAGGGTGAGGTGTGTAAGTTTCTGATTTGATGAAGTAACTGAGGATAGCAGACGGAATGAACACCAGGTTGATCACTGGCGGTACATCACTCACGGATGCAGGTCTTTGTAACTCCACCCAGTGGCCCCCAGTCGCTCCCATTCGTCAAAGTCTAACAGAGACGTCAGACGTCAGGCTAAGGAACCATCATACGAATGCGCACCATCGGGAGAACAATGCTGATACAACATGGCGTTAATCGCGCTGCGGAAAGCCCAATGCATCAGCTTACAAATACGAGGGTGCGAAGAATTTGATAGTAACCTGCAACCTCCAAGGACCTTCCCACGGGAGCAATCATGCGGGTGGTTTCCAGCTCGCGGTTGGGTCCTTTTGATCGACCAAAATATCAATATACAGAGGCAGACCGCCCAGGGAGTTCACGCACACCGTTTTAAAGTCCCAATCTATCGATGTTTTCAGAATCTTTGGCCAAGCAAGTGGTATATGTGTGAGGAACTCTTTCTCGTGGCTGAGAATGTGACGGCAATGTTTGTTACACGGCGACGAAGTTATGTGTGTGGCACGTACTTGTTCCCAGCCTCAATCAAAAGGACCGTCACACCTGAATCCTCCGAAAGACGCGACGCGAGCACTGAACCAGCCGAACCTTGCGATAATTGACTCACGTGAGTAGCGAGTCGTACCACAATCCCACCAGCGGCCGAGACATGACGTACCTCCACCAACAATCACATAGTCATACGCTTTCCAGCCATTTCTGTCATCGTCTTTCCCCTTGACCTCTGTTGCGCAGACGCTTGGGTCGGTGACGTAGGAGTACGAGGAGCCCATTGGGTGCGGTTATTCCCACACAACGCCCATCGGCACAGGGTTAAGTAGTTGAACTGGATCACGCCATTACATAATGCGTATCAGTCTTCTGTTCTTCCATTCCGTTTTTGTATTGGTCTGCAAGCGGAAATCGCCTCTAATCCGTAGCTCGACGGATTCTGACATGAGCTGGACAATGCGAAGTTGTGGTTGTGTCGTTTGGTCAAGCATTCGGCAATTGCGTTCGGCAAGGCGTTCGGAGGACGGAGGCAATTAAGGCAGTAGTATTAAGGCTTGGTCGCTTACGTGGGCATTGTCGCGTGGAAATGAAATACTGTATTCGCCTCGGGTGCTGCCGAGAAGTTACGACATCAGACGCTACAGTCAAGGTTACAGTAATAGTGCATAGCATAAACGGGCAGGATCACCTTCCGATAGCAGCTCTCCTCGACCTACGCGATGGGAGGAAATCCTTCTGTTGGCAGTTCCGTTCATCATTCGGGATGCGACATAGCGGCGTTACCTGGGTCATCGTTCCCGTATTACCATATCTGGCCCGACTGTGTCCGGGAGGTTGCGACGACCCGCGGTGGTTTGGCTGTAGTGCTGGGTCTCGCACCTGGCACCTGCCCCAGTCGTTCGCTACTTGAGGAGCTCCTGGCGCCGAGTCCCCCCTGGTCCCCGGGGACTTCCTCTTATCGGAGATGCCCTTGAACTACGAGACAAGGTCTGGTTGTTTCAGAGAGATTGCAAGCAAAAATACGGGTCCGCTTTTTTTTTTTTTTTTCTGGAACATGTTCACGAGCTCACGATGTTCTAGGGGATGTGATGTACTTAAATGCTCTCGGACAGCCCATTCTCGTCTTGAATAGTCTCAAGGCAGCTTCAGAGCTCCTTGATCGTCGTGCAGACATTTATTCTGGTCGCTCTCGCCTCATCATGGCCCAAGAAATAGTTTCAGGCGGTCTTATATTTGCCCTTATCAACCACGTAGATGAGTAAGTGTTGTAGTCGCCTCATACAAATCAGTGCTAGTCTTGCCCATAGCCGCTGGCGCCGTAGTCGGCGGGCGGCTCACCAGGTCCTTACAAAAGCGGCAGTTCGCGGTTACCACAATATTCTACGTAAAGGAAGTGCAACTGTAGACGCAACTAGGTGTTCGGAGCTGTTCAGAGCTGTTCGGAGTGTCCTCGAACAGCTCCGAACAGCTCCGAACACCTACTGCATTTACAGTTGTGTACTTCTTACTACTTCTGCCTTGCTTGCGAATCCTGGTGCTGTAGAGCCTGAAAAACACCTTCAACGCACTGCCACTTCTGCGACCATGTCCATCCTATACGATTACCCCATCCTTAGAACCGAAAATGACAAAAATCTGAAAGAGATTTTAGCTTTCGCCGATCGTATGTCCGAGACGGTTGCCCCAGGAGCATATCTCGTCGAGTTATTCCCTTGGATGCTGCACATCCCCGAAAGGTCCGCCCCAATATCGATCCCGTGTTTCTAGTAGGGCTCAGCGGTATGACCCGCCTCAGGTCCGCTAAGTGGAAGTACGAAGGAAACCGAGATTTCACCCTATTCAATAACTTGTTCGAGTCTCTTTTCAATCGCGCTCGCTTTGGTAGGTATAGATCTAGATACGATTAGTCGATATCTTCTGAACCAGGAAATTTATAGTCTGAGGGTTCCAAGCGACTAAGTATATGTGCATCGCTCTTCAAAGACTTTGACCACAACCAGCTTTCTCGTCAAGAGATGGCTTGGTTCGCTGGGACATTATTGTGTGTTCCTCCCTTATATCCACGAGACTCATGGCTGAGCCGCCTTTTCTGACAGCGTCGCTGGTGCTGAGACGACGTCCATGACGATGAGCTGGTGGGCACTCGCAATGATCGCACGTCCAGAAGTGCAGAAGCGTGCGCATATTGAGCTGGACACCGTCGTCGGCCGATCACACACCCCGACATTCGGGATGCTCCCAACCTTCCGTACATACAAGCGATAGTCAAAGAAGTGTCGCAACGGCGCAGTGTTAGGGCAATCTTGCACACCAGAAGTATCAGAAACGACTGGGGAGCCAGGTGCGCATAGGGCGTCTTAAGTACATCGTAAAGACTGCAATGTGTCTACATACACTTGAAATAATGTGCGGAAACCCGCACTCCATTAGAAACGATCGTGAATGCCAACTCAACTAAGTAGAGCTACCTGACTGTCCTGATCATAAGTAATGATCGTGTTACGAGCCTACACTCGCATCTCATCTCTTCCTGCACAACACGATCACGCGTCAGGCCATGCCCGACGCCGAGGTAACTCGCACGCGGACGCTCAACATTTCAACAAGAAGTCCTCCGATGATGCCCCGCTCTCCCATTCTCACTCCCACACCCCACGATGGAGGATGATTGGTACAATGGGATGTTTATCCACAAGGGAACCATTTGCCTCACGAATCTCTTGCAGTGTCACCGTGACCCATCTTCTTACGGTGACGATGCGGCGAATTTCAGACCAGAACGGTTTCTTGGCGCGCATGGCGAGATCCTTCCGGGTTCCGCAGAGACGCACGAAGAAGGGCACAGCACGTTCGGGTTTGGGAAGCGGGCCTGCATGAAGAAACACATCGTCAACGAGTCGCTCTTCATCTACATAGCCACGGCGCTCTGGGCAGTGACCTTCGACCGGGTTCGTGATGAAAACGAGAACGAAGTACCCCTTGGTGCGGACGTGTTCGTGGATACTGGGATGTCTTTGTGTGTGCATCGCCCCCAAGTTGCGCCAAGGCTGTCGGTGACTGCCGACTCGTACCTTGTAGAAAACCGGGCCCATATGATTGCAAGATAACGCCTCGGTTTGGTGAGGTAGTTTCGATACTGGAGTTGTTTTCGGCAATGCGGAGCTTAATGGCTGCACGATTCTCTACGTAGATGTATTGGGGTCACTTTTTGTAACCCTATGAGTTGGACGGCTGGCAGTGCAAAGGACGTTATCTCCGTGATGCATGTGGATTTCAAGTTGGAAACTCCCTCATAGTGAATGTCAGCGGATAGGGTGTGATGATTATAGATCACAGTGGTGAGGTTATGGGACGCGGGAATAGATGTTAAACGATGAAAAGTGTGATTTACGAGCGAACGTGAGCGACGAGAGAATGCCCGGGAATGAGAAAGGACAAAAGGGATGGGGCTCGCATTCGAGCCCTTTTCTACTATCGTACATGTACATTACTCTGTAACTGTAAAGTAAACCGACAATTTTGTGACGCAAAGACGGCGTCATTTGTTACTGTTACAAACCCGAGGCGGACCAACTTGATACAGTAAGTAGCACACACATACATGCGAATACAGCGCGAACATACGCGCATACGATGGCAAACAACGAACTGAACGTACCGAATCGCTTTCGAAGGTACTTAATTCGCCACACTCAATTCACCACACAGGCGGCCTCAGCACCAACAACACTACCGTGACTAGTGTGTTTGTTTGCTGATGAGCGTGTTATGTACATGTCTGTCAGGTTTGCTGCCAGTGGTGTCTGCTATTCGTATTGACCTTTCCTCGTTCTCCCCTTGGGCCTTGGTTCTCCCCTTTCCCCTGCCGCCGCGTTCTCCCTTCCGGTTCCCCTCTTGCGAGAGTCTCTCTGTCTCGTGTAGGAAGGCTACTACTTGAGCGATGGTTTTGGGGTTTGAAATCAGCTTCGCGAAATCTTTTCGGACGGTCTACGCCTTTTGGTGCTGACTCGATCATTTCCTCCTACGCCCGTTTCGCAATCATTGTCGCAATCACCCAACAACCACCAGTACATACACTCGTCCTGTAGTTACTAGGGTGGCACTCCTCCTGTATTTAATTACAGGCGAGTAGAGCTAATAGCTTTGTCTGCTGACCTGGCAATCCCAACAGGTTGAACCCTCTTTGCACTCTACCTCCGTCTTGGCCTCGTTCGATCCCTCGACCTGTTGCCGCTACTGAGACAGCACTACTCTACCTTCCTTCAAGTGGGGAAATTATAACTTCCTACCCAGACAGCCGAACGTGACAGTTAGGATCAACATTGCGCCCACCACCACTTTTGCACGAGTGATCTGGTGCGGCCTAGTGGACGATGGCCCAATCTGTGCCCAAGTCTATTGCAGTTGGTATGTACTGATTCCCTTTCTGCATTGTTAGCAGTGAGCCTACAATGTCAAGAGCCTATACATGACATCTTCGGCTTCTACTCGCAAGATCGGATGTGGGGGCTGGAGTGCGGTTGGCTCTCGTATGGTGAACTGGCATTGATCGCAAGGCTTACGATCCATGTCAGTTCACCAAGCGAGTGCGTACCACCTTTTTCGACGATCTCTTGCGCAAAAGGAAGGCTGCCAGTGATTCGAATGCGCAGGGCCGCAACTTGTAGGTACCTCCACGTCAATTTCTTCCCCCAACCGGTTCTTGGTTCTTGTGTAGGGCGTCCCCTTTCAACAGGTAGTTACCGTTTCTGACCGTGGCAGGGTCGGCACCGTCCTGCAGCCTCCACTTGTACTGGCAGTGCTAGTGCCAGTCGCAAGTTGTACTCGGCAAAGATTTCGAAGACTTCATCACAGTTCTTCAGTTCCTTGCTCCTTGAAAGGACCCATCGGGTCGCTGAGCAAGGGCTTCACGATTTCGTTATTGGGTGTCTTTGTGCCCTTTACGCTGTGAGAGGGCGTCGGCCACTAACCGATGCCCGCCATGCCTAACATAATATAATGGCTCCAGGCGACTTCGGGACAATAACGAGGACCCAATTACGGCATTCAGTGTCCTTTTCGTGTTGCCCATCTAAACTGGGTGAATTGTTTCATGGAACTCCGCTGGCTCGCATCCGTGGTCTTCGTCCATCCTCGGAGCCCAAGTCCCGAGGGAAATGACCGTAACTGGCCGTGTCATCGCAAGCCACCGAAGACCGTGACTACGTTGGGCGAGAAGGCCGCTGCAGCACTCCAGACCGCACACGCAGCCACGTCGGCCATCTCTTGTTCTGAATTTCCTGTATCTCTAGGAATGTGCCGTGCTTCGTCGACCGTCAGCTGATAACGGGTCTAGAACGCATCTGCATGTCCCCTCCATCTCCTACCCCAGAGCAAGATTCACCGCCCTCCTATAGACACCAGTTGACTCTCGACTCCACCAACACCCTGTCCCTGCAGGCTACTGACATTGAAGAACATATGTATTTAACTTTTCGTAAGACTATTATGGGCGGACCCCCGAGATAATGTGTACAATAGATATGAAAGGTACGCAGTATTCCTTTCACAGAGGACCAGAGCAGAACACTAAACTACAAATTGCATTTCTTTTGCCTCGCGTTCACCACGGGTCAAGTCTGCGTTCGACATCGAGTGCTGTAAGCCGAGGTCGATATCTACCGTCTTGTGAATGGTAACCTGCACCTGTCCCGAGGGCATAGGCATAGTATTGGTTATCTGTGGTGGGGGGAGTTGGGAACTGGTGAAGACGCATGATCAATTTTGCAAATGGAATCATGCCAGGGGGACTCACTGGTATGTGGGGTTGATATACTCAAAGAGATCACGATACACTCGCGTTGCCATGATGACCCTGTAGATTATGACGTCAAGATTATGCAAATGAAATTGTGGGGAAAACGTACATGGTGACCACTGGAGCGGGGGCGCACATGTACCACATGAGAAAAACAGAAGAGCAGGCAAAACAGAGTACGTACTATGAGGTGTCTGGAACATCTGCGAATCATAACCAATTAGCTTTTCTATCTTAGAAGGCAGTGTCACCAGACATACCAGGTTCCATCCGTCTATTGGAGGGGAAAGGTGCGAATTCCAATCGGTTATGAGTAGGTGTTGATAGTCATTGCCTACGTACCATCGATATTTATCCAACTCAATGTCTGTCAACCTCGGCGTCACTAAACTTACACTTCGAAAACAGAAAAGAGTGCATACAGCAGGTAGAATTTCCGACAGAGCTGCAACAAGAATCCACGAAAGGCCCTGGAAATTATGTACACGCTGCTCAGAAAATCACTCGACCTGAATGGATGGAAGCGCACCTGAATATACAGTACTCTCCACAGACCAGTCGTGTTACGCTTGTTCAGCACACCGGCAAACATTACGGTCAGCAGAATCACATCCGTGGTGAAGTTAACCGTAATGCCCCAGCGGAAACGTGTTGTTTGGGTGATGAGACACGTATTGATGGCAGGTTCCCATACTATCGACCCTTGCATTATAGCTAGGGTGAAGATTAGGTCAGTTGAGCGTGAATAGGCGAGAAAGGAAGGGGCGAGAGCGAAGTGATTCTCACTGTAGATGGAAATGCCGACGTTACAAAGCCAGATCGTTGCAGTAAAAACAAGAACAGTGAGGTTTCTCCCCCAAATTGCCACTCTACATTTAGTTAGCGGCAACGCGCAGGTATTAGGGCAAGAAACGACACGAACCCGCGGAGGAGGATTAGAAGGGATGAGAATGAAACGCCAAAATATGAGAAAACCTGCAATCGGGAGCGAGCTCAAGTCAGTTGAATGTGTCGATGCGCCCAAGTAGCGTGGACGCCGTACCAGAAGTGCACGGAACCACGCCTCGCAGTTGAAACGGTGTGTAATATTGAAACCAGCTATGAGGGTAATTATCGATGCGAGGGCCATGGTCCGACATAGCTCATATGCCTGTAGGAAGCACAATGAATGGCACGTTAAACCTCGACGAAATCAGTGACGACGTACTACAAAGGACCATCGGAACCGACGCCGGCCAGTGAAAACTTCCCACTCAAATGGTACCGTCGATACCCATTCCCAGCTACGCGATGGCCTCTAAGAAACCAAGCACTTCGGCGATGAGGGAAGTGCTCACATGTATATTCCCCCAAATACGTGGACGAGTTTTACAGTTACAACTGTAAGGCGTGGTCAGTATACTGCGCGCAGATCAGGAGCGGAGAGGGATAACACACCGAATGAATTATTTGTCGCGCTCATCTAGACGGCCCCACCAAGGTAATGCGTATGGTGTCAGATATGACGCCACGACAGGGTCGGTTGATGGAGCGAGGGAAGGTGGGGAAGGAAAACGCCAAATGCGCTAAGAAGGGCAGCTCTTACATAGTTGTGCCGGGGATCAAATGTGATCCTTTAATCTGTGAGGACTGTCCGGAGTTAGAGACAAATGGAGTAAAAGCTATCAGCGATTCGGCAAAGCCGGTCAAGGAACCCATGCTTGCTAAAAATGGCTAAGTACTGTATACAACTACTCGATGGAAGCAAAATGTTAGGTTTGAACAAATTTCTGACGGCCAGTACTCTGAGCAGTACCTAACTCAACATCTTCGGGGATCCAGATGGGGTCGAACAAAATGATCAACTCGTGATCCTGACCCGACAGGAATGTGCGAAGTAAACCCTAGGTTGCACCGCTCGTCCACAACATTGAATACACCAGTTGCTATGCACCACCTTCTTCGGGAGAACGCAGACGAACCCTCGGATTCGGGAACCACCCCGATTCACTGACGAAGCTGAGATCAAGAAGCGGCGTCACGAGCCACGGGCAATAGCTCAAGAAGCGAATGATGTTGATCCCAAAGCACCGCGGGTTCCATACTGAGTCACGATCCAACCACCACACCATCTGGCTCTGGATTATTGCACCCGAGTCGCCGTCGGGACCCGCCGGTTGTAACTCTGTAGTTCTCTTTACCCAGGGTACGTCGTGTCTTGACAATTCCCACCCCTACAGTTGTGAGGCCCACGAGCACTCACAGTAATCTACTTATCTGGTGACGAAAGGGCGGCGCTTGTTGCATTCTGTGATGGGAAATTTTAGGGTGGAATATTGTAACGAAGGGCGATGTCGACATCGTCTTGCTGGACTCGTGTCGGTTTCCTCACACGGTCTCATCTCATTCTGTGATCCGTCTCTGTTTAACGTGCGACTTGCTCAGTGACCTATTCTCAACAACGCCTTAAGCCGATTTCCCTTGTGGTTCCAATCTTCTAATTTCTCCTAAGCTTCGGTTATTTACGTGCGACTTGGGTCGCCTCCTAGGCTACGAATGTCTCATAGATGGGACTCGCTACGACCGGTCTGTATCCTTGATATGCAACCCGGAAATATAAATGGATATCGTATCGATCAAAAAAAAAAAAGCGAGCCTGAGGTGTCAGCTCCCCTCAAGTAAGTACAAAGTTGCCTGTTGCGAGGTCTGTTGCGAGTGTTGTGGTTTTTTTTTTGAGCGTTATCGGTACCGACAGCTGCTGTGAACTCTGTACACCCCCATTGTGGGCACCGTTGTGAAACTGCTTCCCGACTCGTTGTTTCCGTTGCCTCACAACAGAACTTGCAACGGAACTCACAACAGGGCTCACAACTCCTTTGTAAACCCCTAGTGTGTGGATAAATAAATGAAAAGGGTGAGGGGTCAACGTTCAACGTTCAACTACTAAAGACTGGCGGCCGCTTTTTGTCGTGATGGGCGCAAGAAGCACCATAAATTTGGTGCCAGCCCGAACAACTGCGGTTATACGACGCGTCGGGTATCGGGACACCCTAAAGTGTGGAGCTGCGCTCGCTCATAGCATGGATTTTACTGTACCTGCATAACAGGTAAAGACGCGGGATTTAGCTTACTGTACAACCGAATGAATGGTTTAACTCCCGGCGGAACTCGGACCAGAAGAGTGACATCATAACAAGCTGGGGCACTACTGTAGATCGAAGACGAAGGATGCGGCGTTGCACAAGTATGAAACTATGATAGAATTGGCGAGCTAACTTACACGATGTGATATGATAAACAAAGGAACAAAGCGACACAGAAACTTACTGTACCAACGGCTGTAGCCCCCTATCGGTACGTAACTATCGCGTGAGATTTCCCACAAAGTAGACAATCCGGTCAGTTCCCAGCACCGAGTATCTTGTACGTGAGCTTCGATTTACTAACAGGCGCGCGATCCTCACCTCGCAACCGTACACACCGAATGCCAGTGGTCCCGACGGCAACCAAGACAAAAGAGTAGAGAGACGCTCTGGAGTCTGGTGGATGGATCAAAGAAAAAAACTCTCTTAGCGTTTTCCAATGTAACATGATGCTGCGACCACTTTACAGTAGATTATAGTAGATCAAAAAAGTTGAACCGTGGCGTGTTTCAAAGTCTTACACAAGGGGAAATACACAAGGGGAAAGATACAGTATGTGAGAGAGATGGAGTCTACAAGTGGCACTCGAACACGTTATTAGCACCCAAGTTACTGGGGTGCCAGGTCCCGATCTCTTTCGAACGGATGAGAGTACTGTACAGCTGTGAGGTCAGGTACAGTAAAGCGTGGGACGAAACGGAGACCTCAATGATTTCAGTTTTTGGCATTCTGGGGCTCTTTCGTCCTTTCTCGCTACGTTACTCCGTCCGGCGATTGGCCATATAACAGTTCCCAGGGAGAGTTCAGCTGTCCCTCGGAAGCGCCGCAGAAAAGGACGTCCGCACTTGTTGGTAGGGACCTCGTGCTGAGTATGCAAATCGGGCATCATCATCACCATCATCATCATCATCAAGGTGTTGGTGTTACAACGTTACAGTACAGGGCGACATTTCTTTGTTCAATTGGTTCTTTCGGCACATACCTCTCACAGTTTAGATTGTCCACAATACCGTGACAACGTTCCGGACGTGCCTTCGATTCCAAATCAACAGATGCTGCTAGAACACCCCCTTAGACTGTTTTGCATATGACCGTGATCCGTCGGTGGCTCACCAATATCGGTTTCTCTTCCAGTATGATCCTGTTCTGCATGTTTTCCTGTTTGATCTCGACAACGTCAAGCCCTCATCAACGTTTTGCTAACAGTAAACCGCTCTGCTTCCTGTCAGCCAGCAACTTGAACATTGTTACTGACCTTGGTGCCACGCGGGTTCCGTGACGCTTGAATGAAGGCTCGGATAGTTTTGCTTTCTCATGCACCTCTCGGCAATCTGGCTGCGCTCCGTTACGCGTCATCCATACTTCGTGTCCATCGTCATGAAGGACGGTACTGACATCGACAAATGGAACACACTTACGGATACGTTATCACAGAGCGCCGTCTGATGGCTGTCCTAACCTCACACCTGGTGGGAAATTCCTCTTTATTCTTCTTCGACGTCGCCAATGGCTCCCCTCCACCTCGATGACGGACATAACCGGTCAGGCGAACGTAATCACATAGCATAGATCAAATCATCCGAGTGAACCTCCATTTTTCGCATTTGTCAGTTCGATTTATACGCAGCCAAGTCAAACAATAATGAACAGGTTTTTAAAACTGATATCTCTCTCACTGTGCATCTGTCTGGGTGTGTCAACTTTCAAGTTAACTTAGTTTGCATCGCTGGCCCTCTATTACACTGCGCATGGTCCCCGTCTACCTAGTTTCTCACATCTGCATTACCACTCCGCCATTTCTCGTCTTCAGGAAGGACAACAACGACACTGAGAAACGGAGCGGGGTCGTTCTTGCGTACCTATAGAGTAAGACGAGCCAGAAATACACACAGTTTGAGAAGCAAGACACGTTCGAAAACATGTTCTTCCCTCCGATCTTAATCTCGAACAAGGGGATTCCCCTCGGTAGCAGTCGTCATTGACTTTCTCCATCCGATTCCTCTCCCATCTCGTCATTGACGACGCCCGTGCAAAGGGGTTTCCTCGCAACGTTCATACTTGAGCGGAATTTTCTTACGTACGGCATCTTCACACACCCCAACCACACCAGGAGGAACACTCAGCGAATGCGAAAGCGCAAAGTGGCCAGCACAGCAATGTGACACAAAGGACAGTAGGACAGTAGATAGTAGATGTGACTGTGCGAGTAATCGGGAAACGAACGAAAGGCGAATTAATATTTGTTCGCGGCGATCAGTTTCGCTGCTCGCTCCGCGACGGCGTAGAGAGCTGCTTGAGGGTGGGCCGCCGGGACATGCGGCTTGACAAAAACACCGCATTAGGACGATAAGCGGGGGTGTCCAATTAACGAAACCCACGTACCAATACGCTCGCGTCGACAATCCGAAGGCCAACTGTCATCTTCACGCCGAAATCCGGGTTGACGACACCATGCGAGGAACCGTTCGGGGACATGAAGGCGGTGCTGAACGGATGAAACACAGTGGCGGAGTAATTGCGTGCATACGCCTCGATCTGGTCATCGGTCTTGGCCTCAGCAAGAGCGCCAAATGGTCCGATCACGTAGTCTTTCCATGCTGGCGCCGCGGCGAAGCGAAGCGCCGCCTTTACCCCTTCGCGCATAGTGAAGATATCGAAGTCAGAGTTGAGGAGCGCCGGGTCGATGTTAGGTGCGTCGAAGGGGTTCGCAGAAGCAAGGGTGATTGATCCGCCTGCGGCACTCTGCATTTAGAAGCGCTGGTATTATCAAGTAACATTACTCACGAGAGGTAGGAGTTATCAGGTTGGTGGCAATCGTCATGAAGTGGCCCGTGGTAGGCGGTGACTCAACGAACGACGCAAACGAATTCTGAGGACGGAAGCTCAACGACATTCCACGATGGGAAGCTTCCAGGCGACGCTTACGGCAAAGATAAACTCATAATGTGGAGCATGCCGGCCGGAAGACGGGTCATTCACCGTATTGAAGATTGTGGCGTTTTTCGGTAGCCTCAACCAACCTATTTCAGACGTGCTAGTTGAGGCAAATGGACCAGTGTGGGATTGTCCCCACTGTGCTAGATCATTTAAGAATAGCGTCGTGTTTCGGCCGACGTCATCATTGGTGAAGTTGGAATTAACCGAGAACACATTTGAAAGTTCGACGTGGTCTTGCATGTTCTTGCCCACGTCCGGGAGGTTGACAATCGTCTGAATGTTGAATTGACCGAGCTGTGCGCTATCACCGATTCCCGACAGCATCAGTAGCTGTGGTGTGTTGACTGCGCCTGCAGCGAGTATAACTTCCTTTGTAGCATTACGGGTAAAGAGTGGGCCTGGCGGTGGCGTGTCAAACATTCGTGAGAAGAGCGGAGGTCACCGTACCAGAGGCGAATTGGGCAAATTGGACGCCGCAGAAAATGGGAAGACCACCCTCGGTGCCTGTTTGGACTACCTTGGTCACCTGGGTGTTAATTAAAATATCTAGATTTGACCTGGAGAGCACCGGTGTAAGGTATGAACCAGATGCACTGCTCCTCTGGCCACCCCCGATTGAGAACTGGGTCCAACCTTACAAGCGGTTGGGCGACACTCGTAGAACTTATTGAGAAAAAAGAACACACCAATTCCCAGTGGATTCCCAGAGTTCATATCTTTGTTGAAAGGAAACTCGGCGAGCTGCGTCGTCGTGTCGAAGATCCGAGAGTCGAGAGGGGTCGTGTCTTGAACACTGATCTTGACGGGGCCATTCGAACCGTGGATCGCTGGATTGATCTCCCCCGTCGTATCGTGACCATCTGGGGGGGCAACAAGGGTTTCCACCTGAGGACCGCATCAGGCTGCGGCAGCGAAGTGCCAGAAAGGGAGGAAAGAATACCCCGATCAAGGTTCTCCGAAGAGATTTCCACGACCATCCGGAGTCACCAGTAACGTGGGCCAATCGATCGAAATCGCTCGCTGGTCCACGAGTCCAAACCATAAAATCTAAGAGACTGAGTTTGTAGTCACCACCTCTGAAAGTGACTCAACGTACTGATGGAAGTGGACCCGCCAAGAGTGCGTCCGCGAGGATACGCGATAGAACGCCCTCCCAACCCGGTCTGAGGAACAGTAGTATAGTTCCATGAGACATCAGACGGCGCAAGTGTCGTGACAATGAACGGAATGTTAACAGAAGGGTTGACCGTATCACTGGGGCATATAAGCCCCCGACTGGTAGACGAGCCTAGAAATAAAAATGACGAACCTCGGTCCAGCTTCGATTAAAAGCACACTATTATTCGGATTCGCGCTCAACCTATTTGCCAAAACACTGCCCCCCAGGCCCGCTGGACAAGTGTCAGAGAGTGAAAGAGGTCCATAAACGCTCGGACGTACCTCCCACGATGATATATGTGTAAGGTGCATTGGGCAGCGTCGAAGGATCGGTATACACAGCCGCCCAAACGGACTTTAAAAAGAGAACAGCGAAGATGGAAAGGCGCATGGCGGGAAGCGCAAGCGGAAGGAAGTCCGCATCATCAGGAGGCCTGAAACATGGCTTTATGGGGACCGCTATTTTGTGGGAGCTTCTGGGGCGGCTGGCGGAATCTGGAATGCGAAAATGAACTCGTAATTCCCAAGGGCGGATTCATGTGCGGCGGAGACAATCCCATAAGCGCCCAACTAGTCCGCTCAAACCGAGAACCAGTTATGGCAAGACGAGATGATTCTGATGCGTCCATCAAAGAAGCATTCAATGAATGGATCATTGGTTCCGAGGTAACCCTCGCCACGGTATCAAGGGGTATGACCGCGTGCCGACGGAGAAATATTAATGATAGTACCTTGCTATGTAAGTTGGTACAGTACCTGCGGTAGCGGTGCCAAGTGACCATTTGTAACCATTCTAGTCAGTGCGCGCATCACATTCGCTGGTATATATCCACGTAACGAACTTGAATCTCTTCTCGCCACTGCAGCAAGGCCAGTGAAGCACTATTACAGTACCATATGCGCATCTAAAAATGTATGGCAATTACGGTACGGTCGCGCCGGGTGTCGGGTAACCAAATGACAAGGCACGTGCTTGCGTATTGACACCGTCAACATCTGGGCGGTATTACGACCTCGAAATGATGTCAACAGCATCCTCACTCCGAAAGCGAAAGCGTGGTCTATCCGCGAATGAACCCGGATTGCTTTCTCTAGAGCTTTCGAGCGTGTCAGTTACTCAGGTTGGGCCAGCGCTCGGTGTGTGTGGCTATTTTTGCACCAGCCCACATTTTCTTTTCCTCATTTGCTTGGACCAGCAAGCTTCCCATCTCTTACGCCTCCGAAGGACACCGCGTTCAACAGCTTCGTTAGGGAAGAGGATGAGGGAAAGGAGTTTGTAAAGCGTCTGAGTACTATTGCAGGCGAGACGGACGCCGTCGAGTTCTCGGGCTCTACCAACGATGGAAGCGACGGAATCGGGAGCAGGTTTCAGTTTCTCTCGAGGTCCTAGCAGGATGACGTGCTCACCTCTCTTTGTGTAGATACTTTCTCGCACTGCATCGGCCGGGGTCATCGAAACTTATCTTGCACCCGACTCCCTTGTATCTGATGTCGCGCCAGGTCAGGGCTCTCAGGAACTTTAAACCTATGGAACCTGGCACCTCGGAGCGTTTGCACGCACGCAACGTGCTAGGGGAGGCATTCGGGACGAAAAAGGCCAAGGCGGCCATACGCGCGCATGAGCGCAACAAGGTAGATGTCAATGTGATGGAGGCAGTGGCAGACGTGTTGCAGGACCGGATAGAGGAGGGAACTGAGAACCTTCCTACTCAAGGTGTGTCTCGGGCTCTCTGCGCGAAATGCATTCATTTACATGGGTGATCAGAAAAAATGGAGGAGGCCGTCAATGCCGCACGTCTCATCCCGGCTTACAACGCAGACGCCGAAAGACCAGAGGATATCTATCCTCTGCACAATATCATCCCAGAGCAAGAGTGGGCTGCCCTCGGTGGCCTGCTTCACAAGCTCAAAAATGAACCTGATGACCGCGCGAGGGTTCGACTCCTGCCGAACGCTCGCAGCGATTGGCTACGGCAGCACTTAATGCTTGCATATTCTGTCCCGAAACCTAAATCTAAACTTGTGTTCGTGCCTTTGTTCCTCGTTCGCCATCTATTTTACTCACGGGTTTCGACGTGAAATAGCAAGATATTGATTTACGCCTCAGTGATGTTCACATTCCACGGAGTGGTCAGGAGAAGTGTCCCAGATAGGACTGTCATATCGGAGTGTCTGGCACCTGCTCCGGAGATTGTGGTCGACGGCCTTCTCTCACGATTTACTGAGACGCCAAGGGGGTCTATCAAGTGCGTTGGGTATCCGCTTCGCATCATCTTGGCTTATACAGGTACTTAGGGCACAAATGACAACCGAAAATGAGACTAGCCTTCTCACCCACCTATTCTCGCTTTGCTTGAAGGCCGACGACCATGCGACAGATACGGCGTTGATCGCGGCTGATCTTAAGATGTCCTCCACAAGGTACCCGCTCCAAATGAGACATACGGTGCTTGACTGACGCTGCTCCAAAAGAGTGAATAATTTATTTAGATCACTCGGTACGCGTTGCACATGGATGTTGCGATGATGGCGCGACTGGTTTTGGTTTATTAACACAGTTTTTAGGATGTAGCATCGGCAAGCTCTCCCAGCAGGATCTGAAGCGTCTTGGGTTCCCAGATAGTGCCGCAAATGAGAAGCGGGCGACCCTCAAGACCCCGCTTACTTTCCCAAAACCCAGGAGGCGGCGTGCGTGACTAGATGATCAGAATGTAAACACTGGCAGTTGAGATCGTTGAATTGAATTTGAGTAATCCGGAGACCGGACCGCTTCGAGCTGAGAATTTTGAAAATTTCGACGAAAAAACGACAAACTCGAGAACAGGCTTTGTGTCGGTCGCGCTTGCACGGAGGGTTTATGAAAATTATTCTATGATCACAGTCTTACTGGAGCCGCGGCACAAATCCTGACATGCCCTCCAATCTCGCTACTCAATTAGCTCAAAGCGTTTCTCTCAATTCGACCCTCCTCGTGGACCGAGCACGACGCAAGCCCGCTCAATCGTACCTCTTTACTGAACGCGAGGCAGACAAACACGACCTCGAATCAATACACGCCCTCGCTTTGAACGCATTTATACAGCTTCGTCAATGGAATCCCGCGCTCCAAACTTACGAGAGCTCTCTGTTCTCCGACGCAGCCAAGGGAGTAGATAGGACGCTCTTACCCTTGGAAGATGCGAAAGAACTCGATGCAAGGATTTCCGCCTTCTTACCCCTCCTTGGGGGCGATCTAATGGAGATGCCGACCGGGAGAGTGCTGGAGTGGCTCGTCCGTCGTTTCAGGTGCGCCTTGTCGGCTTCGCTACAAATCGTCGAGGGCGCTGAGCAAATGTAGAATTAACGAGTTTAACGTCGAGGACGTCCTGTCTCTGTTTCTCCCCTATCATGACACCCCCCACTTTGCCAAAATGATCACCATCCTTCGTGTGGAGTGAGTGATATCTGAGTGGCTGCTGACTTGTGTTGTTGATGCCCACCCGCAGACCCGACGCGCCTTGGAACTTTCTGAATGCCTACAAGTCGGCTGCTCAGAGCGTGCCAAGGACCGCCCTGGTCACAGAGATGGTACGCAACGTCGCCGTTGCACGCTTCGTCGCGTCTGCCCTCCCAAAAGCAGTCAAGGACCGAACAGCGCACCGCGCGCTGGTCGCATTTCATACCGCCGCTCTCTTCGAGTACATCTCGAGAATAAAAGCCCCGGACGATGGCGTTTTGGCATTCTTACTACCCGCTATGTTGGAGCCGCTACGGCAGAATGCCGCCCACGCAGGTACCAAAGACGTAGTGGTGAGTTCGCCCCTTCATTTCTTCTCCAGTTCGGAATCCTCAGACCCTGGTTAGCTGTCCAGTTATGTGCTCCTCTCTGCCTTATCACAAAAAGTCGTACTGCAGGACCCGGCTATCAAAGTCATTCTCGGTGCAATGGCGTCCTGCTCGTCGACAGTAGCGCCGCAGCAGTTCGTGAATGCCGCTTTGTCTGTCCTCAGTCCACAAGACCAGCTTGATGACCTCCCCGACGCGTTTGTTCGAGTCGTGCTTGAGTTGCCGTGAGTCTGTCATCACGTCAAGGAGACAGCTAGTGACCTCCTCGCCTGTCAGGTGTGCCGAAGAGGTTATCTTGCAAACGTTGCCTTGGTCTGGATTCGACAAGTTAATGATCCCCATGATCCCACCGCTGGTTGACCGGTGAGGGTGTAGCTTCCTTACTCCAAATGATTGGATGCTTATAGGTCTGATACAGCCTGGAAGAACCGACTGGTCTCTCCGTATTGAACGCACTTGTTTCGTCCGGCAAAGCACCCACTAGTGTGCTGAAAACTATCACCAACGCCCTGATTTTCCGTGCGCTAAAATCCGACTCTTCGCCGAGGAGGGATCTACACCATTTGCTGGCGTCCTTCCAACAGAGGCATCCGGAACTCTTCCAGGATGTGTCGCGTTCGTTCGTCGAAGAGAACGAGGACCAACAAGAAGCCATTCAACAGCTAGTCCTGTCGCTTTCCGTGGTACGGGGGATACACTTCCTCTTGTCATACCCTTTTTTTTTTTTTTTACGCACCTCGACAGAAAACTTCGCACAATGGAGATGTACCAGAAGTGGATATGGTGGTTGCATCCATGGATGGGAATGATGAGACGCGTGCTGCAGCAGTTCAGAGTATGCTTCGTACTCTACGTCAAAGTACCGGTCTTGATCCCGAGAACTTGGTCGGCACATCCGCTTGCCTTGTCCAGAGTGCAGAAACTGATCCATCGTCTAATTTTTTCTAGGTGTCCTTTCGTTCTGCGTTTCTCGCACGTGTACATGATCCTTCTATCGCCGTTCTCAAGGCATTGTATTCCGATCCCGCGGTCCTTCTACCTGTCCTGCTATCCGATCCGTCGCCGTTCGTCAAGGCTGTCTCCGAAGTGGTCTCCTCGAAGCCCGTCCAAGCCTCCCGTGCTATTCTGCGCATGCATCTTTCCTTCCTCGCATCACACCTGCTACCTGCTGTTTCACAAGATGTCGTCGAGGAGGCCTTCTCGCACGCGATCTTTCCCTTCTTGCTGTTCTCAAAGCCAAAATTCCGTACCGCGCAAGCGGTATGGGAAGTCGTGGACGCTGCACAGAAAAGCGCACCAGAGGCTGGCCTTGCGTGTTGCGAGAGCGTCCAGGGCTGTGCCGAAATCCTGAAGGAGGAAGAGAGGCACTTCTTGGAAAATGCGCAGACGCGGAAGGACAAGTCTAACCCGTCCGCGTTTGAGAACACCGACGTGATGCGCAAAGTCAACCTAGCCGTTGCGTCTCGGATGGCAGGTGAGGGGTCCCGCGTAGATGCTTCGAAGATGAGACGCTCACCGCGCGCACGCCGCAGAAACCATATTTGTCACAACTAAGCATGGCAAGCTGTTTGACTCGTTAATGCTGAAATTGTCAGATCCAGATCCTCATACGCGTAATCTCGGATATTTGATCGCCCGCGCGTTGCTTGGGAAGCTCTCTGGGGAGAATCTGGTGAATGCTGCTCAGCACGTTCTTGATGTCATGGCCATCCCGACGCTAGAGGACTTTGGCGGCTTCACGAAGGGCGCAGATACTTTACAAGAGGTCGGTCACGAATTTATATGAGTAGGGCCGCTCATCCCATTCTTGTCCAGTTCTTGTACGATGCGAACCTGGGTACCAATGTAGTCCTGAAGCCGCAAAGCCGCAACACGCTGCATTGGTTGCAGACCTCGTTGCTCTGCGCCATACCGGTCCTTCCTCGACCACCTGGTGGCACACTAGACTTCACAGTTTTTGCGCAATCGGTAACACGCTCTTCGGTCGTTATTTCTGTCTTCTAATAGGCTCCTAGGTCAAGGAGGCCTCTCCAAACGTTCGATATGTCCAATTGATGCGATCAATATACAAATTGTCGAATTCCTCGTCATCACTGTCGACAATACCAGCGTCGCTCCTGCGCGCGCAGTTTATCAACCTTGCAGATGACGCTCTCGCTTTTTTGGTGGGAGTCTGGTTGTCGGCGGAGGGAGATGCTCAGCTGCGCAGAACTGCGTTGTCGCACGCCCTTACCTTTATTTTGGCACACGAGGCGACAGAGCAGGTCATCGACTTCCAGACTGTGCTCCCGGCGCTGCTCGTCGCTCTCGGAGATCCCGATCGAGGAGTCAGACATCGAGCGTCCGAGTGTGTGCACCTGCTCGCGCAGCTTTCGACGGCAAAGCAAGTATCGGGTGTATACGCTTTCGACACCATCTATGGGGATAGCACCAGTAAGTCAAATCTGGATCATCGTCCGGGATCTAGGCGGCTTCATAGTTGATAGGTCAACTGAAGTACCTCAACTGGGACGACTTCCAAAAATACACGGAGGCCCTCACGGCGTATCGAGAGCACTGCGTCCACGATCCCAAATACATCCGAACTGTCCATCGGCAATATTTAGCCCGTGATCCTTCGGATAAGAAGAAAACCACTGCGTGAGTCTCGTCATTGTTGGTTCACTGCCACCACATAAGTTTACTTTTTACAGGCACAAGCGACGGGTTGCCGAGTACCTGTTGTCCCATGTTACGAGCTGTGGACTGCCAACGGTCAAGTTATTTCTCGTGGCCCTCTTGGAACACGTGGCGGACCGTGCTAAAGCCGAGGCCCTGTCGCCTATCATTCATGCTCTGACGGATAAGGCACAGGTGGCCGAATGGGAAGGACTATTCGGACCACAGTTTGAAGAGTTTGCCGCCATCACCGTTTCTGCCTTTGACTCATCTGCCGCGGCGAGCCTCAATGACCCGTCTGGCGTCCTCTGGCCGATATTTTTGAATGCGATAGAGTTTTACTTCCAGCCAGGCAAGTATCAAATACTTATGGCCAGTACATACCCTTATTTCTCCTTCCTAGAGTCGCGTCCTTTACCAAGAGAGGCGCTCTCCAACAGCTTAAAAAATGGCTTATTTTCTCGCCTGTCTCTCGACCGCCAGAAGGAGCTCTGCCGGTCGATTATTACGATTGGTGCCGGGTCGTCTGATGCCGTGAGATACTTTCTGTCCTGCATTCGCGCTCGTGGCATACTCACCTACCTTTTAGAAATCATACTGTATCGCTTTGCTCGGAAAGCTTCTGGGTGAAGCGCTGTTACTGATTCAGTTGATGACTGATCTTCGACCGCCAAAGCCTATCGACGAGCCTAGCCGCGCGACTAAGCGCGCCAAAGTAACTGAGTGAGCGGCTCTCTCCATTTCTGCTGATTGGGTGCTGACCCGTCGCAGGGCGGATGGTGAGGACTCTGAGTTCTTGGGCTCTTTGACATTCCTCGCCGAGGTTCTTAGCGGCGTCTCTCTTCCCGGAGACAGGGACCTCATTTCCTGTCTCCTGGAAGTCCTGAGTAACGTCGCACGTTCAGAGGAGCGATCTACGGCGGGTGTTGCATACATTGAACAACTGCTCATGTCATGCATACAAAATGCATCGGCTGCTGCTCAAGTAAGCTGTTTCATAACAATCGCGGAGCCCAGTTTTAGACTTAACCTTTCGTAGACCTCTGGTGAGACATCCTTCACTGGGATCCGCCTCGACATCTTGGTGGACATTATTCGAGGTTTGTTAGCGACTGCAGACATAGGTTTTTGTCGCGCTAACGACGGTCACCTAGTGTCAGAGAGTCCACAGACGTTTCATCAAGCGTTGTTACTCATTGCCAGCCTCGCTCGTGTCGCGCCGAAGTCCGTCTTGCATAATGTCATGCCCGTGTTCACATTCATGGGCTCGAACGTGTTCCACCGCGATGATAACTATAGCTTCCGAGTTGTCCAGAAGGTCAGAGTTCTGTTGTCCGTCTGTGTATCCACTTGCTGACTTTGTTTTAGACCATTGACAGCATTATCCCTCTTATTGTTTCCTCATTGAAAGAGAAACACTCTACTCGCGAGGGCTTGCTCGTGGCATCCAAAGAGTTCCTACACATTTTCACGGACGCAATGAACCATGTTCCGCGCCACCGCCGCACGCAGTGCGTTTTACGCCTTCGCACCTTTCTTTCCAAACTCATAGCCGGACAGGTTTTTCATACATCTCGTCGACGTACTCGGGCCAGAAGAATTCCTGAGCATCGTCTGTATGCTGATTGTCACGAAGGCGGACAAGCGAGTCGTGAGACTTCAGGGCCGTGACCTTCGCGCGGCGCTTGCGCTCCCCCTGTCCCTATTGCAGCATTACCCTTCGAACATCCAGCTACCGGTGAGCGCCAGCGCGTTGATGCCCGTCCATCATGAATAACTTGTCTCCCAAGGTTCTCATCGAGGTCTTAAATGAAGCCCAGCGTCTTATTATCGGCCTGGTGTCCCCCGACTTTTCAAAAACTGGCTCGATCTTACTCGGGGACTCTCAGTGAGTCAGTGAGTCAATACTGCATACGTTTGCTGACGACTTTCACTAGCGATGAAGAGCAAGCTTTGCAGGGACAGCTGAATATCAAACGCCGAGCTCATGCACTGGTCGTCTTTACTGCAGCAGCTTTTGAAGGGTCGTCCTTGTCCTCCCTAGACACCGAAGTCGACGGCCTGAACAGACTCGTTTCTGCACTATTGGAGATTTCGAGCTCTCAGAGCATTCCAGGTGCCACGGGACAGCACGTCGACCTTGTGGATATCGCGCAAACTGCTCGCCTTGCGCTTGGTGAATGCATTAGATCGATGCACGCCGCGCACTTCGTCGGGTCTATTGCTAACATATTGAAGGAGGGAAGACCGAACGAGCGTATATCGCGCGGTGTCCTGGCCGAGACTCTCGGCGTATTCGTGGACAAGCTACCTTCAATCTCAAAATCCGTTCGCGAGGAAGTCACCTCAACTATCGTGACGATCATCACAGAAATCAAGCGATTCCTCCCACTCAGGGACGAAAGCGAGAGCCTTGTCGATGCGGGCCTTCACGCGCTGAAAATTATCAGCTCTTCCGTTGTCCCCGGAGAAGAAAGTTCTCTGGTGGATTGTCTACCACTCGTCCTTGCCGCTTCGCGACCCGATCAGCCCACCGCAGCAGCGGCCGCCTCAGCGTTAAAGCCCCTGTGGTGAGTCAAGTGCGAAGGTCTACGCCTCGTACTGACTGATCCCCCGCTTCAGCGTTGGCTTGGGGCCTAGGATCATCCCATTCTTCCGAGATGTCGTCCAGTTGGCCGTTGGCATCCTTCGAGATTCGCTCCCCATCAAGCAAGGTGAGTGGCGTTGAAAGTGGTATTTTTGGTAATTGTTCACCTCCCTCTTTTAAGGGGTGAATCCATCCCTTGTCGGAGATGCTCTAGACGTGATCCGCGCGGTTTTCGACACCATTCCTACGTTCTGGGGAACCTCAGAGCTGGGAAGCGTATTTCGACTCTACCTTGACGCCTTAGCCCTTGGCCCTGCCGATGACATCGGTTCCTGTGCGAGACGTGTTGCATCTAGGGCACCAGCGGCCGCCCTTCTTTCAACATATTTCGAGATCTGGCCCTCTATAGCAGGGGCGGAAACCGAGGCGAGTTGTAGTCAGGTTCGATGAATGAGTGCGGCGGCTCACAAGCGTCTCGCCCTAGCAGCATATCATCGGTTATTTCGAGCTGCTCAGGCGAAGTCTCCGCACTGCGCCTCGACCGGCTGTCCTGGAGCACCTTCGCCCCGCGTTCAAAGTCTTCCTCGAGGGACTCGACCTACGAGATAAACGCCGCGATGTGGATATTCCTAGGGTACGCATCGCCGATCATCCGCTTCTTTGAGCGTCAGGACAGCTGGGCTTTGTTGCACCCACACAGGTGGAAAGTGCCGCGATCGCCGCTTTTGTAGAACTTGTCGCGAAATTGAATGACATGGCGTTCAGGCCGTTGTTCCGCCGGCTGTTCGATTGGGCTTTCGGAGGTAAGCTGCGGCGCAATGAAATGGCGTCCTGATCGTGAGTTTTGGTGTTTAGTTACAGATGCAACTACGAAGAGGAAGATCGCATTCTGCAATGCCTACGTGGGTCTCTTGGATTACTTCAAGGTGATGTCACACCCGGACACGGAATGTCTTCCCGCGCTGACTGCGGTCGTAACAGTCGCTGATGACACCATATCTTTCCTTCCTCCTGGTCCCCTTCGTCGAGCTACTGCAACTCCCCAACGACCCGGCACGTCCCTTCGGACCAGAACAGCTCTCGGTCGTCCAGGCACTCTCCAAGAGCATGAGCGTGGACGAAGGAGGTACGTCCAACCCCACCAACCCCCAACTATAAAATGACAAACAACAAACAGCGTTCTGGCGCGACGACCGCCTGCAGCAGGTCATGCCCGTCCTGGTGCCCCTCGTCGCACACCCCAGCGCCGCAAACGACGACGCGCTCTCGGCGGCCCTCGTCGCGCTCTGTGACGCCGCCACGGACGACGCACTGCTCAAGCGGCTCAACCTGGACGTGCTGATGCACACGCGCTCGGACGATGCGCGCGTGCGCATATTTGCGCTGCGGTGCGCGAGCGCGCTTTGGCTGGCGCACGGGAGCAAGCTTATCGGTACGTCCCCCCGCGCGTTTGTTTGTTCGTTTGGTGCTGATTTTGATGGTGGCGTGAAGGATTCGTGTCGGAGACTGCGACGTTCATCATCGAGTGCGCAGAGGACGAGCACGACGGCGTGGTCTCTGCCACTCATGCGCTCAAGAAGGCAGTGGAGGGCGCAACGGGCGAGAGCATAACGGACGACATGTAGCCTAACGTTCTGCGCGCATAATAATTCATTCATTATCTCTCTCCACCCTTGCTTTGTTGCGTTCTCTTATTGCAGATAGATAAGACAGATATAGATAGTGGCGTGATGACAGCAATGGGGGGGAGATGTTCAACCTAATGGCCCATATATGGAACAAAAATGGGAATGGGTAAAAAAGAAATTACCGACTTGTGTGGCGGGGTGAGTTCAGTACAGATGGGGGACCAACAAACCAAAACATACGACTATGCGAGCGCAGAGATGGAGGGGAATATTTTAAAAAAATGAAAGAACGAAAGACAGAAAAAAGGAGCAGTCCACAATTTTTTTTTCCTTTTTTAAGAATCGGAATCGCCACTCTGGCGACGTAGCTGCTGCTGCTCGTCGATCGCTTTACACTGACCCAGCAGCCGAACGATCTCCGAGCGCGGGCATGCAGTCCGAATAAAATAAGCCTACGAGTGATGAGAAAGGGAATAAAACAAACAAAATAAATGGGAGATACGCACATTGAGTAGCTCGTCTGGGTCTGGTCTTGAAGCGACGGGCTGAGAACATAAATGCAAGAAATCGTGAAAAGATCGTGATAAGGTTTCCGGCTCGCGCACGGGTGGGAGCTGGTGGCCGACGACGAGCCGCGTGTCTTCCACGTCCATGAAAGGCGGGTCGCCGTGCGCCAGCTCCCACGTGGTCGCGCCGAGTGACCACACGTCGACCTTGAGAGGATCGTACAAGCCCCTGGAGAAAAACGTCAGCAAAAGATACCGTTGGAAAGAAATATAGTGAAGGGGGCTCACGCCAGTATTTCTGGAGCCTTGAAAAAAAATCAAGATGATTTAGCTCAGCAGGAAGATGTTTGGAGAGCACACTGCGTACCTGCCAGTAGACGACTCCTACATGATCGGAGCATTTGGGCGTCCCGGGCGGTGAACATACTGCGTTAGAAAAGTCCGCTGAAACAAGAGATGAGAGACCGGAACAAAAGGCGGAGGAGGACCCGTGATCGTCCATCAATCACGTCACGCACAAAGTTTGAGCACGCCAGCTCTGCTCAGAAGCAGATTGTCGGATCGCACGTCCCGATGCGCAATGTGGTGTTTACGGATATACGACAGCGCCAACAGGACCTGTCCACCCGAATCAAGTCAGCAAAGTCGCACGCAGAATCCAGACAAAGGTCCACACAACTCACATCCCAGACGAATCGCGCGATCATCTTCTCCGAAACCGCCACCGGCCCGCTGTCGTCCACGGCCTCCTCGCCCACGACGCCAAGCACGTCCGCCAAGCTCCGGTCCATAAGCTCCATTCCGATCCACAAGCTCTCCTCGACAACGTCGACGTACAGCCGCTCCATGCGTAGCACGTTCGCGTGGCGCAGCGAACGGGCAAGCTCGAGCTCGCCCCGCAGATCGGTGAGCTTCGGCGAGCCGTCACACGGGATCGGTACGCGCTTGATCGCGACGAGCGACGCGGCGTCCTCGCAGCCCTCCTTGCCGACACGCCCACCTTCCTGCGAGAGCGTCCGGGCGGGAGAGCGCGGCGTCGGTGGCTGAAACTGCTGTGCGACGGAGGCCACGGCGCGCGCGGCATACACTGAGCCGCTCTCGCCCTCCGCGATCTCCTGTAAATCCGTGAAGATCGCGCGGGGATCGGCGGCGTCGTCGATGAACTCGGCGAGCGGGAGCACGATGGCCGCGAGCCATGCGGGGTACCGCAGGTTGGACCCTGAATGCGTCTCGCTTGGTGACACGTCGCCGTCCTCGACTCGTTTCGCTTGCGGTGATGCTACAGCTGGTAATGACGATGACGACGCGATGGTATCTTCGAGGTTAGTCGTAGTGATGGCAATCGCTGGCCGATTCGCGGGCACGAGTGGCGAGGATGGCGGTGGGGTGACATATAGGCTCTCCGTCGACGCATCCGGTTCCTGCTCTTCCTCTCCTGGGTCAAGGAACGACGCGCGTAAAGGGGAAGGTGATGGCGACGACAATTGAGACGGATCACGTAGATGTGCCAGTCGCGGGCTCTTGCTCCCGCCATCCATGCCCTCCAGGCTATTCGGGCCAGACGTGAGTGCGAGTGTGCCTGACGGGCTACCCGAAAGGTCTTCCTCTTCTTCGTCTCCACCATCGAAGCTCGAGTCGCTCTCCTCGTCGTCCTCGAACACGGACTGCACCTGGGAGCGCTCGTGCGTTGTCGCTGGCGCAGCAATGACGTCCGCACGCACGCGTCGCACGACGCTCGCGCCGCGTACAATCGTGGCGTGCACGATGGTGCTTCCGGAGGCGCTGCTGTCGCGGGAGCTGTCCCTCCTTGGGTCGAGGCGGATCGTGAGTTGTGAGTCACGGCGAGTTGACAGCACGTCGGGCGATACCGACCGTGCCGAGTCGTGTTGGAAGTTCGCAGACGCGGGTGAGCCAGAAGCGGGGCTGCTGATGCCATTGGCGGCCACTGCGCGGTCCTGCATCATGCCCATGAGTTCATGATAGAGTGGCGAAGCGCTGAACGGGTATTCGTGCTCCTGCCCATGCCCTTCGTCGCCTTGCCCCCCATTCTCCTCCTCTTCTCCATCTTCCTCCCGTATCTCCGGGTGTAATACGATACTCGGAAGGGTCACGCCGGGCTTACTGGGCTTACTGGTGTCCGCTGGTGACGTCCGGGTGGGGGGAGAGCTAGTACCGATAGTTGAGGCGGACGAGACAGAACCATCATGTGACGCAGACGGGATCGAGGAGAACAAGGACGCGGACCACGACGACAGGTCGCCGAGGGTGTCCTTGCGGAGGGATAACCGCGGCGGAAGGATGGAAAGATCAGACGGACGGTGACGGCGACTCGAGGAACCGTTGAGAGCAAAATCGTCGTTCTCGTCCCCACCTTTACCCTCCTCTTCCTCTTCCTTCGCATCCTGTCCCGCTTCTTCTGTACTCTGCATTTCTAGTGTAGGCCGTGGTTCCACCTCCGCAGTCGGTGGATCTGAAGGTGGCGTCTCCGAGACTGACATACGCCGCAGAGACGATGTGTCCTCCTTCTCCCCCGGCCGCGGCTGTGTGACAGTTGCTGGCATGATTGGTAATGGAGACCCGCTGCGCGCCGCATCTTCCAGGTACAAAGGTTGTGGTGATTCCTCCCCCCGTGGTGGCGTGGTATTGATAACGCGAAACTGGCGGCGCGGCGGTGTTTGCGTCCTAGATCGTCGTTCACGATCACTACTACCAGTACGCGGCGGCGGGGCGATAGGGGATCTCTTTCCGGAGCTACTAGGCGAGGGCAGCAGCACGTGTACTGGTGTGGGCTGGGCGACAGGTACGGGCGCTGGCACAGGCGCAGGCGCAGGAACAGGAACAAGCTGGATTGGGGTGGGGTGATGGGGGTGAAGGTATGCGTACTGTGCGTCTGACTGTGCCGTGTCGCCCTCCCTGTCGGTTGTCTCGCTAAATGCGCCAGCAGATGCAGGTGTGGGGGGTGGCGCCGCTGGAATGGCAGAGCTAGGGCCAGCGGAGGATGTTTGGGGTGGCGGAGGCAGGGGTAGGGGTGGTGGCGGTGCTGGAGGTCCGATACGGAGCGATCTCTCCGAGCGGGAAATCGATGCATCCGATTTCTGTCGGCGGAGGGAGGAGGATCGCGCGCGGGGGTTCACGAGAGTTGTTGGGGACTGTGAGCGTGACGGCGCCGTTGATGAGGATTGTTGTTCTTGCCTGGGTGAACGGTTGCGACGGCCTTTCTGAATGAGGGTAATCTCGGCTTCCGAGTAACCAAGGTCGGCCAATGTTGACGACCACTCGGGAGGGACGCCTTGGAAACTATAAAGGGGATCACAGAAGCACATTAGAGACACAGAATACGATGGGGCGAGTGAGGAGTGTGGTCATGGAGGACGTACGCTTCGTCGATGTGGATGTGGTGCTGCGGGCGTGAGAGTGCGTGTTTGTGTGACCGCCATAGAATGTGCGTCATGAAAAGGAAGGAAAGGGAAAACTCATCAGGGTCATGCACAGATAAATTAAAGGGACGCACTCACCTGGACGTTCCAAGGGAGAGAGATTGTCTCATCGTCGGTAGCATCGTCGATGTTGGTCACGCGTGAGCTCTTGGACGCAGAGCGCTTGCGAAAGCTGGAAACCTTGCGAAAAAAGCCCTTCTTGCTGCTGGCGGAGGATGGATCTAGGGAGCGAGAGAGGGTCAATATGGATGCAGGAGGGGACTGCTGGGAGTGGTGCAGTTCTGGCTGGAGCTGTGGCTGCAACATGCGGCTGGGCGCTGGAGATGGGCTGCGAATGGACTTGCATGCGGAGGGTTGTGGGTCTGAATCTGGGGAAAGAACGGATTGGTTGGAGAAGGACGCGACGGAGGGATTCCTGGACGAGGAAGCGTAAAGATAGTGAGCGTCCTTTGGCGGCGGTGGTGGCGGTTTTGAGCTGGCGAAACCGAATACTTTAAAAGTGGAAAAACGAGAGGATTTTTTGGTGTCGGTCGAGGCCATCAGAGTCGGAGGGAAAGGACGAGCTCGACGCTGTTCACGCTGACCTGCTCGCTCCCTCTCTTGCCCTCCAGCTCGGTCATTTCCGATCATTTTTATTCGGAGTGTAAATTCAAATGTATGCTATGCCTATTCTACTCTCCTGCACAAGCCTCGCTGCACCAGGGTGTCTAGGTGTGATTGCATAGTCAAACGGAGCAGGGTGTCTATCCTGAGATCAGCGCAGAAGGGCAATGCATACGAGTCTGACCCACGAAATTCGAGCGTCCTTGTACACTCCCTCTACGTCAATCTCGTTTCCATTTAGGTCGATCTTCTTGCGTACATTGAACGTGGCCAACACGCTCACAACGAGAATCCATTGCATCGAATCGACCAAGTGACGTCCGGGGCACTCTCTGAAACATCAACGTCGATACTCGCTATTGTGAGAGAAGAGTTCACACACGGACCGGCGTCCATAACCAAACGCATACACCAGCAGTGGGTCGTCCATCACCTTCCCGTCTTCTGTCAGGAAGCGCTCTGGCTTGAACTCCTCAGGCTCAGGATACGCCTCCGCATCATGTAAGATTGCCCTGGGCAAGCGAGCGAAAGATCTCAATGAATACATTTTCTTTCCGCGCGGGTAAGAACGCACCAAGTATTAGCGAGTACCGTCGTACCCTTAGGGATAAAATAACCCTTATATACGTCATCCTCCATCGTGGCGTGCGCGACGCCAAGCGGGAGCACGAGCCGCCAGCGCAGAAGCTCCTTGCAGATTGCGTCCACGTATGGCAGATTCGGACGGTCGCTAAACGCGGGCAGGCGCGACCGGCCAATCACCTGGTCGATCTCAGCCTGAGCGCGCGTCTGCACGTCCGGGTATAACAGCAGAGCGAGGAGGAATGACAAAAGCGCCGAAATCGTCTGGTGTTTATTCAGCCAACTGGCGTGCTCGAATAGCTGTGAAAGCGCACCGTCTCTGCTCCCGCACCATACACGCTCGCCGCTGCGTTCTTGAGCGCCGTTTCCGCCTCGTCTCCCCTACACTCATCGAGGTTGTCATGCACGAGCGAATGCTTCGAAGTTCCCTTGAGCTAATTACTATTAAACACAACTCCTAGAAACGCAAAATGGAAGCATACAAGATCTTCCTTGACCATGTTGAATGGTGCGTTGACCATCTCATCAATGAGCCTCCTGCCATGTCGCGCGCGCCGCTTGAACCCTGTGCCAGGGAACCAATCCGGGAGATGCTTTACTGAGAGGACGTGAGAAAGGGAAAGGTCCTCCACGCGACCAAGAAGTACGAACACACGGGAAAATCGTTGACCAGCAATACACCAGACTGCATGGATTCGCTGGCGAGCGTGAGTAACTCCTCGGCAATCGCGACGTAGTGATCGCCTGACTCCTTGACGTCATACCCATATGTGAGGGACATGACAACGGCGCTTGTAAAACTTTTCGACCAACAAGTGGCAACAATCAGAATCAGCCATATGGAGATGCGCGTGACACGATCTGTGTGAAGGGGGCCGACGTACTGTTTCAGGTACTCCATCGTTCTCTCTGGACACCGCAGCACCTGCCTCAGGAACGCATGTGTTTTGACAGTTTGCATTGGTTGGTGCGTTACGGCGATGGAAGGTTGGAAGCTTTGGTCGATGATGCGCCGCTCGATGCGCCACTTGTGCCCATAGCGTGTGATGGCGAGATTAAAGTGTGCCTCCGTCCTGTTGTTGGCATCAACAAAAGCGCCTCAATACAGCACGGGATCACGCACATGTCGATGATGGGAATTTCAGGCCGGTCCATGTACCGTGTGCCTGTGTGCTCGAAGAGATCTCTCACTGCCCGTGCGCTATTGACGATCACGACCAAGCGCCCGATTACAGATATTGACGTCACGTCACCTACGTCAGTCGGCTCTGTTCGTTATGTTTTTCGATACTTGGAATTTGCCAGCTTGCATACCGTACTGCCTCCCCCAGCGCGCATAGGTCTCCCATGGGGCACGCTGCGGAATGTCGAACAGGTTGCCAAGAAAAGGCAAGCCCCGCGGCCCTGGTGGATACCGCAGTCCCCCGCGACGGGCGCGGCCTGAGCTGGCGACGTAAACGCGGACGAGGTACACGCAAAAGGAAAACACCACAAAGTAGAGCAAGGGTGAGGTCGGCATTTTGGTGGCAAGAAGGAGGAGGACAGTTCTATAATAGAGCGGTTGTCGTAGGTGGGTGCTGACACGCGTAGTGAGCGCCTGGGACCGAGAAGCAAGACGGGGAACGTACAGTTGATGGTGCCAAGGCGCATCTGCTCGATAATAATAATACAGTTGGATTTCCATGGGATTACAGTACTGCTGTAACATGCCCGATGTCCGGCATGCGGGTGATCAATCTGGGCTACAATTCATGTCAAGCTTTTAAAAAAACGATTGGATGACTTCGGGTTCTCGTGGGTATTCGGTACAAACTTGGGGTCCAGATGACTTGCCGCCAAATCTGGGGCATCAAAAGAATTGATTATGGTGGTGTGCAGCCCCGGATTTGGGTTTGGAACGAATAGAGAGTCGAGGTCGACGCATCGATGAGCCGTCCAGAGAGGCCTCATCAGAAATAATTAGTGTTGAGTGTCCCGTGGTTGCCAACCAAAACTTAGAATTTAGAGGTGTTTCGGTGCACCGAATTGTCGACGAGTGACACAGTGACGTTTCATATCTTCCCCTTGACGGCAGTTACCCCGAGGCGTATCCCTTTTCGATATGCACCGCTCGTCACTATCATCGTCCACCTCCGCCCGTCTAGGCTCTTAGCAAAAATAGCACTGCGCGAGATGGCGCTGAGTGAAACTTTGAGAGCTAAACCCGAGGAATTCGTAGCGCACGTGTGAGGTGTTGTCGCACGTTTCTATCATAGAACTTCAGGTAGACGTGCCACGTTTACAGAAATTCAACGGGTATTGACGTTTGTGTCTTGGCTCCTAGAAACAATTGTGATTCGTGGCGGTCATTGCCTTGGCTGGGAGTTCAGATCCACGTACACTGCAAAGAATCAATAAGCTGGGTTCGTCGCCATGAGAAGTTCAAATAAGCACAGTTCTAGAAGCTCTCTCGCGCTGTGCGGTACAGTACCTGTGCGATCGATATCACGATCATGATCATAGCCTTGATTTTTCAACACGCAAGGTGCCTGAATTCGGTTCGGCGTAACAGAAAAAAGACCGGGGAGACGGCTCGAAGTACCAATGGGATTTACGTAATACACATGGAGGTAAATTTTTGGGCCGTCGTGGACAAGGTGTCGACGTGAAAGTCTTACGTGCAGGGTCGTGTGAGGGCCGACCCATCGACAGGACCGACCTCTCGGGGACATTGGGACATTGCGCTTGCGGCGATAGAATGGACATTGTGCATTGCGTCGAAATCCAGTAATATTAATAAGATCGGTTCACGTGATGAATTTCATTATGTCTCGTCTTCACTTTTTCACTGTTGACCTTCCCCCAGCTCCTCTCTTCCTCCCACCACCACCACCACCTTCCCCCTTGCTCTCCTTGACCCAATGGTAAGTTTCTTCCTCCAAACATCCGATCTCAACATCAACTGAAGTCCCCACTTACATCTATCCCCTCACTCCTCGCAGTCGCAGCACACATCCGATCCTACCCCTCACACCCACCATACCTCCTCAGAGCACGACTCGCACCACGATGCGCACGTCCTCAGCCTTCGTCTTGTCCTCGGTAGCATTCTCGCTCCCGTACGCTAAACCCCCTAGTCCCGCTGCTGCATCTTGACCAATCCCGCTTCCCTGCACTGACTCCAGAAGCGCCCCTCACACCCCGGCTCTCATCCAGTTTCTGGCACGACATCACCGTTTTCCCATTGGCACCATTCCGGTGCGAGTACCGCTACCGGACACGACACTCCACCGCCTCCGCCGTTGCCGACTCCCACGCTGCCGCAGCACCAGCCTCATTACCAACAGCTAGGGCAACATATCCACCAACCATCGCCCAGCCTGCAACCCCACCACAGTCACAACTTCCACAGTCACGTTCACACGCATCCACATGCATACGGGCCCTCGCGCCTGAGTTTTACCGTGCGCTCGCACCCGTGCCACCTGCAGATGGCCGGGGCGCCGCTTTCCTTGGTTTGATCAGATTACTAACACGTGTTCTCTTTTCCCTTCTATGTCCCCTCCCCGTTTGGCGCCTTGCGGGTGCAGCATTCTGCTGGCTCAACTCCCCCTGAGTCGTTGTCGCCCTCACCCACACCGTCGCCTCGGCTCGCGACGCCCCCACTGCCACTTGACCATGCCCCCCATCCACATGGGCTTGAGCCTGGTGTTGTTGACTCAATGACAAAAACGGCGACGGCGACGACTACCATGGTAACAGGCACAGACCCAACCTGTTCAGAACGAGCCCGTTTTCTCGCAACGTTGCAGAGCAAGAGTGCTTGGGACGCGTTGATCCACGGCTCCTGGGTGTGATGAACACGATGGTGCGTGCCTTCTGAGTACTTTCTCGTCCTTGTCTTCTCGTCTTGTTGTGCCACGTACCTCGATTACCCCACATGCATGGGCTTGTGCTCGCGTATGCATTACGTAAATATCGGCCCCTTAGAATTGTCGTCATTCCCCATGTACATCCCATGTACAGTACTTTTGGTCTCGGGTCTTTGGTTTTTTCTACCTCGTTACCTCCTTAGAACGAAACCTCCTTGACCGAACCCGTCTCCTGCCGTTGATATAGGGCGTACTAAGTGGACAGTAAATGGGGGAACATCGGCCTGCGACGAGATGGAATACGATACCCCCCAACCCGCTCGGTGATTAAGACACGGAGGGTTGCAAACACAGAAACATCCGATGGGAGATAAATAAATCACGAAAACACCTGTCATCTCGTCCGACTCCAGGCCAAAATAGTGCCTTTGTCGATACGAGTGGCTGCCCGATACCTTACGTAAAGTAGCACATATCAACATTGCCACCAATGCCGAGTTGGGTTCATGTAGTCTGCTTACTGTAGTACTACTACCACCGCATACGTATATGGGTAAAGATAAGGTCCTATCAGCACCTGCCCGTCCACCCGGGGGGACGAACGTAGCTGAGCTGTGAAGGAAGTGCCAGAAACGTATGGCGGAGACGCCCAGGTTCCGACAAGATGCCCGAATAAAAACGGGGGAATCACGGATATGGAGGTTCGTACACACCGGGGAGGAGTGGGGGAGATGTCAATTCAGCCCGCACCGCACTGGCTCAATCCGAAGAACCGCTGGAAGAAAAAGAGTGTGAGGTACATCTGCTGTACTAGTCACTAGTTCGGCGGCGATCTGCGGCTGCGGGTTATGATAAGGTGGTGGCGGCGGCGGGTGAGTGGGGCAACAAGGTGTGCACCGAGTGTATTTTTAGGAATTGTCGGTGAATTGTCGCAGCCAACCAACGGGAGCCCACTTCTGGCAAGCTCCAAGCGGGGCCGTAGAGCGACGTTTGCGGTGCGGTGCGGTGCCGGACCCACTCCGGACCCGTTATGGCCTGGGCTTCGCGTCTAGACCCGAAGTTGATCCCTGTGATTCCGGAGAGAAAGAACGACAATCTGCGGAGCACGGAGCAAAGCACTGACCCCTTTTCCTTGAGGCCCTCAGAACCTGTCCAGCGCCGGGCTGTAAAGCCCAGAGCACATGCCAGTACCGATTCGATGGAATGTATTACTGCCAGCGCAGGCGCAGATGGACAATACGGGACAGTGGAGGGGCCGCACGGTCCTCCCTGCACTGGTGAAAAAATATGACCCTTCAATGAGGTACGGAAGTGCCAGTGGAGATTGAGAACTGGCCAAGAGACACTGCTGTAGCCACGGCCCGGGTCTGTTCGGTCAGTGTCCCGAAGGTCCCGAACTACGTAACGTTCAGTCAGCTTCATAACGTTCTATCGTCGTACCGTATGACCACACAAAGTATATCGCTCGAGGGTCTTAAATCGCGGGGCAGCTATCGAGTATAGCATCTTTCCAATCATGCGGCCTCTTCCCTGTCTCTGTCGGTAGCCATCTCCGGCGCACGCACGAGCTCGGGCGAGCCGACGCTCGTCAAGCGCGCGGACCCTGTGAGAGTTGACGGCTCCATCTTGCTTGCTTACAGGTGGTGCGTCGACTGGGACGCGATCCAGTTTGCATATCAAACGCGACAGAGAGCGCAAGCCCTTCCCTCCCTGTGCGGCGCAACTCCCACCCCGTTCGTTTTGACGACGCGATGGCGAGCAACGATCGTCCGACTCCTAGTCACTACTTCTGCCAGAATTGTTATCATACCGTACGCGGCGCGATGCAGGGCTGATTTCTTCCTTGAGGTGGATGGTCTCGCGGTGGGATCACGAATGTCCACTGATTTTTGCTGCATTCTCTGACGAGCTTTTCTCCCTTCACCCACGTCCAGATGGTTACGTAGATCAAATTTTCGCATATATCACTCGGCGACAAACAGGTAATTACCACTTCCTTACCCTTTGCTGGACCCGGCGCCACGTTAAATCGCGGCTCGCAAAGTGACTACGTACCCTGGCGCGTTGCTCCTGTGTACATCATTTCATAGAGTCGCTCTCGTCTCTTGTTCTCTCGCCCACTCCCCTCAGTGATCCACAGTAAGTTACGGCGAGCTGGTTGGTAGCTTACACGAGTAACGGTAACAGCGCCTCATTTAGCACGACCAACTTGCTTATTACCCACTGGGCCGGAACCATTGGCACTCTTCCTGCAGGCCGGAAGTATTAATTTCTCCATTTCCTGTCATAATTGAAGCTATTTGGTTTTTTTTAGTTGCTAGTGACTACCACGTTTTCGTAGCACGGCGACTTCTGTGTCCTCCCGGGAAAGGACAAGTTCAACGGCGATCGTATGATCGAATCGAAACGTAACCGTGTCTCAGTGCTTTTGGGACCCTGTGCCAAGATTAAATGGCGTTCATCTCCAGTCCGGGGGGTTCCCTGTACTATATAACCGCTAATTCATCGCACGCCGGTAACCGAAAGGGGAAGTTTCTTGATACCTGATATAACCTTTGCTGCCTCCGCCGGTGATCTTGGCCGGATTGGTCAGGGGACTTTCAATGCAGTGCGGAGGGGGTCAGAATGACCTCTCTGACTTTTGCAATGTCCGACCCATCGACGTGCGGGGGCGACTCTTCCTGGTAAGTTACACATCGCTGAACTGGGAGGATTGTATGAACGTGACTCGGACGTCGCGAATTGACACAAGGTAAGCTCAGACAGGCTTGTTCCTGTCTGTCTAGCATAGTCATGACATGTCATCTATGCCGTTTCCGTAGAGGGTACCGAAAAATTGTTTGGCCGACCGGAAGACATGCGGAAGAGTTAAGAACCGCCCTTCATCGGTAGCTCAGTGCTTGGTGACAAATATGCATTGCTGTACTGCATACATCGACGCATTGGCTACACAAGGTTCAAGTTAGACATGGACCTGGGGCGATTGGATGCCGTCGTGATAAACACGCGTGAAGACTCAGTACTCAGAGGCAAGAGGTCGTCTTTTAGTGGGGTCTTGATTGGGGTTGCACCAAGGATTGTACTGAACAAGTGCTATTGGTATTAGGCTGAGGGTGTAAAATCAGCAGGGCCTCGCGAGTTGGTTGTAAAGGAGCCCGGGCCTTGCTAGTGCGAGACGCGTTTCCAGGCCGCACATCGGCGTTCAGTAGGCTTGGCTCGGTTCAACCAACCAACATATCTCAGCTAGTACTACAATGACCCCGAGATATTATTCGCTATCAACGTGGGCCCTCCCCAATATACTAACTACTAGTAACTACAGTCTACAGTAAGTTATCCTGTCCGATGTTCGAGTTCGGGAGTGCCGCGGGCACGTGACTTCTGCCGACTGGGTAAGTAATGTCAGCGAATATGCCCGGGCCAGTGCACGCAGTTCATCATCTCAACCACAGGTAACTTGCACAGAAAGCTATTTCTTCACGTCGGTCCCCTGATTCTATGACAATTCGGAGGTGAACTACCTGGGACAGGCACCATCCCTGCCGGTGGATCGATCCTTCAGCATTCGTAGAATGCTTCTAGTAGCCCTATCTTGCCATAACTGGTCCTTCTACCTTCTGCTTGTGCAGTCTGGTTTAGCGCTTCAGGGCTCGTCTTTAACGTGAAATTAGTCTGACCTTGGGATTCGGAATTCCGATTTATTCTACTGAAGCAGACTAGACCCAGTTCCCGCGAAATCCCAGTAAACGGCGGACTACATAAACGCGTTCTCAAGGATCCTGATGCTGCAGATCTCCTGTCTGTGTCTGTAGTTTCCACCATGCGCCATTCCCTCATCGGTGGGTCTCTTTTTCAAGTTTGCGGCGGTGTATACCAACCCTTCGACGCTACTCGATACTACTACCTACACATATATCATTGTGGGAGGTACGTCCGATCCTCGATCGATCTATAGCGCACTCTCACAGTTGTCCAGCGGGCCCTGGGGGCAGTGTCTGGACAAACAGGCTGAGCGCAGATACGAACAATAGTCTACTTTTTAGTCGAAGGGTCCATCCTTATATTCCCATTCCGTTCCTTTCTACGACACTTGCGCCGTCTGTTGCCTCATGGAACTATACCACCTTCCCTCAGACTGGTCTGGGAGGGCAGTCCATCGCGTATCCTCCTGGACACACTCTCGGTGGATTCACTTCGATCATTACGTTGGGCCATGTTTAGAGGTCATGATTACAGACTCAGTATTCTCCGGACTATATGGTTTGGACCCATAGGCCGGCAAGCGACTTCAATCGAATAGCCCATGTTACTGGTGACTCCGGATGATCGTGGAAACCTCTTCGGAACACCTTGATTGGGGTATTGTCTCCCCCCTTTCTGGTACTTCTCTGCCACAGTCTGATTACGGTCCTCAGGTGGAAACACTAGTTCCTCCTCTGGATGGTCACAACACGACCGGGGGGGGATTCTATCCATCGATCCACCGTTCGAATGGCTCTGTCAATATCAGTATTCAAGACACGACCGCTCTTGACCCTCGGATCTTCAACACGACGACGCAGCTCGCCGAGTTTCCTTTCAACGGGGACATAAACTCTGGGAATCCACTATAAATTGGCATGTTCTGTTTAGCCCACGTAATGCTATGGATGTAACGCAAACGTTTGCAAGGTTGGGTCCAGTTCTCAATCGACGGCGGTCAGAGAAGCAGTGCCTCGGTCTCATACGTCACGTCGAACCTACTGTAGATATTTTAATTTACACCCAGGTGACCAAGGTGGTCCATACCGACACCCAGGGTTGTCTACCCATTTTCCGCGGCTTCCAATCCGCCCAGTCCGCCTCTGGTATGGAGACCTCTGCTGTTCTCACAGTGTTTCACATGACCCCGCCAGGCTCACTCTTTTCTCGTAATGTTACAAAGGGGGTTAGCTCGCCGCCGGCGCAATCAACGCCCCGCAGTTACTGAGGCTGTCAGGAATCGGTGACGGCGCTCGGCTTAGTCGGTTCAACATTCGGACGATTGTAAACTCCCTGACGTGGGCAAGAACATGCAACAGTGAGGATGTATTTATGAGATAGTACTGTATCTACAAATGAAAAGATCCCGGTTTCCTTGATCGGTTGGAAAAGTGGGCAGACAGGTGGCGGCACGCAAGGGAAGGTGGGTTACGTGACGCCTCGCCCGCTTAAAGACAATGCTCTAAGGCACCGCTCGTGCCTCGCTCCACCTCAGACCGGCCACTTTTGGCAAGCTCCAAGAGGCGCTGCAGCACGACCGCTCCAGTGCGGTGCTTTTCCTCGCAAACCGGATCCGCCGCGACTTGGACTTCGCGTTTAGACCCGAAGTTGATCCCTGTGGTCCGTGCGGAGAGGAAGAATAACATGTGCGGTTTTCTAAAGCGCGGAGCCAGTGACCAAAGCACTGTGAAAGATGTCCTTGTCGGGGGACCCATTGTTCCCTGCGGCCACATTGGGCCTCAGAACTTGCCCAGCGGGCTGTAGAACTCAGGGCACATATTGGCTACAAATCTGGTGGAATGTACTAATGCCAGCGGAGACGCATACTGACAATACTGGACAGTGGAGGAGCATCACGACTGTTCCAGTCTTGTTGCATTGGTGAAGGAATATGATAGCCCTTCAACGGGGTATAGTATGGAAGTGGGAATTGACAGTTGATCAAGAGACACTAGCGCTGAAGGCACCTCCCGGCCTGTTCGGACCCGAACTAAGGTACTTACGCCTTGCCTTACGCGACTTTCACAACATTCTACAGTATCGCCGTGACCACATGAAGTACAGTAACTTTGGTTCAAAAAAAAAAAAAAAAAGTACAGTAACTTACATTGCTCTGCGGCCTTGGACCTTGCGTGAACTTCGGGGCGGCTATCGAGCACAGCATTTTTCAAGCATGCTGTCTCTTCTCTGTTCCTGTCCCTCGAAATCTTGGTCCCTACTGTGCGCTGGGGGACGCAGGGCCAATGTCTTCCATTCCCACAGAGGCGGATGATGGTCTCACGAAGATTCTTGCCACCGTGACATCACCCAGAACTTTTCTGACGAGTTTTTCTCCCTTCAAGCCGGTTCCCACAATCTCACCCGCATACAGATAGGTGGGTCAAGGGCATTTCCTGCACATACCACTCGGCGACGACCGGGTTATCACCACTTCCTTGCTTTTCCCTGGACTCGGCCCCACGTTTTAACCGCGGCTCACAAATTGACTGCGTACCCTGGCGTGTTGTTCCTCTGTACATTCATTTTTAGAGTCGCTCTCGAGTCTTGTTCACTCCTTTAGTGGTCTACATCGAGCTGGTTGACGGCTTGCACAGCGCCTCAGATAGGCTTGTTCCTGTTCCTGTCTGTCCAGCGTAGTCATGATACTGGCATGTCATTTATGGCAGTTGCGATACCGACGCAGAAATTGTTTGGCCTACTGGAGGACATGCAGAAGAGTCAAGCGCAGCTCTTCGTCGGTAACTTCAGTCGGTGCTTAGTGACAAATATGTATCGCTGTAAGTTACTGCATATATCAATGCGTCGGCTATCACTAAGTTGAAAAGTTCGCACGACGTGGACCTGGGGTGATTGTGGTGAAGACCCCTCAGAGGCAAGCTTGAAGAGGTCATCTTGTATTGGGGTCTTGATTGAGGTTGCACCAAGGATTGTAACGAACAAGTGCCGATTAGGCGGAGGATGTAGAATTAGCAGGGTAGCAGTGCCACTGGCACGAAAACATCATATCCTTGATCAAAGGTCTGGGCTATTTTTTTGGATCCATAACATGTGGGCTTTCAAGTTTCCATGCTTCCATCATGACGCCAGACTCCTTCCCAATTCGATTCGATGGAAGATGCTTCGCAAGGAATGACCGATGATCAGGAGGCTCCTAATCATGTGTGCTCTCCAACACCCAACTTACTTTTTATCCTACAGGCGTAAGAAACGAGCGGAGCAGAGTGTGCGAGCGATAGGGCGGCACGTGCTCAGTTTCCTCTTTCGTGCTGCCGCCACCACTCCGCATCTTCCAACCGGTCTGAGAAACCGGAATTCTTTGATTTCGCCCGCCCACCACTATATCCTGAAGGGATCGATGACGAGGTCTGCTGAGCCGCAGGGGCGCTCATCGGTCGCTCCGGGGGGTCCCACCCACCCGTCGCAACCTCGCCTCGGCCACAGGAACTCATTTTCGATCGTGAAGCGCTTCGCGCTTTCGCCCGTTCTCTATACACCCTTTATATCCTAACTTCTGCGCCTCGCGTTACGCAAAAACACGTGAGTAATTACACGGAGCATCGAATCTCTGCTTAAGTTCCGTACCTGATTCTTGACATCATACAACGAAATTGTCGTAAGCCATAAGGCATCATGCATCATGCATCATGCATCATGAGTTGGAGCTGTTTTCAAACCATCAAGGAGGCCTAGCATCAAATGGCTGCAACTCATTTTGTATTATCAGTTCTTCTATCTTGGGTCGCGGCCGGGTTGAGCCTTTCTGGGTGGGGTTGTATGCTCTTGGGAATTACGAGTTCACTCTAGCAGACGGCGCAGGAGAAGTCCCCCACTCCTAAATAGCAGGCTACATAAAGCCATACTCTCAACGATCCGGAACCTACAGACTTCCTTCGGTCTGTGGTTTCCGCCATGCGCTTTCCACTCATCTCTCTTCTCTTTTTGAAATCCGTTTTTGCCGCCGTCTATACCGACCCTTCGTTGCTGCCCAATTCCCCTTACACATATATAGTCGTGGGATGTGCGTCCGAGCTATGGACCTCTAGCGCTTTCTGACACTTTTATAGCGGGCCCGGGGGGTAGTGTCTTGGCAAATAGGTTGAGCGCAAATCCGAACAATCGTGTACTCTTAATCGAAGTCGGACCAAGGTTCGTCGATTTTTGTCATTTTTATTTTATTTCTACGCTCCTCTTCCAGTCGGGGCTCATATAATCCAGCGATACGGTCAACCCTCATATTCGCGTTCCTTTACTTTGCACGAAACTCGTACCGGCTGATGTCTCTTATAACGAGACCACTGTCCCTCAGACCGGTTTTGGAGGGCGGTCCATCGGGTATCCTCGCGGACGCACTCTCGGTGGATCGTCATCTGTCAGTACGTTGGGTCACCTTTGGCCGCCATAACTACGGACTTAGTATTCCCCAGACTATATGGTTTGGACCCGTGGACCAGCGAGCGACTTCGATCGACTAGCCCATGAAACTGGTGACCGCGGATGGTCGTGGAAATCTCTTCGGAAATTCTTGACTGGGGTATACTATCCCCCATCTCTGGCACTTCGACACCGCAGTCTGACTGTGGTCACCAGGTGGAAACCTTAGTTCCTCCCCCGGATGGTCGCGACACGACGGGGGAGATCGATCCATCGATCCACGGTTCGAGTGGCCCCGTCAAGATCAGTCTTCATGACAAGACCCCTCTCGACTCTCGGATCTTCACCGCGACGTCGCAGCTCGCCGAGTTTCCTTTCAACAGGGATATGAACTCTGGGAACCCACTCGGAATTGGTATGTTCTTTTAGCCCACATAAATTCTACGAATGTAATGCGGACGTTTGCAAGGTTGGACCCAGTTCTCAATCGGCGATGGTCAGAGGAGCAGTGCCTCTTTCTCATACCTCACACCTGTGCTTTGCAGGCCGAACTTAGATGTTTTGGTTAACACACTGGCGACCAAGGTAGTCCAAACTGGCACCCAGCGTGGTCTTCCCATTTTCCGCGGCGTCGAAATCGCCCAGTCCGCCTCTGGTACGGTGACCTCCACTCTTCTCACGAATGTTTGACACGCCGCTGCCAGGTCCGCATTATTCTCGTATCGCTACGAAGGAGGTTATAGTCGCAGCCGGTGCAGTCAACACGCCACAGTTACTACTGTTATCAGGAATCGGTGACAGCGCAGAGCTCAGTCGGTTCAACATTCGGACGATCGTCGACCTCCCCGACGTGGGCAAGAACATGCAAGACCACGTCCTGCTTCTGAATCCGTTCTCGGTTAATTCTAACTCCACCGGTGACGACATTGGCCGAGACTCGACGCTGTTCCAAAGTGGTCTAGCACAGTGGGAAGCGTCCCACACTGGTCCGTTTGCGGCATCTGTTGGGGGTAACATAGGCTGGTTCAGACTACCGAAGCACTCCCCGATCTTCAGGCAAGTGAGGGATCCGTCTTCCGGACCACATGCTCCACATTATGAACTTCTCACCGTCGTAAGCCTTGCCCGGAAGCTTTCCCTTGTAGAATGTCATTGAACTTGCGCCCTCAGAACCAGTTCTTTTCAGCTGTTCTGCCACCGCCTACCACGGGCCACTTTATGTCGATTGGCACCATCGTGTTAACGCCTACTTCTCGTGAGTCGTGTTGCTTGATAACAGCGCTTCTAAACGTAGAATGGCGCAGGCGGATCAATCACCCTTGCTTCTACGAACCCCTTCGACCCACCTAACATCGATCCGGCGCTCCTCAACTCGGACTTCGATGTCTTCACTATGCGCGAAGCGGTAAAGGCAGCGCTTCGGTTCGTCGCGGCACCAGCATTCAAGGACTATGTGATCGGTCCATATGGCGATCTTGCTGAAGCCAAGACGGATGCCGAGATCGAGGCTTATGTACGGAGCCAGTCCAGCAATGTATTCCACCCAGCGAGCACCGCCTACATGTCCCGGAAGAGCTCCGCGCGTGGTGTTGTCAACCCCGATTTCAGCGTGAAGAAGACAATTGGCCTTCGGATCGTCGACGGGAGCGTTTTGGTACGTTTTTTTCGTTGATTGGGACCCCACGTAACGGCCTAATGCGATTTTTTTTAGCCATACGTCCCGGCGGCCCACCCTCAAGCAATCATCTTCATCATCGCGGAGCGAGCAGCGGAACTGATCCTTGCCAGTAAGGACTCTCATTGTTCCTAACCTAACACTCGTCCGTTTCTTCAATCGCCAGCATGCCCGTATTTTCCCATCCGAGTCAATTTCCGTGTATTGTTTTTGTCATATTTCTTGCAGTACTGGTCACCTTACTCACCGTGACTGAGTGTTCTCGATAAACAATGTGAATCTTAAAATTCGCGTCTTTTTACGGGGTTTACGGGATCCAGATAATGGATCCAGACGTTAGGCCCGGCCCGACCCGAAACCCGGCTATTCGGCCCGACTCTTGGGGCACTGTTCGGGCCCGAAATTATGAGGCCTGAGCCACTCCTGAGGCCTGCGCGCTGAGTTAATAGGCTTTGACACAGCTTTGTATATCTATTTGTTGGGATACGGCCCGGAAAGGTACAATCCGAGGCGATAGCCAAAATATTAGATAATCGCTAGATTACCACTCAATAAGTCCCATCCTTACTCACTCTCACACGTCTGCCAATTTCGAGTCTCCACCTCGCTCATAACTATACTATTATAGTTTGAACTCTATGTATTGTATCCATACACTCAGGCTAGTTTGGTATCATCACTGTCGCCATCGCCATCGTCCTTGCCATCGTTACCATCGCCGTGATCTGAAGCCCAATCCTCTGTCTTTGCGAGTTGCTATGGCTCTGGTTTGGGCCAAGTTCCGTGCAAGACCACTGGTCACTCATTGATGAGAACACTGAGCTTGTACGCCATGTGTCTTATGTAATGTCACACTTTGAGAATCTCGTCAAGAATTCGGTTCCCGAACAGGCTTTAGGATTGTAGGTGATTCTATCGATTCTATCGACGAAGTACAGTACATTGCTCTGGGATTTGGATCTCGCATGAATTTCGGGGCGGCTATCGAGTACAGCATTTTTCAAGCATACCGCCTCTTCTCTGTCACTGTCCCTCAGCATCTCCGGCGTACGCGGGAGCGAGAGTGAGCCGACACTCATCAAGTGCGTGGACCCTGTGGGAGCCGTCGGCTCCATCTTGCTTCGACTGGGAGTCTGGGACACGATCCAGTTCGCGAGTCACGTCAAGGCGACGGAGGGAGCAAACCCTTCTCTCCCTGTGAGGCATAACACCCACCCCCTGACGTTGACGTGAATCACGCGACGGCGACGTTCGCCGACCCCTACTCTTGCCCCTACTTCAGCCGGAACTGGTATTTCTTCGCGCGACCAACAACGGTATCATACTGTGCGCGGGGGACGCAAGGCCAGTTTCTTCCATTCCCACAGAGGTAGATGGTCTCGCGATGGGATCACAAAGTTCACGTATTCTTGCCACCGTGAGTTTTTTCCCCTTCAAGCCGGTTCCCACAATCTCACCCGCGTACAGATAGGCGGGTCAAGGGCTTTTCCTGCACATACCACTCAGCGATGGCCGGTTAATCACCACTTCCTCGCTCTTCCCTGGACTCGGCCCCACGTTTAACCGCGGCTCACAAATTGACTATACCCTGGCGTATTGTTCCTCTGTACATTAATTTATAGAGTCGCTCTCGAGTTTTGTTCACTCCTTCAGTGGTCCACATCGAGCTGGTTGACGGCTTGCACAGCGCCTCATTCAGTACCACCAACCTGTCCTAGTAGATCCCCCACTTAGCTAGTACCATCGGCACCCTTCCTGCAGGCTGGAGGTCCCATTTCCTGAAAGCTGTGTAGCTGTTAATGGCGTCCACAGCTTCGCCAAGTTATGGCAGTAGGGGAAGATGTAAAAGTTTTTCGTCGCCTGATAATAACCTTTGCGGTCTTTGCCAATCGTCTTGGCCGGATTGGTCGATGCAATGCGGAGGGTGCCAGAATGATACTGGAACTCTCGTCAACTTTTACGACGTCGGACAAACTCAGACCCATCAGCATGCGGCGATGTGCTGGGCCAAGCTTCAGGCTTTAAGAATCAGGCTCTTCTTGCTAAGTTACTCATTGTCGAACCGGAAGGATTATAGGAACGTGATGCCGTCACGAATTGACAGGAAACCGAATGTCGACAGAAGGTACGCTCAGGTAGGCTTGTTCCTTCTGCCCAGCGTAGTCATGACATGACATTTATGGCAGTTGCTGCATACCGAGGCAGAAATTGCTCAGCCTACTAGAAGACATGCAGAAGAGTCAAGAGCAGTTCTTCGTCGGTAACTTTAGTTGGTGCACAGTGACAAGTATTACTGTACTGCATACATCACCGCGTCGGCTACCGCCAAGTTGAAAGTTCGCACGACGTTGACCTGGGGTGATTGGGTTCCGTCGTGATAAACACGCATGAAGGCTCAGCGCTCAGTACTCAGTACTCAGAAGCAAGAAGTCATCTTGTATTGGGGTCTTGATTGAGGTTGCAGTTGCACTAAGAATTGAAACGAAAAAGTGCCGATACATTCAAGGATACACTAGTATTAGGTCTGCATTTACACCCAACTGACAAATGGAGATTGGCATGCATTCAAGCGATCTCTGACGTGTCATGTTCACCTTTCAGTTTGTTTACTGTTTTCAGTTGCTACTGACTATATTCATTTCTCATTTCCGTAAGGACTTCTGGGTTTTTTTTTGGATCCATAACATGTGGGCTTTCAATTTCGTTTCCATACCAGACTCCTCCCTGATTCGATTCCTTGTTCGATTTGATGGAAGAAGGAACGATAATCCATTCGATGATCTGCAAAGAGGTTCTTAATCACGTGTGCTCTTCCATACCCACCACGTGAGTAATCGAAGCATCGGGGAAGACCTGATTCTTGACCAAGTTCTTGGCACCATACAACAATGCATAATGAGTGGCAGCTGTTTTCAAGAGCCCTGGCATCAAAATGGCTGTAACTCATTACGACAATTTCGACTATAATCGGCTTGATAATCGGTTCTTCTTTCTCGGGTCGCTGCCAGGTTGAGCGTTTCTGGGCGGGGTTGTATGCTCTTGGGAATCACGAGTCCATTCTAGCAGACCGTGATGGCGCCCCGGTGTCCGTAGAAGGCCCCCACCCTACTAAAGAGTGGGCTACATAAAGCCATACTCTCAACGATCCGGAACCTACAAAATTCCTTCGGTCTGTGGTTCCGCCATGCGCTTTCCACTCATCTCTCTTCTCTTTTTGAAATCCGTTTTTGCCGCCGTCTATACCGACCCTTCGTTGCTGCCCAATTCCCCTTACACATATATAGTCGTGGGATGTGCGTTCGAGCATCTATGGACCTCTAGTGCTCTCTGACACTTTTCTAGCGGGCCCGGGGGGTAGTGTCTTGGCAAATAGGTTGAGCGCAAATCCGAATAATCGTGTACTCTTAATCGAAGTCGGACCAAGGTTCGTCGATTTTTGTCATTTTTATTTTATTTCTACGCTCCTCTGCAGTCGGGGCTCATATACTCCAGCGATACGGTCAACCCTCATATTCGCGTTCCTTTACTTTGCACGAAACTCGTACCGGCTGATGTCTCTTGGAACGATACCACTGTCCCTCAGACTGGTTTGGGAGGGCGGTCCATCGGGTATCCTCGCGGACGCACTCTCGGTGGATCGTCTTCTGTCAGTACGTTGGGTCACCTTTGGCCGCCATAACTACGGACTTAGTATTCCCCAGACTATATGGTTTGGACCCGTGGACCAGCGAGCGACTTCGATCGACTAGCCCATGAAACTGGTGACCGCGGATGGTCGTGGAAATCTCTTCGGAGATTCTTGACTGGGGTATACTATCCCCCATCTCTGGCACTTCGACACCGCAGTCTGACTGTGGTCACCAGGTGGAAACCTTAGTTCCTCCCCCGGATGGTCGCGACACGACGGGGGAGATCGATCCATCGATCCACGGTTCGAATGGCCCCGTCAAGATCAGTCTTCATGACAAGACTGCTTTCGACTCTCGGATCTTCACCGCGACGTCGCAGCTCGCCGAGTTTCCTTTCAACAGGGATATGAACTCTGGGAACCCACTCGGAATTGGTATGTTATGTTTAGCCCACATAAATTCTACGGATGTAATGCGGACGTTTGCAAGGTTGGACCCAGTTCTCAATCGGCGATGGTCAGAGGAGCAGTGCCTCTTTCTCATACCTCACACCTGTGCTTTGCAGGCCGAACTTAGATGTTTTGGTTAACACACTGGCGACCAAGGTGGTCCAAACTGGCACCCATCGTGGTCTTCCCATTTTCCGCGGCGTCGAAATCGCCCAGTCCGCCTCTGGTACGGTGACCTCCACTCTTCTCACGAATGTTTGACACGCCGCTGCCAGGTCCGCACTATTCTCGTATTGCTACGAAGGAGGTTATAGTCGCAGCTGGTGCAGTCAACACGCCGCAGTTACTGATGTTATCAGGAATCGGTGACAGCGCAGAGCTCAGTCGATTCAACATTCGGACGATCGTCGACCTCCCCGACGTGGGCAAGAACATGCAAGACCACGTCCTGCTTCTGAATCCGTTCTCGGTTAATTCTAACTCCACCGGTGACGACATTGGCCGAGACCCGACGCTGTCCAAAAATGCTCTAGCACAGTGGGAAGCGTCCCACACTGGTCCGTTTGCGGCATCTGTTGGGGGTAACATAGGCTGGTTCAGACTACCGAAGCACTCCTCGATCTTCAGGCAAGTGAGGGATCCGTCTTCCGGACCACATGCTCCACATTACGAATTTCTCACCGTCGTAAGCCTTGCCCGGAAGCTTTCCCTTGTAGAATGTCATTGAACTTGCGCCCTCAGAACCAGTTCTTTTCGAGTATGCAGCCACCGCCTCCCACGGGCCACTTTATTACGATTGCCACCATCGTGTTAACGCCTACCTCTCGTGAGTCGTGTTGCTTGATAACAGCGCTTCTAAACGTAGAATGGCGCAGGCGGGTCAATCACCCTTGCTTCTACGAACCCCTTCGACGCACCTAATATCGATCCGGCGCTCCTCAACTCGGACTTCGATATCTTCACTATGCGCGAAGCGGTGAAGGCAGCGCTTCGGTTCGTCGCGGCGCCGGCGTTCAAGGACTATGTGATCGGTCCATTTGGCGCTCTTGCTGAAGCCAAGACGGATGCGGAGATCGAGGCTTATGTGCGGAGCCAGTCCGCCCATGTATTCCACCCAGCGAGCACCGCCTACATGTCCCGGAAGAGCTCCGCGCGTGGTGTTGTCAACCCCGATTTCAGCGTGAAGAAGACAATTGGCCTTCGGATCGTTGACGGGAGCGTTTTGGTACGTTTGCTTCGTTGATTGGGACCCCACGGAACGGCCTAATGCGATTTTTTTTTAGCCATACGTCCCGGCGGCCCACCCTCAAGCAATCATCTTCATCATCGCGGAGAGAGCAGCGGAACTGATCCTTGCCAGTGAGGACTCTCATTGTTCCTAACTTAACACTCGTCCGTTTCTTCGATCGTCTGCATCCCCGTTTTTTCCCATCGATTGCCATGTATTGTTTTTCATATTTCCTGCAGTACTGGTTACCTTACTCACCATGACTGAGTGTTTTTGATAAACAATGTGAATCTTAATTCGCGTCTTTTTACGCCACCACGCGACATCAGAATCCAGTTGGGACCGACGTACCCAACTTGCGACGTACTTGTCGCTCCGTGCACGCACGCGATTCCTCCTTGTGCCTTCACCTAGTGCTCATGCAGCCTAGTCTGTCTTTATGCGTGTCTCTTAAACTCCCCGTCGGTCGCTCGTTTCCGTGTTCTAATCTGAAGAGACGAAATAGTCGACGTTCTCGCAGCTTGATTCAACGGCTACCGTATATCCTATAACGAGCTTACAAGATCCACATAACTCAAAAGACGTTTTTGACTTGTTCACTGGTCCTGTCTGGTTAAAGTCTGTTCATTTGTACCTGCGCCGGTAGTGGCTTCTATGGTTGTACTGTACTCTGGTCAGGAACTAGGAATAAATCAAGGCTGTCGAAAATAATCCTAGATCGCACACCCATTCGCATTCATATCGCTACAGTAGATGAGAACGAGTACAACACATACATATGACTTTATCACGTCCATGTGCGAATGAGCGACCATGAGCACCATACCATAGAGAGATCTACAGATGTAGTCGCCTCCTCCCGGTTCGTGGCACGACCGGACCCAATATCCGTGTTACTGCGGTTACTGTAAGTTAGTTACCGCATTTGGCACTGGCACCAGCGCCCCTACCTCACTCGCCCACGTGGTGTACACGGTAATACGGTGCAAGCCGTGGCGCCCCTCCACACGCCGCACGTCCTTGCAGCGCGCAATTTGTCATGCATCACCCGCGCAATGCGGCTGCGCCTGTGTACGTCATAGTCTTCGCGACCGTGCATGCGGAAATCACGGCCTGAGGTTACTCATACTGCGTTGTATCACGTGACGAGATGTCGGCCTATGCCAGTGTCTCAAGCTACTCCGAGTCAGTGACTTTCACGGGGAAATATGGCATTGCGGCGTACACTCCACCACGGCCCTACATCGGTCAGAAGGGCCGAGGTCGTAGACCCACTGACACCAACTACACCGCTGCTGCTGTCGGAGAACGAGTGGGACTCGGACAACCTATACAAGTGTATCTCTCGGCGTTTTCGTCTTCCCTTCTCCCTTCCTTCTGCCCTGCATCCTCCCTTTGAGGCCTTCATCGATACATTGCATGGTGCCTTGCGTCCTCCGTAGTTGAGCCCATGGTAAACTGGAGAGGTCTAGATAACGTCTTGGACCAACTAGGCAGGTCATCGCTCATATTGCCCATGACACCCTATGACGTAGACCCACGCTTACTTTTGATACTCAGAGGCCCTGCTGAAGGTCGTTCACTTCACGTCCGGGGTGTATATGTGAGAGGTCTTGCACCCATTTCGCCTCCTGGGTCAACTGAACCCGCGTCCAGATGGGAGTTTTTCAGCGCGTTGAGCTTTGAATGGAGCTTCCTACGAGGGCGGCGGAAATGGAGTTGGACCGTTGGGGTGAGGCTCTCATTCGGAAGTCCCGCGGCGCTGATGACCGACCGCCAATCAGCTGTATATCGCATGTCGCGTGACCACGTTGGCGGCGGCGGTGTCGCAAATGACGGGCTTCAACTTTACGAGCGAGATCAGCTGCAGGGTGTGTCTGGATCATATCTTTTCTTATAGATCGGCGGTGCTCACGTGCGTTGACAACCACTCTCACAGACATGGCTCATCTTTGTGCGGGTCAGCCGCTCCATCCACTAGGTGTTCCGGCGTGGCTCACGAAAGCCTTCCAGATATTCGCGAACACCTCAACAACCCTGGCTATGGCACTCTACGCACTGCGCAGGTGAGCCTGGCAACGTGAGAAACTCTCCCGTTCCGGCGATGACACGACCCACTAGCGTCGCCGTTTGGAAACGGAATGACTGGCTTGTACTATTTGTCGTCGGGTGCCTCATCACCAACGTCGTCCTCTGGATGCGATGTGAGTGTGTTCAGGCGTCGTTCCCATTCCTAATAATGACCGCTTGCTCCCCCGTCCCTTAGTGACAGTCAGGGTGCGTGTCTAGTCATATCTTTTCCCACAAGAGTATGTCTTTTGTCTTACAACATGACATTGTTCCAGCCCGCTTCACATTGGAACGAGGAGACTCGCGCGTGCATCGTCACGAATACCTACCGCGGGCTATCGAACAACGCATCGATGCTCGCTACCGATGTCGTCTTCTTTATTGTCATTCTCAGCGGTGTCTACCAACGAAACTCCGGAAGGCACATTATAATTACCATGTATCATGAGGTGCGCTTTTTTCGCCCTTCCGATTCCTTATGTTTCTCATGTCATTCTTAGGGTTTATTTTGGCTCGCGATTGCGACTTTGATACAGTTGCTCCCTGTGGTGAGAACCTGATTGGTAGTACCGTAACGCGTGCCTGACACTTCCATCAATAGATTTTTATATCATTAGATCTTAACGGTAGGTTGCCTTTGTCTGCCTTTCTGAGACGTTACGCTACTACTGTACTACCATATTTGTAGATGTCATGAACCTTGTAAGCGTGTCCCCTCTTTCCCCCGACAGCTTCTGAAGTGAATCCCGCGATAGATGTTCCAAACACCTGCTAGTAAGTTGACGTTTTGAAGGGGGTCATGTCTCTATAACGAACTCTGCTCACTCTTTCTCTATTGTAGTCATCTGCGCGTAAGTGGCCTCGTCCCTAGCCACACTTACCGAGTTTAAAATGACATAGCGGAATCGGTGCAACGCGGATGTACCGCAAAATCTTTGACCGTCATGCTGGGGACATGTATGTACCCACTTCCCCTCTCCCCCCGTAGTCTCATCGCTCGTTCTCGCTGATAGGCTCGAATATCTCGAGAGCTCGTGCAACGAAGAGACGGGGGAGATCCGATTTCGGCGGGCGTCGCTCCTTGTCGCGCGCCTGGGGCACGATGGCGACGGGAATGCCCCACGATGCGCGCCGCGGGCGGTCCCACCAGGGCGGGAACCAAATGAGCTCTATGTGGAGCGGTTTGGGGAGTGTGAGATTAGGCTAGAGGGCGCTGAATCCGAGGCGCGCATGACGAAGATCGACCCTGACCTGGTGCTGTAATGCGGTGGTGGAACCCCGTTTGTTTATTTACTCAGGTCGTTGGGTCACACAGTACTACAGTATAGTGATTGAACCCTACGTAGCACCAAACTAAATACAGTAAAGAAGTCACCATGCGCTCCCGTGTGATGATGACCCTGAGTTACGCGGCGACTGGAAACGTGGGGCTTTTGTTTGCAACCGACTTGTGACTTTCCCATGTCGTCTATGTGACCATCTACTATATGCTCCGCGGACTAGGAAGTGAGGCAGATGAGAAAATGAGCTCTTGATGAGATATCTGCGTGCGTGAGGCGAGACGAGCGCAAGGCGATCTGCATCGGCTGCGACTTCGGAAGCGGTGGCCGTGATAGGGCGGAAATTTGGTTTTTACTATTTAAAATTCCTCAGGGCCAGAAATTGACATACTGTAGTAATCGGTCAATTGCAGTTGTATGCCGGTGGGAACTGTGCAAACTGCAAAGTACAGCCCGCTCGTCGATGTCAAGCGACAAGAGGTCACTGCTGTGTCTCTTAAACTTGAACAACATCATATCATTTCGTCTGATTATCGACGAGTCTGAATCTATTCCCCTGCTTAGTACGACCCGAAGCCAGCTGTGGTTGTCAAGCGGGATTTACACGACGGAGAGCTGACAAAATGCGGCACCACAGACGCCGCCGTCGTACGGAAATAACCGACATGATAACCGACCAGAGCACTCCAGTCGTCCTCGCCATGATACTGTAGTCTCGCCTTTTGGGTCTCATAAGTGCCATTAATCGTGGTTATTCAGCGTGATCCACGGAGAGAAGAGAAGAGGATTACACAAATTTTTAATATATACCATCGCGACTGAGCGCTCAGCTAAGCGAATTGTCCGCAGGGGGTAAAGTGGCCCGCTCCTGAGCGTAAAAGAAGACGGTCCATATAACAGTCACCTGTTCAAGAATAACGCGGTTGCCTCCCTTCATCCCTCCCTCCCGCCCTTTCTCCCCCATTGTATGGGCCTTCGCTTGTAATCAACAACAATGGTCGACTGGCAAAATCCCGTCACAATCATCAACGAGTTCGGTACGAGTCTCCCTATTTCCTTTTATGTCCTTGTTTTCACTAATTTACTTTTTTCGAATAAAACGCAGGCGCTTTCGTCAAGCTCATCCACGTTATAGATGGTATTTATATGTGCGTCCTGCTTCGTTTCCTTCCTCGCAGACATCTTATACAACTTCTCTCAGTTGGGAGTTTATTTGCAACCTTAGCTTCGAGTGGAGTTTACTCCGCCGTCGGCGTCAATGGCGATGGACCGCTGCTGTGAGTATCTCCAGCTCCTACACTACATCCGACTAATCTTCGAATAGCTTTACATTGGTTGTCGGATGGCTACCATATCTCAGGTGCTGTCGGACCTCGTCGGGCTTAACGTGATGGGTCAAATAAATTGCAAGGTACGTTTCAGCTCCCTACTTCGCATCACTTTTTCTCTAACCACCCCTCAGCTATGGCTTATCTTTGTTCTTGTATGTTTTCCCAAAGTCCTCGTTTCTCATTCGTCGTAACGACGGCACAGGTGTTCGGTTATGCGGCGACCTCACTTGCGTTGAGTTTATACGCCCTCCGCAGGTCCGTTTGCATGTACATTCGCCGGCATAGATGTTTAGCTTGGACTTCAGCGTCGCAGTGTGGCAACGTTCCTTGCCTATCACCCTCTTCTCCATCGCAATCATAATGACCAACCTCGGAGTTTGGATCCGTTGTGCGTACCGTCGCGTGTCCCAGTCCGCTTATCTGACTCGTTTCATTCTGTGGGCCACAGGTGTCGCAGAGGTATTTACCACTGCAACATAATGCCAGCAGATGCACTCATGTCAAATCGCAGGCGCAGTCCCAGTGGCTGACTTTGTCCCAATCGTGCTCGTGGCAGGGCAGCCACAGGACGCTCTTGAATAACATCCTGCTCTTGGGCACAGAGGTCGTCCTCATTGTACTCATGGCTAGTGGTATCTACAATCACAATCCCGGCCGTCGTGCCTTCAAAATTATGTACCGAGAGGTGCGGTTTCCATTCTCAGGTGGAAACCACGCATCCTAGGAGCTGAACTAATCTGTTCGTATATGTTCATCTTAGGGCCTCCTTTGGCTCCTTCTCGCAGCAGCGGTGCAAACTGTGCCAGTGGTAAGAAATACAATAAGTATGCCAAGTCCAGTTTCAGCGTTAAATCCTTATCTAGGTTTTCCTCATTCTGGACCTGAATGGTACGGTTACTTTTACACCTGTCGAGTGTTAACTGACATCGTCCGTCTTTGAAGAGGCCATGAATGTTGTACGTCGCAACCGTTACCTTTATCTCCAGAGAACCGTGTCGCTGATGCGTCCATTCGCTGCATGGCATAGATGTTCATAATCCCGTCAGGTATCCATCACTTCCGTCGTTGCAATATTTCCCCATTCTGACTAGTGATCCCACCTTGACCTTCTCAACAGTCATTTGCACGTAAGTTAGCGCTTATCACGGCGTAATCTTCCCTTCATCCATCATCGACCTAACCTTATGGCACAACGTGTCAAACAGATCAATAGGCGCGACACGGATGTACCGCTCTCTTTCAGACAGACAAGCGGGTAACGTGTACGCTATGACTCTTCCATTTTCCGCGGATGGCATCCCTGACAACGAGTGCTCTCAGACTCGACTTTTGGGAAACATCACGCGATGAGACGACGGGCGAAATTCGCTTCCGGCGGCAGACCCAGGTCGTCACGCGCACGGACGGCGGTCACGGCGCCGAAACGTCCTCCACGACGGCGCTGCCGATGGGCCGCCTGGTGCGCACGCAGCCGGCGTCGGAGGAACTCCACGTGGAGCGTTTCGTCGAGCGCTTCGAGGCGCACGCGATCGAGCGGGACGACGACAGCGTGTCGATGCCGGATGCCAAGTCCGGTCTTGATATGGAGGACGACAAGTCCGCGGCGGAATGGGTGACCCATGCCAAATAGAAGAACAGATGAGGACGATATTTTTCCACACGGCAGCCTGGATAGCGAGCACCGTGCTTAATTGATATTTGCTTTACCTTTTTACACACGCCAGCGGGCACATACAGTCCCTTTTTTTATGTTTCTTGATTGTACATAGGTCTAGGAAGAAGTCGATCCCTTTGATAAGGATCTTTAAACGAATTGTCTGAGGGCCACTTATATAGCTGCTTGCAAGACACGGTCAATGTAGAAAGCACGGGAACAGCATTGCACAGTCGACCCTGTTGTATGATATTCAGACCTCGATTGTCCTCTTGCCTCCGTCATCTTGCGCCCATAGACGTGGGGCCCATATACAAGTGGTGTTGGACAAGGTCGTCGTTTCTCCGCTGGCTCACGATTCGTTGAGGTGGGAATTTAAACTGGGGTTACTGGACGACAGGGATACACCGTCGGCGCGTCGCTCTCGCTGCTCTCCAGCCCTACCTTCCCGCACGATTGCGAACGCTCGGGGCCAACTATAAGGTACAACCTTTGTAAATGCAGCAGGCTACGTCCGGTCTAAGCCTCGGGGGGAAATAAACGGTTCAAAAAAACAAAAAAAGAGTGCGTAGGCGAGTCGAGGAAAGCGCCTTTGGCCGGGAAAATATTGGCACCGCCCAGTCTACGACTCTACGTTGGCACCGCCTGGTTTGCCTCGTGCGCAGGTGACAGCCGCCGGCAGTGGCAGGTGACCAGTGGTGACCAGGGTGCTCAGCGCTAGTATACGGTCTAGGCCTGACATGGCACGATAAACTCACACTGTTCGAAATTAATCATTCAGCGGGTTTCAAGCCGGTATGAGTCCGCTGTGGGGGTTTTCCCGCCTCCTCAGTCGGGTTCCGGGGGAACCTCTTCCCACGGACCGGCTTCGGGGTGGGTGAGCATGTGGCTCTCCTGTATGAAGTTCAGTAAGGATTTGGCGTCCTTCCTTCCCGGGCCAATGACGCGGGAGAATCGAGTGGGGTTGTTGGGTATGAATGAATGTGGGCCTGGAACCGTGCCGCGTTGAAGCGTATGCAGAGCGGATTATGTGAAGTAAGTGATGATCTGGTCTGGTATCCGCACGGCCGTGCCTAGGGGGGGTCGTTGGGCCGAAAGCAGTCGACGTACGTGCCCGTGAAGGCATCTCGGTCTGCGTTCTTTTTGTCGACACTTCGTCTGCCTCTTCTACGGCTTTGAAAACTGCCACTACAATTTCGTTCAAGCACTCCGCCTCTCGCAGGACCTACATTTTATTCTTCCTGCACGCGCCAATTTAATCTTCACGTAAGGCATTCCCCACCCCACTCAAGCAGCTACTAGGTACTGTGATCAACACTGTGATATGAACGAGCGGGGCGCCGTCACGGGGAGAGAGGGTGCAGCTTCAGGTGCGCGGTTGGTGGAGCGCTTACGCTGGTGTGCGGGAGTGGCTGACCCTGCGTGGAGGGACGATCGAATAATGCTACAGTTACACGCTGGCCGGCGACCCCGAACGATAGGCCCCCTGATGGGAGGCATAGCACGGTGTTGATGGACCTTGGAGACGTACTACGGTAATAGCTTGCTCAGGTGTACTACTAGTACAGTACTGTATGTGGGACGCGCGACGCGCTCAAGGACGCGCTTGTGCTTGACCTTGCCTGCTATCACGTGTATACATGTGCGCATAAACAAGACCAAATATGTAGTAAACATGAAGCCTCTGTTCCCGCCACTTTTGAGTTGCAGTCTAATTTTAGGAAATAGACGTTCACGTAAAGTAAGCAGTCAGCAGTTTCATATTTCGTGACGGATCAGACCGAGACTCGGAACGCTATGTAGACCGGTGACCCACTCGCTCTATGGGGTGCTGGCTGCGCTGAAGCAAGAACCTTGGCAAGAACCGAAGGATCCTCCAGTGGCTTGCGACAAAAAACCTCATTCGAACGACTGGTTACGAGTCTACCATGCCCTTACCATACTATCGCTTCACCGGTGTTGCAAATTTTGAGGAAAATCGCGAATAGCTAGTGATCGGCTTCATCTTTATTAAAATAGATTTTTGGAATGGGTACGATAATTGCTCACCTATATGACCCTGGTTCCAATGTGAGGAAAAAGTGGGACAGAAATGAGTCGGAGGAAAGCCGGAGAGGACCACCCCAAAATACGGGAGTTGCAAACGATTGGTCACTCTTTTGTCACGAAAGGTGGCACAGCCGATTCGTTCTCCGCTTCGGCAAACATCAGCATTGTGATGGGACGCGCAAGGGGGTGATGCAGGACTTTGATGCAACATTGATTAAAGGTGAACTACGTACGCTAGTGGACATGTGACTAAAAGTGAACTAATGTTTATCAAGTTGAAATGTATTAAAAGGGCCGAAATTATGTAGTGGTAGCGTTGGGGCAAACGGCAGATAAGAATGAACAGGCCACGGCGGTGGTGGGGAACTGTCGGAGAGCTCAGGGCTGAGCGCTGAGGCCTGAGGGGCTGTCGTGATGGCATGCGCCTCTTTCCATGCAAAGAGGTTCTAGTGAGGAGCCAGTTATCTCGAGAAATGCGTTGATACCCTAAACCGTCCCTGAATGCTAGGAAGAAACGGTTTATGGAGCGCGCAGAATTTGGGGGGTGTGAAGCGTCGCGAGGTATCGCGCAGGCCTCCGCGGGGCGCGAGATGTCGTACATGGGTCCGCGGCTATCGCGGACGCGTCGGTGTCAAAAGGCTAAGGCCGCGCGCAAGTGCGGCGACGTCGGGAGAGGGAACCGGGTCGGCTGGTTGCAGGTGGTCGGAAACGGTCGTGCACGCTTCGGCGCGGTGCGAAACTTCGTATAGAGGGCCGCCGGGGTCGGGAACGCGTTGCGCTTGAGTCGCTAAGGCCGCGCGCGAGTGCGGCGTGCTGGAGAACACAAAGGATGAACCTCACTGAGCTCAAAAGTCCGAGGGGAGAAATCTACTATTAGAAATCTGAGGTGTAAAGTTGTAGTTACATGGGCTATACTGGGGAATGTAGCCTAAGGAAAGAGGGTGAATTAGATGAACAGGGGAAAGGGGAAGCTAAAACGCGAAGGGAAGCGTCCGGGAGAAGTGGGAGGCCAAGTGCTCAGAGAGCGCAGGAAAGCGGCGGAGCGCGGGAACGCGGCGCTTAGAAAGCGCAGGAGAGCGCAGGAAGGTGCGGGCGAGTGGGTGAGCAGTATAGAGAGAACGTAACAAAGCTATAAAATGCGAAAATACCCCTTTTCAGGGCCCAGGGACTCGGAGAGCGTGGTCGTATAGGTCGTATCAGCATATTGCGACAGACACGTTCTGCAACTGGAGTGGCAGAGAACAGTGGACAGGACAGCGGACTTCCAAATTTGGTGCAGTCAAGCGACAAGATGTCACGCCAACTCACACAAATCCACTGATGTGCTCATATCTTCATTGTGGGTACACTGGATGACACGAAATTTCAGAGGGTGGTTGAATAGTATATATACATCATGTACTGAAGTTTCTGAACTATGGGGTGCAATAGCAGGTTCAGCCGAGATGACTTTTCTCGGTGTTCTCACTTTTTTGCACAATGCTTGTGAAATCGCATGGCAAAGATGTACAATTTTCTCCTTTTCTTGTGTGATTCGTCAAATATTAGTACCTACCTATCATATCACAGAAGGATCAATAATGAAGGTTTTCCGATCTCTTAAAAATGTGTGTTTTGCAACTCTCCTCCATTTTGCATACCAGGTCAGGTGATAGTACCTGACAAGACACCTGACAAGTTTGTACGAAATCTTGTCACACAAGCAAGGTTACAGTCGACAGGGCCTAGTTAATTAAATTATTTTTATTATTCTGTAACAGTTTCACGGAGTCTTATCTAAGTTTTTTTTACCCACGGACTTTCCTCAAACCTGCAACGTGACTTGTGTCATAGTCCTTGCTCAACCCTGTAATCTACAGTACGAGTTCCGGTGCTATGTTTCGCTGAGATCTGACGTTCTCAGCTCTGAGCTCACTATCTCTTACGTTGGCCCCATTTGAATCTCCTGGCCCACCGTACTCGGCAATCTCTTGCAGATGCAACGCATGTATGGAGTTACATGTTACAAACCAGCAGGCAGTTTCTTAATCAAACATGCAAGGAGATCCGACATGGGCTGCGGGGATATAAGCTCGAAGGCTTGACCCCTAGTCCCTCACCAACATCTCTCACAATCTCTCTTCTTCTATACAACGTCAACACACACTCTTCTATTTTTTTTTTGGTTCACCTCACTTTCCTAAACACACATGGCCATCATCGACTCTTTCAAGTCTAACGCTACCAGCGTGGAGGTACGCCTTGCTGGTACTTCGCTCTTCATTGAAGATCATAAATGTTTGCCATAGTTTTCGTGGCCCGCCGAATTGACTGGCCTTGAACGCATCATGCTTTCGGCCCGCGGTGAACTTCAACGGTTGCTTAGGTGGGTGTTTTCCTCTGCCTCCTTTATGGTCATGAGCGGTTCTAAGTTCAAATGATATGACGCAGTGCCTTCTTTTCTCACACCATCAACATTAAAACTATTTATGAACATACCTCACCTTTTACACACACCGCCTCGCCGGAGGAGCCCATAACCCAGCGCCGCGAGGTCCACCTTCTCTGCGGCGGAAAGACCGCTTGCATTGCGACAAGCGACGTAACCATCACTGCACCTCTCCCCGAACGACTCTTCCTAGACGAGAAGTTCGCTATCGGGCAGATGTTCCGCCAGATGCAAACGCCGCCTCAGTTTGCGCTCCTAGACTGTGGTGTCAAGGTCGAAGACGGCAAGGACACCCTTTGGCGGCGGTACACCTTGTCCACCGAGGGCTTTGTGTGCGATATAACGGAGGTGTTCCCCGACCGGGACATGTTTAAGCTCTGTGAGCAGTGGCTCGAGGAGGAGCGCGTGAATGCCCCGAAAGCCGAAGCGGAGAACAGCAAGCACCGGTATGCTACAAACGCTGTTCCCATCCACGTTTAATCCCCCCCCTCCCAAACTACTTGTATCTCTGACCCGGAATCGGACTTGCACTGGTGATCCACGTAATCCGATGTACCCTTTCTGTATAACGCGCATATAATTTACTATAACAAGCAGTATTATTCTTTTTTTAATTACGTTTCAATGTTGCAGGCAATATATGCGGAAACGCCAGTATCTCGCACCGTATCTCGCGTGGGTGTTAACAAAATAGGGCGTTTAGAACTGGCGAACTCACGCGTGGCATCGTGTGCGTCGTCGACAGGCGTGACAGCAACACACACCAGCGGCGAACTATGCGCATGTGCAGGACGAGCCATCGCTGCGACGTACGAAGAACGAACACCTCTTCCACTGAGCAGGTGCTTATGTGGATGGGCTGATATCAAACTTGGGCATTGTTCTTTGATTTTTCTTATCTCATGCAACACAAGACAAATACTAAGTTACCTCTTCTCCCACCACCGTGACAATCGTTCACTTCCTCGGCGCAGTGATGTCGAGAACCTTCGTGGGGTTCCATTCTGGGTAGAGACCATCGTTGGGTGTGCCGTTCAGCCCATCCGTTGCCCAGTTGAGGTGGGAGCTTGGGTGCAGGTATGCGTCGAAGTCCCTGCGGGTTTTCCACGAGCGTCGCGCGCAGCGAGTTGAGTGAGCGGTAGGTCAAGTCGAGCTTCTTGCCGATGCGTTCCTCGTAAACCTTGAATATCTCGTTGAACGACTGCGAGGCGTCACTGGTAAGCGCGACAAATTGAGAGATAACTAACAACTGTGTGATGTCTTTGTTGGCGGTTTGTCACGATAAACATGAATTTCCCCGCTTTTTTACTGTACACGGACTCTTACCATCGTGATTCACTGGATACCAGTATTATGCAGCGAAATCGCGGGGAAAATACGCGCAGTCCTTCCGGTCTTACGACATGTCACACCCACGACGCAACGCATGCTGTCATTTTATGCCGTGCATTGGCACTATCACCACGGTCAAGAACACCGTAACAAGGTGACAAAACACGGCGATGCTTGGTCCATAACATACATTCAGTACGGCCTCGGAGGGGTGAGTCTCACAAAGCCGTCGTCCAGCTCGGAGACGAGCTCCTCCCAGGAAGCAGCTCTCTCATTTTTTTGATACCTTGGGGCGTCATATTTGCATTCATTTTACGATCTGACTGTGACAGTCGAGGTCTCAGCATTTTGGGACCTATGCGGGGTTGGCAATGTTTCCGACACCACCTCTTCCTACCGAATGCTTTAATGGACGCACGTTCGTGACTCTGGAGACACAATTCCAAATAAACGGGATATACCATTTGAGCCGCGCGGGCAGCCTCATGTTTGCGTATGAGTAACCTTTCGTACTTGGCTTGCTCAGCCTCCGTTGTAAACAATAACTCGCTAGAACGGGCACCGATTACATCCCGCGATGGAGAGTGAACGTTCCCCGAACCTCCTCGTCCAGTGGAGATGATCTAATTTAAGGAACATCAGCCGCAGGTCAACGATGGGCCAGTGGAATTATCCAAATTTTCAGGGTGGAATGAAGAACAAAGTTCTCTGCCCATCGTCGACGAAAAGTCCTCCGGACCATCAGATATAGATGCGCGTTGACTGTAATCGGGGGCTTCGCGGGCATTCCCTGCACCACCGCGACCTGACGATTTCTAGATGAGGTATTATAAATCGCGACGGCGACGAAAAAGGGGGTGTAGCAGATAGTACATATTGACCGCCTCGAGATGTGGTTCTGGAGAGTCGATCTGGATTGAAGAAGGCAACCACGTTAAGAGACAATCGAAGGCTACGGAAGGAGCGACATAAGGGAAGAAGAATCAACAGCAACGGAAGGGAAGAAAGGTGGCCGATGGAAGTGGCCGATTTCCCGACTCGCGGCACTGTTGATAAAGGTGTCTGGCGCCTGCAGGAATAGGAAGGCGATGACATGTGATGAAAAAGAGTTGGTTCTCGCCTTGGTTCCCGCGGAACGTACGCACTTCACGACCCACACCAACCGCAGTAGCTCCAAATCAATGGATTACCATATTCTGGAAGCAAGCTCCGAATCGTTGCAAGGGGGTGGCGGGGAAAAAAAAACTTGTTTCATTCTCGTTTACCTATCTGACACTGACAAAAGAAAGGGAGAAATCCACCATCCGAGCTCTCAGGCCTGTCAGGGAGGCGCGCATTCCTGGGTCCGAATTTCGGGAATTGCAGAAAGAGAGGGCCACAATCCCACATACAGAGCAACGCAGACACAGCAAAAACGGCGTGAGCGACGGAAAAGGTATTCTCCGCGTGCTGCAGGATACCTCGCGATAAAGCAAAATTCGCTCAACTGTAGCCGAAGCCACCTGTGTGGGATTGACCTGTGTGGGAGCTGCAATGAAGCGAAACGAGTGCGAAACACCGCTGACGTGTAATCAATAGTGGAACCGGGCCAGGTGCCGGTCAACGGATGTGGATGTGACTTAAGGCTACGCATGGACGATGGAGTGTGCTGCACTGAGTGCGCGAGTTCGCTTGACATGGGGAAAACAGAGAAAGGATGGATGTGGGCCTTGAGAGGAGCATCCTTAGGACTGATGCGTGAGGAAGATCAAAGTCTTGAAGTTCTTGAGGCAAGTCTTGAGGGGTATGGCCGCATAAGGATCATACGCATGCAATCGTATACCCAGGACCAAGCATGAAGCATAAAACACAAGAGACGTCGTGATTGGGAGTGAGATCCAGTGAGACTAGCCTGAGTGAATGTGAGTGGCAAAAAACGGTTGGTGGCAGTGGCGGTCAGGGTCCAGCTGACTTGTCGCTCACAGGGCCTGCTGGGATGTTGACCCTAAGTTGGGGTTTCTTATTATTTCCTCGACCTGTGATGGGACCATGGGACCGGTGCCATCCCTTCTTCTGATTCTCCTCTTCCAGATCTGGATGGGGAATACGCTAAGCTCGACGCGCCACTCGTCGTTCTATCGCCGCTTGTCTCGTAACTTACAGTGTCCGTAGCGCAGGCCCGGCCACCAGTGAGCACCGGAAATCGGGACAAAAACAAATTTGTTTGTCGTCTAGGCGACAAGTGGAATGTCCTAGTGGAAGCTCGAGTGCGGGGACTGGAGGACACAAACTTCACGCCTCCCCTCAGGGCTCTGCTTCTTTGTTCCTTGGATGTTTCCCACTTGGGCGCCTCACATGTTGTAGCGCGTTCTTTTTCTATGTTTTCCTATATCCAAGCGCTAATTTTTCTCGTTCTGTCGACATGACATTGACGTTTTCCAGCGGCTGTTTTGGTTCGCATTCTCAATCCTCGCGTTCCTTTCCGACACTTAGGCCCAAGGGCCCCGCCAGCTAGTCGACGAGTTCACGCGGTGGGCACAAAGTTATTGCACAGGCTCTTCCCCATCCATAACCGTCGGTGTATTCAAGTCTCTCCAATTCGCGCGCATTTACCCGTTCATATACGCAACGATACCCACACTCCATTTCCCATCCCCGTTCCGATTATGACAATACGTACATCGTCCTGTTCCCGACCCAGGGGCAAAGAGAAGTAGGTTCCGACTCATGGTGTAACGAAAACATGTACTCACGCCGAGGTGGGAGATCCTCTACCAGTGGCCCTCACTCACACACCCTGTCTTCCATTTCCACTTCCATTTCCCTCGTCTTCTCACGACAGACTTTGCCTGTGCAACCTACGTGGTGCTTCGTTCTTCATTCGTGTCAGTCTTCCCTGGGGGGTCGCGGGAATTTTGGTTGTGAGAGACGCGACTCTCACAGTCGGATGCGATGGGGACTCCTCACTTTCTCACTATCATACTTTCACATAATTGGCACCATTGGCACGGGCATGGGCACTGACGTTGGCACCATCACTGGCACGGGCACTGGCATTGGCACACGAGGACTGGCACCATCACCAGCATGGGCACCGATACTGGCACTGGCACTGACACGGGCACGGGCATCATCACTGGCATGGGCACTGGCACGAGTGGCACTGGCACTAGCTTTCAATTGGCACTTGGCACGCGATGGCACTGGCACTGGTACCGGCATCACCACCGGCATAGGCACTGGCACAGTGACACCGGCACTAGCTTTCAATTGGCACTGGCACGGGATGGCACTGGCACTGGCACCATGGCACTAGCTTCCAATTGGCACTTGGCACGCGATGGCACTGGCACTGGTACCGGCATCACCACCGGCATGGGCACTGGCACAGTGGCACCGGCACTAGCTTTCAATTGGCACTGGCACGGGATGGCACTGGCACTGGCACTGGCACCATCACCGGCTTTGGCACCACTGGCACCAACCGCCCGCGGCACGGTCGCCCAAAACGGATACCGGCCCGTGCTTCCGCGAGCCGCAGCTGCACCAAGGGCCCTTTGCGCCGTTGAGCGACCCGCGTCATGGGTCATGGGTTCCCACAGCCCGACGGATGGCACGTCCGGGTCGGGTCTACTTCGCACCCTATTGTCCTTGGTGCGAGTCCGCGCGACAGATCGTGGGTTGCATGCTGTGCGTGCGTGGCGCGCATAAGTAATATACTGATCGCTTGGCCTTTGCCGCAGGGCATTCGAATCGATCCACAGGGGCGCGGATGACGCCGAGCGCGAGCGCTAGTGATTCGCGGAGTGCACCCGCATGTAGAATGATTTGATGGTGTCCAACACATAATACGTATAGGCGTAAAGCGTCGCACCAGTATCGTCAAGGGGGCATGCGGCGTACCAGGAGCGCTGTGGACAACCCTTCGCAACCAGCTAACTCGACCGATCCACCTCACTGACTAACTGACCGGCTGGACCGAACGGACTGACCGACCAACCGAGTCCACCTTGGTTGACTCTGGCAACGGGTGATCATATGCGTGCAAGCGCTTGCGTACATCAAATCCGACCAAATGTAAAGGAGAGAGCGTTAAGTGACCCTACTGTACTGTTCAACCTTTTTTTTTCTTTTCCAAATACTCCCCCCCTGCGATGTGCAATACGTCGGTTGCACGTTTCTTGTTGGCTGTCAACCAGACCCGAAGAGACAAACTTGATCCGCAGTAGGCTGTTCCTTCCCCCTGCCCCACGCCCCCTCCTACCCATTCACCTCCTGACGACACGCAGACATCTATTCGCATCTCATGTGCGAGAGGGTTTGTGTTCGCGCTTGTTCACCTTTCTCATGACTTCGGTGCCTCATTCGCCAAGGTTACGTAAATGGCTCACGTCATTCTTTCCTTCGGATGCCCCTCGTCCTTCCAATCCAATCTTATCTGTATATCACCATGTGTTCCATTCAAGTTTTTTTGACGGGTCTGAGAGAACTGATCTCTGAGTCGGAACCGCGCCAGCGGTGTTATCGGAGTGCGCAGCAAGTAACACAGCCCAGTCCAGCCCCAAACCATACTGTATAACTGTCGTTCGTGTGTAACCTCTGTCACGGGGGTTAGCATCGTCCGATGCAAACGGTTCGCAATTTTCTCGTTCGTTTACAATTCTTTCCGAGAAGCGCTCGCCTTTGGATTGGCCCTGACGCCCGAAAGCACGCGGAAGACGCCTCAACCAACTCAGCGCCAGAGTCAGCCCGGTCCAACAGTCCAATCCGGTCCAGTCCGATCCAATATAGTTTTCAGAATCCATAGCCGTCAGTCGACTGCGATAGTTACCACCGTACGCCAAGGAGGATGACGAGAGATAACGGTGGAAGACAAGGTCAGCTGCGCAGAGACGGAGTTTAAGCGTGCGTAGTAACGATTATCCCGGTCACCGAGGCGATGACGTCTTCCTACGCTGCTCAATATCATCACGCTAAGCATATCGTCTGAGTTATCGAATTCCGGAAAAATGAAAATAAGAATAGGCGAAAGAAATGGACATTATACTTTGTCACAGGACAGGGGCGCTGGCTAATGATACAATACACGGATTACCGAGGAACGTACACTACCCCTGTAAAAAAATAGATAGGCGCTGCACAGAAAGGGGAAAAGGAAAAGGAAGGAGAGAAAACCACTAGGAGACGAGAGCCGGAAATGTTGCATTTGAAGATGTACTGAGGTGCAAGGATGGATGGATGTTGGGGTCGTGTGGGAGTGGATTCGTAGATGATGGATATGATAAGAGTGATTGACCGGTGGCCACGCGTCTACACCAGTCGGCCGTAGCCAAAAATAAAAATCGAAAAGCAGGCATCCGCAGCCGCAGCCGAGAAATGTTGGCGGCAACAACGAACAAGAACTTGAGAAGAATTCGAATTTTAGCAGGCGGCTCTGCGCAGCCATGAGGATATCTTTGCCGCCCGCCTCGTTACCCCCCCTTTCCGCACTTCCCCGTTAAGGCATCGATGATATGTGGGCACGGTGAAAATTTATGCCCCTGCTTCGTCCTCTTCGCGGATCGAGCTGAGTGAACGCATGCGGCCATGGATACGACGTGACGATGGGGCCTGTGGAGGTGGTATATGCGGTGGTGGGACCGCGGGGGTATAATTTGGCGCGAGAGGAATAGTCATAGCCGCGGGGGGCGATGGCGACGGTGATGGGGAAGTAAAGGATGGTGATGTGTTGCCAGGCAAGGGAGTACTATAGATGACGTATGGCTCATCGTCCTCATCAGAACGACCGGCGAGGGATGGGCTGGAGCTGTAGTATAAAATAGGGACGTCCGCCGTGTCACGGGGCGGGGTATATTTGAACGGACCAGGGGAATGTGCGGACTTCGATGAAGATGTGGGTGACGGTGATAATGTGGGGGTCTATGAATAAGGCACAGTATGTCAGAATAATTTCGCTGATTTTCTTGACAAAAGCCCATCAAGGGGCCGAGCGCCGAGAGGACAAATCCGAGGTACGAAAATCAAGATGAGGGGTTTACTCACCATGCCATGAGAAATTCCATCGACCCAAGCAACAACGCGACGCATCCACTCGCGACGACGGAGAAACTCGATGCGACGGAGACGTTGGACTTCGAGCTCACGCTCGCGTTCACTAGCGCCGGAACTCGTGGACGAGTCCTCGTCAGCGAATGGATCAAAGTTGAAGGACTGCGGCCCAGGATGGGGAGCGAATGCAGGCACGGGAGGAGTGAGAGGTGGCTTGAGTGTGAACCCCCCTACTGCAGGTGAATAAGGAGGAGAATACGGGCTATATGCGAGAGGATCGGCTTGCATCTGCTGGAGGCGAAAGAACGAGTCGTTGTCCTGGACGTGGGGTGGATAGACCGGAGTGGAGGGTTCGAAGTCGAGCATGGAGAAGGAGGGAGATGAGGGGAGGAGGAAAGGGACGGAAGACGCCTGGGGTTAATATAGGGAGAAGCTGACTCAAGAGTGAAGGAGGGAGGACGAGGAGATTTCATGATGGGCGATCGGGATATTCTAGATCCGACCCAGTTCCCAGTTCAGTCCAAGTCAGGGACGGGTCAGCCAAGTCACATCCATTCCGATTCCGCCTTCTTGCTTCCGTGCTCATTCGCTCCACCTCACTCAGTCATCCCGGCACACCCCCGCTCCGGTTCCATATCCATCCATATTTCACACCGCTTATTTCCATCTTCGTCTCTCCCTCCGAACAGAATTTCCAGCGCAGCCCCAGTTCCTATCGATAAGCGCACCGTGTTGCCGCAGTGACGTCTACCCTTTTAGCCACCCAAGTCACCCATGCATGTCAATCAAATATGCAGTGCCCCCAACAACATTCTGCCCGGCGAGACACGCGTTGTCGTGTTTACTCGACAAAACGTTGACGCCTAGTTATCGCGTCTAGGGCCATTTGTCTCTGCCACTACTCCTCACCGATGAAGGTGGCTTTTCCCGTGTTTATATCTACGCGAAAGACTTCGCTCGCTCGGTTGCCGTCCACGCCTTTCAGCTCCAGCCAGTCAATGTCCTGGCTACAAGTTGGCGCTGGATTCTGGCGGCAACAACGAATGCGTCTGGGTTACCCGCGGTCGACCCACTCCTTTGCGGACCTCGGCGACTATGAATGATGTAGGGACGGTTCGAGCGTTCGGCACATCTGGCGGCGCGTCAGTAGAACTGGACCTTATACATAATTGGTGCAAACGAACAATCTAAGAATCGAGAAGCCCACTCAGATATGCGAGACGTGACGTGCGAAATTCTCAAATGAAGGGGAAGAGAACTAGAACCACCTGAAGCGCAGTTGTTCATTCGTTTACAGAATTTGAATAGCTACGAGAGACAGAAGGATGCCGCCAGTGGAGACTTTGGCCATATTTCTGCATACAATACGCACACGATTGATGCTAAGGTGGGCCTTCGGGGTACCTGACACTTGTGTGGTTGAATGACTGATGCCGAGATGTTTTTATATTTCGCCTCACTTGTGCCTTGAATAAGGACGAATTTGACCTGTATTGATATTTATTACTGGTTCTCGGAGGTTGAGTGGACGTGCCATCAACACCCATCATGCTGGCTGTGCGATTCTGACGCCGACGCGCCCTGGTTTACTCCCTTCCAGAAGCGAGAAACAGCCTCTCGAAGAAACTCTGGTTGACATACGAATATCATAGTACCACCAGGCCGTGGCTGCAGATAAACGTGGCGACTTGATGTTGGGTGTGTGAAGATGTGTATATTTTCCCTTCTCTAATAGTCTATCTACTAACCACAACCACAGAAAGACAGATGTGAGAGGTTCCATCATGTGTGACGCATGCAACCGGTATTCTGGAACGTTGAAGGAGAAGCGTTTTCCAAACATGTTGAACAGACGGACGGGAAAGACGGCGAACGGCACAAAACCCCTACAAGTGCGGTCGTTGGGGGAATCATCGCCATCAAAAGGGTCTATTTCACCCCAATAACAATTTTTGGAAACGGCACCTCCGGCTGGCACGCCTCAGACGGCGCTAACTTTGCTCTCTGATATATTCGGGGCGCGCAGGATTTGATACTCTGTACGTCGATGTCTCGTGTTCATGACACGGCAATCGGGCGCTAGTTCACCGTCGCCCACATGAGGAAATGTAGGGTCTTAACCCCGGTCGGGGCGATCACACCACCCTGCCGCGGCAATCGACCCACCCATCAACGCATCAACTTGAATGACCCCACCCATCGTTGATTCCAACAGCCAGTACGTAATCATTTTACTCTATTACGACTTAGTCAACAGTCGGCGAGCCTGTTTGATGGCATTACAGTATATGTATCCACTATGAGTACCTTAGACTGTTCCCCTCGATGGTCGTCTGTGGCTGGAAAGCCAAAACAAGTACATGTGCCTATGCTCTCAAGCTCTCTCGTCATGAGAGGTGAGAGTACTTAGAGAGTACGTGCCAGTGGGTAAGCCCAAGAACCGGAGTCTGGTGGAGTCCCGGATGAGTCCGAGTGTCGGGACTTTCAGCTCAGATCGAGTCATCGGGGCTCGTGATAAAGCCCCTTTCCGAGCGCTTGGCACGCGCGCTTCTGCACCGATTCATGTTCTGGGCCCCACTGGCACCTGCAAGCTGTGTTGCGGCAATCCGCTTTGGTTAGTCGTTGCTTTAATTTTTTGCGAAGGTGCATTGAACCCGCGCACATCACGCGCCACATTTCCTCCCGTTGCGGAGGCTGGCAGGAATGAATCAGATGCAGATGCTCCCGCTCGGTTCGAGGCTGCTCCCGACCGACTCTTCCATTTCCTTCTCCGATCTACGTGGTCAAAATGATAGAAAACAAGGCGCCATTCCTTTCCGCCACTTATCCTCCGCTCTCCGGCCATTCGACTCGATCGACAGCGAGAGGGCGGAGCCCGAGCCTCGGTGTGCTGCCAAAGCCTGAGGGATCAACGCAACGACTAACTTGATATCGAAGGTTCGCGATGACCGCACTGATTTTCTATTTTCCGTATGGCGATTCTGCGGGTTCTGCGGCGGTCCAACGTATGGTCTGACAGCGACACTGACTTGTTGTGCGCCAGCGGCGTGTGTCAAAGATGTTCGCCACTGGTCGAAATTCCGAACGACACGACAGATACATATATGACGCTGGCAATTGCAGGTGGGGTCTGTGGCGTTTTGCTCCCTCACCCCCGATCATCCCTTTTCTCCCCTTTCCTTCAACTCGACGACCTGTCTTCCATCATTTCGCCCCCCCCCTGTATTCGCAACAGGGACCGGGACCGGGCTAGCCGGTGAAGCAGCCCAGCCGGTTCGCGCGCTTTTCCTCGCTTGTCACCCCGCCCCGGTATTCCAATTCCGAGATGTTATTGGTATTTTTTTTTCTTTGATTCTATGTCGCAGCAGCCTGCCACTTTTCCCCCGCCCCCTCCGCAGCTGCAGCCCCTCGTTATCCTCGGTTGTACGCAATGACAACTACCGGACGATCGACGGCGTTAGCTAACCCACGTTCGTCTAAGTTACTATGGTCCGGCGGCGTTACCGGACTAACAGTAGCCCGCCCGCGGCGTGGGTCAAGGGCGCGTTTGCCTAGGCCTCGTTCCAGGTTCGTCGGCCTTGCGGGCTCGGGCTCTGCCCCCTCTCTTACCGGCTGCCGACCCACTCTACGACAGACTTAGACCACCTACATGGAGCCGGAGAGTGGGGGAGTTCTGCTCTGCTCTCCCACTCTGTCGTTCTCCGTTGGCGCTACTGAGACTCGCGGATTCCAAGTGTGTCCGACGAGGATGCTGTAACGGCGCTCGTGGTGTTCCCTTCTTGCGTATTATCATAGGCAGTTCGCCGTTGTCCTCACCTGACGCCCCTGTTGGGTCTCGTTTCAGCGGTTTCTTGCTTGTTGCCGGTGGCCGGTGTTACAGATCTGAACGTCTGTTACGGCCAAGTGTAGGCGCTGCCCGTGCCTGTCCGGCAGTGACGGACAAACCTCATCTCACCTTACGCCAGTATCCTAACGAGCTACGATACGTTGATAGAATGAAATCTTATTCCAGTACGTCCATGTGGGAATGCTGTGCTCGAAATAATCTATAAATGATATTGTGACGGTGTGACATGTGACAAACATTGTGCTGGTAGATTTAAATCGCCAATGCATCCGCGGCAAAACAGGAGCAAAATGATTGCCTGCGTGTGCGATGGTCGGATGAGCCAAGCACTGGCAATCCCAGTTTGACTCACTCGGCCTTTGGCCTTGCCAAGGCCGTTTTGTGACACTCGTAATCGCTGCCAGTCTTTCCTGTCAGCAAGCTGCCTTTTATGGCTTATGGCCCCTTCCAATACCAACATCACCCATGACGACGATACGCCATACCTCGACGCCCTCCTCGACGCCGTCCCGGATGATGCTATCCCCCTCGACCTAAAAACTGCGAGCACGTCCCACAGCGTCCCAAAGTTCGTCGACGCCGCGCTACGCCTCGCTTCCGGCGGCTCGTCGCGCCAAGACGACGACGCGCGCCTCCGCGACGCCTGGCCTCAGATCCAAGCGTCCCTCCAACACGCCCTACACGCTCTCGGCTCTCCACCTGCACACGCAAAACGCAAGCGATCCCCCTCCCCCTCTCCCGCACAAGCGCCCCCCACGAACAAAAAGTCCAAACACGAGGAAGAGGAAGATGGGGAGGAGGACCCACCGCACCTGACGCTGCACGCGCTCTCCGCAACTGCACCCGTTCGGCATAAGGTCGATATCACGCTGCACACACGCTCCCTCCGCCTTGCGCATGCCACCACTGGTGCACTCGTTGCACGCTGCGCCCGCGCAGCGCTCACACGTGGGTTCCTCCTCCCAACTCGCGCGCGCGCCACCGGCGCACCCCAGTGGACTGCACTGCTCCTCGCTGGGGACACACCAATGCCGGCGCCGTCTGCCGCGTCTCGGAAGAACAACGGCGCTGGCGCCGGAGCGGTAAAAGGCGCGGCGAAGGGAAAGGAGAAAGTGAGCGCGCGATTCGAATTGGCCTGCTCGGTTCCCGAGGCCGGCAAGGTCCCGCACCTCACTTCCCACCGTTCCACATCCACGTCTGTAGTATCTACGTCTGCGTCCTCTTCCTCGTCTCTGCTTCCCACACCCTCCACCCCGCACCAAGCCCTCCTCTCTCTTCTATCCCCCCTCTCTACCTCTACCCCCACCATGGGCACGGGTACGTATCCCGCTCCCAAACTTGTACAAATCGAGCGCGGTGCGCGGCTCGCGGGAATCACCGCCTTCCGTGGCGCACGCGAGACGTCACTCTGGTTCCTCGATGGCGCGGGGATCCTGGCGGATACGCGCCCGGCCGAGTTCTGGGCACTTGCGGACCTCGCGCAGGGCGACGCGGGCGTGCGTGTGCTTAGCGCTACGGGCCGTACGTGTACAGTCATCCTCACTAGGTGCCCACCGCCCCATACAACCGAGGGAAGCGAAGAAGACGACGAGGGAGAAGAGACGGAGTTTCAGATGATAGATGGGAAGGAGAGAGAGGGGATCATGGAGTGGGTGTGGAAGCATAAGTCCGCATTTGGGATCGCCGTTGCGCAGAGGGCGGGGGCAGGTGCAAGTACAGAGGGTGGGGTGGTGGCGAGAGGAGACTCGGATTCGGACTCGGATTTCGAGCAGGAGAGTGGGGGGAGTGACGACGGGTCCCCGTCGTCCAGCGGCTCCGGTTCCAACCCGAGTCAACAGGAAGGCAGCGAAGGAAGTGGTAATGAAAGCGGGGCCGATGATGGTGCCGAGGGTAGTGCCGAAGCAGAAAACGACGATGACGAAGGGGACGACGAAGAGATAGTCGAACTGGACCCAAAGCGACACCCACTCTTACGCGCGGCGGCAGCAGGTGCAATACCCAAGATGTCGCGTGCCGCAGTAGACGCTGCCGTCGGACTCGTCGTTGACGACCTTGTCGGACGTGGGCCTGGTGGACCCGGACTGCCGTTGCCACCTATACACGACAGGCATAGACACAGGCATGAGGACGACGGGGAAAGTGAGGAAGACGAGCTCGAGGACTGACTATTGTGAACTCGCTCTGCACTCTCACGAGGTTTTATGAGGGGCTTCATCTGCGGTCCGAGTCTCGAGTAATTAGTTCAGAGATCCTTTTCAAAAGGCTTGTCTTGTCGCTCCATTGTACAGTCAATAAGTAGAAGCTCCCCATATTCAGTTCCGAAATACGAGCCTCACAAGAGTGCTATGCTTTGTACAGTATTATGCTTGCGAGCGCGTCTAACAGCCCAAGCCGCAGATCCAACATTTTTGTGATCGCAAAGTTATGATTCAAGCTGGCCCCTCCCTCTGGTGCGTACCAAGACAAGTACTACTTCACTTTCCATATTCTCATCTCCCCTCTGGCGCCCCTACGCGTAGTGCGGGTCGGCTCGGTGTTGTGAGATTAGGTCGTCATCCGCACGGACGGCTGCGCCGACCGGCCTCCACGACCGATTTGTCCACGCAGCTGATGCTGGAGGAGCGATTTGTGACAGCGGTTCAAGGCGCAGGATGTTGAGCCGAACGACGACAACCAGTCGATACCGGATGCCGGGTTCGGTATCGATCTGGCTATAGATGGAGTACTTGATTGCCTTCGGATTTTCAAGTTGTTTTGACACCGTTCCCCCACATCACCGACATCGCGATCCGCGGTCACTCGGGTTTGGCTGGATCCAAAATACAACATCGATTTCGGTAGGTTTGTCTTGAAATAAGCATGGAAAACGATATAACCACTAATCTACAGAGAAATGGACGGTAAACATGACCAGTCAGAAATGCTTTCTCGCGAGACATGGGGCGGGCCAGAAACAATGTTTTAATCAATTGAGAATGAGAATGTGGTCCTTGTGTTATGCATTTATCACTATGCCCATGCTATAGTAAGTGCGTAACACCAAAACTCTGCTCGCGGAAGAACACTCACATGGCCGCAGGTGTAATGGGATCGGACTTCAGTCGTTCTCTGCTTGGACTTTCGCATCGTAGTCGAGCAGCACCCTTGCAATATCGAGCCGTCCATGAATGCACGCTAAATGTAATGGGGTTGCATGGTCCATATCTTGTGCGTACATATCCGCGCCGCGTTCCAACAATAACTTCGCAACGGCGAGACCATCGTCTTGCAACAAATTGCTACCTTGTGACACTAGGTGTAACGGTTTCTCTCCCTGGTTGTTCTCCACGTTAGGGTTTGCACCACGGTCAAGAAGCACCCTTGCGATCTTGAGCCTCCCCCAGAAAGCTGCCGAGTGTAATGCGGTGTCGTGGTATTTGTCTTGGGCATGGACATCCACACCGTGCCTCAGCAATAGCCGTGCAATGATGATACCGCGTTTTTGGGAGTCGTATTGACCTCGTGACACTAGGTGCAATGCGGTCTCGCCCTGGCTGTTCTCCGCGCCCGGGTTTGCACCACGATCGAGAAGCACCTGTGGTTCCAAGAATAAAAAAGTATATATATATATATATAAAAGAGACGCACCTGTGCGATCTTATGCCTCCCTTTGAAAGCTGCTAAGTGTAGCGGGGTGTCCATGCTCTTCCTCCGTGCGTCGACGTCTACGCCGTGCTCTAGCAATAGTCGTGTAATACCGATATATTTTTGGGAGTCACGTTTGCCTCGTGACACTACGTGCAACGGTGTCTCGCCCTGGTCATTCTCCATGTTCGGGTTTGCGCCATGGTCCAGAAGCACCTTTGTGATCTTGAGCCTCCCCCCGAAAGTTGCTAAGTGTAACGGGGTGGCCGTGCTCTTCCTCCGTGCATTGACATCCACACCGCGCTCCAGCAGCAGCCGTGCAATATTGACATGCTTTTGGGAGTCACTAATGCCTCGTGACAATAGGTGTAGTGGTGTCTCGCCCTGTTCGTTCTCCGCATTTACAGTTGCACCATAGTCAAGAAACATCCTTGCGAAACTGGGCATCCCACAGAAAGCTGCCACATATAACGGGGTCAGATCCTTCATTAGCCGTAGGTTGACGTCCGCGCCGTGCTCCAGCAATAACCGGGCAAGAGGGAAAACTTCATTAGTGTCAGTGTCAGTGTCAGTGTCACTGTTACTATCAGTGTCGCTGTCGCGTAGACGGTCAGTGTCAGTGTCGGTGTCGGTGTCGGTGTCGGTGTCGGTGTCACTATCACTGTCACTATCACGTAAACGGCCACCATCTACATCACCGTCCAGGCGCCTGGCACAATCACCATCACAGTCGCAGAGCAGTAGGTGAAACGGGGTCTTTCCCTTTTTGTCCCGATAATAGATGTCTGCCTTGTACTCAAGTAGCACTTGAGCAACCTCGAGCTCTCTGGAATTTATCGCCAGGTGTAGTGGAGTACGGAGATCATCCTGGTGAGAATTTATATCCGCTCCATATTTGAGTAGGAACTGCACTACGCTGACGTCGGTGATCGCTCTGTGGAGTGGCGTCCGTTCCCCCGTTCCCCGGGCATTGACATTCGCACCGTGCTTAAGTAGGATCTCCGCAACCCTGACGTGCTCCTTGAATAGTGCTGCAAGCAGCGGAAACTCGTACTGGCCACCAAAAGCATTCACGTGCTGTGGGTGCTTGATGGCGAGGTGTTCCACCAAGTCGGAGAATCCACAAAGTGAGGAATAGTACAAGGGGGTAGGTATCGTTGGGGGTGGGGGTGGGGGCAACTTCCGACGGGTGCGGGCCTGATCGGGTGGGTAGTCAATGTTGCATATTCTAACCCATGCCGCGAAATGAGGTTTGTCGCAGTCAAAGAGGGACTCCATCCCATCCTTCACACGTGATGCGACGTCCTCGAATTGCGTATGTGTGACCCAGTGTTTGGCTGCATATTCCGCCAGAGGGAAGCCCTTGGCGATCTCTTCATTGGCGTGATCATTCAAATGGAGAAGGGATCCGAGACAGGCCTGAGCGAGGATTGTATGCGCGGGTACAGGATTGATCCGATACTGAGAGAAGTCTCCAAGCCGATTCGACATCAAGAACTCCTTTACGGAGAAGTGCGAAAACTGGACGACCTGAGAACCGTGGTCGTCGACGATACCAATCAGACTTGAGCATGTGGACAACACGGCATGTACTTTGTCATGCGGCTTCCAATCCGCGCGGTATTTTGGAACTACTCCCTGGGCTGTACCAAACTCGAACGCAAGCAGTTCTGCAAGCTCTTCAACACGAAGCGGACGGACGGCCACCATGAGGCACTGCAGCATACGATGAGCCTGCGCTTGGTTCGCCTGGGGGATTTGGCTGAGTACGCGCGCATACGTCTCGTCTAGCGTTTTGGGTAACTGGTCAAGGGTCTGCCGAATACTCGCTGGGAGACAATACCGCAGCACCTCCAGCTGACAAAATACCCATCTGAACCTGTACGATGAAAGATAAGAGGACTTATCGCCAAATATGGGGGCATTCCCTTACATTCCGTCTGCCTTTTCAGATAGCTCTTCGACAACTAGCTTCTTCTCTCCTTCCCGCCATTTCCGCATCTTCTTGTCTGTGTAAACCACATTTCCCACATAGTCGGAAATATCCTTCTGTTGTCCGCTTTCATCATGAAGCGAAACAACACAGTAAGCTAGTGGTTCGAGCACATCCTTGATGTCGACCTCTGGGCGGCTAGTAACGCACAGGTGCAAGGACGGGAGTTGCATGTCGACGAGGTCTTCCATGAGGCTAAGGACCGTCTCTCTTGGGGTCGGCATCCCAGATATGTCGGGACACTCATCGAGTGCGTCCAGGATGACGTAAACCGGCTGCTGGGCGACAACTCTGAGCATCTCCTTCAGACAACTCTTCAAGACACCAACACTCGGTTGCTGCGCGCCCTTGGCGTGTGTAGAATAAAGTCGGGAGATTATGCCACAACAAGGTTCAGAATAGGTAGAGAATTGAGTGAGAAGTGAGGTGAGAAAGTTGCGGACGTTTTGTTTTTCTTTGTCCCGGAAGTCGAAATAGAAGAATGCTAGGGTGGCTAGTCCGGCCTCGCGTAAGGATATAAGGTGTTTTATAATTGAAGTGCTATAGTCAATATGAGTTCCCACCGTTGGCGACGATGGTGGGACAAACGAACCAAAGGATGCTCTTCCCCGAGCCCGCTACGTAAATGGTGAGACCATGGAGAGTAGAACAGTGAAATATAACGTACGTTTTCCATGAATCCAGAGGAGGGAACCAATGAATTCCCACTCCTTGAATATGCTACCTTCAAAGAACCACGCGGCAGTTCCCTCTTGGTAAGCCTCGCACGCGATGTTGTAATTCACGGAGGGGTCTGGCGAGGAAAACCATTTTCGGATGTCTTGTTCTATGTGGATCCCTGCGGCGCAGTTTCAGTCTCTACGACGGAAATAATATGGAGGTAGCAAACCACGAACACTTTATCTTGTCCACATTGTCCTTTATTTCGCCCACGGTGTTCATCATTTCGTCTACATTTCTGGCTATCTCTTGCACAGTTCCGTAGGCTTTCTTGGAATCTGGAGGAAAGTCAGCGCGGAGGGGGTGACTGTTAATGCGGCTGCGCACCGTGTTTGAGCTCACTAGCGGACTTCAGGACCTGGGCTATCGCCATCCGAACCTCTGCTATCGCCATCTGAAACTCCTCTCGTGTCAGGCTATCCAGCTTCTTTAAGGCGTCCTCGATATCCGTCCTTCCCACTAGTTTTTTCCAATATGTTTCTGATTAAACACGAGAGCGGTCAGGTGTTAAATAAGTATATCCTCGTAGAAACAACTTACTTGTTCGGCTCTGTTGCATCTCCTTCGTCGCAATGGAGAGTATAGAGAGTACCTCAGCTGTAATTTTCACAAGTATCTCAATCATATCCGTGGTCGGTGAAATTTGAGTATGAACGCCAAGGCGCTTGAGGAAAAATTGAATGCGCTCAAAGAGGTCGACGAGCGCATCGTGGCTCGACTGGACATCCTTTGCTGCCTGTAAATACCAGCATTAAAAGGGTCAAACAAAAAGGCATACAGATGAACGAACAGCGAGGAGGACACCAATCCCGGTAAAGACGGCTTTCGTATAGGGAACCACCTGCATACGATGTTGGAATGCACCCCAAGATTGATTTCCCGATACGTACTACGCTAATGCCGTCGCCAAGAGCCGCAGAAATCGTATAGAGGACGTGTACCGATGAACCGATCCATTTCATCAACTTGCTACCTCCATTCTTGAACTTATCAAACGCCTCGGCTTGACCTTGAATTATGTCCAGGATGGCCTCGACAGAGTCGCAACTTTGCAGTTCCTTGGCAAACCAATCGTCTAAAAGGTCTTTCCCGGTCTTTTGCTTGAACTCGCTCAAGGCGGCATCAAGGATTGGCTTGAACTGTGAAGAGGACGCAGGTGTTCGGGAAGGTGAAGACATGGAGATGGCGAAGGGGGGTTGTTAGTGGGGATAACAGACAAGCAAGAGTGTGTAGAGATCGCCTCGTGTTCTTGGCTGGGAACATTTGCACCGCCTGGTTTGCCTCGTGTATGATGAATGGCCGCCGGGGGCATTGGTCCGGTGACGTGTGATCCCGGGTCGCCTCTAAAAATGTTTCGGTGTTGTACTACCCCGTTGTTGCACTACAAGGTCAAAATACCCCAGAGCATCTGGACCTCCCCGCGGTCACCGGAGCAACAAGGAAACGACATTGCATTCATTAAGTGGTACACTAGTACAAGGAAAAATTGCGTTGTTCTCCAACAATATTGTATGAGAGCGTCAGAGGGAAATGTATACAACGAGACATTGCAACGAGAGCGCCAAAAAGAACGCTGCAGAAAAGACACCGAAGCACAGGATCCTATACTTATAGACGAACAGGGCTAGAATAGGCGGGAGCTGGAGAAGTAGAGGTAGCATCTTGTATATGGGAATTAAGCATCCGATTATAACCTGCTCTCGACAACCAGTGCGAGCGAGCGCAATGGCTGCGTCCCTTCGCCAAACGCCACGCCAAGCGCCTTACGCACCGTCCGCACAAACACTGCACCCGCGGCGCTTCCTTCGGGACGTCGTGCTCGATGCCTTTACGGTCGGCCCGAGATGCGATCGCCTTGTTCGCGCCCGCGCGATGTACACCCAGTACTTTCTCATTGGTGCCACCAGCAAGTGGGACGCATCCTCAGAGCATGATCTGGACCAAAAATTACATTAGAACACGTCGTGGGGGGTCCCACGTGAGCGATATAATCACGCAGATGTGCCCATTCTCTCGTTGAAAAACCGAAATCTGCGGGAAAATATGTCGGCGTGCGTACCGCGGCGACACCCGCAAGAAGGTGCACGTGCGCGTCGATCATGGCGTCCGGTATCCGCAGTCAGCGCTTATTTGTTATCCCTAGTTACGAGTGCGTCTTGACCCAACTAAGCGTGAGTTCCGCACTTTCCTTGATCACCTGAAAACGCGACATGCCAGTCAGGCTACGTGCGAAGAGTAAGGGTGTCCATGTTCAGGACGCACATAATCAAGTGAACCAGCGGGCTCAAGATGCCCACTACTGGGTCGCTCGACGGCCGTGATCTTACCCTCGCCCCACCAGTCCGACTCTAAACGATCCCCCGCCATGCCTCGCGCTCACGGTCGTCGCCAACGTACGCAACTGCCCCTAAAATCTTTGCCTGATCGACCGCTAATGCGACAGGGTTGTAACCAGCGTCGCCGTCCTTCCCACGCTTGACCACCATATCCGAGGGCCGAGGCATCTGACATCTTCGACAAGGAATAGCAATGAGGAAGGCGACAGGCGTTGCGCGTCGACGTGTGCGGCCCACTCACCGCCTCGAAGCATACAATTTTGCTGATAGCATGCTCGAGTGAACGCACTCCCACCTCGCACGTGTACTGCGTGATCGTTTGGAGAAGAGCGGGCTCAGTCAGTTGGACGTGCGCTACTGCAAGCCGAGTTACTCGGGGAGAAGTAACCACCACGCGCGTAGAGCCTCTCATCGTGCGCGTACTCACATCGATCAAGGGATGGAGATGCGATACTAACCAATGATTTGGCCGAGCAGATGAACAAGATCGGTGACAGGTTGATCGGGACCTCCAGGTAGGTCCCACTGGCCATCCATGTCGGGGGAAAAAGGGCTTGAGGCGAGGAGTCTGGAGGATCGTACATAAGGGCCACATTTTGGTCCGGATCGAAGATCTCGAGCAATGCCGCGGGTGGGTCACTGAGCGAAAGAGACTGACCGACCTCATCGATCTCGCCTCTGCCGTCATTGCTGTCATCAAATCTGCGTACCCCAGAAAGTGGGACAATGTTCACGGTGATGGAATCGGATTCATGCGACCGGCCTTGTGCAGAGCCTGTGTAGGTAAACCAGGTCAGTTAGTAACATGCGTCCGACGGTGAGCCAGGAACAGTCGACCGAGGGGGGGGAGTGAGCGATCGATTGACCCAGAGGTGTCTCTCTCGTACCCGGTGACCTGACGAAGCTAAACACATGCTCGATGACGCCGTCAAAGGGTGAGAAAGGTGATGATAAGCTCACAGCAGAATGGGGCATTGGTGCCTTCAGCTGCTTTTGAAGGGTTTTGCGGCTGGGGACGTCCAGGAACAAATACTCGTGACAAGGGCAGGATTTCACTGGCTATGAGGGCCCTGCGCGTTCTCTTTCTGGTTATCGGCTTCGCTCGCATTTGCAGCCGGATCGGCGATGGCCTTCTTAACCGTGACTTTCTGCGCCTTCGCCTGGTCCGCTCTTCCTCTTGCGCGATCAAGGCGCGTGGCCGGACGACGGCGATGTACTTCACCAATCAACGCTTGACCTTGCCATAATGATCCACATCGAGCTGGGATTGAGGAAATCCGATCGCATGAGGGCTTCTGAACTGGCGGCAGGGGGACATCAGGGTAGCGAAATGACCCATCCGAGCTGGAGAAGGAGTACGGTGCAGGACAGGGTAAATGCGATAAGAAAGATAGGTCTACGCACTTGTCCTTACGACGCCGTGCTCTGCATTCTGAAGAGGGACGTGCCTCCGCGATCCCAGCGCTGCGCACTTCACTACCCACGAGGAATTGAGGCGGTAGATGAGTAGCTCAAGCTCGCCATCCATGCCATTTCCCGTACCATGCAGGTATCGAGTTCGAGACCGTGACGCGGTAGCTCAACACTGATGACGGCGAGTGTTGACGCAAAAAGTGTGCTTTTTGTTTGGATAGTTGTTAACGGTGAAAGCGATCTTGGAGCCGACTTGGACGATAGGGAGTTGTGGCCAGAAAATTTTGACATGTTGAGGCACAGAAGGCAAACGAGTACTGTGGAAGAGGTCAACCCTTTCCCTGGCGCGGAGCGCATCCGGAAGAGAGAAGGCCGACATCACGGGAGGGTGGCAGGGAAACCCCGCACCAAAGTGCGTGAGGATTCCAGAATTAAATAAAAGAGAGTCGCTGGGGTCGAACACAGTAACAGCAGAAGGGACGATTGGAACAGAACGAGACACTCACAGAGTTTATCAGCGTGTTCTGTATCGACCGCGGATGTAATAGTATGAGCCAGAGGTGAGGCCTTGCATGGTCAGCTCTCGTTGACGTTGAATTAAATTATGTGATGCGGGCCCAGCTCAGGCACTGGGAGCGTCCTGCGAAAAGGACTTCAGGAGGCGGATGGTGGCCGCCTGGAAGTCCTGGAAGACGTCAGTTCGGGGAGTGGGGAGTCGACATCAGGTTGGAGGCGTATAAGTGGGGCATGAGTGCATGAGTGTATGAGTCGCTGAGGGGTGGTCAAGCGGACGCGGGCGATGCCGGTGATCTTCTGTGACACACGTTTTGGATGCGTCCCCACGTCACCGGTGACACCCAACTTGTGGACGGAGGGTTTTCCCATCGTTCTTGATTTGACAGGACAGGACGGATCGCTGCTGGGGGCAGTAGTGTGACGTAATCTCTCGGCTGCTTCCGCTGCCTCCGTCTTTTACAGTAAAGAGTGAAAGGAAGGAACAAGGGGAGACCGAAGAGAATAAAATTAAACTAGCTACCCCCCTTGGATCTCTTCCCTTTCATCACAAGCGCCCCCACTCCTGAAGAGGGAGTGGTATGGCTTCTCGTCAAGCATTAAGGTTGGTGAAGTGTGCGTGCCGCCCTTGGTGCCACCATGGCACAAGGTAGTACGTGTCTTCGTGGTTTGGACTTCTTTTTGGACCTACTGCCGCCTAGTACGTCGTTCGTATTCCTCTTTGTTCCTCGACTGGCAGGTTTAGCATCTTTTGCGCCATGCTCGAACAACACTGGCACCCGTGCGATATCGAACCTCCCAATTAGCTCGGTCGTTCTGAACAGCGAGCATGCCTTGGCAAGAGCATTTTCCAGGTCCATTATTGTACGAGTATTGCACGCCTGAGGGTAGACTACAGCATATAGTAGACTTCACAACTAGCTAGCTTCCTTGGATATCTATGGTTGCCTTCCCCTTCGTCACAAGTAACCCTCACCTCCGAATTATGAAGTGGCATAGTACCTCGTCAAACATTAAGGTCGATGAAGTGTGCGTGCCGCCATGGCGCGGGGTGCACATCTTCGTGGACTTTCGGCTTCTTTCCGGACCTGCCTCCTACGTCGTCCACCTCCATCTTCATTCCTCGACTGGCAGGTTCGGCATCTGTTGTACCATGCGCGAGCAATAGCCGTGCGATATCGAACCTTCCAAAGTAGGAGGCAGAATCAAATGGGGTGTATTGATCCTTGTCCAGGGCGTTGACATCTGCACCGCGCGCCAGCAATAGTCGTGCAATGCTGACACCATCTTCTTTGGAGTCGTATTTGCCTTGTGATACTACGTGCAATGGTGTTTCACCCTGCTCATCTGCCGCGTTCGGGTTTGCACCATGGTCGAGAAGCTCCCTTGCAATCTTGAACATCCCCTTGACAGCTGCTAAATGTAGTGGGGTCCACAAGTTCCTCTTCCTTCCGTTGACGTCCACACCGTGCTCCACCAATAATCGTGTAATGCCGACACCATATTTGCCTCGTGACAGTAGGTGCAATGGCGTCTCTCCCTGGTCGTTCTCCGCGGTCGGGTTTGCAGCATGGTCGAGAAGTACCTATCGTCCTAGAATATAGATAGATCCAACGAAAAAAAAACAAATAGAAGTACCTGTGCGAGCCCGAGCCTCCCGTTGAAAGCTGCAGAGTGTAATGCGGTGTTGTGGTCTTTGTCTTGGGCATGGACATCCACACCGCGTCCCAGCAATAGCCGTGCAATGCCGATGCCACGGGAGTCACGTTTGATTCGTGACACTTCGTGCAACAGTGTCTCACCCTGCTCGTTCTCCGCGTTTGGGTTCGCGCCATTGTCGAGGAGAAGGTGTGCGATCCTAGGCCCGTGGTTGAAAGCTGCCGAGTGTAATGGGGTGTTATGGTATTTGTCTTGGGAATTGACATCCACGCCACGCGCCAACAATAGCCGTACAATGCTGAAACCGACTTCTGGGGGCCAACGTTGTTTACTATGTAACCTTTTCCGTAACACTATGTTCAATGGAGTCTTGCCCTCATTGTTTTCCGCGCCTGCGATTGCGCCATAGTCGAGAAGTACCTGTACGATCTCGAGCCTCCCCTTGAAAGTTGCTGAATGTAACGGGGAGGTCTTATTCTTGTCTTGCGCGTTGACATCTACGCCGCGCTCCAGCAATAGTCGTACGATGCCGACACCGTCTTCTTCGGAGTTATAATTACCTCGTGACACTCGGTGCAATGGAGTCTCGCCCTCATCGTTTTCCGCATCTGCGATCGCACCATAGTCGAGAAGTACCTGTACGATCTCGAGCTTCCCCCTAAGAGCTGCTGAATGTAACGGGGTGGTCTTGCTCTTGTTCTGCGCGTTGACATCTACGCCGCGCTCCAGCAATAGTCGTACAATGCCGACACCGTCTTCTTCGGAGTTATAATTACCCCGTGACACTCGGTGCAATGGAGTCTCGCCCTCATCGTTTTCCGCGTCTGCGATCGCACCATAGTCGAGAAGTACCTGTACGATCTTGAGCCTCCCCTTGAAAGCTGCTGAATGTAACGAGGTGATCTTATTCTTGTTTTGCGCGCCGTTGACATCGACGCCGCGCTCCACCAATAGTCGTGCAATGCTGACACCGTCTTCTTCGGGGTAATAGTCACCTCGTGACACTAGGGACAATGGGGTCTCGCCCCCATCGTTTTCCGCGTCTGCGATCGCACCATAGTCGAGAAGTACCTGTACGATCTTGAGCCTCCCCTTGAAAGCTGCTGAATGCAACGGGGTGGCCTTGCACTTGTTTTGCGCGTTGACATCTACGCCGCGCTCCAGCAATAGTCGTGCAATACCGACACCGCCTTCTTCGTAGTAGCGATAGTCACCTCGTGACACTAGGTGCAATGGGGTCTCGCCCTCATCGTTTTCCGCGTCTGCGATTGCATCGTAGTCGAGAAGTACCCGTGCGATCTCGAGCGTCCCCTTGAAAGCTGCTGAATGTAACGGGGTGATCTTGCTCTTGTTCTGCGCGTTGACATCTACGCCGCGCTCCAGCAATAGTCGTGCAAAGCCGACACCGTCTTCGGGGTAATAGTTACCTCGTGACACTAGGTGCAATGGGGTCTCGCCCTTGTCGCTCTTTGCGTCCGCGATTGCACCACGATTGATAAGCATCTGTGTGATCTCAATCCACCCATAGAAAATCGCCGAATTGAAAATCGCCAAATGTAATAGGGTGGTATTGTTGTTCTTCCGTGCGTTGACATCCGCGCCACGCTCCAGCAATAGTCGTGCGACTCCGACACTGGCATTGCCTCCGGACTCAGCACCTCGTGACACTAAATTAAATGGGGTCTTGCCCTCGTCGTTCTCCGCGTCCACAATTGCGCCATGGTCGAGAAGTACCTGTGATTCCGAAATATAAATGGATTTTTTCGAGAAAAAAAAAAAAAAAACCTTTACAGTCTCGAGCAACCCCCTGAAAGCCGCCAAATGTAATGGGGTGTTTTGATGCTCGTCAAGGGCGTTGACATCCACGCCGCGCTCCAGCAATAGTTGCGCAATTCCAGCATCGCCGTCTTTGTAGCGTGGATGTTCCTTTTTCGACACTAGGTGCAATGAGGACTCGCCCCGGCCGTTCTCCACAACTGCGCTTGCACCATGGTCGAGAAGCACCTGTGTTTCCGAAATATAAATGAACTTTGCTTTGCTTTTGAAAAAAAGAGGTACCTGTACAATCTCGAGGCTACCGTCCAAAGCTGCAGAATGTAATGGGGTGTTTTTATCCTCGTCTTGGGCGTTGACGTCCGCACCCCGCTCCACCAATAGCCATGCAATATCATGATCGATAGGGGGGTGGTGGTCGTGTGGCTTGTATAAGCCCTGTGATACCATGTGCAACGGAGTCTTTCCCTCCTTGGTCTTTGCGTTCACATTCGCACCACGGTCGAGAAGCGCTGCTACGACATCGGGCCAACCCCTGAAAGCTGCCTTATGTAGCAGGGTCCAGTTGTTCGAACAAGGTTTGTCAACTTCTGCACCACGCTCCAGTGATAACTCTACATGGCAGAAAATGCCGTATTCGTAATTGCCGGGATCAAGTTTGAAATTATCCCGGTCTTTAAACAATTGGTGCAATGGGGTCTCGCCGGCATCGTTCTCCGCGTTAGGATCTGCGCCAAGCTTAAGAAGAATTTTTGCGCGACCGTACCACAACGTGTCCGTTGCCATTGCCAGATGTAACGGAGTATTGTAGTCTTCGTCCCGTATGTTCACGTCCGCACCATGGTTCACTAATAACTGCCCAAGATCGAGGATACCGTCATCGTCATGGTCAACGTATGAATCACTGTCTTGATCACCGTCTTGATCACCGTCTTCAATCATTAGCTGAAACGGGGTCTTTCCCTTGATATCTCGAGAATCGACGTTTGCCTTGTGCTCAAGCAGCACCCGAGCTACCTCCAGCTCTCTGTCACGTGCCACCTGATGTAATGGAGTACGGAGGTCGTCCTGCCGGCGATTTACATCCGCGCCATGGTCAAGTAGGAACCGAACTACGCTGACGTCTGTATTTTCTTCGTGGAGTGGCGTCCGTTCTCGCATTCCGATATCGATATTCGCACCGTACTTGAGTAGGATCTCCGCAACCAGGACGTGTTCCCCGACAAGTGCTGCAAGCAGTGGCAACTTGTGCCAGCCACCAACAGCATTTATGTGCTGCGGGTATTTGATGGCGAGGTGTTCAACCAAGTCGGAAAACCCACAAAGTGAGGAATAGTACAAGGGGGTAGGTGTCGCTGAGGGAGACTCCCAATAATAGGAGTCGTCCCAATGGGGCTCAGAGTCGATGTTGTATATTTCAAGCCACGCCTCGAAATAAGGTTGGTCACAGTCAAAGAGCGACACCATCCCGTCCTTCACACATGATGCGACGTCCTCGAATTGGGCGTGCGTCACCCAGTGTTGGGCCGCATATTCTATCATAGGGGAGCTCTCGACACACTCTTCATCGTCGCCATCATTCCAATGAAGAACTCCCAGACAGGCCTGAGCGAGGATCGTGTGCGCAGGTCCGGGATTGATCTGATACCGAGAGAAGTTTCCGAGTGATGAGGATGTGAGGCGATCCGACATCAAGAACTCCTTCACAGAGAAGTGCGAAAATTGGACGACCTGAGAACCGTGGTGGTTGACAATGGCGATCAGACTTGAGCATGTAGATAGCACGGCCTGTTCTTGGTCACTCCGACCATTCGACCACCAACCCGCGCGGTATCTCGGAACCGCTCCTTGATCTCTATTGTACTCGAATGCGAGCACTTCTGCGAGCTCTTCAACACGAAGCGGACGGACTGCCACCATGAGGCACTGCAGTAGACGATGGGCATGCGCTTGGTTCACCTGGGGAATTTGACCGAGTACGCGCGCATACGTCTCGTCCAACGATTCGGGTAACTTGTCGAGGGTCTGCCGAATACTTGCGTTGATACAGTGCTGCAGCACCTCCAGCTGACAGTATACCCATCGAAACCTGCACGACAGAGGATAAGAGGACCCATCACAGAAGGTGGGTGATACCCTTACATTCCGTCCGCTTTTTCGGATAGCGCCTTAACAACCAACACCTTATCCACATCGCGCCATCTCCGCATCTTCCTGTCCGAGTTTACGACGGTGTTCACGTAGTCGGAAATGTCCTTGTTTTGCCCGCTTTCTTCATGAAGTGAAACGGCACTATAGGCAAGTGGTTCGAGAACAATTTTGATGTCAAACTCCGGGCGGCTGGTAACACATATATGCAAGTTTGGAATGCGCAGGTCGACAAGGTCCTCCAGAAGACCCAGGAGTACCGTTCTTGGGGTTGGCAGCCCAGAGATGTTGGGGCACTCGTCGAGTGCGTCAATAATGAGGTAAACTGGCCGTTGTGTCACGACAAAGAGCATCTCATGAAGACAATTCGTCAAGGCGCTAATGCTGGGCTGTTGCGTGCCCTTCCCGTGGTCTGAATAAATATCAAAAACTATCTTGCGACAATGGTTCGAGTGGGCAGAAAGTTGAATGAGAAGCGAGGTGAGAAAGTTGCGAGTGTCTTGCTTTTTCTCCTTGTCTCGAAAGTCGAAGAAAAAATACGCCAAGGTGGCGTGTCCGGCATCGCGCAACGATATGACGTGATTGATGATCGCAGAGCTTTAGTCAATGTGAGTCCTGCGCCTGGGGATGATAGTAGAAAATGACGAACGAAAGGATACTCTTGCCTGAGCCCGCTGCGGAAACGGGGAGATCATCAGGAATTGAGCAGTGAAAGATAAGATGATGGACGCACGTTTCCCGTGTACCCAGAGGAGGGAACCGACTAACTCCCACTCCTTGAATATGCCACCCTGAAAAAACCACGCGGCAGTTCCCTCTTGGTAAGCCTCGCGAGCGATGTTGTAATTTACGGACGGGTCCGGCGGGGAAAACCATCTTCGAACGTCCTGCTCTATCTGGTTCCCTGCACTAAGATTTCAGTCCCCACAACGGAGGAGATGGAGATCGCAGATCACGAACACTTTATTTCACGCAGAGCCTCGTCGACTTTCTTGGTAACTGGTAGAAAAAGGTTCAGCGAGGAGTGGGTGCTGGTTGATGGGGCTCCGCACCGTCTTTGAGTTCATTGATGCCCTGCAGAACCTGGGCTATCGCCATCCGGACCTCCTCCTGTGTCAGGCCATCCAACTTCTTTAGGGCGTCCTCGATATCCGTCCTTCCCAGTAGCTTCCTGAAATATATATCTAATCAAATACGAGATCGGTTAAATGATGATGAATATCTCATAGAAAGAGCCTACTCGTTTTGCTTTGTTGCATTTCCTTTGTCGCGATGGAGAGTATAGAGATCACCTCGGCCATGATTTTCACAAGTATCTCCACCATGTCCTTGGTGGGTGAAATCCGGGTATGGACGCCAAGTCGCTTTAGGAAGAATTGAATGCGCTCAAAGAGGTCGACGAGCGCATCGTGGCTCGCCCTGACATCCTTTGCCGCCTGTAAAATTATCAGCGTTAAAAGAGTCGACAAAACGGAAGACAGATAAACGAACAGCGAGGAGGATACCGATTCCGGTAAAGACTGCTTTCGCAGAGGGAATCACCTGCACACGATGTTGGAACGCGCCTCAAGTTTGTTTCCTTGATACGTACCACACCAACGCCGTCGCCAAGAGCCGCAGAAATCGTATAGAGGACGTGTACCGATGAATGGACCCATTTCATCAACTTGCTACCGCCATTCCTAAACTTATCAAATGCTTTGGCTTGACCTTGAATTATGACCATAACTGCCTCGACGGAGTCGCAGCTCTGCAGTTCCTTGGCGAGCGCGTCGTCTAAAAGGGTTTTCTCGGTCTTTTCCTTGAACTCGTTCAAGGCAGCACTAATGATTGACTCAAATTGCGAAGATGACACAGATGTTTGAGGAGATGAAAACATGGTGCTGGAGATGGGGATGAGGTCGTTAGTGAGGACAGAAGTCTACCAAGAGCGAGTAAAGGGTGAGCTTGAAGCTAGGAAGCACGTCTGCCTCGTGTTCTTTGGGTTTGCCTCGTCACGCGTCACGGTATACTATGCTTCGCGGCGGCACACGTAATATTGTTGGCTGCTTCGATGCCTCATTTGGTTCAGGCTTCCCGATCCACATGCAAGTTCCTCAACGCCATCCGACGCCGTCCTGGGTGATGCTATGGTATACCGTATCCCCCTCGATCCGAACATCGCGAACACGTCCTACAGTGCGGTGAAAATCTTCCTAAAGTTCGTCGACTCCGCGCTGCACGTCGCATCGTCCGGCGGCTTATCTCCAGACGACGACGCACTCCTCCGCGATGTCCAACCCCGGATCCAAGCATCCCTCCAGTATACCCAGCACGCTCTCGGTTCTCCAACCGCGCACGCAAAACGCAAGCACTCCTCCCGCTCTTCTGCACAAGTTCCACCCACCACGAACAAAAAGTCAAGACACGAGGCAGACACGAACCACGGAGAAGCTTAATCTAGACCAAACAATATCTTGTAGGTCCGTCTCAGGCACACGCACCTCGCCGGTAATTGCTGGTACGCACTTGCCCGTCAAGAGCGATACCACTGCGCATACCTGCCCAATCCTCGAGTTGAGTAACCGGAAATCGGAGGAAACAATGACCATATGCGTACCATGGCGACACCTGCACTTGGTCCATCCTCCTTCTGCGCACCAGCAGGAAGATGCAGGTGCACGTCTATCGTGACGTCCGGTATCCGCAGTGGGTTATGCGCACGCTTTAAGCACTCGTGATCCCTAAATCATACGAGTGCGTCTTGACCCAACTAAGCGCCAGTGCCGCGCTCTCCTTGATAACCTGAAAACGCGACATTTTAGTCGGGCTATCTGGCAAGTCCAGGTTCTGGACGTACATCACCAAGTGAACCGGTGAGCTTGAGATGCGACTACCAGGAGTCGCAATGCTATGATCTCACCCATCCCAGTCATGACCAGTCCCCAAACGACTCCCTGTCGCGCCTCCCGCTCACGGTCCTCGCCCTCATAACGCGACAACCCTAGAATCTTCTCCAGCTCGTCCGCTTTGACGAGAGGATTGTAGCCCACGCCACCCTCCTTGCTGCGGTATCTGAGGCTTCGGACGCCGACGGTAAGGGAGCTGGCAATGACGAAGGCGCCAGGCCCTGCGCATCCACATGCACGGCCCACTCGACAGCCTTGAACCGTGATTCCACCAATCGAACGCTCGAGTGAACGCACTCCCGCCTCCCGCGTGTAATGCGTGACCGTTTTGAGAAGCGCGGGTTCGGTCAGTTGAACGTGTGGCTCTGAAAGCCCGTTCTGCGTGAGTTGCTTAGGGAGAAGGAACCGCCGTGCATTGTGCAGCTTCCCGTCGTGTGTGTACCCAGACAATTGAATGACCTCACACCGAACGAGAAGCGGCGGTGAAATGGTGTCAAGGGAATTGGCGAACAGGATTTGTGACAAATCGATCGGGACATTGAGGTAGTGACCCTAGTACCGGCCACCTGTATCAGAAAATTCAGGCAGGGTGTTTGAAGAAACACGTACGTTGAAGGCCACATTTTGTTCCGGGTCGAAGGACCTCGAGCAACGCCGCGGATGGATCACCGTGGTAATTCGACTGACCAACCTTATCGATCTCGTCTCTGCCGTCATTGCTGCCGCTAAATCTGCGAACTCCGGAAAGTGGGGTAAAAACTTACAATAAGAGAACTGGATCCATACGACCGGCCTTGCGCAGGGCTTGCAAGTAGACCAGGTCAACTTATGTCTGACGATGGCCCCGTATCTCGGCCTCATCACGCACTCCAACAAGAGCGATGCGCTGGAAGGGCCGACCAAGGGCGCGAGCGATAGATTGACCTAGAGAGGTCTTTCTAGTACCCAACGGCCCGATGAAGCTAAACACATGCCCAATGGCATTACTAGATGACGAGCGAAGTGATGATGAACTCATAGTAGAATGGGGGCTTTGATGCCCTTGGCCTTCGACAGGCTTTGCGGGGGTAGAACTGGCGTACTTGTGGTAAAGTCGGGATTTCGCCTGCTTTGACGAGGGCCCTGCGCCCATTCTCTTTCTGGCCATCGGCTGCATTCGTACCCACGGCTGGATCATCGATAACCTTCTTGAGCGTGACCTCCTGCGCCTTTGCCTGCTCCGTCTCGGCTTCCCGCGCGATCAAGGCGCGCAGGCGGACGACAGCGAGGTACTCCATTAACCGACGCTTGACTTTTCGAGCTCATAGTAGTCCGCGTCGAGTTGTGACCTTAAGTTGGCGAGAAAATCGGATCGTGTGAGTGTTTCTGAAGCGGTAGCAGGGGGGGTCCATGGTAACGAAGTGAGCCATTCGAGCTGGAGAAGGAGATAGGTCAAGGCAAAAACAACAAAGGAAGACGGGTCTACGCACATATGTCCTTATGACGCCGTGCTCTGCATTCTGAGGAGGGATCCGCTTCAGGCAGCGAGTCTCGGCGGTAGCCACGCATTTCACTGCCCACGGGGAGTGTGTTGACGCGACGAATGAGCAAATCCAGCTCATCTTCATCTTCTACGCCATTTCCCGTGCCATGAAGATCGGTATTTCCTGGCTCGAGACGTTGTAGCTCGGCATTGATGCCGGCAAGTTCTTGACGCAAAAAGAGTGCCTTCTGTTGCCTGGAGAGAGACCCGCCGACAACCATAGCAATCTTGGAGCTGACTTCGACGATAGAGAGTTGTTTCGCGAGAACATTCGTGACATGTTGGAAACGCGGTGATGGTAATTCAGTGGAGAGGAGTACTACGGAGGATGTCAGCCATTTCCCACGGAGTTGCGAGAGGAAAAGAGGAGGCCGGCGTGCCACGGGATAATGGTGGGTGTCAACTCTGGGCCTGGGAAGAGGGGGATACCCCACACGAGCGTGCGTGTGGACTCTAAAAATACAATATGGTGCCGCAATAGCATCAGGGATGATCGGAACAAAGCATCGGACCCACCGAATTTCTCAGCGTGTTCAGCGCCGACCGCGGCAATGACAGCATCGATCAGAGCGGCAGCCTTGTGCGGTTCGCTCTCAACTAGATGGGCGATGCGGGTCCAGCTCTTGCGCTTGCAGGTGCCCTGCGAGAAGCGCTCTAGCAGGCGGATGACGGCGGCCTTGAAGTGCTGGACGACGTCTGCGGCCGGGGGCGAGTCGGCATCCGGTGGAGGGTTAGAGTCCAAGCGGGGTTGACAACTTGTGGGGGACCGTCAAGCGCACTCGGGCGATGCCGGTGAGAGTGAAGAAGTGGATTGGCGCGGGGACAGACAAACCGAGTGATGCGGGCAGCGACCCGGTGACAGTCCACTTGTGGACGACGGTTTTTCCCTCGTTTTGGACGAGGGTTACGGCAGCGAGGGAGCCCTTGTCGGCGCTACGTACCTCTTCTGGCTGTTCCCAATCCGCTATACAATCGCTATACCACGTCGTCCAGGGTCAATGACGCCATCTACATCAACCTAAAAGTCACAAGCACATCCTACAGCGCAGTGCAATCCCAAAGTTTATCGACGCCGCGCTGCACCTCGCGTCCGGTGGCTCGTCGCATGACCTTTGCAATGCCTGGCTCAGGTCCAAGTATCACTTCAGCACCCATGCGTTCTCGGCTCTCCACCCGCACACGTTAAATGCAAGCCCTCCCCTTCCTCCTCTCCCACACAAGCAGCCCAAAGCGCAAACACGAGGCAGGCGCGTATCACGGAGAGGAAGATGGGCGGGAGGACCCACCATACCTAACGCTGCACACGCGTTCTCTCCACCTCGCGCATGCGATCCGATCATAGGTGTATTCGTCGTGCACAGCGCTCGCACGTGCGTTCCTCCTCCACGTGCGCCAACTCCACAGGCGAACTGCGCCGCGACTCACTAGCCGGGCATGCCCACGTCCACGTCAACTTCCGCGTCCCAGAAGGACAACAATAATAACAGTGCCTACGCCAGAGCAGGAAGAAGCACGGCGAAGGGAAACGAGGAAGAAGATGCGCGGTTCGAGCTGGCCCGCCTGTTCGGGTTCCCTGAGCTCACCAGCCTCCTCCTCACCACTCTACAACCACATCTGTAGTATCCACATCCGCACCTTCGTCCTCGTCTCTCCCAACTGCGTGTCCTCCATCTCCCCCTACCCCTATCCCCACCCCGCACCAAGCCCCCCTCTGTCTCCTGTCTCCCCTCTCTGCCCCCACTACAACCACGGGCGCCTACCTCGTTCCTGAACTTGTACAAATCGAGCGCGGCGCGCTGCTCGTGGGATACGCCGCATTCAGTGGCGCGCGAGACGCACTCTGATTCCTCGATGGCATCTCCGTGAACGGGATGGCGGAGATCCTGGCGGATGCGAGCCTGGTCAAGTTGTGGTTGCTTGCGTGATGACGCGGGCATGCGTGTGCGCAGCGCCACGGGCCTCATGTGATACCATCGTCCTTACTAGGTGCCCCGCGTCACCCCAATGGATGGAAGCGAAGAAAGAGACGGTGTTCCACATGATCGATGGGAAGGAGGAGGGGTCGCGAAGTGAGCGGAGAGCGGAGGCTGCAGGTGCAGAGGGTGGCGACGGGAACCTCGGACTCGGACTTACGAACAGGGAGAGTGACGATGGGTTCTGTCCTCTAACGGCTCCAGTTCGGATTCAGACCTGGGCGAGCTCGAGGTCAGCAAAGTAAGTGATAACAAAAGGTGAACGTGCCAAAGGTAGTGCTGAAGCTGAAGCTGACGACAGTGACGACAAAGAGACAGTTAAGGACCCAAAGTAGCACCCACTTTTACGCACGGTGGCAGCGGGCGCAGTACCCAAGATGTCGCATGCTGCGGTAGGCCCCGCTGTCAGACTCGTTGTTGACGACCTTGTCGAACGCCGGACGGGGGTGAGCCCGGACCCCCAGTGCTACCCTCTGTATACGATGAGCATAGACACAAGCACGAGGAAAGTGATGATGAAGACGGGCTCAAGGACTGAGTACTGAGTGCCGAGTGCCGAGCCGATGCGCGATGTGTTTTCCTGCACTCGGTCCGAGTCTCAAGTGATTGGTTTGGAGATCATTATCAAGAGGCTAGTCTCATTACTCTGGTACTACAGTCAATAAGAAAAAAGTCGTCTGCGTGCGAAGAGAAATTAAGCTCTACATGTTCGTGGCTGTCGTACGGGCGAATATCGTCCTCATTGCGTCTGGGCCATACACTAGCACATTGCCGTTGTCCAGGTCAGTGCTAGACTTGGCCTCAGCCATCCAATCGCCGCCGTCGTCTAGCTCAATGACCGGCTCCAGTGGCACTCCACGAACCGCGGCAGAATTGGTCCTGCAGCGCCGCTTACGTGTTCAATTCGGCATTGTGGTCACGGAGGGCCGGAGGCCGCTTCGGTGCCGCAGCCGCTCGTGCCCTGTCTCACTCACAACACCGAACCCACCTGCGCAATGCGTAGAGCCTGATTCAGGGTCGTCGAGGTATACCATAAGGAGGGTTTTCACAATAGTCAGCATCTTTCCATAAATACACATCCGAGGACAAGAGACTCTTGACGCGTGAATGCGTGAATCCAAAGACGGACCCAAACACACTTGACTCGGGAATGGTTTCCCGTCAACCATGAATGTCGGTGAAAAATGCGCGCCGCCATGTCGCGAGGTGCATGTCTTCGTAGAGTTTGGGCTTCTTTTCGGACCTGCTTCCCAGGCCTACGTCGTCCGCCTTCCTCTTCGTTCCTCGACTGGCATGTTCGGTATCTGTTGCGCCATGGTCGACGAACAGCCGTGCGATATCGAAGTTCCCAAAGTAGAAGGCAGAATCGAATGGAGTGTATTGGTCTTTGTCAGGGGCATTGACATCTGCACCGCGCTCCAGCAATAGTCGTGCGATGTTGATCCCACCTTCTCGGAAGTCGAATTCTTCTTGTGCTACTACGTGCAACGGTGTTTTACCTTCCTCATCCTCTGCGTTCGGGTTTGCACCATGGTCGAGAAGCGCCCTTGCAATCGCGAGCTTCCCCTTGAAAGCTGCTAAATGTAACGGGGTCCACTTGTTCCTCTTCTGACCGTCTACGTCCACGCAGCGTTCCAGCAGTAGCTGTACAATACCGACACCGTCTCCTTGGGAGTCATATTTGCCTTCTGTTGCTCGGTGCAACGGTGTCTCACCCTGGTCATTCATCGTGTCTGCGTTCGCACCATATTCGAGAAGCACCTGTAGCCCTGGAATAAAAATCGATCCAAAGAAAAAAGGAGGGAATTACCTGTACGATACGGAGCGCGCCCTTGAAAGCTGCAGAGTGTAATGCGGTGTTGCCGTCCTTGTCTTTGGCATGGAGATCCGCACCATGCCCTATTAATAACCGTACAAAGTCTCCATCATAGTTATCATCTTCATGAATAGAGTCATATCGTCGCACGAGGTGCAGTGGGGTCTTGCCCTGGTCGTTCAGCGCATCCGTATTTGCACCATGGTCGAGAAGCACCTGGGTGCCGGAATATAAATGGGGTTTTGTTTCATTAAAAAAAAGAAAAGTACCTGTGCGATATCGAGCCTCCCGTTCAAAGCCGCAGAATGTAATGGGGTATTCTGACTCTCGTCCGGAAAATTGACATCCGCGCCGCGCGCCAGCAACAGCTGTGCGACGTTGACTTCAAGTTCGTAAAATGTGCACCGTGACACCACGTGCAACGGCGTCTCATCACACTCGGTCTCCGCATTCGCGTTTGCACCGTGGTCGAGAAGCACCTCTGCGATATTAGGCCAACCCCTGGAAGCTGCTTCATGTAACAAGGTCCACCCGGACGGCGTCCGTATGTTCATATCCGCGCCATGTTCTACTGATAACCGTACAGTGTCGAAAATCTTGCATTGATGTTCGTCGTAATATTCACGTTGAGCGTCTTCAAACAGTTGGTACAATGGGGTCTCGTTAGCGTAGTTCTCCGCGTGAGGATCTGCGCCAAGCCCAAGAAGAATTGCCGCGCACTCGTATTTCCGCGAGCCCATTGCCAGATGTAACGGGGTATTGTTGTCCTCGTCCCGTCTGTTTATGTCCGCACCGTGCTTCAGTAATAATTGCACAAGATCGAGAATATCGTCATCGCGACACACGCCTTGAGTTAGTAGGTGCATCGGGGTCCTGCCCTTGTCATCCAGAGAATCGACTTCTGCCTTGTGCTCAAGTAGCACTCGTGCTACCTTGAGGTTACCGCGATATGACGCCTGATGTAGTGGAGTACGGAGATACTCCCACCGGCAATTTACATCTGCGCCATGCTCGAGTAGGAACTGAACTACGTTGACGTCTGTGATTGCATCGCCGAGTTTTCTCCGTTCTCGCATTCCGATATCGACATTCGCACCGTGCTTAAGTAGGATCTCCGCAACCCCGACGTGTTTCTTAACAAGTGCTGCAAGCAGTGGCAATCTTTGCATGCCACCAACAGCATTGACGTGCTGCCGATGTTTGATGGTGAGGTGTTCAACCAAGTCGGAGAATCCACAAAGCGAGGAGTAGTACAAGGGGGTAGGTATATTTGACATCCGATAGGTCTGATCGAACCGATCTATGTTGTATGTTCTGACCCACGCCGCGAAATGAGGTTTGTCGGGGTCAAAGAGAGACTCCATCGCATCCTTCACACGTGATGCGACGTCCCCGAATTGGGCATGCGCAACCCAGTGTCTAGCTGCATATTCCGCCAGAGGTGAGCCCTTGACACTCTCGTTGTCGACGGGATCATAGAGAAGAAATCCGAGACAGGCCTGAGCGAGGATCGTATGCGCGGGTCCAGGATGGATATGATATCGAGAGAAGTCTCCGAGTGATGATGTAAGCCGATCCGACATCAGGAACTCCTTCACGGAGAAGTGCGAAAACTGGACAACCTGGGAACCCTTGTCGTCGACAATGGCAACCAGACTTGAGCATGTGGATAGCACGGCCTGTTCTTGGTCATTCAATTGCCAACCAGTGCGGTATCTTGGAATTGCTCCCTGGGCTGTATCGAACTCGAATGCGAGCACTTCTGCCAGCTCTTCAACACGAAGCGGACGGACGGCCACCATGAGGCACTGCAGCAGACGATGGGCGTGTGCTTGATTCGCCTGAGGAATTTGGCTGAGTACGCGCGCGTACGTCTCGTCCAACGTGTCGGGTAACTGGTCAAGGGTCGGCCGAATACTTGCTGGGAGACAATGCCGCAGCACTTCCAGCTGACAGAATGCCCATCTGAACCTGCATGACAAAAATCAGTGGAGTTGTCGCCGAGAAAGGCGAGACACCCTTACATTCCGTCCACTTTGTTAGATAGCTCCTCGACAACTAGGTTCTTCTCTTCGTCCCGCCATTTCCGCATCTTCCTGTCCGAAGAAACGACTGCTTTCACGTAGTCCAAAATATCCTTCTGTTGACCATTTTCATCATGCAGCGAAACAACACAATGGGCTAGTGGCTCGAGGACTTCCCTGATGTCGGCCTCCGGGCGACTTGTAATGCATAGATGCAAAAACGGAAGTTGCATGTGAGCGAGGTCCTCCACGAGGCTAAGGACCGTCTCTCGTGGGGTTGGCATCCCAGACATGCCGGGACACTCATCGAGTGCGTCTACGATGACGTAAACGGGCTGTGGGGCGATAGCTTTGAAGATCTCTTTTAGACAATCGATCAAGACGTCAATGTCCGGTTGTCGCGTGCCCTTGCCGTGTGTAGAATAAAGGCGGAGGATTATGTTACGACAAGGTTCCGAGTAGTCAGAGAGTTGAGTGAGAAGTGAGGTGACAAAGTTGCGGAGGTTTCGTTTTTCTTCGTCACGGAAGTCAAAATAGTAATACGCTAAGGCGGCCGATCCCGCATCGCGCAACGATATAACGTGTTTTATGATGGAAGCGCTTTAGTCGATATGAGTTCCCATTGTTGGAAACGGTCGTTGGGAAATGACGAACCAAAGGATGCTCTTCCCCGAGCCAGCTACACATATGGGGAGACCATCAGGAGTTGAACAGCGAAAGATAAGAGGAACGTACGTTTTCCATGTATCCAGAGGAGGGAACCGATCAAGTCCCACTCCTTGAATAAGCTACTTTCTAAGAACCACACGGCAGTTCCTTTTTGGTAGATCCTCCGCGCGATGTTATAATTTACAGTCGGGTCCGGCGAGGAAAACCAATTTTGAACGTGGATCCCTGCAATGAAGTTTCAGTCTCCGCAACGGAGGCAATGGAGATCGCAGATCACGAACACTTTATTTCACCCACGCCGTCCTTTATTTCACGCAGAGCCTCGTTGGCTTTCTTGGCATCTAGTAGGACAAAGTTCGGCGAGGAGTGAGCGCTGGTCAATGGGGCTGCGCACCATCTTTGAGCCCATTGATGCCCCGCAGAACCTGAGCTATCGCCATCCGAACCTCTTCCTGCGTTAGGCTATCCAACCTCTTTAGGGCGTCCTCGATATCCGTCCTTCCCAGCAGCTTCCTGAGAAGCATCTCTGATCAAATACGAGAGCGGTCAAATGATAATCATGAATATCTCGTAGAAATAGCCTACTCGTTTTGCTTCGTTGCATCTCCTTTGTCGCGATGGAGAGTATACCGATCACCTCGACCATGATTTTCACAAGTATTTCCACCATATCCTTGGTCGGTGAAATCCGGGTATGAACGCCAAGGCGCTTGAGGAAGAATTGAATGCGCTCAAAGAGGTCGACGAGCGCATCATGGCTCGCCCGGACATCCTTTGCTGCCTGTAAATATCCGAGTCGGTGCTAAAAGGATCGACAAAAAAGGAAGACAGATGAACGAACAGCGAGCAGGATACCGATTCCGGTAAAGACTGCTTTCGCAGAAGGAACCGCCTGCAAACGAAGTTGGAACGCGCCTCAATTGTTTTCTTGATACGTACCACACCAACGCCGTCGCCGAGAGCCGTAGCAATTGTGTAGAGGACGTGCACCGAAGATCGGACCCATTTCATCAACTTGCTACCACTATTCTGGAACTTATCAAATGCCTCGGCTTGACCTTGAATTATGTTCATGACGGCCTCGACAGAGTCGCAAGTTTTCAGTTTGTCTGCGAGCAAGTCGTTTAAAAGGTCTTTCCCGGTCTTTTTCTTGAACTCGCTCAAGGCAGCACTAATGATTGACTCGAACTGCGAAGACGACACAGATGTTTGAGAAGTTGAAGACATGGTGTTGGAAATGGGGATGAGGTTGTTAGTGAGGACAGCAGACTAGCAAGAGCGAGTAAAGGGTGACTCGGAAGCTGTGAAGCAGGACCGCCTCTTGTTCTTTGGCTGGGAACACCCGGGCCTGCACCGCCTGGTTTGCCTTGATAGCCGCCGGGGGCAGTGGTCGGATGACACTTTTACTTGGAAGCACTGACCATGGGTACTAGATAAGCAAATCCGAGTTACTGTACCTCGAGACCCGCCTGTCTTCTGAATCAGTGACACATCGTACGAAATTACGAAATCATCACTGGCAATTGACACAATGACGTTCAAGTTTCGCAGTTGCAACCCTCAGGTGTTGCACTACAAGGCCCAGAGAGTCTGGACATCTCCGGACTAGGAAATGACATGGCTTTCATTAAGTGATACTAGTACAAGTATCTAAAACGACTGCGCTGTTGTCCCCCAATAATACTTTATGAAAACGTCAGAGGGAAATGCGTACACGAGAGCGTCAAACAAGAAGAACGTTGCAGCAAAGACATCAAAGCGGATGATCTGATGGGTTACAGAGGTTACGTCATGTATAAGGCGCGCCCAGTCTATAGCCTGCTCTCGACAACCGGCATGAGCGTGCGCCATGGCAGCGCCCCTTCGCCAAACGCCGCATTGGCGACGCCGCATCGAGCAACTCGCGCACAGTCCGCGCAAACACGAACTGCATCCGCGCCCGCACTTCCTTCGGCACGTCGTGTTCCACATCTTTACGGTTCGCCCAAGGTACGATCACCTTGTTCGCGCCCGCATGATGCGCACCCAATACTTTCTCCTTAACCCCGCCCACAGGTGAGACCCGCCCGCGGAGTTAAAATTGGAACATGTCCTGTGGAAGGTCCCAGAAACACGCACCTCGCCGGTCATTGCCGTAGTTGGTGGCACGCACTTGCCTGTCAAGAGCGATACCATTGCGCATACCTGCCCAATCTCGAGTTGAAATCGGAGGAAACTATGTCCGTATGCGTACCATGGCGACACCCGCAATTGGTCCATCGTTCTTCTGCGCACCAGCAGGAAGATGCAGGTGCACGTCTATCATGGCCTCCAGTATCCGCAGTCACGCTGACTCGTGATCCCTAGATCATATGAATGCGTCTTGACCCAACTAAGTGCCAGTTCCACGCTCTCCTTGATCATCTGAAAACGCGACATTTTAGTGCGGCTATCCGGGAAGTCCAGGTTCTGAACGTACATCACCAAGTGAACCGGTGAGCTTGAGATGCCCACCGCCAGGAATCGCGATGCTCTCGACAGGCATGATCTCACCCTCACCCATCCCAGTCACGACCAGTCCCCAAACAACTCCACGCCGCGCCTCTCGCCCACGGTCCTCACTGTCATAACGCGACAGCCCCAGAATCTTCTCCAGCTTGTCCGCTTCGACGATGGGGTTGTAGCCCACGCCACCCTCCTTGCTACGCTTCACCAGCGCATCTGAGGGTTCCAACGCTGCTGGTAAGGGAGCTGGCAATGAGGAAGCCGCAAGGCCTTGCGCGTCCACATACGCGGCCCACTCGACCGCCTTGAACCGTACGATTCCGCCAATCGAGCGCTCTAGTGAACGCACTCCCGCCTCCCGTGTGTAATGCGTGACCGTTTTGAGTAGCGCGGGCTCGGTCAGTTGAACGTGTGGCCCTGAAAGCCCGTTCTGCCCGAGTTGCTTAGGAATCGCCGTGTAATGTGCAACTTCTCGTCGTGCGTGTACCCACACAATTGAATCACCTCACACCGATCGGGGAGCAGCGATGAAATGGTGTCTAGCGAATTGGCGGTGAGATAAACAGGATCTGTGACAAATCGATCGGGACATTGAGGTAGTGATCCTAGTACCGGCCATCTGTCTCAGAAAAGAGGATTCGGGCGGGTGTTTGAAGAAACACGTACGTTGAAGGCCACATTTTGTTCCGGGTCGAGGACCTCGAGTAACGCCACGGATGGATCACCGTGGTAATTCGACTGACCAGCCTTATCGATCTCGTCTCTGTCGTCATTGCTCGTTGAATCTGCGAACTCCGGAAAGTGGGGTAAAGACTTTACAATAATAGAACCGGGTCCATACGACCGGCCTTGCGCAAGGCCTGGGCAAGTAGACCAGGTCCACTGGCAACATATGTCCGACGGTGACCCCGAATCTCGGCCTCATCGCGCACGCCACCAAGAGCGATGCGTTGGAACGGCCGACCGAGGGCGCGAGCGATTGATTGACCTAGAGAAGTCTTTCCCGTACCTGGCGGCCCGATGAAGCTAAACACCTGCTTAATGACATTACTAAATGATGAGCGAAGTGATGACGAACTCACAGTAGAATGGGGGTTTTGATGTCCTTGGCCTTTGGAAGGTCTTGCGGGAATGGTACTGGCACAGGTACCTGTGGTAGAACCGGGATTTCACCTGCTTTGATGAGGGCCCTGCACGCGTTCTCTTTCTGGTCATCGGTTTCGTTCGTACCTGCGGTAGGATCATCGATGGCCTTCTTGAGCGTGACCTCCTGTGCCTTTGCCTGTTCCGACTCTGCCTCTTGCGCAATCAAGGCGCGCAGCCGGATGACGGCGAGGTACTCCATCGATCGACACTTGACCTTTTCCAGTCCATAATGGTCCGCGTCGAGTTGTGATTTGGAGTTGGTGAGGAAATCAGATCGTGTGAGGGTTTCTGAGGCGGTGGCAGGGGGAGTCCATGGTAACGAAGTGAGCCATTCGAGTGAGCCATTCAAGCTGCGGTGGTAGGTCAGGGCAGTAAACTATGAAAGATGGGTCTACGCACGTCGGTGCTCTGCATTCTGAACATGGATCCGCTTCAGGCGGTGCACTTTACTGCCCACGGGAGTGTCGACGCGACGAATGAGCAAGTCCAGCTCACCCTCATCCTCTACGCCGTTTCCGGTGCCGTGTAGGTCGGTATTTCCAGGCTCGAGGCGTTGTAGCTCGGCGCTGATGGCGGCGAATTGTTGACGCAAGAAGAGTGCCTTCCGTTGTTTGGAGAGTGACTCGTCGACGGCGGTAGCGATCTTGGAGCTGACTTCGACGATGGAGAGTTACTTCGCGAGAACATGTTGGAGACGCAGTGATGGTGATTCAGTGGAAAGGAGTACCACGGGGGATGTCAACCATTTCCCACGGAGTTGCGCGCGGAAGAGTTATCACGGGATAAAGGTGGGTGCCAACTCTGGCCCGTGGAGGGGGGAAAACCCCGCACGAGCGTACGTGCGGACTCCAAAAAAAAAAAAAATGATGCCGCAACAGTATCAGGGATGATCGGAACAAAGCACCGAGTTTATCAGCGTGTTCAGCGCCGACCGCGGAATTGATAGCATCAGCCAGAACCGCAGCCTTGTGTGACTCGCTTTCCTCGACGAGATGGGCGATGCGGGTCCAGTTCTCGCACTTACGGGCGGACTGCGAGATGTCCTGCGAGAAGCACTCTAGCAGGCGGATGGCGGCAGCCTTGAAGTCCTGGACAACGTCTGCGGCCGGGGGCAAGTTGGCATCGGGTGATGGGTAGGTGACGTCCAAGCGGGGTAGGGGTAAGGGGTCGTTGACGACTTGTGGTGTGTCAGTCAAGCGGACGCGGGCGATGCTGGTGAGAGTGAGGAGGTGGGGTTCATCAGAGTTGGTGCAGGACGGACGAAGCGGGTGATGCGGGCGGTGACATGGAGAAGGTCCTCATCCTGGACGAAGGATACGATGGCGAGGACGGGGTTGCTGGAGGAGGGGATTGAAACGAATGAAGGCAGCGCGTGCCCATGAAACACGCACACGTAATCCCTCGGCCTTTGCCTGCACGTACCTCTTTAACGCCGTCCTGGGTGAAGTACGCCCCACAGCGCAGTTCAACCTCAAAGTTCGTCGGCGCCACGCTACACCTCGCGTCTGGAAGCTCATCGACGCCTCGCCCTAGATCTAAGCATCCCTCCAGCACACTCTGCGCGTTCTCTACTCTCTGCCCACACAAAACACAAACGATCAACCCCCCTCTCCAGCACAAGCGCCCCCTAGTGCCCCCACACACAAAAGGCCCAAAAGGCCCAAACATGAGCCAGGCGCGAATCACGAAGAGAAAGACGGGCACGAGCACCGACCATACCTGACGCCATGCCAAATGTAACAGGCTTGCATAGTCAGAACCCTAATCTAGTATGTTCATATCTACGCTGCGCTCCACGTCGAGACCATCGTCTTGGAACCGATGGTTACTTTTCGATGCTAGGTGCAAAGGGGTCCGTGCTCAGTCGTTCTCTGAACCAAGAGCTTTGCGAAACCCATTATTGTGCGCTCGAGGGTAGATTACAATATGTGGACTCCACTTCCAAATAAAGTAGCCGTCCTCCTGGGATATCTGTGGTTTCCTTCCCTTTCATCGCAAGTCCCCCCACTCCCGAAGTAGGCAGTGGAATAGTACCCCGTCAAGTATCAAGGTTGATGAAGTGTGCGTGTCCCCATGGCGCGAGGTGCGTCTTCGTGGAGTTTGGGCATCTTTTCGGACCTACTTCCTACCGTGACATCGTCCGCCTTCCTCTTCGTTCCTTGACTAGAAGGTTCGGCATCTTTTAGGCCATACTCAAGCAACAGCTGTGCGATATCGAACCTCCGAAAGTAGGAGGCAAAATAGAATGGGGTAAATTGGTCCTTGTCTGGGGCGTTGGCATCTGCACCGCGCTCTAGCAATAGCCGTGCAATATCAACACCGTGCTCTTGGGGGTAATATTTGCCTGGTGACAGTAGGTGTAACGGCGTCTCACCCCACTTGTTCTTCGCGTTCGGGTTTGCACCACACTTGAGAAGTACCTGTGATCTCGGAATATAAATAAAATGTGTTTCAAAGAAGAAAAAAGCGAAGCACCTGTGCGAGCTTGAGCCTCCCCCAGAAAGCTGCCAAGTGCAATGTGGTGCCGTGGTCTTCATCTCGGGCATGGACATCCGTGCCGTGCTCCAGCAATAGGCGTGCAATACCAACACCGTGTTCTTGGGATTTATATTTGCCTCGTGACAGTATGTGCAATGGTGTCTCACCCCGCTTGTTCTTCATGTTCGGGCTAGCGCCACACTTAAGAAGTACCTGTGATCTCGGTATATAAATAAAATGCTTTTTAAAGAGGAGAAAGCGAAGCACCTGTGCAAACTCGGGCCTCCCCCAGTAAGCTGCTGAGTGCAATGCGGTGTCGTGGTCTTCATCTCGGGCATGGACATCCGTGCCGTGCTCCAGCAATAGGCGTGCAATACCAACACCGTGTTCTTGGGATTCATATTTGCCTCGTGAAAGTATGTGCAACGGTGTTTCACCCCACTTGTTCTTCGCGTTCGGAGTAGCGCCACACTTGAGAAGTACCTGTGATCTCGGAATATAAATAAATAAAAATCTAAAGAAAAAAAAGTGAAGCACCTGTGCAAGCTCAAGCCTCCCCCAGTAAGCTGCTGAATGCAATGCGGTGTCGTGGTCTTCATCTTGGGCATGGACATCCGTGCCGTGCTCTAGCAATAGCCGTGCAATACCAACACCGTGTTCTTGGGAGTCATATTTGCCTCGTGATATTATGTGCAACGGTGTCTCACCCCACTTGTTCTTCGCGTTCGGGCTAGCACCACACTTAAGAAGTACCTGTGATCTCGGAATATAAATAAAATGTTTTTTAAAGAAAACAAGAGGAGCACCTGTGCGATCTCGAGCCTCCCCCAGAAAGCTGCCGAGTGTAACGTGGTGTCGTGGTCCTTGTCCGGGGCGTTGACACTTGCACCGCGCTCCAGCAGTAGCCGCACAATACCGACACGACCTGCACCGACATCATGTTCACCTCGCGACACTTCGTGTAACGGTGTTGTTCCACGCTTATCCACCGTGTTCACGTTTGCACCGTGGTCGAGAAGCACCCTCGCGAGCTCGAAATACCCATAGAGAGCTGCATAATGTAACAGGGTCGACTCGTCTGTCGTTCGTATGTTCGCGTCCGCGTCATGTTCCAGTAATAAGCGCGCAAGAGCGAGATCGTCGTCGTCCGAGTCACCGAACCAACCGTGATCAATCAGTAAGCGCAATAGAATGTCTCCAGGGTCTGCGCCATGCTCAAGAAGAACCTTCACGCACTTGAACATCCCCAAGTTTATTGCCAGATGTAACGGCGTTTTGTTGTCATTGTTCCGTCTGTTCACGTCCGCGCCTTTCTCCAACAAAACCTTCGTAAGGTCGAGGAAATCACCTTCGTTATTGCGCTTACTGCGAAACGTTATGTGCAACGGGGTCTGGCCCATATAATCCTGCGCGCTAGCATCTGCGCCATATTCAAGTAAAATCCTCGCGCATTTGTACCTCTTCGAGATTAAGGCCAGATGTAACGGTGTCATGTGATCGTGGTTCCGGCGTGCATTCACGTCCGTGCCGTGTTCCAGTAATAGCCGCGCAAGATCGAGAAAATAGTCATCACTGCCGTAGTCGACAAACAGTTGGTGCAATGGGGTTTCGCCCCGCTCATTCTTTACGTTAACATCTGCACCATGCTGAAGGAGCACTCGAGCTACCCCGCGACCATTTTCGAAAGGCAAGGCCAGGTGTAGTGGAGTACGATTATCCCGCCGCCGGCAATTTGCATCCGCGCCGTGGTTCAGTAGGAACTGCACCACGCTAACGTCTTCGATTAGTTCGTGGAGTGGCGTTCCTCCTCCGGTTCCCTGGATATTGACATCAGCACCGTGGTTAAGTAGGATCTCCGCGACCTTGATGTGTTTCCTGGACAGTGCTGCAACTAGCGGGAACTCGTACCGGCCACCAATAGCATTTACGTGCTGCGGGTGTTTGATGGCAAGGTGTTCAACCAAGTCGGAGAACCCACAAAGCGAGGAATAGTACAAGGGGGTAGGCATCTCGGACGGCGACCTCCAATAGGACCTCTGGTCTATGTCAAGGTCTATGTCGCATATTCCAACCCATGCTGTGAAATGAGGTTTGTCGGAGTCAAAGAGAGACTCTATCCCATTCCTCACATGTGATATGACTTCTTCGAATTGGGCATGCGCAACCCAGTGTCTGGCTGCGTATTCTGCCAGAGGGAAGCCCTTGCCGCTCTCTTTGTCGACGTGATCATTCAAATGGAGAAGAAATCCGAGACAGGCCTGAGCGAGGAGCGTGTGTGCGAGTCCGGGGACGATCTGATATCGAGAGAAGTCTCCGAGTGAGGATGTCAGGCGATCCGACATCAAGAACTCCTTCACAGAGAAGTGCGAAAACTGGACAATTTGCGAACCGTCGTCGACAATGGCGATTAAACTTGAACATGTGGACAGCACAGCCTGTTCTTGGTCGTTCAATTGCCAATCAGCACGGTATCTTGGAATCGCTCCCTGGGATGTATCGAATTCGAATGCAAGCAGTTCTGCAAGCTCTGCAACACGAAGCGGACGGACGGCTACCACGAGACACTGCAGCAGACGGTGGGCGTGTGCTTGGTTCGCCTGAGGAATTTGACTAAGTACACGCGCGTACGTCTCGTCCAACGTGTCGGGTAACTGGTCAAGGGTCGGCCGAATACTTGCTGGAAGACAATGCCGCAGCACCTCCAGCTGACAGAATGCCCATCTGAACCTGCATGACAAAAATCAGTGGAGTTCTCGCCGAGAAAGGCGAGACACCCTTACATTCCGTCCACTTTGTTAGATAGTTCCTCGACAACCAGCTTCTTCTCTTCATCCCGCCATTTCCGCATCTTCCTGTCCGAAGAAACGACTGCTTTCACGTAGTCCAAAATATCTTTTTGTTGCCCACTTTCACCATGAAGCGAAACAGCACAATAGGCTAGTGGCTCGAGGACTTCCTTGATGTCGACCTCCGGGCGGCTAGTAATGCATACATGCAAAGCCGGAAGTTGCATGTGAGCGAGGTCCTCCACGAGGTTAAGGACCGTCTCTCGTGGGGTTGGCATCCCAGACATGCCGGGACACTCATCGAGTGCGTCTACGATGACGTAAACGGGCTGTCGGGCGATAACTTTGAGCATCTCTTTTAGACGATCGATCAAGACGTCAATGCCCAGTTGTCGCGTGCCCTTCCCGTGGGCAGAATAAAGACTGAGGATTATGCTACGACAGGGTTCCGAGTAGTCAGAGAGTTGAGTGAGAAGTGAGGTAACAAAGTTGCGGAGGTTTCGTTTTTCTTCGTCACGGAAGTCAAAATAGTAATACGCTAAGGCGGCCGATCCCGCATCGCGCAACGATATAACGTGGTTTATGATTGAGGCACTTTAGTCGATATGAGTTCCCACTGCTGGAATCGTCGCGAAATGACGAACCAAAGGATGCTCTTCCCCGAGCCAGCTACGCAAATGGGGAGACCATCAGGAGTTGAGCAGTGAAATCTAGAAAGAACGTACGTTTTCCATGTATCCAGAGGAGGGAACCGATCAAGTCCCACTCCTTGAATATGCCACCTTCTAAGAACCACACGGCAGTTCCTTCTTGGTAGATCTTCCGCGCAGTGTTATAATTTACAGTCGGGTCCGGCGAGGAAAGCCATCTTCGAATGTCCTGTTCAATCTGGTTCCCTGCGGCGACGTTTCAGTCTATACGACGGAGGCAATTGAGAGGGCAGATCACGGACACTTTATTTCACCCACCTTCTCTGCCATCCCTTGCATAGCCCCGTTGATTTTCTTGGCATCTAGTGGGACAAAAAATCAGCGAGTGGATGGCACCGCTGTTGGTCAATAGGGCCGCGTACCATCTTGGAGCTTTTTGATACCCTGCAGAACCTGAGCTATCGCCATCCGAACCTCCTCCTGTGTCAGGCTATCCAACTTCTTAAGGGCGTCCTCGATATCCGTCCTTCCCAGCAGCTTCCTGAGGTACATCTCTGATCAAATACGAGAGCGGTCAAATGATAATTATGATTATCTCGTAGAAATAGCCTACCCGTTCTGCTTCGTTGCATCTCCTTTGTCGCGATGGAGAGTATACCGATCACCTCGGCCATGATTTTCACAAGTATTTCCACCATATCCTTGGTCGGTGAAATTCGGGTATGAACGCCAAGACGCTTGAGGAAGAATTGAATGCGCTCAAAGAGGTCGACGAGCGCATCGTGGCTCGCCCGGACATCCTTTGCCGCCTGTAAAAATATCAGCGTTAAAAGGATCGGCAAAAAGGAAGACAGATGAACGAACAGCGAGGAGGATACCGATTCCGGTAAAGACTGCTTTCGCAGAAGGAACTGCCTGCAAACGAAGTTGGAATACGCCTCAATTGTTTTATTGATACATACCACACCAACGCCGTCGCCGAGAGCCGCAGAAATTGTGTAGAGGACTTGCACCGAAGATCGGACCCATTTCATCAACTTGCTACCGCCATTCTTGAACTTATCAAATGCCTCGGCTTGACCTTGAATTATGTCCATGACTGCGTCGACAGAGTCGCAGCTTTGCAGTTCCTTGGCGAGCCAGTCGTCTAAAAGGTTTTTCCCGGTTTTTTTCTTGAACTCGTTCAAGGCAGCATTAATGATTGATTCGAACTGCGAAGATGACACAGATGCTTGAGAAGATGAAGGCATGGTGCTGGAGATGGGGACGAGGTTGTTAGTGAGGATAGCAGACTAGCAAGATGCCAAGAGCGAGTAAAGGAGGAAGTTGTGAAGCACGACCGCCTCGTGTTCTTTGGCTGGGAACACCCGCACCGCCTGGTTTGCCTCGTGTATACACGATAGCCGCCGGGGGCAGTGGTCGGGTGACACCTTTACCTAGAAGCACTGGGCCTGGGTCAGCAAATCCCCGAGTCACCTCGAGACCGGCACTGCCTTCGGCGACACATCGTACAAAACCGTCAAGACACAATGTCATTCAAGTTTCGGAGTTGCAACCCTCTGCCTGAGGGTGTTGCACTACAAGGCCGAAATACCCCAGAGAGTCTCAGGCTGACATCCCCGCATTCCCTGGAGAGGCTACATACCAGGAAATGACATGGCTTTCATTAAGTGGTACACTAGTACAAGTATTTAAAAAGAGTTGCGTTGTTGTCCCCCAACAATACTTTATGAAAACGTCAGAGGGAAATGCGTACACGAGAGCGTTAAACAAGAAGAACGTTGCAGCAAAGCGAATAATTCGATGGGTTACAGAGGTTGCGTCATGTATACTATGCGCACAAGAGAGGCGCGTCCAGTCTATAGCTTGCTCTCGACAACCGGGGTGAACGTGCGCCACGGCAGCGTCCCTTCGCCAAACGCCGCATCGAGTACCTCGCGTACCGTCCGCGCAAACACGAACTGCATCCGCGCTCGCACTTCCTTCGGCACGTCGTGTTCCACGTCTTTACGATTCGCCCAAGCAGTGTTGGACAGTCGCCGACTGGAAGTCGGAGGTCGGGTCATACAGTCAGTGACTAGTCATTGACTAGTCACTGACTGTGAAACAACCGTGACTTTCCTCATCACGTGAAGTAGCCATTATTACCTGAGTAACTGTACTGTAGATTACACGTCATCACTTCACCAATATGAGTGCTACCCGCCCACCTCCATCTAATCGCCATTGGATTCGTGACTTCTTCAAAGACCACCCAAAGCTTGCACAAAGGGCACCTGAAGCATATTCTGGCACCCGAAAAACCCATGACAAGGCTAAGGTGTTCTGTATAGGTTGTTTAGCTAAACTCGTCCGTGGGGCCCTTGAACAAGATCAAAGAGAAGTTGAGGCAGGTACTCGGGTGTCCGCTCGGACATCGGAAATGATCGAAGCAGAATGTGCGTCAGTACATCACATCTCCATAATTGTCACCTAATTACTGGCTTTCAACTAGTATTTTCGATCGATCAGAATGCAGATGGTCGTCCATGGTTGCCAGCACGTACAGATGGGCTAGTCAATCATGTCGTAAACTGTTCCAATCAGATTGACGATGTGCGTGCAAGAGCACTGGCCTGGAAAGAGAGTAAATTACTGTCACCCAGGAGATCCCGTCAGGAAGGCACTGGCATTGGGCCCATCTTACCATTGACACATCAACGGCTCCGTGACTCTGTATCGCCCTATCCAAGCCCCCAACTACCTTCGTTACATCTCCAAACACCATCCGATTCCTTTCACTGGGAGCCCACAGACCGCCTCACAGCTGGGCCAAGTTACGAGCGAGAGTCTTCTGTTGTATCCTCTTCGTCCTCTGGTGCCAGCGGTGCTCACAGCCTTCTTCCTTTCGACTCTGTATCTATGCGCTCATTCCCGTCTCGATCATCTCGACGCAGCTCAAGTCATGCCCAGCGGGGCACCCCTTTTGTACCCCCTGAACTTTCATGGTCAGAAGGACGTCAGGCCCACTTTGAGGAACGGATAATACGCCTCACCGCGTCAGCAGGGCTATCGCTCTCATGGGTAGAAAACCCAGAGTGGCTAGACTTCTGTGTCGAATTTCTCCCGCAGGCCAAGTCACCAAGTCGCAAGGTCCTCACGCGGCGCCTTCTGCCTCAGGCACTTTCTGAGTTCCAATCAAAGGCGAAGGTTCAGTTGAACGGCAAGAACGCAACTGCCTCCTGTGATGGCTGGACAGGTGAAAATTTCCACCATTATATCGCGTTCATGGTCATGGCCGATGAACAGGTATGACATTAGTATGACAACCGTTCTCCTGTATCTGACTACTAGGCTTAGGTCCACATGGTGAAGGTTCATGACGCATCAGATGAACGAAAGACCGCCGACAACCTCTTTACATTGATGGTAGACGTAATCGAACATCTTCAGTCAGAATGGAATATTGTCGTCGTCGCATTCACAACGGATGCATCTGGTGAATCGCGAAAGGCAAGGAAGATGCTTCTTACTCGTTATCCACATATTGTGTGCCCCGACTGCTTCGCGCACCAGGTATGATACGTTCTTTTATTGTCATTTCAGTTATACTAATGTTTTGAAGGTGAACCTCATCGTTGGGGATTATTTTAAGGTTGAGACGGTATATACAAAGCATAGCAAAATGGCCTGTGAGCTCATCAGTTGGCTGCGCAGCAAGACTCAGGTCCTCGCCCGCCTTCGGGAGGTCCAGGTACAAAGTGGGATGCAACCTCTCTCAGTAATCCGCGCCGTCTTAACAAGGTGGACGGCACACTACCTCGCTTTCAGGCGTCTACTTCAGCTCCACCGTCCTCTCACGGTTCTTGTAAATAGCGACGCAATGGCCCTACCCCATCAACGCATTCTCATTTCCCCAGGCTTGTCGGCGTCAAACAAAAGAAGGGCGCAGGAAATGGTGGCGATCATCGAGGATGGCAGTTTCTGGCACTCGTTAGCTCGGTGCGTAACTTATTTAACTCAAGAACAGCACCGTCTAATATATTTTGATACAGCCTTAAGACACATCTCGAACCTCTTGCAAGAGCTGCAAACGTTGCCCAAGCGGCGTTCTGTCGTCTGGATCAAATCTTGCTTACATTTGGGTCACTTTCAATATATTACGAAGACAACAGGGCTCGGGACCCCGCGAATGTTCCTGGGTGTACAGCTATTCTCGACAGCATCGAGAAGCGGTGGGCTAAAGCCGATCAAGATGTATTTATTGCCACCGTCCTTTTGAACCCGTTCATCAAGTCATCCGCATTTGACCCCAGTATTCCCTTCCTAACTCATGCCGGTGTTTATGCGCTTATGAAACGCTTATACCGACGTTTCTTCTCTGTCACAGAGACCACAGCGGTGCTGGAACAAAACCTCAGGAACTTATTGGTCAACATAGAAGACTATTTTGCGACCTCGGGCTCATTTGCACACATGGCGTCCACAATTGTCACCATTGAAGATGAGGCGCGGATTAACCGTGTGTCCCCCGATCCCAACAGGGTTTACAAAGGATTGTCCCCTATTATGCCGATTGGAGTTCAAATTTCCCCGCAACCGCTCATCAAACTTGCACAACACCTCCTATCTATTTGCCCAAACTCTGCCTCATGCGAGCGGTTATTCAGCGTGTTTGGCAATACCCTCACGAAGCTCAGAAATCGTCTAGGGATCAAAACGCTCACCTCCCTTGCTGAACTGAAGATGCACATACGGGACGAGCACTTGTGCAATAAAGAGACCAAAGAACGCATGAAGCGCTTCTTTGGAAAATCAAGTGCTCCCCCCGAGTCCACCGCTCCACCTCCACCTCCACCGACTGAGGAAATGGAAATGGACGACACGACAAATATCGACCCAGCGTTGTCTGCCAGTGGGGTGGGCAACGCGTTCAATGACATGACTGATTCATTTGGTAGACAAGCAAGCAGAGATGACGATGACGATGGGGGTGAACAGATGTACGGCTCAGAGGGCATCTCGATCAAAATCGCCCAACTTTTCAATTTCCAGAATCGAGACTGGATTCCTGCTAACGAACGTAGCACGTCTCGGAGTCTGGATGAAGAGCTAGAGCTCTATGAGCTGCTTGACTTGGATGCACAAGGAGAGGAAGACATGGACATCGAGATTGATCATACCCTTGACAGCGTGCTTCATATTTAGCTCACTTTCTTACTATTTACGAAGTCTTGTATCTACTTACTGCACGTGCGGCGTGCAGCATTGCCAATTATGTCAGCCGTAGTGACTTAGGTAGGCGTGGGAGTAGTCATGGTCGTTTGTGGTCACTGACCCCCATGGTCCGACGGTCATCCTGACTGTCGCGACTAGTCGCTGACCGGCACAACACTGCAGTGCAGGCTCAGTCAATTGAACATGTGGCCCAGAAAGCCCGTTCTGGGTGAGTTGCTTAGGGAGAAGGAATCGCCGTGCAATGTGCAGCTTCTCGTCGTGTGTGTACCCAGACAATTGTATGACCTCACACCGATCGAGAAGCGACGGTGATGATGCCAAGGGAATCGGTGGCGCAGATGAACAGGATTTGTGACAAATCGATCGGGACATTGAGGTAGTGATCCTAGTACCAGCCATCAGTGTCAGAAAAAGAGGATTCAGGCGGGGTGTTTGAAGAAACACGTACGTTGAAGACCACATTTGGTTCTGAGTCGAGGACCTCAAGCAACGCCGCAGACGGGTCACCGTGGTAATTCGACTGACCAACCTTATCGATCTCGTCTCTGCTGTCATCGCTCTCGTCAAATTTTGCGAACTCCGGAAAGTGGGGTAAAAACTTACAATAATAGAACCGGGTCCATACGACCAGCTTTGCGTAAGGCCTGGACAAGTAGACCAGGACCGCTGGCAACATATGTCCGACGGTGACCCCGAATCTCGGCCTCATCGCGCACACCACCAAGAGCGATGCGCTGGAACGGCCGACCGAGGGCGCGAGCGATTGATTGACCTAGAGAGGTCTTTCCAGTACCCGGCGGCTCGAAGAAGCTAAACACATGCTCTATGACATAGTCCAATGTGAGGTAATGAACGAACTCACAGTAAAATGGGAGCCTTGATACCCCTGGCCTTGAGCAGGCTTTGCGGGGGTGGTACCGGCACAGGTACTTGTGGTAGAGCCGGAATTTCACCTGCCTTGATGAGAGCCCTGCACGCGTTCTCTTTCTGCCCATCGACTTCATTTGCACCCGGGGCGGATCATCTATAACCTTCTTGAGCATGGCCTCCTGCGCCTTTGCCTGCTCCGTCTCCGCCTATCGTGCAATCAAGGCGTGCAGCCGGACGACAGCCAGGTACTCCATCAATCGACGCTTGACCTTTTCCAGTCCATAATGCTGTGAGTTGGACTTGGTGAGGAAATCGGATCGTGTGAGGGTCTCGGAGGCGGTGACCGGGGGAGTCCAGGGTAACGAAGTGAGCCACTCGAGCTGCGTGGCAGGTCAAAGGAAGTACGAGTATGGAAGCAGGGTCTACGCACGTAGGTCCTTACGACGCCGTGCTCTGCATTCTGAGGGGGGACCCGCTTCAGGCGGCGCGCCTCAGCGGTAGCCGCCCGCCGCACTTCACTGCCAGCGGGGAGTGTCGACGCGACGAATGAGTAAGTCGAGCTCATCCTCATCCTCCACGCCATTCCCCGTGCCACGCAGGTCGGTATTTCCTGGCTCGAGACGTTGTAGCTCGGCACTGATGGCGGCGAGTCGTTGACGCCAGAAGAGTGCTTTCTGCTATTTGGAGAACGACTCGTCGACGGCGGTAGCGATCTTGGAACTGACTTCGACGATCGAGAGTTGCTTTGCAAGAACATTCGTGACGTGTTGGAGACGCAGTGATGGTGATTCGGTGGAAAGGAGTACTACGGAGAGATGTCAGCTATTTCCCACGGAGTTGCGAGAGGAAGAGAGGAGGCCGGTGTGCACGGGATAGGTGTGGATGCCAACTCTGGCCCGTGGAGGGGGAGAAACCCCGCACGAGAGTGCACGCGGACTCCAAAAATACAATATGATGCCGCAACAGCATCAGTGATGATCGGAACAGAGCATCAGACCCACTGGGTTTATCGGCGTGTTCAACGTCGACCGCAGAATTGATAGCATCAGCGAGAGCGGCGGCCTTGTGTGACCCACTCTCTTCGACGAGATGGGCGATGCGGGCCCAGCTCTCGCGCTTGCGGGCGGATTGCGAGGTGTCCTGTGAGAAGCGCTCTAGCAGGCGGATGGCGGCGGCCTTGAAGTCCTGGACGACGTCTGCAGCTGGGGGCGAGTCGGCATCGGGTTGAGGGTGGGAGGTGTCCGAGCGGGAGGGGTAAGGGGTCGTTGACGACTTGTGGTGGGTCGGTCAGGCGGACGCGGGCGATGCTGGTGAGTCATCCGAGGATGTTACGAAATAATGATGTAATCACTCGCCTCGGCCCTTTCCTTGCAGCAGAAGCTGCCTTCCCTAATCCACTTGATCTCACTGAAAGCATAATTCTGTCTTTCCATGAAAAAATCATGAAAAGGTGCTGACAAATACTTAAAATTTTTACAAAATCTGTACCCCGAAAAATAGCATGAATGGATTTTATGTCCATTCAAGGATTATCACATGAGATATACTGTGAAAAAACTTAATGTTCATACATGTTAAAAAAATTAAAAGTTTGTTTACCAATTGTTCTGATACAAACACATAGCTTAAACTTAAAGTCTTTTCACAATTTATCCAAAATAAATAATCACTGAATAGACTTAAGGTCAGTTTCTGTCACACCTGTCACACATTTTCTCACAGTCCATTCCATGTCCACATCCAGAAAAGACTTAATGTGTTTTCATTGAAAAATATTCAACAATTTTTCAATTGCATGTTCCATGTACAGATTTAAAGTATTTGAAGATAACACAAAAATTGTAACGCCACCACAGGGGCGTTCAGTACGACGTGTACTAAGTCGGGTGCTCAAAGACTGAGCCTGGTTTGGGGTTCGTTCGAGGTCACGGAAAGGACAGAGTCGGTTAGGACTCAGTACGATGGTGAACAAGTATCACGCGGTCTCCTCGGAGGACACATGGATAATAGCGGAAGTCAATACACGAAGGTAGACGCTATATTGGGACTCAAGCACAACGGCGAGTCAAAGTAGGGGCTTAAGCAAAACAGCAAGCCAAAGTCAAGTGTGTTCGGGGTTTGGGGTCTGAAGACAGATTCATGTGGTATTACACAAGAAGTCAAGTCTACCGTACAAGCTAGGTATGAGTCGACTTATATAGAAGTACAGGTTGTTTGTCCAAGACAAACAGATGGTGCGATCTTGGGGTACTGGCCCCAAAGAGCTAACAAAAGGAAACCTATAAGTAGAACAAGCGAATCCTGCGGGACAACACGTGCCCCAGAAGACGTCAGCGGACACGGGAAGTCGCGAAATGGGGTGGCGCAACGGTCATGCGCTCGGTGCAAGATGGGAGCCGCAAAGCATATCGTACCAGCTCGTAACGTAAAAGTCCAGTCAAAGTTCAGCGCAATCAGTGGGGTTGTGATAAGGAACAAACAAACGAAAAGAAAGAGATATGCGTCCGAAATCGTAACAAAAATACAGATTTAAAATTTCCAGATAACACAGATATACAGATTTTAAGTTTTCTAGATAACACAAAAATACAGATTTTAAGTTTTCCAGACACAGATATACAGATTTTAAGTTTTTCCAGATAACAGAAAAACAACTATAATTAATTAATTATCCAAAAATAATACTCCCTGTTTATTTGATTTTTTTCTCTCATTCCTGAGCAGTGGAAAATTACAAATCAACTGTCAGTGTCAGAGAGTCAGACTGTCAGACTGTCAGAGTGTAGCGGTATGACACCTCGCTACGCTAAGCTCAAGTGATGACTAAGTGAACCGTCAGGTAAGCACACCCAAGCTTGGCGCGGAGATAAATCACGCGCTAGATGTACAGTCACAGCGGAGGGACAGACGACGTGGAGCCCTTATACAGGGACTCAGAGACTGTCAAAGATATCACGCTGTGGTACGCTGAGTGGAGAACCAAGAGGACAAGTTAACATTGGACTGGAGAGTAAGGAAGTACAATGGAATACGCACCTGAGTGGAGAACCAAGAGGACAAGTTGGTTCCACTCAGGACGCTACAGGAGAGCTTATATACACTACTGGAGCTGAGCTTGAACTGAGTCTAAACACTTTTACTAAGTGTACAGTAAGACTCCATGACTCAGGAGCTGACGCGTCGTATCTATTAATAGCGTTATCTATTGTGCTGACTGAGGCACTTGTCATAGCGCTGACGTGATGCTCCACTTGCTGAGTAAAACCTAATACAGCGAGTAAGCGTATACTACTAAGCACTGTTCTAGATCCGTCTAGAACCTTCCATCCTTATCTACCAATCAGACGAGTCCGTACATATATGGAAAGTGTCCTGAATAGGCCATCCCGATAAGGGTTCAACTATCTCAGGATCACGTGATCAAGGGTGCACATGAGTGGCAGTCACGTGACTAACAATGTATCTCGTACTTCAGCCCTTGTATCTTCCTTAAATAAATCCGTATAAATACAGAAAAATAAGGAAAATAATACGCGTCCATGACACAGAGCATCAGACTGTCAGAGAGTCAGACTGTCCAAGTCAGAGAGTCAGAGAGTCAGACTGTCAGACTGTCAGACTGTTGGAGCATCAGAGTGTCAGAGTGTCAGAGTGTCAGAGTGTTGGAGTGTCAGAGTGTCGGAGTGTCAGACTGTCGCGATCTGAGTTGTGGACGCTTACTATACGATGATGACCGCGTTAGTAAGTAGTACTGTGTCATGGACTTATATCTCAGTCAGCAGGTAACGGACTATCACATGCCATTAGGGTATGACTCGGTACTAGGATAGTCGTAGTAGGGTTCGAGCTACTATGGCCATTGGTACTTACATTTCGGGGGGAGCTTTAAAGCGACCTCATCTCTGTATAAATAGTGGTAGTTGAAGACTCAGGATCGCCATCCTGGTCTTCTTCAATTCACCCCTTCTACTCGTCTCTTACGTGCGTGCTTCACTGGTCTCCCTTGAGCCAGTCATCTTCATCATCGAGCGACTTGTATTCGCCGTCGTCCTAGTTGGACATGTCACACGTATCGCCTTGGCCGTAGCCTACAGGATACTAAAGACCTTCGACGCCTTACGCCAGCCTAAGTCATGAGCCTCAAGTGCCACGTACTTCATATAGTCACGTGCCCAAGACACAGCCGTGTACTTCACATATTTGCTAAGTCGTGAACACCCTTACATAGTCTAAGTCAGACTAAACGCTTGGTGAAGCGTTACATTAAGACCAGGATCCCTTCATCGTGGCGTTCACTACTCGAGACCAGTGGACCAACTTCAGGACCTACTCCCTTGATCACAGAGGAGATCGTAACATACCCGTACAATTTCTAGGAGCTGCAAGGTGGAGAGAATATCGCGGAAGCACCAGATACTTCGTAGACTTTGCATCAGGCCCGACCCGATACAGAGCAGTTGAGTTCAACTTCGAGAACCTGTGTTGGGTGGAAGTTACTTGGAACCCAGTGGATAACAGGTGGGACGCAGTACGACCAGCCGGAAGGAACTACAACTGCGACATCGATCAAAGAGGACTACCAACTAGAGAGCAGTGGGGACGTATCGACGGACAACCCGAGGAAGAACCCAGCACGTCCGAACCTAGAACCCCAGCTCCATCCGAGACTAGTGGAGAAGAAGATAGCCCAAGCAAAGAAGGAGGAGACACAGAAGACATCATCCAGACAGCTGAGTCTCTTCACATTGCCGAACCAGAAACCATCCAAGTTCTATCACCAGCTGTAGCTATGGCCACTGCCACGCAAACCATGACAGAAGAACAGCGACACAAAATCATAGACGAAGAGATCCGGAGAGCAGCAGCAGAAGCAGAGGCACTCCTACAACCCATCGACCCCAGCATGGGACATCGAATGATGGCAGATGACGCTGCCATATTCCGAGCAGTAGGACCGGACGTACCAGACCCACCCAGTGGCCAGTTCCACAACCCGCCCCCTGGAGCAGGAGGAGAACCCCCACACGGACCCAGAGGAGGAGGAGGAGGATTCCCAGGAAGAGGGCCACCCGGTGGAGGATTTGGTAGGTTCCCAGGAGCGGGACCCTGTCATGGACGCGTATTATTTTCCTTATTTTTCTGTATTTATACGGATTTATTTGAGGAAGATACAAGGGCTGAAGTACGAGATACATTGTTAGTCACGTGACCGCCACTCATGTGCACCCTTGATCACGTGATCCTGAGATAGTTGAACCCTTATCGGGATGGCCTATTCAGGACACTTCCATATACGTACGGACTCTTCTGATTGGTAGATAAGGATGGAAGGTTCTAGAAGGATCTAGAACACGCTTAGCAGTATACGCTTACGTGCTGTATTAGGAATTACTCAGCCAAGTAGAGCATCGCATAAGCGCTATGACAAGTGCATCAGTCAGCACAATAGATAGCGCTATTAATAGACACGACGCGTCAGCTCCTGAGTCATGGAGTCTTACTGTACACTTAGTAATAGTGTTTAGACTCAGTTCAAGCTCAGCTTCAGTAGTGTATATAAACCCTCCTGTAGCATCCTGAGTGGAACCAACTTGTCCTCTTGGTTCTCCACTCAGGTGCGTATCCATTGTACTCCTTACTCTACTTGTCCAATGTTAACTTGTCCTCTTGGTTCTCCACTCAGCTTACCGTCGTGTGACATCGCGAGTTGCGCTCCTGCATAAGGATCGCCTTGTTCTCTGCATGCTCCACGACGACAGTAAGTTTGGCGCGTGATTTATCTCCGCGCTAGGCTTGAGTCCTGAAGGCCTGACAGTTCACCAACTCTCTCACTTGAGCTTAGCGTAGCAAGGTGTCATACCGCTACATTAGGACAAGTTCCTTTTCCACTCTTGGACTCTCCGTCCACCAGTTCAGTTCTTATCATCTTTCCTCTAGGTGGTTGACGACCACACGTCCCTTGTGTTATCCACCTCACTCTTTGCCTGTGGACCTCCGTAAGCAGAATCTGCGCTATTGTGGTACAACTGTAGTGTCCGTAAAGTCGGCATACATTGTGCTTGCCTATAGGCGTTCTATTTGGTCACAGTAGAACGTTTGGGTACCCTCTGCAGAACTGGTCACCATGCCAGATAAGCTGCAGTTGGACGAGAAGCCAGCCAGGCCTAGCCTGCGACAGCTGTACGCGTAGTAAACAGAAAAGTTTGAGAGCGCTTTGGCGTGAGAGGCAGCCAACAGGTCGAGAAGACTGAGGCAGACAGCCTTGTGGCTCTACACATATCCCCACACCATTCCTGAGTGTCCCGTTATCGCCGCAGCCTCGCGCAGTGTGAAACAATCACTGTGTATTGGTCTTGCTTGATTGGGTATTCCACGCATCCTTGACTTAGCGTTTCGCGGTCATTGTATCCCGTCGTCTCAATCCACCTTCCCACGTTTCAAACTGCCTCGTTTCTTTACGAACGTTCGCACCCGTCTACGAAGTCTCTTTAGGAGGAGACAAGCTTCTATTACACCTACCCCATCCCCCGACAATCAAGCCTCTGCTTCGGCATCGCTTCACGTATTAGGAACGCCAGCACGCGTTTCCTCACCCATCTTTGCATCACCTACCCCCACAGTTGCTGAGTCAGCAAGTTTCCACTCCGCCCACTCCTCCTCCAACGAGACACTCGCTCAGTCAGGCGAAAGCTTCATCGACGAAGACGGTGTCCACATTCGAGTCCAGTTTTTCCAGTTGGAAAATCCCCCATGCAATCTTGCCGAACAGTACGTTCAGGCAATCTATTCAGACGTCGAATTTCGGTTCGGCCTACTCGAACTTTACGGCCTTTACGGCGTAGTCGACGGCACCGAATTCACAGTCCCCCAACTGGTTGCGGCAGCCGCCAGTCTAGTCCCCCACCTCTCTCCACCACCTTCTCCCTCTTCGTCCGAACGTGGCTCCCAGCGGCCGGCAGAAAGCCAAGCAGGCTCAAGCTCAGTATCCGCAAGGAGTTCACTCCAAATACGCCCTCCCACCCCTTACTAGAAGCGAAAAGTTATTCGCTTCAAGAGTACAGGATTGGGACGACATCTCACCTGACGAACAGCTCCGTCTTCTAGACGACTTTCGAAAGGCTCAAACAGAAGCAGAGAAGAGAGAAAGACAGCGTGAATTAGACGCAATGGCTGACCCCGTTGACACCTCATCCGCTGCAGCCTCGGGCTCAGCTCCATCTCCTCCCACGGTCCAGAACTGCCTGGACCTTATACACCAACTTAGTCTGGCAATGGGTGTCCTTGCACAAGACGTGAAGGACCTCACCCAGCAAGTTAGCATCTCCGCGGCTCACCGCCCCTCCAATGGAAACAAAAAGGACATAGTGGCCCGTCCCAAAGCCTGGGATGGGAAAGGCAACTCTACGGCTGCCCGTCATTTCCTTGCCGCTTTCCATAATTGGGCCGGCTCCACCGGAGACGCTATGAATGTCTGGGACGCCACCAACAGCGCCTGGTACGCAGACGAACCCTGCTGGATTGCGGCGGCCCTCAATCTGATGGATGAGGACGCCAAGACCTGGGCCCTTCCATATTTGGAAGCAGCCAATCAGGGGAAAGTCCCGTTCAAGGGCATTTATGCGAACTTCGTCCAGGAGTTCAACCGCAGATTCAGTCCGCTCGACTCACAGGACATAGCCCGGGAGGAGCTCAAGAAAGCAAAACAGTCTAAGAAGACGGTCGCTACGTACACTTCGGTGTTCGAGCAGTTCTCTGGACAAACAGGGTGGTCAGAAGAGGACCTCTACACCCGTTATTATGATGGTCTTGCAGAGAACATCAAAGACGTCCTCGCCTTCACTGGTGTTAAGCCCACCACATACGACGATCTCAAGAAGGCAGCGCAGGCCATTGATCAAAGAATGCGCCAGCACGCCGCTGAGAAGGGGGGTAAATCCTCCGAATCATTTATTCCAACACACTCTTCCAACCCCGACGCCATGCAAGTGGACGCCACGTGTCAGCAAGGCAACCAGGGGAAGAAAGAGGTCTTTAAGACCAGGGCTGAATTCCAGAATCACATGAAGGGGAAGTGTTACGGGTGTGGGTCAAAGGACCACACAAAGAAGGATGGAAACCACGAGCGCGACGTTTGCAACCACTGCCAAAAGGTTGGGCACCGGAGCAACGTCTGCCAAGTCAAACTCATGGGGAAGCCGGGCAAAGCGAAAGCTGCAGCCACCACGGAGTCCCCGAGTCCACCGTCCTCGTCCAGTACTGCGGCAGCAGCCGCTTCAAGTTCAACTCCCGCCAAGACACCACAGGTAGACATAGCGAAGTTATTGGAGTTGGTTAAAAGCCAACAAGAACAGCTGGAAGCTATCAAGATGGCTTTTTAGATCAGGGGTCGCGTGTAGCTGCGACCGGCCCCTTAAATGCAGTAGATGACTCAGCTTCCTGTAGTTGTAAAATATGTTTACGCTCTCGCCTCATTTCGGACTTATCTCCTGTAATTCATACAATCTCTGCCTGTAAGTTAGATAGTAGTGTCGGTTCCGTTTCTTGTCTTTCTGGTCCCTCCACATCTACATCTGCCTGGAAGATGAACAATACTAGTAGTGTTTCTGTTGCTCCACTTCCTTCTTTCGAAGCAGCGCCACACGTGATGATTTCTGATGCAGCACTGTCTTCAACTATTATTCCCGAAACAAAAGATAAAAAATCACATTTTCATATTTCTGTGTATTTAAAAGGACGTCATCGTACTGTAAAAGTAGCAGCAATGGTAGACTCTGGGGCAACTTCGTTGTTCCTGGACAAAAAGTACGCTGACCGCCACAAGATGTTGCAGGTTCCTTTAGAGAATCCCATCACTCTATATAACATAGACGGGACTCTTAACGAGGCCGGTAGTATCACCCATAAAGTTCGACTTACTCTGCAAGTCGGCCCAAGTGAAGATAAGCACGACTTCTTAGTCACTTCACTCGGCCCAGAGAACGTCATTTTGGGACTACCTTGGCTCAGGTTACGGAACCCCAACATAGACTGGCAGGAAGGCACCATGCGCCTCAACTCCACCGCTGAAATAGTGCAACCGGAGATTGAAGTAGAGGTGACGCGCATTATGGCGAACCGTATGGAACGCCGCCGTCTCCTTGCGGAGAAAGTGCTAGACACGGTCCAAGACGAAGTGTTTTGTTTGGCTGGCTTCACATATTCCCAGCAAATCGCTGAGAAAGCTACCGCCGCCAAACCTAAGAAAACCTTCGAAGAAATGGTACCGAAGCACTATCGTGACTTCGCAAAAGTCTTCTCCGAGGAAGAAGCCCAGAGGCTCCCAGCACATCAACCATGGGATCACGCCATTGATCTAGAGCCAGAAGCAGTTAAGCACTGGAAGATCAAAACGTACCCTATGTCACCCAATGAGCAAGTGGAATTAGACAAATTCCTGGACGAACATATTGCTAAAGGATATCTGGTCCCATCTAAGTCACCGATGGCTTCCCCAGTATTCTTTATCAAAAAGAAAGACGGAAAGCTACGTCTAGTCCAGGATTACCGTCGTCTTAATAAAATTACCATTAAAAACCGGTATCCACTTCCACTCGCGGCCGACATTATCAATCGGTTGAAGGGAGCAGAGTACTTCACGAAATTCGACGTTAGATGGGGCTATCATAATATTCGAATCCGAGATGGAGACGAATGGAAGGGTGCTATTGTCACCAATCGCGGACTGTTTGAGCCGAAAGTAATGTACTTTGGCATGACCAACAGCCCTGCTACCTTCCAAGCCCTCATGAACGCCGTATTCACGGATCTCATCGCACAAGGAGAGGTCGCCGTATATATGGATGATATCCTCATCTATAGTCAAGACTTAGAGCACCATCACAGAATAGTTCGCGAGGTACTCAAGCGTCTTGAAGAATACGACCTCTATCTCAAACCTGAGAAGTGCGACTTCGAGAAACGTGAGATGGAGTACTTAGGGATGATTATCCGTCCCGGAGAAGTGCAGATGGACCCTGGCAAGGTCGCTGCAGTAAGGGAGTGGCCTACACCCACGACTCTAAAAGAGGTTAGAGCTTTTGTTGGGTTTGCCAACTTCTATTGTCGGTTCATTAAGGACTTCGCGGCTATTGCCCGACCCTTACACGACCTTACGAAGAAGGATACTCCATGGCACTGGCATTCTGAACAGCAGAAAGCCTTTGACGAGCTTAAGGAGCGTTTCGTTCAAGAACCTATTCTAAAGGTGTACGATCCGAACCTCCCCACGCGAGTCGAGACTGATGCTTCAGGATTTGCTACTGGCGGTATACTTACTCAAAAGTATCCGGACAATCTGTGGCACCCCGTTGCGTATCGCTCCGAGTCAATGAGCAAAGAAGAACGCAACTACGAGATCTACGACAGAGAAATGCTCGGCTTAATCTGTGCCTTAGAGGACTGGAGACATTTCCTCGAAGGCATCTCCTTTGAAGTGATCACCGACCATAAGAACATGGAATGGTGGGCAAGCATGAAAGACTTAAATCGCCGGCAAGCTCGCTGGGCATTATATTTAAGTCGCTTTGCCTTCAAAATCACTTACAAGAAAGGAGACTCTATGCAAGCCGATGCACTCAGTAGATTCTCAAAAGACCACGTCCGTGATAATGAGGATAACCGCCAAGTACAGGTTTTACAACCTAAGCATTTCCTCAATGCCGCCCAAGCACACTTCCGCCCAGAAGTGGACTCCCTTGGCAGTCGCATCAAACTCGCGTCTATCAAAGAAGCCGAAGTTATAGAGGGTCTTAAAAGCTTACAAAAGACCGCTCCCAAGGCTCTTACAGACGGGGTTGCGCTGTGGGAAGAAGAAGACGGTTTCGTTTATCACCGGGGAAAATTATATGTCCCAAACGACCGTGCCCTACGTAGAGACGTGGTTAAGTCATGCCACGACAACACCACTACCGGGCACCCCGGAAAAAACGGAACCATCGAGCTAGTCAGTCGCTACTATTGGTGGCCACGCATGGCAGGCTTCATTGCCTCATACGTAGAAGGATGTGATCGATGCCAACGCTACCGCAAAGATCTACACCCCAAAGCACTAGTTCAGCCGCAAGAAGTACCTGAGGGTCCATGGCAGTTAATTGGGATCGATTTGATCGGCCCTCTGCCAATGTCACGTGGAAAGGATATGATCCTTAACATAGTGGATCATTATACGAAACAGATCCATCTATTTCCAGTGACTTCTCAGATTACGGCTGATGGGGTTGCATCCATCTACTTTGAGCAAGTCTTCCCCTTGCACGGGATCCCTCGCAAGATTATCAGCGATAGGGGACCCCAGTTTGCTGCAAGGAGCATGCGAGCACTATACAAACGACTTGGGATAGACGCAGGTCTTACTACCGCCTATCACCCTCAAGCTAATGGACAGGTAGAGCGCAAAAATCAAGAAGTAGAAGTCTACTTGCGCTTGTTCATTAGTAAGAGGCAGGATGATTGGGCAGACCTGCTCCCTACAGCGGAATTTGTAATCAATAGTCGGCTCAACTCAGCTACGGGTCACACACCCTTTGAGCTACTATACGGCTATACGCCGGATTTTACAATTCCTGCTGGTAGGCCTACCGGTATTCCAACGCTCGACAAGCGTCTTCAAAACATCGTTTCCGCAAGAAAGGACGCAGAGGCAGCTCTACGCCTAAGTAAAAGGCGAATGCAGACAGACGTTGAACAAAGACATAAGCCATATGGCTTCAACATCGGGGACAAAGTCTGGTTGCAAGCTAAGCAAATCAAGATACACCAGCAGTCGTCCAAACTGGGCCCTAAGCAGTTAGGTCCATTTGAAGTCACTGAAGTTAGAAGTGACGTCGACTACAAGCTTGCACTACCCCCTGCATTACGGATCCATGATGTATTTCATGTAGACCACCTCTCCCCTTACAAGGGAAACGAAGTTAACGGGCTTATGCCACCTCCTCCTGAACCCGTTACAGTCGAAGGGGAAGAAGAGTACGAAGTTGACCACATAAGAGACTCTAAGCTCTTCGGTCGTACTCTCAAGTACCTAGTTCGCTGGAAAGGCTACGGAGAGGGCGAGGACACTTGGGAACCTGCTAAAAATCTAGCGCATGCCCCGGAAAAGCTAAAGGAATTCCATTCCTTGAATCCGGGCGCACCTAGAAAAATAGCGGCTCTCATCTACGCGTCCTTGCCTTGGCAAGCATCTCATATGTACACAGAGGCCAACGCGGACGTCGACCCTTAAGAAGGGGGGTGATGTCATGGACGCGTATTATTTTCCTTATTTTTCTGTATTTATACGGATTTATTTGAGGAAGATACAAGGGCTGAAGTACGAGATACATTGTTAGTCACGTGACCGCCACTCATGTGCACCCTTGATCACGTGATCCTGAGATAGTTGAACCCTTATCGGGATGGCCTATTCAGGACACTTCCATATACGTACGGACTCTTCTGATTGGTAGATAAGGATGGAAGGTTCTAGAAGGATCTAGAACACGCTTAGCAGTATATGCTTACGTGCTGTATTAGGAATTACTCAGCCAAGTAGAGCATCGCATAAGCGCTATGACAAGTGCATCAGTCAGCACAATAGATAGCGCTATTAATAGACACGACGCGTCAGCTCCTGAGTCATGGAGTCTTACTGTACACTTAGTAATAGTGTTTAGACTCAGTTCAAGCTCAGCTTCAGTAGTGTATATAAACCCTCCTGTAGCGTCCTGAGTGGAACCAACTTGTCCTCTTGGTTCTCCACTCAGGTGCGTATCCATTGTACTCCTTACTCTACTTGTCCAATGTTAACTTGTCCTCTTGGTTCTCCACTCAGCTTACCGTCGTGTGACATCACGAGTTGCACTCCTGCATAAGGATCGCCTTGTTCTCTGCACGCTCCACGACGACAGTAAGTTCGGCGCGTGATTTATCTCCGCGCTAGGCTTGAGTCCTGAAGGCCTGACAGTTCACCAACTCTCTCACTTGAGCTTAGCGTAGCGAGGTGTCATACCGCTACAGACCCCCGGGAGGACCACCAGGCGGACCAGGAGGGGGACCAGGTGGAGCGCCCACCCCAAAACTAGAGGGTGAGCCCCCATCAATATTCAAAGGGGACCATACTGAGTACGAATCCTTCCTCATGCAATGGCACACATACATGGGCCTCAACTTCGACGCTCCGAGCATGCGGAATGTCTACAAAAGATGCCTCCTATTTTTGGGGTACATCAAAGGACCCCTGGTCAGCAACTGGACACTTGGCTTTCTCCAATGGCTCAACAACGAAATTTGAGGAGGAACAGATCGATATGACGAATACCTATGGGACACTCTGACGGCCAGATTCACCGACCGCTTCGCAAATACCTTAGAACAGGAGCAGGCCCAGGCAACCCTTGCAAAAGGATTCAAAATGATAGGAGATGATATCGACACATATGTCACCACCTTTGAGCAGCTGTGTAGACAAGCTGATTACCACCTGAACGACCAACAAACGATCGACCGCTTCACGGCGGGGCTTCTGGGAAAGCTATTTACGAAGGTCTATGAGTTGGACAACCCCCGGACCTTCACCGAATGGAAGGACGCAGCACTCAGACGCCAGAAGCAGTACATCCATCTCCGCACTCAACTCAACCTGTCCACACCAACTCGCGTGGCCGCACTCTGGATTCCCCAGTGGTTTGGAGGGTCATCATGGAACGCACCACGAAACATCCCACTATTCGACCCTAATGCTATGGATACTTCGGCAGACCGGTCCAGGGCCTGACTGGCACAAGTGGGGGATCCCAATAGGGAGCCATACCAACAGCAACCCCCATTCCCATGGAGGGGAGGACCGGGACAAAGCAGAGGAGGTGGACAGCGCTGAAACATGAGGGAAGTCATCTGTTACAACTGTAACAACCCAGGCCACTTCTCACGCGATTGTACACGCCCCAGAAAACCGTGTCAGCAACAATGGCAGTCCACCACAAGGAGCGCGGAGACTGACTACTATAGTCAAGAACCATCTACGACACGAGTCACTAGCACATCCACCCCACAAGAGACCGCCAAAGGATGGCTCGAAGGAGTAAGGGGGGCCAGTGACGAAGTAAAAGACCTGATCTTCCAAGACATGTGGAATCAGGGGGATTTTCCGGACGCCTGAACCCATTGGCCTGGGTGAGGGCAATTAATTGTAACTCTGTAATCATGACTTGCTTCCGCTCGCTTCGAATTCCAGTCTCGATTCGCACCAGTTACTCAATGGCCGACATAAAAGGGCTCGTCGACTCTGGAGCCACCAACAATTTTATAAGACCGGCGTTTGCTAAATGCATGGGACTTGGGTTACACGCCCTAGAGCGCCCAAAAAAGATATGGAATATCGACAATTCCGAAAATAAAGCTGGGTCTATCACACATTATATTGATTTGGACGTACAGACAAGAGGACGTCACAGGACTATGAGGTTCCTCGTCACGGACATTGGAAGCGAAGATCTCGTCCTAGGTTACCCCTGGCTGGCTACCTACGAACCTACCATCAGCTGGACCCACGCCACCATCCATGAAGACACCCTACCTGTAGTCATTCGGTCCGTCAACCCTCGAGAAAATCGAACCATAATAGCTGGGGCAGTCACCCAAGAAGAAGCCGAAAACATAGTGGCCAAACTGGGGGCAGAGGAAGAGGAATGCCAGATACGTACCACCGCTACGGAACTCGCTATAGCGGCTAACCAAAATACCGTGGCGGCAGTGATCCCAGCCCCCTACCAAAGGTTCGCCAAGATCTTTAGTGAGGAAGCCTCACATCGGTTTCCCCCTTCACGCCCGTGGGACCACGCCATCGACTTCAAACCCGATGCTCCAACAACCATCAACTGCAAAGTATACCCAATGACGCAGGAGGAAGACAGAAAACTCAGGGAATGGCTTGACGAACAACTCAAACTGGGCTACATTCGATCGTCCAAATCCCCATATGTATCCTCCTTCTTCTTCATAAAGAAGAAGGACGGCAAGCTGCGACTGGTCCAAGATTACAGAAAGATCAACGCTTGTACGGTCCAAAATCACTACCCACTTCCACTCATGTCAGAACTCATCAACGACCTCGGCGACGGCCACTATTACACCAAACTCGACGTTGTAAGGACGTGAGGGTCCTAGGTGAGTTCGAAGGTGGAGGTGTTCTACTCCAAGAGGTAGGGAAAGGGAAAGTGGGATTGTCCTTTGAGTGCCCGCGTTTGGGCCTGACTTCCAGGGTTTTCACACTAAGAGAAGGAGACAAGGGGCGACCGTGTGCTGAGTATATTCAGCACAGAGTAAGAGATTATATACAAAAGGTACCTGTAGCTAAGGCTAAGGTAAAAGGGGAATAGAAAGGGAAACCTAAAAAGAGAAGGGAAACACGAGCAAAGGCCGCGTGGCCGAGGCGATCAAGGGTGCGAAAACGAATGGTTTCGGGCTCAGCCAGAATGCTGGCCTTACAACGTACGCTGGGGATATAACAACATACGCATCAAAGAAGGACACGAACACCGAGCCGCATTCAAAATGAGGTTCGGAGTCTTCGAACCACTTGTTATGTACTTTGGACTCACCAACTCACCTGCCACATTCCAAAATATGATGAACGACATCATGGGAGATACTATCACTCGACAACAGCTCCGTGGAACAATCATAAGGGTATATATGGACAATATTGGGATAGCCACTCGCGAAGAGGTCGGACTGCAGGCGCACATCGATGCAGTATGTGATGTGCTTCAAGTAGCTCTTGACCACGACCTCTATTTCAAACCGGAGAAATGCCTATTTCACCAACCGCGAATGGATTACCTGGGGGTAATCCTTGAAAAGGGGGTAACTCGTATGGACCCGGTAAAAATTTCGGGCATCAAGGACTGGCCAACGCCCACAAAGGTCAGGGATGTTTGCTCTTTTCTCGGGTTCTGCAATTTTTACCACCTCTTCATTCGCGGTTTTGCCACACACGCACAAGCACTCAATAAGCTCGCGCTCAAAGACGCCAAATGGAAATGGACAAAGGACGAGGAGAAGGCGTTCCAAACACTCAAAACCCTGGTAACCCAAGAAGTGGTCCTCGCACACCCTAACCTCACCGATCAATTCGAACTGGAAGTCGACGTGTCGGGATTTGCAGTAGGAGCGGTACTACTCCAAAAAAAGAAAGATGGTAAACGCCACCCCGTGGGGTACTACTCGGCAACCTTGAACAAGGCAGAGAGGAACTACGACATCTACGACCTAGAGCTACTCGCGATCGTCAAGGCACTAAGACACTGGAGGTCCTTCTTAGCTGGGTCACCCCACAAGATCAAGATATTCTCCGACCACCTCAACCTCACGCATTGGAGGTCGGCACAGAAGATCAGTTGTCGCGTGGCCAGGGAAGTACTTGAGCTCATGGAGTACGATTTTGAGATTCACCACATTAAAGGAACCAACAATGGACGCGCCGACGCACTCTCGAGAAGACCAGACTACGACCAGGGAGAACGAGACAATGAAGGGATCATTGTACTACCTGACAAAGTATTCGCTCGCACCACCGTTACCCAGTTACCTGAGGACCACCGACAAGATGAAGGTCGGATACTTCCCTGGGTCGACCCCCACCAGCTCAAGAAGTTCGACGGAGTCTGGTACAAGCAAGGCACCAGGGTTATCACTGGAGGCACAGAGGTAATTCGAACTATTATCAGAAATCGCCACGACCCTCCGGTATACGGACACCCAGGAATCAAAAGAACACTACGGATCACGGAGCAACACTACTGGTGGCCAAGGATGGTGGAGAGCATAACTGAGTACGTCAAAGGCTGTGCAGAATGCCAAAGGCACAAGGTCAACAACCGTCCGACGCGAGCACCCCTGGTACCCATTACACCAACACCAGACGCTAAGCCGTTCGAAGTCATAGCACTCGATTTCATCACTAAACTACCCGTGTCGCAGGGGTATGACTCGATCCTCACAATAATGGACCACAACTGCACCAAAGCCTCGATATTCATTCCATGTGTTGAAGAGATTATGGCAGAAGAGACAGCCGCACTGTATGTCACTCACGTGTTTAGGAGATTCGGGTTGCCAGTCAAAATTATCAGCGACCGAGACCCCCGGTTCGCGTCCAAATTCACCCAGGAGCTGTGCAAGATTCTAGGCATCTATCAGAATATCTCAACGGCGTACCACCCTCGCACCGATGGACAATCAGAACGCACCAATCAGTGGCTCGAGCAGTATCTGAGGTTCTGGACCAACGAGCGTCAAGATAACTGGGCGCACTTTCTACCTATGGCCGAATTCGCGCACAACAGCTGGCCACACGAGGCAACAAGGAAGTCTCCGTTTGCACTCATGATGGGATACAACCCGCGGGCTGATTGGATGGATAAGCAGTCCCCTATTCCCCAAGTTAACACGAGGCTCCAACAGTTCCGAGAAGCACGGAAACAAGCCCAGGAACTGATCAAAAAGGCGCAGGCCATGTGGATCAAACACAAGGATACGCCGAAGTACCGAGAAGGCGACCTAGTTTGGTTGGAAGGACGTCACTTACGTACCAATCAACCCACTGCCAAGCTTGTGGCAAGGCGACATGGCCCCTTTAAAATCACACAGGTGATGTCCCCTGTCAATTACCGCTTAGAACTTCCCACGCAGTGGAGCATACACCCCGTGTTTCACATAGATCTTCTCACACCCTATCATGAAACGCCCATGCATGGGAATAACTTCCAGCACCCACCTCCCGATTTGGTAGATGGTGAAGAAGAATACGAAATTGAACACATTCTAGACTCTCGGCAGTTCGGCAGAGGGCGCAAACTCCAATACCTCGTGAAATGGAAGGGCTACCCAGACTCGGAGAATCAGTGGGTCGATAAGGATGACGTGTTCACTGACGAAGCACTAAAAGAATTTGAGCGGAGTTCACCAAGTCATGTTCGAGCTATAAAAACCTCTGCAAAGCTGCGTAACCACTCATCCTCTCACACTGGACTCCTCCACTCAACAAACATGTCTCTTTCTGCTCGCACCGCTTCCACCTCTCTCATTGCCAACCTCTGGGGCTCCTTCACCCACGAAGAGCTCAGTACGGGCATCGCCAATGCCGCCCCCGTCGAAGACGTCGACAACCCCAACGCCCCCGATGTAACGGCCGGGTTCGGAACTCTTACTAATCGGTTATGACTACGATAGTAAGGAGTACTTAGTCATGGACTTCATCATCAGTCAGCCGTAGTATCACATGGTATGATACTATGATGTATTACTAGGACAGCGATAGTAGGGTTTGAGCTACTTACGCCATTCGTCTCGGAGTTTCGGGAGGAGCTTTAAAGCTACCTCGTATCTGTATAAAGACTGGACTTGCAAGACCAAGATACGCCATCTTGGTCTTCTTGAATCATCACTTGAGTTACCCATTCCTCTCTCAGCCTTCGTGCTTGAACTTCCACTCTCCAGCCTTCGTGCTTGGTCTGTCAAGGGGACGCTGCATCATCACGTGGACATAGCAGTCACGTGATCAGTGGACAACGTATTCGCTAAGTCGTGAACGCCGTTTCGCGTCCAAGTTGGACTAACACTAGTGGTGGCGTTACATTAAGACCAAGATCCTTTCATTGTGGCGTTCACAACAAGAGACCGTTGGACCAACTTCTGAACATACTCCCTTGATAGAAGAGGAGACCGCAACGTACCAGTTCAATTCCTAGGAGCTGCCAGGTGGAGAGAATACAGAGGAAGCACTGGGTATTTCGTAGACTTTGCGTCCAGACCAACACGATTCAGAGCAGTTGAGTTCAATTTCAAAATCCTGTGCTGGGTGGAGATTACGTGGAACCCAATCGATAACAGGTGGGACGCGGTACGACCCACAGGAAGAAACTACAATTGTGACATCGACACGCGGGGACTACCTACCCGAGAACAGTGGGGACGTATAGACGGACAACCAGAAGAAGAACCCAGCACATCGGAACCTCGCACGCCGGCCCCATCAGAGACCAGTGGAGGCGAAGAAAGTGAGGAAGACAAGGTACCACAGGAGATCGAAGAAATCATCCAAAGAGCTGAGTCCATTACGGTACACCAACCCGAGCAAATCAACATACTCCCACCTGCAGCTATGGCGACTGCCACTATCACACGCACTGAGATCGCCGATGAAGAAGCCCGCCGTATCAGAGAAGAAGCAGAGGCAATACTCAGACCCATCAATCCAGAAACGGGCAATTGAATGACCGCAGACGATGCTGCGTTGTTCAGAGCAATTGGCCCGGATCAACCAGACCACCATCGGAAGGAGGCCGACCTCCTACCCCCCCGGGTGGAGGAGGAGGCAGAGGAAGAGGCGGTGGAGGATACCGTCCTCGATTCCCAGGAGGACAACCGCCAAACCCGGGAGGTGGAGGAGGAGATGGACACGGAGGAGGACACAGATCTGATCGACTCCAAGGTGACCCCCCTGCCATTTTTGACGGAGACCATACTAAATACAAGGTGTTTTTAACGCAATGGCATATTTACTGGGGCACAAATCTCGAGGCCCCCATCATGATCAACAACTACAGAAGATCGCTCCTCTTCCTCGGATATATAAAGGGAGTTAACGTCAGCGAATGGACGCTGGCTACTTTGGAATGGCTCAACGGCGAAGTAAGAAGAGGCACTCCACAACACACGGCTAGACTCTGGGAGCATGTAGCTTGGGAGTTCGCCGGGTGATTCTCCAACACCTTAGAAGAAGAGCAAGCGCAAGCAGAATTGCAGGGAGTCAAGATGATAGGAGAGGATATTGACTCGTACGTCACAAAATTCGAGCAGCTGGTACGACAAGCTAATTATAACCTCAACGACCCGCAAACCATCGACCGCTTTACCGCGGGATTACCACGAGGGCTCTTCACCAAAATATATGACATGGATGAGCCCCGTACATTTGACCAGTGGAAGGCGAGTGCGCTGCGCCATCAAAAGAAATTCATACACCTATGCACAAGACTAGGGGCGTTCAAAACACCAAAGCCCCCTCCGGCCCCACGAAATAACGGATGGAGTATACCGTGAAGCAGATGGGCACCACCGCCAAGGACTGGGGGAAACCCCAATGCGATGGATACGTCGGTGGATCGCTCAAGAGCGCGTCTGGCCCAGGCAGGGGATCCCAACCGCGGAGAATATCAACCGCCGTTCCCACCTTGAGGAGGACCTGGACAGAACAACCGTCCCCGACGGGACATGAGGGAAGTGATCTGCTACAATTGTAACAGAGCAGGACATATCTCACGCAACTGTACGCAGCCTAAACCACCAAGGCAGAAGAACTGGGGACCGCAGGCCAACGCAAGAGCCGCGGAAACCGACTATTACACCCAAGAAGCCAAATCCTCTACGCCGGCAAGAGGAGCTGCCCCTCCACCCCAGGACAGGGCCAATAACTGGTTATCGGGTATCGCTAACGAAAGCGATGAAGTAAAGGACTTGGTCCTCCAGCAGTTGTACGGAAAGGAGGGTTTTCAGGACGCCTAAACCCATCGGCCTGGGTGAGGGCGGTCAATTGTAATTCTGTAATCATGACTCGCTACCGGTCTCTTAGAATTCCAGTTTCAATTCGAACGAATTACGCAATGGCCGACATAAGAGGACTAGTGGACTCCGGAGCAACAGACAACTTTATGTGCCCGGCGTTCGCAAAACGAATGGGGCTCGGGCTGAAATTACTCGAGCGCCCATGAAAGATATGGAATATTGATAATACTGAAAACAAAGCTGGGTCTATTACGCATTGTGTAGACCTCGACGTCCAGACTAAAGGGATCCGTAAGGTGATGAGATTCCTGATAACCGACATCGGACAAGAGAATGTCGTCTTCGGATACCCCTGGCTAGCATCCTATGAGCCCACCATCAGCTGGACTCATGCCACCATCCACGAGGGATTCATGCCTATTATCCTTCGATCTATTCACCTGACCAACACCAATGCAGTCATAGCCTGTGTTATATCAGAAAAAGAGAAGCAGGAAGTGGTCGAGGAACTAAAAGATGAGTGTCTTATACGAACTACGGCTACGGAACTAGCGATTCAGGCAGGCCAAACACCAAAAGGAAGTAGAACTTCCTGCGCCGTATCGGCAATTTGCCAAACTATTCGACGAAGAAGCATCTCATCGTTTCCCGCCTTCTAGGCCATGGGATCACGCTATCAAGTTCAAACCTGGAACCCCGGCGGCAATTGACTGCAAAGTATATCCGATGACGCAAGACGAGGATCGAAAGCTCAAGGAGTTCTTAGAGGAGCACTTGAAGAAGGGGTATATTCAACCTTCCAAATCCCCATACGCGTCCTCTTTCTTTTTCATAAAAAAGAAGGATGGAAAACTACAACCAGTCCAGGACTACCGGCGCATCAACGCTTGTACTATTCGAAACCAATACCCCCTTCCCCTTATTGTGGACCTTCTCACCGACCTCAGTAACGTGCACACATTCACAAAGTTAGACGTGAAGTGGGGGTACAACAACATACGCATCAAGGCAGGCGACGAACCCAAGGCAGCATTCAAAACACGATACGGACTATTCGAACCAACGGTCATGTACTTCGGACTTACCAACTCCCCAGCCACGTTCCAAGCAATGATGAACGCCATTTACGCGCCCACAATAACTAAACATGAGGGAAAAGGTACAATGATCCGGGTATATATGGACGACATCGGTATTGCAACAAAAGACCCCGCAGACATACAAGGCCACATCGTGGCAGTCCAAGACGTCCTTAAGGTAGCCATGGAACACGACCTATACTTCAAACTCGAGAAATGCCTGTTCCACAAGCCGCGTATGGATTACCTGGGGGTAATCCTTGAGAAGGGGGTGACACGTATGGACCCAGTAAAAATTTCGGGCATCAAGGACTGGCCACGCCCAACGAAGGTCCGTGATGTACGATCTTTTTTGGGTTTTTGCAATTTTTACCGACTATTCATCCGCGGCTTTGCGACCTACGCGAGACCTCTCAACAAACTCACGCGAAAAGATGTAGAGTGGAGATGGACGGCGGAAGAAGACAAGGCGTTCGAGAAACTGAAAAGTCTCGTAACGGAAGAACCGGTACTCGCCCACCCAGTATTAACAGACCAATTCGAACTAGAAGTAGACGCGTCGGGATTCGCGGTGGGAGCCGTACTACTCCAGAAGAAAGCTGACAGCAAGAGACACCCTATAGCATATTATTCGGCCACGCTTAATGAAGCAGAGCGCAACTATGACATTTACAATTTAGAACTACTCGCAATCGTAAAAGCACTGCGGAATTGGAGACCACTACTGGCGGGGTCGCCTCACAAAATCAAAATATTCTCGGATCACATGAACCTTCAATACTGGAAGACACCGCAGAAGATCAGTCGACGAGTAGCCCGGGAGGTACTGGAACTCATGGAGTACAACTTTGAGATACACCACATTCCGGGCAAGAACAACGGAAGAGCAGATGCCTTGTCCAGAAGACCCGACTACAATCAAGGGGAAAACGACAACAAGGAAGTGACCGTATTGCCGGAGCACATGTTCGCAAGAGCCCTGATGGTAGAAGGAGAACGAGAACCAACGCAGGAGGAATCCCAGCTGAGTCACTGGATTGATGCCCATCGACTCAAATATATTAACAGCATCTGGTACAAGGACGGACGACGCGTGGTAACCGGAAGCTTGTCCGAGGTACAAGGGTTGATTAGCCAACATCACGACACGCCGGTCCATGGACACCCGGGCATTGCCCGAACGACCCAACTTGTCAAATGAGGATACTGGTGGCCCGACCTCAAGCCAAATGTACAAGAATACGTGAAAGGGTGTGCCGAGTGTCAGAGACACAAGGTAAACACGAGGCCGACACGCGCCCCCTTGGTCCCCATAACCCTGAGACCAGAGGCGCTCCCTTTCGAAACCATTGCCCTCGACTTCATCACCAAGCTTCCCGAGTCTCAGGGGCATGACTCCATCCTCACGATCACGGATCACGACTGTACAAAGGCATCAATATTCATCCCGTGTAGAGAGGAGATTACGGCGGAAGAGACGGCAGCCCTGTACATGACTCATGTCTTCCGACGAATGGGATTACCGTCCAAAATCATTAGCGATTGAGACCCTAGGTTCGCGTCGAAATTCACACGCAAACTGTGCAAGGTGCTGGGGATCGATCAGAACATCTCTACGGCATATCACCCTCGCACGGATGGACAATCGGAACGGACCAATCAGTGGCTCGAACAATATCTCAGGTTCTGGGCTAACGAGCGTCAAGATAACTGGGCGCATTTCCTTCCAATGGCTGAATTCGCGCACAACAATTGGCCCCATGAGGCAACCCAGAAGTCCCCTTTCTCACTACTTATGGGCTTTGACCTGCGCGCTGATTGGAATGATAAGCCATCACCAATCCCACAGGTGATCACGAGGGTTGAACAGTTCTGGGAAGCACGGAACAGCGCCCAAGAGCTTATCAAAAAGGCACAGGCACTGTGGATAAAACACCGAGATACGCCCAGATACCAGGTCGGAGACCAAGTATGGTTAGAAGGATGACACCTGAGGACGAATCAACCAATGGCGAAACTCGCGGCGCGGAGACATGGACCCTTTCAGATTACTCAGGTGATGTCCCCGGTCAACTATCACCTCGAGCTTCCCACGCAGTGGAGCATCCATCCAGTGTTTCACATCGATTTACTCACACCTTATCACGAAACCACACTGCATGGGGAAAACTTCCAGCGCCCTCCACCGGACCTAGTAGAAGGGGAAGAAGAATACGAGGTCGAGAAGATCATCTGTAAATGTGGGACCTGTCAAAAGCTGTCAAAAGCAGTCAGAGACCGGTCTCCAACTGCTTTTGACAGCTTTTGACAGGTCCCACATTTACAGATGATTCTAGACACCCGGAGATTCGGCAGAAGGAGAAAGCTCCAATACCTTGTGAAATGGAAGGGCTACTCTGACTCGGACAATCAGTGGGTCAATGAGGATGACGTATTCGCTGATGAAGCTATTGCGGAGTTCAAGCGGAGTTCGAACGTGGGACGTCAAAGTATAAGTACCGCCTCTAAAGGATGCAAGTTATCCTCATCCCCCGCTTCTCTTCATACTGGCATCCTCACATCCATCCTCATGTCTCTTCCCCACTCAACCAATGCCATCGCTCGCGTTGCCGCAAACACGGGCCCCGTCACCCATCAAGAGCTCGTCGACGCTCTCCAGACCCTTATCCCCGCACAGTATGAGTCCGGCACCAGCAACCCCATCAGCTGGTGGATCCTCACCGAAGACAGACAACGCCTTAACACGGTCCCCCTCCTCACGGCCGAAGTTGACAGGCTTCGTATGGCTGTCGAGGGAGTATCTCCCTCACTACGATCTAGCCCGGTCTGAATCGAGGACCAACTTGAACCCGCCAACGCTCAAGTGGCAGGAGTGGATGAAGAAGCGCAGGTGGCAGGATATGGAGCGGGAGTGGAAGGAGGACCAGTTGAGGATAGCCAAGATACGGAAGGACACGCTATTGGCACGGAGGGCCGCCGTGCAAGAACTCCAGAGGAGACGATCCTCAAACAAGTTGAAGGAAGCCTGAGGGAGCAGTACCCAGCTGAGCACCCTCTCATAGTAACCGCGACCGACTCTGACGACCCCCGCGAGACGCCATATGCATGTGACACCCAGGGTAGACCCCTATACCAGGGCGACACCCGCGCGGATGCACCGCCGCTGCACCCCTCCCTGCGCCTCCGCTATATCGAGCGAGGACGAGGGGCTCCCCCTACCGGCTACCGCTACAACCGGGGCGAAGACTTTGTCCATTATCCCGTCACCGACGCTCAGGGGGTCACGAGGCAGGCCCTCTTCGTACAAGTGGTCATGAACGCCGACCCCCTCGTACTAGCGCTGATGGAAGACAGCGAGAAGGTTTACTCCAAACCACTCTACGCGGAGCCGCAGGTGCGCGAGGCAGGGAAGCCGCACTACGCGAGGGAGGACATGATCATATTCGCCAGGGGGTACAGCGACCACATAAGGCTGGACCGAGCCATCAACGAGTTGCACGATGTAGGGGTGAAAGCTGAGTTGACACGCTACCGCTCCTACGCATACGAGGCTGAGAGGATGGAACAGCGCCTCCATGAGTTAGCGCAAGCGCTTGGCGGAGTGCAGGGCGAACTCGCCCGTTGCAAGTTCCGCCTCGAGATGGCCAACATGATGGACCGTATCGAGGAGCAGCAGGCCGGATGGATGGGAGGTATCGGAGGGACTCAGCGCTGTGGGCGTCGCAGCTGAAAAGGGGGTGATGTAACAGCCAGGTTCGGAACTCTTACTAATCGGTTATGACTACGATAGTAAGGAGTACTTAGTCATGGACTTCATCATCAGTCAGCCGTAGTATCACATGGTACGATACTATGACGTATTACTAGGACAGCGATAGTAGGGTTTGAGCTACTTACACCATTCGTCTTGGAGTTTCGGGAGGAGCTTTAAAGCTACCTCGTATCTGTATAAAGACTGGACTCGCAAGACCAAGATACGCCATCTTGGTCTTCTTGAATCATCACTTGAGTTACCCATTCCTCTCTCAGCCTTCGCGCTTGAACTTCTGCTCTCCAGCCTTCGTGCTTGGTCTGTCAAGGGGACGCTGCATCATCACGTGGACATAGCAGTCACGTGATCAGTGGACAACATATTCACTAAGTCGTGAATGCCATTTCGTGTCCAAGTTGGACTAATGCTAGTGGTGGCGTTACACCCGACACCTACTGGCTCTTATCAGCCGACGGCCAGCGGCTCAACGCCGTGCCGTACTCCGAGGCCGAGGTTCATCGGCTTCGTGCAGCTCTCAGAGACAGTGAGGACGCCTCACCTGGACCTCTCCCGGTACGAGTCAAGTATCGGGAAGTGAAAACCGAAGACACCGGCAACGCGCCGATGGCAGGAGTGGAGGTTCGAGGCCATCACGTGAAAGTACGAGCAATTGGAGAGGGCCGCAGCCAAGAGGATGGCAATAAGGAGAACGAGGATCCACAAGGGCCGCCAGCTCTTAGACACGATGATGCGCGAACTGAGCACGCTGGGCCCGAGGGAGACTTAAAGGAGTGGTATCCAGCTGAGCACCCCTCCATAATCACGACCACCGATACTGACGACCCGCGGGAAACTCCCTACTCCTGCGACACGGAGGGGAATCCCCTCTATAAGAGGTCCTTCACCGCCACCGCCAATCCACTCTACACCGCGACACGCCTGCGTGCCACGCTTGCCAGCACCCATCACGCCCCCCCAGGCTTCAAGCACAATCGGGGGGACAATTATATTCACTTCCCCATCACCTCGCCAGACGGAACCACCCAGCAGGCCGCGTATGTCCAGGTCATCATGGGACCGGACCCTCTCATCATCGGCATCATAGCGGACAGTGACAAGGTCTACTCGCAACTGCTGTACGCCAAGCCCCAGGTGCGCATTTACGGCAAGCCCCAGTACACATGGGAGGAGATGCAGGCGTTCGTAAGCAGCCACTCGGGCCAACACCACCTCGACCGTGCCCTCAACGAGCTCAAGGACAAGAGCCTTAAAGCTGAGTTGCACCGTTATAGGTCGTATGCACACGAGGCTGAGCACGTCGAGCAGCGCCTGCACGCCCTCACCCAGGCTCTCGGTGGGGCGCAGGCCGAGCTCGCCCGCAGCAAGTATCGGTTGGAGATGGCGGACATGATTGAGAGGGTTAAGAGTATGCAGGAAGGTTGGATGTCGGGGATCGGACCTATGACGCGCCGTGGTCGTCGCGGCTGAAAAGGGGGTGATGTCGCGATCCGAGTTGTGGACGCTTACTATACGATGATGACCGCGTTAGTAAGTAGTACTGTGTCATGGACTTATATCTCAGTCAGCAGGTAACGGACTATCACATGCCATTAGGGTATGACTCGGTACTAGGATAGTCGTAGTAGGGTTTGAGCTACTATGGCCATTGGTACTTACATTTCGGGGGGAGCTTTAAAGCGACCTCATCTCTGTATAAATAGTGGTAGTTGAAGACTCAGGATCGCCATCCTGGTCTTCTTCAATTCACCCCTTCTACTCGTCTCTTACGTGCGTGCTTCACTGGTCTCCCTTGAGCCAGTCATCTTCATCATCGAGCGACTTGTATTCGCCGTTGTCCTAGTTGGACACGTCACGCGTATCGCCTTGGCCGTAGCCTACAGGATACTAAAGACCTTCGACGCCTTACGCCAGCCTAAGTCGTGAGCCTCGAGTGCCACGTACTTCATATAGTCACGTGCCCAAGACACAGCCATGTACTTCACATATTTGCTAAGTCGTGAACACCCTTACGTAGTCTAAGTCAGACTAAACGCTTGGTGAAGCGTTACACAGACTGTCAGAGTGTCAGAGTGTCAGAGTGTCAGAGTGTCAGACTGTCAGACTGTCAGACTGTCAGACTGTCAGACTGTCCGAGTCAGAGAGTCAGAGAGTCAGACTGTCCAAGTCAGAGAGTCAGACTGTCAGACTGTCAGAGAGTCAGAGAGTCAGACTGTCAGACTGTCGGAGTGTCAGAGTGTCAGAGTGTCAGAGCATCAGAGTGTCAGAGAGTCAGAGCATCAGAGTGTCAGAGCATCAGACTGTCGAAGCGTCAGACTATTGGAGTGTCAGACTGTCAGACTGTTGGAGCGTCAGACTGTTGGAGTGTCAGACTGTCAGACTGTCAGAGTGTCAGACTGTTGGAGTGTCAGACTGTTGGAGTGTCAGAGTGTCAGAGTGTCAGAGTGTCAGAGTGTCAGACTGTCCAAGTCAGAGTGTCAGAGAGTCAGAGAGTCAGAGAGTCAGAGAGTCAGATAGGGAAGGGATGAGAATAGAGGGGATTGAACAGTCATCATGAGAACGGGAGACCAATATGGCAGGTAAGCCACGCAATGCCTGTCCAAGTCTGAAAAGACCGAAAAGGGATGGTTTCGGGCCCAGCGCCCAAGGTATCCTTACAACGCAAGACTTATATATACAAGTACACAATGTTTGCAAGTAGCAAACATATGGCGTGATCCTAGGATACAGGTCCTAGTGAGCTAAAGCTATGGGAAATAGGAGGTAAGACATGTGAATCCCACAGGGTCATGTGGGGATCAGATGATGTCAGTGGATTCTAAAACTCATAAAATCAGCCATTGTAATCATCATGCAGTGGGTGTGAGATAGGAACCGATAAGAGATAAGAAGTGGAACATATGTAGAAATGGCTCCAGAAGCAAATGAGTTATCAGAAGGGTGTGAAGGAAAAAGAAAGGAGTCCAAAAATGTAACACCAGTTTGGGGTTCAGAAAAAACAGTATTCAAACTGCATCACACTGGACCAGGCCATCCTTAGCTCAGACACTCAGACACTCATACAGTTGGCTGGCCAGACAGTTGGACACTCAGATAGTCCAAAGCTCAGACAGTTGAACACTGAGACAGTCCAATGCTCTGACAGTCAGACAGTCAGATAGTCTGATGCTCTAACAGTTGGACACTGAGACAGTCCAACACTCAGATGGCTCAGACAGTCCAAAGCTCAGACAGTCCAACACTTAGATAGCCAGACAGTCAGACAGTTGGACACTTAGACAGTCCAATGCTAAGACAGTCAAACACTCAGACAGACAGTCTGGGACTCAGATAGTCTGATGCTCCAACAGTCTGATAGTCTGACAGTCTGACAGTCTGATGCTCTGACACTCTGACACTCTGACACTCTGACACTCTGACTTGGACAGTCTGACAGTCTGATGCTCTGACTCTCTGATGCTCTGACTCTCTGACTCTCTGACTCTCTGACTTGGACAGTCTGACTCTCTGACAGTCTGACAGTCTGACACTCCGACAGTCTGATGCTCCGACAGTCTGATGCTCCGACAGTCTGATGCTCTGACAGTCTGACAGTCTGATGCTCCGACAGTCTGACTGTTACGATTTCGGACGCATATCTCTTTCTTTTCGCTTGTTTGCTTCTTATCACAACCTCACTGATTGCGCCGAACTTTGACTGGACTTTTACGTTACGAGCCGGTACGATACGCTTTGCGGCTCCTATCTTGCACCGGGCGCATGACCGTTGCGACGCCCCGTTTCGCGACTTCCCGTGTCCGCTGACGTCTTCTGGGGCACGCGTCGTCCCGCGGGATTCGTTTGTTCTACTTATAGGTTTCCTTTTGTTAGCTCATTGGGGCCAGTACCCCAAGATCGCGCCATCTGTTTGTCTTGGACAAACAGCCTGTACTTCTATATAAGTCGACTCATACCTAGCTTGTACGGTAGACTTGACTTCTTGTGTAATACCACACGAATCTGTCTTCAGACCCTGAACCCCGAACGAACTCGTCTTTGGCTTGCTGTTTTGCTTAAGCCCCACTTTGACTCGCCGTTGCGCTTGAGTCCCGATATAGCGTCTACCCTTGTGTATTGACTTCCGCTATTATCCGCGTGTCCTCCGAGGAGACCGCGTGATACTTGTTCACCATCGAACTGAGTCCTAACCGACTCTGTCCTTTCCGTGACCTCGAACGAACCCCGAACCCAGGCTCAGGTTGTTGAGCACCCGACATAGTACGCGTCGTACTGAACGCCCCTGTGGTGGCGTTACACTGACAGTCTGACAGTCTGACTCGAACAGTCTGATGCTCTGACACTCTGACACTCCGACACTCTGACTTGGACAGTCTGACTCTCTGACTCTCTGACTCTCTGACTCTCTGACACTCTGATGCTCTGACAGTCTGACAGTCTGACAGTCTGATGCTCTGACAGTCTGACAGTCTGACACTCTGACACTCTGACTTGGACAGTCTGACTCTCTGACAGTCTGATGCTCTGACTCTCTGACTCTCTGACACTCCAACAGTCTGACAGTCTGATGCTCCAACAGTCTGACACTCCAACAGTCTGACTCTCTGACACTGACAGTTGATTTGTAATTTTCCACTGCTCAGGAATGAGAGAAAAAAAATCAAATAAACAGGGAGTATTATTTTTGGATAATTAATTAATTATAGTTGTTTTTCTGTTACCTGGAAAAACTTAAAATCTGTATATCTGTGTCTGGAAAACTTAAAATCTGTATTTTTGTGTTATCTAGAAAACTTAAAATCTGTATATCTGTGTTATCTGGAAATTTTAAATCTGTATTTTTGTGTTATCTTCAAATACTTTAAATCTGTACATGGAACATGCAATTGAAAAATTGTTGAATATTTTTCAATGAAAACACATTAAGTCTTTTCTGGATGTGGACATGGAATGGACTGTGAGAAAATGTGTGACAGGTGTGACAGAAACTGACCTTAAGTCTATTCAGTGATTATTTATTTTGGATAAATTGTGAAAAGACTTTAAGTTTAAGCTATGTGTTTGTATCAGAACAATTGGTAAACAAACTTTTAATTTTTTTAACATGTATGAACATGAAGTTTTTTCACAGTATATCTCATGTGATAATCCTTGAATGGACATAAAATCCATTCATGCTATTTTTCAGGGTACAGATTTTGTAAAAATTTTAAGTATTTGTCAGCACCTTTTCATGATTTTTTCATGGAAAGACAGAATTATGCTTTCAGTGTCTGCGCTGTCCTTCGATGCCCTCAACGCTGTCCCAATGATGTTACACTCGGCCTAAAAATTGCGCATGGTGTCCCAAAGTTCATCGACGCTCCGCTGCGCCTTGAGTCCGGCGGCTCATCGTGCCCAGACGACGATGCGCACCTCCGTGACGCCTGGTCCCAGAGCGAAGTGTCCCTCCCGCACGCCCTACATGCTCTCGGCTCTCCAACTGCGCACGAAAGACGTAAATGCTCCCCTCTCCCTCTCCTGCACAAACGCCCCCCACGAACAAAAAGCCAAAACACGAGGAAGAGGAAGATGGCGACGACCCGTGACACCGCACATGCTCTTCGTAACCGCACCAGTTCGGCTCAAGGTCAATATCATGCTGTACGCGTGCGCCTTCCACCTCATGCTGCACGTGCGCAGTGCTCACGCTTGTTCCTCCCAACGCGTACTCGCGCTGTCTTTCCTTGCTGGGTACACACCCACGCACTGCCGCCTGCCGCGCCCCGAAGGGACAACAATAACAACGGCGCTGGTGCCGGTGCATGAGCAGGAGCAGGAAGTAGCGCGGCGAAGGGAAAGGAGAAGGGTAGCGCGTGATTTGAGCTAGCCGGTGGGTCAATAAAGGGCTCAAAAAGAACTCTGGAATCCTATGCTCTATGGTGCAATGCGTCAGAAGGCCGCTACTTTTGTACAACCAAGATTGCTCCTGGAAAAAAAGTCGGACTGCTTATCCCTTTAGCCAAAGTGCTTGTTTTGATGAGAGGAACAAATCCCTAAAACAGTTTGTTGAAATACAGGGAGTTTTATTTTTTTGATGGGTCAATTCCGCCGCCTGTGACGAAATAAGGTAACTATGTGTCAGAAGGTAAGTACCCCTTCAGATTTGAGCTCAGTGAGGCTCATCCCATGTGTTCCCCAGTGCGGCGCACTCATGCGCGGTCTTAGCGACTCGAACCTGACGTGTTCCCAACCATGGCGGCAACCTCTGCGAAGTTTTGCGCCACGCGCAAGCGTGCACGACCACTTCCGATCACTTCCGACTACTCGACCCTCAGGCTCCGTGTAGCCTCTCCTGGCCTCGCCGCACTCACGCGCGGCCTTAGCCCTTCGACGCCGACGCGTCCGTGATCGCCACGGACCCGACTACGACATTTCGCGGCCCGCGGAGGCCTGCGTGACCACTAGCGACGCTCCACACCCCCAAAATCATGCGCGCTCTCAGACTTTCAGGGTCAGTTTATGGTTGGCAGCACACGGACTCTTCGATTGATGTGTAGCGCAGGTTAGACGACATTAGAGACACATTTTTCGATCATAAATTACTACCTGACTCCTCGTTGTGCACCACCAGACCCATATAAAGAATCCGAAATTTGCGCCGGCCGATTCCGCTGCTGTTCAAAAGTAGCGGTCTTCTACCGCATTGCACCATATATTAAACAGAAACGTCATTTCTATATATCTAACGCATTCTCGACTAACGAACCTCGCTCATTCCTGCGCCCTTCGTCCTCCTCGCCCACATCCTCCTCGCAGTCACCGGCACGTGACTACTTCGACCCCAGCATGCGCCTTTAACCTCACCGACCTTACCACTCACCAACCTCAAGGCTCGTCGCACCGGATGGAAAGGGTTCCGTGCTCCAGCGTTATTCGAACTTTTTGCGCCCCTCTTTTTTCGAATCCATTATTGTGTGTGCGCCCAAGGCCAGATTAATTACCACATCACTTCAAATAAACTACATATCCTCCTTGGTGCTGTCCTTCCCTTTGATCTTAATATAAGTACATCTCTCCACAAGGTAGGAAGTCGCATCCAGAGTCACATAACTTCCCATCAAGCATTGAGGTTGGTGGGCTGTACGCGCCGCCATGGCGGAAGGTGCGTGCTTTCGTAGAGCTTGCTCCTCTTTTCGGACATGCTTTCTAGTACCTCGTCCGCCTTCCTCTTCTCGGTTCCTTGAGTGGACACAGTGGGCCTGGCGGCTTTTGAGCAATGGTCGAGAAGCACCTGTGCGATCTTGAGCTTCCCAAAGTAGCGGGCGGGATACAATGGGGTATATTGGTCCTTGTCCAGGGCATTAACATCTGCACCGCGCTCCAGCAATAGCCGGGCAATGTCGACACCGTAATCTTGAATGCCATAATTTCCTTGTGACACTACGTGCAGCGGTGTCTCGCCTTGCTCGTTCTCCGCATTCGGATTTGCACCATGATCGAGAAGTGCCCTGGCAATCCCGAGCCTCCCCTTGACAACTGCTGAATGTAATGGTGTCCACTTTTTCCCCTTCTGCCCGTTCGCGTCCGCGCCGCGCTCCAGCAGTAGCCGTGCAATACCGACACCTTGTCCTTGGGAGCCGTATTTGCCTCGTAACACTAGGTGTAACGGCGTTTCGTCTCGCTCATTCTCCGCATTCACATTTGCGCCGTGACAGAGAAGCACCTATAGTCCCGGAATATAAATGGACTCTTTACGAAAAAAAGGGGGAAGCACCTTTACTATCTTGAGACGCCCCCTGAATGCCGCTGAATGTAACGGGGTGGTCCTGTTCTTCTTCCGTGCATCGACATCCACACGACGCTCCAGTAATAGTCGTGCAATGCGGACACCGTCTCCTTGGGAGCGATATTCACCTCGGGACACTAGGTCCAATGGGGTCTCGCCCACGTCATCCTCCGCGTCTGGATTTACACCGTAGTCGAGGAGCATCTGTGCAATTTCGAACCTCCCCTTGAACGCCGCTGAATGTAATGGGGTGGTTTTGTTCTTCTTCCGTGCATCGACATCCACATGACGCTCCAGCAATAGTCGTACAATGCGGACACCGTCTCCTTGGGAGCAATATTTACTTCGGGACACTAGGTCCAATGGGGTCTCACCCTTGTCATCCTCCGCGTCTGGGTCTACACTGTAGTCGAGGAGCATTTGTGCGATCTCGAACCTCCCCCTGAAAGCTGCTGAATGTAACGGGGTGGTCTTGTTCTTCGTCCACCGATGGACATCCGCGCCGCGCTCCAGCAATAATCGTGCAATGTCAACAGAGTGCCTTTGTAACGCAAGGATCAATGGGGTCTCGCCCTTGTCATTCTTCGCGTCCGGGTCTGCACCCTGGTCAAGAAGCATCTGTGCGATCTCAAGCCTCTCGCGGAGAACTGCCAAATGTAGCGGGGTGGTTTTGTTATTCGTCTGTGCATTGACATCCACTTTATGCTCCAGTAATAGTCGTGGAGTCTCAACAGAGCAGCTTTGTAACGCAAGGATCAATGGTGTCTTGCCCTCGTCGTTCTTCGCATCTGCCAGTGGGTCTGCACCCTGGTCGAGAAGCAACGTGGTGGTCTTGTTATTCGTCTGTGCGTTGACATCCGCTTTATGCTCCAGTAATAGTCGTGCAATCTCAACAGAGTATCTTTGTAACGCAAGGATAAATGGAGTCTCGCCCTTGTCATTCTTCGCATCCGGGTCTGCACCCTGGTCGAGAAGCATCTGTATGATCTCAAGCCTCTCGCGGAGAACTGCCAAATGTAACGGGGTGGTCTTGTTATTCGTCTGTGTGTTGACATCCACTTTATGCTCCAGTAATAGTCGTGCAATCCCAAACGAGCGCCTTCGTAATGCAAGGATCAATGGGGTCTCGCCCTCGTCGTTCTTCACGTCCGGGTCTGCACCCTGGTCGAGAAGCATTTGTGCGATCTTGGGCCTCTCGCGGAGAACTGCCAAATGTAATGGGGTGGTCTTGTTATTCGTCTGTGTGTTGACATCCACCTTATGCTCCAGTAATAGTCGTGCAATCTCAACAGACTCGGAGTAACTTTGTAACACAATGATCAATGGGGTCTCGCTGTCGTCGTTCTTCGCGTCCGGGTCTGCACCATGGTCGAGAAGCATCTGTGCAATCTCAAGCTTCTCGCGGAGAACTGCCAAATGTAACGGGGTGGTCTTGTTATTCGTCTGTGTATTGACATCCACTTTATGCTCCAGTAATAGTCGTGCAATTTCAACAGACTCGGAGTAACTTTGTAACACAAGGATCAGAGGGGTCTCGCCCTTGTCGTTCTTCGCGTCCGGGTCTGCACCGTAGTCGAGAAGCATCTGTGCGATCTCGAGCCTCCCGTAGAGAGCTGCCAAATGTAACGGGGTGGTCTTGTTATTCGTCTGTACGTTGACATCCGCTCTATGCTCCAGTAATAGTCGTGGAATCTCAACAGACTTGGAGTAGCTTTGTAACGCAAGGATCAGAGGGGTCTCGCCCTTGTCGTTCCTCGCGTCCGGGTCTGCCCCACGGCCAAGGAGCATCTGTGGTCCCGAAATATAAATGGGGTTTTGGAACTAAAAAACGAGAAGTACTACCTGTACGATCTCGGGACCGTAACGGTCCGTAGCTGCTGAATGTAACGGGGTGGCCTTGTTCTTCGTCCGTGCATTAACCTCCGCACCACGCTTCAGCAGTAAGCGGGCAACATGATACCGTGACCCTGAGGCTAGGTACAATGGGGTCTCGCCCTCATCATTCTTCGCATCCACGGTTGCGCCATGGTCTATAAGCACCCGTGCGATCTTGGGACCCCCATTCTGAGCTACCAAGTGTAACGGGGTGGTCTTGTCCTTCGTCCGCACATTGACATCTACGCCGAGCTTCAGCAATAGTCGTACAATGCCGACATCATTTTCTTGGGAGCGAAATCCCTTGGCTGGTGGCTTGCGCTGGCACACAAGGTGTAACGGTGTTCTTGCATCTTGGTCCTCCACGTCCGGGTTGGCACCATAGTCAAGAAGCACTCTTGCGATCGCAAGCCGCCCACTGGAAGCTGCCACATGTAACGGGGTCCAGTCGTACATATCCGGGTTCGCCGGCCGTATGTTCATGTCAGCGCGACGAGTGACATGACGCTCTAGTGAACACCGTGTAATGTTGAGAATATCGATTCTACTGCCACCATTGGCTTCGCCGTCGTTGTCGTTGTTGTCGTTGTCGTCATCGTCATCATCGTTGTCGTTGTCGTTGTCGTTGTCGTTGTCGTTGTCATTGTCGTTGTCGTTGTCGTTGTCGTTGTCGTCGCTGTCGTTGTCGTTGCTGTCGCTGTCGTCTTTGTCGCTGTCATCTTTGTCATTGTCGTCGTTGTCGTTGTCTTCGATATATATGTGCTTATTATAGCTTTCAAACAGTAGCTCCAATGGGGTCTTGCGCTCGTCGTTCTCCACGCTAGGATCTGCACCATGCTCTAGGAGAATCCACGCCAACTCGTAGTTGTGCTCGCTCATTGCCAGATGTAACGGAGTATTGTTATCCTCGTCCCGCCTGTTCACGTCCGCGCCATGCGTCAGTAATAACTGCGCCAGACCGAGATCATCGACATCGTGGGGAATGAGGAACAGGGGGGTCTTGCCCTCGTCGTCCTGAGAATTGACATCTGCCTTGCGCTCGAGTAGCACCCGAGCTCCCTCGAGTCCATCGTGAAATACCGCCAGATGTAACGGAGTACGGAGATCATACCGCCGGTGATTTACATCCGCGCCATGATCCAGTAGGAACTGCATTGTGTCGACGTCTCTGAATACTAGGCGGGGTCCCTCCCAATATCTGATTCTCCAGATATCGGCATCTCGTATCGTCCGTTCTCCCATTCCCCAAATATTGACATTCGCACCATGCTTAACCAGGATGTCCGCAGCCGTAATGTGTTTCTCGAATAGCGCCGCAAGCAGCGGAAACATGTCTGAGTCTCGGTGGCCATCAATGGCATTGATGTGGTCCGGGTGTTCCATGGCAAAGTCTCCAACCAAGTTGGAGAATCCACAAAGTGACGATAAGTGCAAGGACGTGATAGACGGCAACACTTGATAGGGCCCCATGACTATTTTGCATATTTGCTGCCATGTAGCGAAATGAGATTTGTTGCGGTCAAAGAGAGACTTTATCCCATCCTTCACATATGATGCGACGTCCTTGAATCGGGAATGCGTAGCCCAGTTATGACTCGCATATTCCGCTAGAGGAAAGTCCTTGACGCTCTGTCTGTCGATGTGACCATCCAAATGTAAAAAAAGTCCGAGACAGGCCTTAGCGACGATCGTGTGCGCGGATACGGGATCGATCCGATATCGAGAGAGGTCTCCGGATGAGGATTTGAGTCGATCTGACATCAAGAACTCCTTCACGGAGAAGTGCGAAAATTGGACGACCTGAGAACCGTAGTTGTCGACAATGGCGATCAGACTTGAGCATGTGGACAGCACGGCGTGTTCTTGGTCATTCAATTGCCAACCAGCGCGGTATCTCGGAATTGCTCCCTGGGCCGCATCGAACTCGAATGCGAGCACTTCTGCAAGCTCTTCAACACGAAGCGGACGGACGGCCACCATGAGGCACTGCAGCAAACGATGGGCGTGCGCCTGGCTCGCTTGGGGGATTTGACCGAGTACGCGCGCATATGTTTCATCCAACGATACGGGTAACTGATCGAGGATCGGCCGAATACTTGCGGTGATACAGTGCTGCAACACCTCCAGCTGACAATATACCCATCGAAACCTGCATGACAGATGATAAGAAGACCCATCACCGAGGAGGGGTGATGCCATTACATTCCGTCCGCCTTTTCAGACAGCACCTCCACAACCAACTTCTTATCCGCATCCCTCCATTTCCGCATCTTCCTGTCTGAGTTTACGACGGTGTTCACATAGTCGGAAATATCTTTCTTTTGTCCACTTTCATCATGAAGTGAAACAGCACTATACGCAAGTGGCCCAAGAATAGATTTGATGTCGACCTCCGGGCGGCTGGTAACACATATATGCAAGTTCGGAACGCGCAGGTCGACGAGGTCCTCCAGAAGGCCAAGGAGTAGCGATCTTGGCGTTGGCAGTCCAGAGATGTTGGGGCACTCATCGAGTGCGTCAATGATGAGGTAAACAGGCCGTCGTGCCGCGACTAAGAGCATTTCGTGAAGACATTTCGTCAAGTCGCCAATGCTGGGTTGTTGCGTGCCGTTATCGTGGTCCGAATAAAGATTGAAAATTATGTCGCGACAAGGGTTGGAGTGGGCAGAAAGTTGAATGAGAAGAGAGGTGAGAAAGTTGCGAAGGTCTTGCTTTTTCTCCTTGTCTCGAAAATCGAAGAAAAAATACGCCATGGAGGCGTTGCGCAAATGTTTGACGTGTTTGACGATCGCAGAGCTTCAGTCAATGTGAGCCCTGCGCCTGGGGATGATAACAAGAAATGACGAACGAAAAGATGCTCTTTCCCGAGCCCGCTAGGGAAACGGGGAGACCATCAGGAGTTGGGCAGTGGAAGACGAGACTATGAACGCACGCTTTCCGTGTACCCAAAGCAGGGAACCGACTAATTCCCACTCCTTGAATATGTCGCATTGAAAGAACCACGCGGCAGTTCCCTCCTGGTAAGCCTCGCGTGCGGTATTGTAATTTACGGACGGGTCTGGGGGGGAAAACCATCTTCGAACGTCCTGTTCTATCTGTTTCCCTGTGGCGACGTTTCAGTCCATACGACGGAGGCAATTGAGAGGGCAGATCACGAACACTGTATTTTATCCACCTTCTCTGCTATCTGTTGCATGACCTTGTTGGCTTTCTTGGCATCTAGTAGGACAAAAATTCAGCGAGGAGTGGATGGCACTGCTCGTCATCAGGGCCGCGCACCATCTGTGAGCTCGTTGACGCCCCGCAGAACCTGAGCTATCGCCATCCGAACCTCCTCCTGCGTCAGGCTATCCAACCTCTTTAGGGCGTCCTCAATATCCGTCCTTCCCAGCAGCTTCCTGAGGTACATCTCTGATCAAATACGAGAGCGGTCAAATGATAATTATGAATATCTCGTAGAAATAACCTACTCGTTTTGCTTCGTTGCATCTCCTTTGTCGCGATGGAGAGTATACCGATCACCTCGGCCATGATTTTCACGAGTATGTCCACCATATCCTTGGTCGGTGAAATCCGGGTATGAACGCCAAGGCGCTTGAGGAAGAATTGAATGCGCTCAAAGAGGTCGACGAGCGCATCGTGGCTCGCCCGGACATCCTTTGCTGCCTGTAAAAACATCAGCGTTAAAAGGGTCGACAAAAAGGAAGACAGATAAACGAACAGCGAGGAGGATACCGATTCCGCTAAAGACTGCTTTCGAAGAAGGAACCACCTGTACACGATGTTGGGATGCACCTCAAAACGTTATACTGATACGTACGGCGCCAACGCCATCGCCAAGAGTCGCAGATATCGTATAGAGGACGTGCACGGATGAACTGATCCATTTCATCAACTTGCTACCGCCATTCCTAAACTTATCAAATGCTTTGGCTTGACCTTGAATTATATCCATGACGGCCTCGACAGAGTTGCAGCTTTGCAGTTCCTTGGCGAGCCAGTCATCTAAAAGGTTTTTCCCGGTCTTTTCCTTGAACTCGTTCAAGGCAGCATTAAAGATTGATTCGAACTGCGAAGATGATACAGGTTCTTGAGAAGATGAAGACATGGTGCTGGAGATGGGGATGAGGTTGTTAGTGAGGATAGCAGACTAGCAAGATGCCAAGAGCGAGTAAAGGGGGAAGTTGTGAAGCACGACCGCCTCGTGTTCTTTGGCTGGGAACACCCGCACCGCCTGGTTTGCCTCGTGCATACACGATAGCCGCCGGGGGCAGTGGTCGGGTGACACCTTTACCTGGAAGCACTGGGCCCGGGTCAGCAAATCCCCGAGTCACCTCGAGAGCGGCACTGCCTTGGGCGACACATCGTACGTCGTACGAAACCATCAATTGACGCAATGACGTTCAAGTTTCGGAGCCTTAGCTTGAGGGTGTTGCACTACAAGGCCGAAATATCCCAAAGTGTCTGGGAGCATCCCGCATTCCTTGGAGAGGCTACGTACTAGCTATAGGAAACGACATGGCTTCATTAAGTGGTACACTAGTACAAGTATTTAAAAAGGATTGCGTTGTTGTCCCCCAACAATACTTTATGAAAACGTCAGAGGGAAATGCGTACACGAGAGCGTTAAACAAGAAGAACGTTGCAGCAAAGCGAATGATCCGATGGGTTACAGAGGTTGCGTCATGTATACTATACGCACGAGAAAGGCGCGTCCACCTGCTCTCGACAACCGGCGTGAGCGTGCGCCACGGCAGCGTCCCATCGCCAAACGCCGCATCGAGTACCTCGCGCACCGTCCGCGCAAACACGAACTGCATCCGCGCTCGCACTTCCTTCGGCACGTCGTGCTCGACATCTTTACGGTTCGCCAAAGGTACGATCACCTTGTTCGCGCCCGCACGATGCGCACCCAATACTTTCTCCTTGACCCCGCCCACAGGTGAGACCCGTCCGCGGAGCGTGATCTAGACCAAAATATTAAAATTGGAACATGTCCTAGGGTCCCAGAAACACGCACCTCGCCGGTCATTGCTGTAGTTGGTGGCACGCACTTGCCTGTCAAGAGCGATACCATTGCGCATACCTGCCCAATCTCGAGTTGAGTAACCGGAAATCGGACGAAACAATGTCCGTATGCGTACCATAGCGACACCCGCACTTGGACCGTCCTTCTTCTGCGCACCAGCAGGAAGATGCAGGTGCACGTCTATCATGGCCTCCGGTATCCGCAGTGGGTCCTGCGCACGCTTACTCGTGATCCCTAGATCATACGAGTGCGTCTTCACCCAACTAAGCGCCAGTTCCGCGCTCTCTTTGATCACCTGAAAACGCGGTATTTCAGTTGGGCTATTTGGGACGTCCGGGTTCGGGACGCACATCACCAAGTGAACCAGTGAGCTTGAGACGCCCACTGCCAGGAGTCGCAATGCTCTCGACGGGCATGATCTCACCCTCACCCATCCCAGTCACGACCAGCCCCCAAACGATTCCACGCCGCGCCTCCCGCTCACGGTCCTCACCGTCATAACGCGACAGCCCTAGAATCTTCTCCAGCTCGTCCGCTTCAACGATGGGGTTGTAGCCCACGCCACCCTCATTGCTGCGCTTGACCAGCGCATCTGAGGCTTTGGACGCCGACGGCAAGGGAGCTGGCAATGACGAAGGCGCCAGGCCTTGCGCGTTCACATGCGCGGCCCACTCGACCGCCTTGAATCGTACGATTCCGCCAATCGAACGTTCAAGTGAACGTACTCCCGCCTCCCGCGTGTAATGCGTGACCGTTTTGAGTAGCGCGGGCTCGGTCAGTTGAACGTGAGGCTCTGAAAGCCCGTTCTGCGTCAGTTGCTTAGGGAGAAGGAATCGCCGCGCAATGTGCAGCTTCTCGTCGTGCGTGTACCCAGACAATTGAATCACCTCACACCGATCGAGGAGTGGCGGTGAAATGGTGTCAAGCGAATTGGCGGTGCAGATGAACAGGATTTGTGACAAATCGATCGGAACGTTCAGGTAGTGATCCTAGTGCCGGTCATCAGAAAAAGATGATTCAGGCGGGGTGATTGAAGAAACACCTACGTTGAATGCCACATTTTGTTCCGGGTCGAGGACCTCGAGCAACGCGGTCACCGTGGTGACCAACCTTATCGATCTCGTCTCTGCCGTCATTGCTGTCGTTAAATCTGCGAACTCCGGAAAGTAGGGTAAAAACTTACATTAATAGAACCGGGTCCATACGGCCGGCCATGCGCAAGGCCTGGGCAAAGCAGACCAGGACCACTGGCAACGTATGTCCGACGATGACCACGAATCTCGGCCTCATCGCGCACGCCACCAAGAGCGATACGGCCGACCGAGGGCGCGAGCGATAGATTGACCCAGAGAAGTCTTTCCAGTACCCGGCGGCCCAATGAAGCTAAACACATGCGCAATGAGCGTTACTAAATAACGAGCGAAGTGATGACGAACTCACAGTAAAATGGGGGCTTTGATGCCCTTGGCCGTTGAGAGGCTTTGCGGGGGTGGTACCGGTATAGGTACCTGTGGTAGAGCCGGGATTTCACCTGCTTTGATGAGGGCCCTGTTGAAGTGAGTTCGCATTTCGTACTATAAATATCTTATCGGTTGTGTTCGTATGGACGTCGTGCAAACCCGCGCGAGTCCTCGTACTTATTGTCTCGGTTTGTTATCCATTCACGTTCGGATGCCCGGGCCTACGCTCCGGATCCCCTCCTGGTCGTACGCGCCCGCGGAATCGTTATACCGTTGCTCTGCGGAAGCAGAGCATAAAACTTCCAGCTATACAGTTATACTTTCTACAGCTATATAGACCTTTAGGTTTTCCGTAGTAGTACCTCAGCTTTTGCCCTGTTAGTGTGCGCAACGGCTGAGGTAAGTTATCCGTGTGTTACCCTGTATTCGCCTGTACTTACGCGCTCGATAGCCCTTTTGCCTTCTCGTGCAGATCTCATCCGCGCACACGCTCCTTAGCTCACTAACAGATCTATTCGTACTTTACTACATTTCCATACCACCCATACCTCTAAGAGGCCCTGCATGCATTCTCTTTCTGGCCATCGGCTTCACTCGCACCCGCAGCCGGGTCATCGATAACCTTCTTGAGCGTGACCTCCTGCGCCTTTGCCTGCTGCCTCTGCCTCTTGCGCAATCAAGGCGCGCAGCCGGACGGCGAAGTACTCCATCAGTCGACGCTTGACCTTTTCCAGTCCATAATGGTCCGCGTTGAGCTATGACTTGGAGTTGGTGAGGAAATCGGATCGCGTAACGGTTTCTGAGGCGGTGGCAGGGGAAGTCCAGGGTAACGAAGTGAGCCACTCGAGCTGCGTGGCAGGTCAGGGGAAGTACGACTATGGAAGCGGGGTCTACGCACGTAGGTCCTTACGACGCCGTGCTCTGCATTCTGAGGAGGAATCCGCTTCAGAGCGGCGTCCTCGGCGGTAGCCGCGCGGCGCACTTCACTGCCCGCGGGGAGAGTGTCGACGCGACGAATGAGCAAGTCGAGCTCGTCCTCATCCTCCACCGCATTCCCCGTGCCATGCAGGTCGGTATTTCCTGGCTCGAGACGTTGTATCTCGGCACTGATGGCGGCGAGTTGTTGACGCCAGAAGAGTGCCTTCTGCTGTTTGGAGAGCGACTCGTCGACGGCGGTAGCGATCTTGGAACTGACTTCGACGATGGAGAGTTGCTTCGCAAGAACATTCGTGACGTGTTGGAGACGCAGTGATGGTGATTCGGTAGAAGTAGAACGGAGTACTACGGAGAGATGTCAGCCATTTCCCACGGAGTTACGAGAGGAAGAGAGGAGGCCGGTGTGCACGGGATAGGTGTGGGTGCCAACTCTGGGCCTGTGGAGGGGAAAAACCCCGCAACAGCATCAGGGAAGATCGGAACAGAGCATTAGACCCACCGAGTTTATCAGCGTGTTCAACCGCAGAGATGATAGCATCCAGTGTTGTCATGACCCGGGTCTGACCCCGTCATTTTCTGACCCGCGCCAGCTGACTATATTTAGTCATTTAGTCATGGCGCGTCAAGGGGTAACATGGGAAATTTCCCAAAAGGGAAATGGCAGTCGCAGTCTCGCGACAAGGCGGCAGCTCTGATATAGAATGTAACTAGTGGTACCCTGCTGTCACTGTGCGAGTACCTGCTGCAGGAAATACATTATTTATCAGTCTGTCTCTCTGGTACTGTCCTGGCCCGAGCACAACACATCATGGACCTCCATTTCCTTGTCCAAATTCTGGATCCCTTTCCGCAGGGGCGCTCGGGTCTTTGGGGAAAATGAACAGAGATTAGGGGATCTTGGTAGCAGCAGCTCGTTGATACCCTAAACTGTCCCTAAGCACTAGAAAACAGTCTAAGGTTGCGCAGGGTCTAGGGGGTGTGAAGCGTCGCAAGCGGTCGTGCAGGCCTCCGCGGAATGTGAGCTGCCATATGTGGGTCCGCGGCAATCCCGGACGCGTCGGTGTCGAAATGCTAAAGCTGCGTGTGAGTGCGGTGAGGTCGGGAATGGGATGGGGTCGGTTGGTCACAGGTGGTCGGAAACGGTCGCGCACGCTTCGGCGCGGCGCAAAACTTCGTATGAGTGGCCGCCGGGGTCGGGAACGCGTTGGGTTCGAGTCGCTAAGGCCGCGCGCGAGTGCGGCGTGCTGGGGAACGCAAGGGACGAACGAACCTCACTGAGCTCAAAAATCCGAGGGAAGAAGTCTGCTATTAGAAATCTAAGGTGTAAGGTTGTAGTTACATGGGCTACATACTGTGGAATGTAAACTAAGGAATGGGTGCATTAGATAAACAGGGAAATGGTAAAACGCGAAGGGACAGGTCCGGGATAAGTGAGAGGCCGTGTGCACAGAGCACGGGAAAGCGTAGAGAGCTGCGGCAAGGAGCGTGGGACAGCGCAGGTGAGTGCAGAGAACATCTAAAAGGTACAAAAACCACCTTTTCAGGGTTCAGGGAGGGTTTCTTGTAATCGGATGGGAAAGACGAATGGTGAGAGGTAACCAGGTGAAGTAGGGAGTGTTTTTTTTTTTTTGGAGGGCGCTCTATATTCGGGAACCACATACTAGCTAAAGTAGGTAGTGACCGTATCTAGGTGTTAGGCAGCAGGAGATTGTAGGTACCAACCCTACCTAACGCGCGATAGCTGGGCCGGAGCCCAGATGTGAGGGAAAATACGAATTAAAGTACACCCCTGGTATGGGGGTAGTGTGGGACTCAGTGCGCGTTGTCGTCGCCATTGGTGGCCTGGGTCTGGTGCACACTCCTACCCACTAAAACCTCACAGTCGTCTGTCCACCTATCCAGCAGACTAGAGGACTTCTTCGGTGCTTCTTCCCAGTTGCCTCCACGCTGGGGGGAATGGAATGGCACTCAGACGGCACTCGTTGTTCTGTTTACTAAAAGGGTTCATGGACTTGGAGGATTAAATTATTTACAGTAAGAACTTCCCCGGGGTTACCTCCATGAGCCGGGGGCGACGCATTTCTGTTTGGCTAAGTTATGGTGTTATTTGGTGGTGCTTGTGACAAGGGGGTCGGCCAGCGCGCTCTGAATTCCCTTAGGTCGAGCAGCACTCCGGAGCTCCCTGCCAAATCAGGCCTTCTGCTTATCTCATCGCTTGCTGGCAGTTTGGTGTTTGTTTTTATTGTGGTCGTGTTTGGTAGTTGTTGTCGCACAGTTCATTCAATGTTCAACGTTCAGCATTCAACGTGCAGCATTCAGTGGGTAAACAATATGGTGGGTAAACCGGTAAACAATAGAGTAGGTGCATTATTATGCCTGGTAGGGCATTTCTAATATGGTAGGCTTCGATCAGTTTTTTAAGGGTGTGGGGGGAATCCTTGCCCAGGTGTGGGAAAAACCGTCCATGGTGGTGGTTGCAGTTCAAGGAGCCCAAGTAGGGAGTGTTTCCGACTTGGGGGATCACCGTGCTTTGATAAGCAGCGTGGTGCTACCACCAATCAAAAGACAAGATCTTATCTTATCTTTTCTCATGCTTTATCTGACTGACCCGTCAAAGGTCAGTCAGGTTTGCATGACCCGGTTTGCGTGACCCTCGTGACCCGGCATCAGCCTGACCTGTACAACACTGCTTTCTTATACCTGCTGCAAACCTCGAAGACGCCCTCCTCCGTATCATCGAACCCCTCCCAGCAGCCCCATCATCGCCGCTGTACCCCTCGTCCAAAACGAGGGAAACACCGCCGTCCACAAGTGGGCCGTCACCACCTGCATCACCCGTTTCGTCCGTCCCTGCGCCAACTCTGATGAACCCCACCTCACTCTCACCGGCATCCCCCGCGTCCGTCTCACCGACCCCCCACACGTCGTCAACGATCCCTTACCCCTACCCCGCTTGGACCTCTCCTACCCTCCACCCGATGCTGACTCGCCCCCAGCCACAGACGTTGTTCCGGACTTCACAGCCGCCGCCAGCCACCTGCTAGAGCGCTTCTCCCAGGACACCTCGCAGTCCGCCCGCAAGCGCGAGAGCTGGTGTCCGCATCGCCCATCTCGTTGAAGAGAGCGAGTCACACAAGGCCGCCGCTCTCGCTGATGCTATCAGTGTTGTACAGGTCAGGCTGACGCCGGGTCACGAGGGTCACGCAAACCGGGTCATGCAAACCTGACTGACCTTTGACGGGTCAGTCAGATAAAGCGTGAGAAAAGATAAGATAAGATCTTGTCTTTTGATTGGTGGTAGCGCCATGCTGCTTATCAAAGCACGGTGATCCCCCAAGTCGGAAACACTCCCTACTTCACCTGGTTACCTCTCACCATTCGTCTTTCCCATCCGATTACAAGAAACCCTCCCTGAACCCTGAAAAGGTGGTTTTTGTACCTTTTAGATGTTCTCTGCACTCACCTGCGCTGTCCCACGCTCCTTGCCGCGGCTCTCTACGCTTTCCCGTGCTCTGTGCACACGGCCTCTCACTTATCCCGGACCTGTCCCTTCGCGTTTTACCATTTCCCTGTTTATCTAATGCACCCATTCCTTAGTTTACATTCCACAGTATGTAGCCCATGTAACTACAACCTTACACCTTAGATTTCTAATAGCAGACTTCTTCCCTCGGATTTTTGAGCTCAGTGAGGTTCGTTCGTCCCTTGCGTTCCCCAGCACGCCGCACTCGCGCGCGGCCTTAGCGACTCGAACCCAACGCGTTCCCGACCCCGGCGGCCACTCATACGAAGTTTTGCGCCGCGCCGAAGCGTGCGCGACCGTTTCCGACCACCTGTGACCAACCGACCCCATCCCATTCCCGACCTCACCGCACTCACACGCAGCTTTAGCATTTCGACACCGACGCGTCCGGGATTGCCGCGGACCCACATATGGCAGCTCACATTCCGCGGAGGCCTGCACGACCGCTTGCGACGCTTCACACCCCCTAGACCCTGCGCAACCTTAGACTGTTTTCTAGTGCTTAGGGACAGTTTAGGGTATCAACGAGCTGCTGCTACCAAGATCCCCTAATCTCTGTTCATTTTCCCCAAAGACCCGAGCGCCCCTGCGGAAAGGGATCCAGAATTTGGACAAGGAAATGGAGGTCCATGATGTGTTGTGCTCGGGCCAGGACAGTACCAGAGAGACAGACTGATAAATAATGTATTTCCTGCAGCAGGTACTCGCACAGTGACAGCAGGGTACCACTAGTTACATTCTATATCAGAGCTGCCGCCTTGTCGCGAGACTGCGACTGCCATTTCCCTTTTGGGAAATTTCCCACGTTACCCCTTGACGCGCCATGACTAAATGACTAAATATAGTCAGCTGGCGCGGGTCAGAAAATGACGGGGTCAGACCCGGGTCATGACAACACTGTAAGAAAGGTGATGCAGGGGAGGAGAATTGATGACGGAATCACAAGTTGGCCTTGCCCTTCCCTTGCCAATGATGTCATCCCCTCAACCTACAGTAACAATCGTAGTTACATTGACCCCCCGCTGTGCTTTGTGTCTGGCGGCTCATTGTGCATCTCCGCGACGCCTTGTCCCAGAACCAAGCGTCTATCCAGCAAGCCCCACACCCTCTCGGCTCTCTACCCGCGCACCCAAAACGCAAGCGTTCCCCTCCCTCTCCCGCATAAGCGCCCCTACGAACAAAAATCCCAAATACGAGGAAGAGGAAGATGGAGAGGAGGCCCTTACGCTGCACGCGCTCTCCGTGATTGCGCTAGTTCGGCTCAAGGTCAATATCACGCTGTACGCATTCTCCCTCCGCCTCACGCATGCTACTATGCACCCTCGCATGCTGCGGGTGCGCAGTGCTCATACGTTTGTTCTTCCAACCCTTGACTCACTCGCGCTGCACTTCCTCCCTGGGGACACGCCCATGCCCACATCCCGCCGCCTGCCGCGTTCCGGAAGAGCAACAACAACAACAACGGTGCTAGTGCTTGCTGCGGGAGAAGGAGCAGGACGAGGCGCGGCGAAGGGAAAGGTGCACGGTTCGAGCTGGCTTGCTTGGTTCCCAAGGCAGGCGCGGCCCGCACCTCGCTCTCTACTACTGTACTCCACAGTTACACCCACATCGATATCGACGTCTGCGCTCTCACCTTCATCTCTACGTGCTCTCCCACCCCGTCTCTCGCCTCTCTTTTCTCTCCACCTCTACCCCACACTCGTACAAATCGAGCCTGGCGGATCCCCCCCGCCAGCACTACTACCCTCTACACGCAACGAACAGACACGGGAAGAAGACGAGTTCGAGTACCAATTACTGAGTCAGTCAGTCGCAATGTTGTTCCTGCATCCTCTGTATTAACGAGGTCTTACACAGTACTGGGCTTCTTGCGGTCCGAGTCTCGAATAATTAGTTCAGGGATCCTTAACAAAAGGCTTGTCTTGTTGCTACTTGTCAGTTCGAACAAGGTCGTGTTTGCGTGCGATAGGAAATCAAGCACTGCATCATTGTGGCTGCCGTCCGTCTGGATGAATATCCTTCCACATCGTCGCAAGTTTGTCGTCCAGGTCAATACCGAGCTTGGCAGCCGAAATAAACATGGTTACAAAAAAAACATCCCGCGCCGAGAAGAGCTCCTCCGGTTGGGGCTGCAAATCAGAAATGCGGTCGTAGAGGCCACTTTGGTACGTGACCGTCCATGCGCACGATGACCTGCCCGCTCAAGTTGATCTGTGAGTGCATGAATAAACTCCAGGTAGGCCCTTATCCGCGGCGCTAATGAGAATCCTCCACATTAACAAGACAGGCTTCGAGATCATGATGCTCCGCGCGTCATCTGGGATACGGCTACCTCCCTTTTCCATCTACTAGCGCTATCGTCTGACCGGACATTTAGAGGACAGAGCCTCACGAAAGTCGCACAGTTCGACGCTACGCAACTCCAGGGCTTCGGCCCGAAAAAGATCGCCAGGATCGACTACGTGTTCGAGCAGCTTTACCACATTGGCGTGGCGGGCATTGCGCCCCACGCCGCCACCGCGTCTTCTGCATCTGCATCTACCTCTCTGACTGCCATGACCTCTGTACCCGCTGTGACCGTGCGGCCTAGTTCAACAGCGGTGGCGACCGCAGCACAAGCAGACGAACGGGCATGGTGGGGTCTGAGACATGGAGCTCGATCTCAACTCCCCCTCTCCAAGACCCACCCTGGTGCGCGGCGATGCGCCATAGGCACTTGTGCAAGGAGCAGAGGAGCCCGCTATGAGGTACTATATGTCGAGTGGTCTCTGGTTGGTGATGGAAACGGGAACGGATCAGTACTGTAGTTTCCTGACGGCTCTCCCCAAATTGTACGAGAATCGGATCTATTGGTCATATATAGTATGCTCTCCTCCTGCGTTAATTCATGAACGGAAACGAGTTTTGTGAAGCTACGACAAGAATCCACAAAGACCGAATATATCGTACACGCCGTACATAGCTCAACTACACAATTCATGGACCACTCGACCTTATCCTTCCTTGTTGACTTCTGCAAGATAGACTTGCGTGGGAGTACTGGTTCCTAAATTTTCTATGCACGTGTGTTTTCGACTGGCGAAGACTGAGATGGTACTAAAAGATCGATGAGATATAATCTTCAAATGGAAAAATAAATGAACCAATATCAGTTGCCATAATGAAACCCGCAAATAGCTCAATAGAGTACTCTTGAAGAGATGCGGTAAGCAGTTGTTGAATTTTGAAGTCAATATTCGCTCCCCGATAGTCCAGCTCCGCGTGGGTTAAAGCTGATTCAGGTGACATGTTTGACAGACGTAAGAAAGTGGCGTGCTTCAAGATGAGGATAACAGCTCCGACAAAAGTTAGATACACGCTAAAAATGAGAAAGTGAAATACCAAGGATCAAATGATAACCGCCAAGACTGGTGGCAGTGAGCTAGAAAGAATAACGTAAGCCAGGGACGAATAACTGTAATGCGAAGAGAGCACGTTTTGAATGGTGGGCAGCGACATAACCTGCATCACCTTACGAAGAAGTGAGAATTTTAGTGGAGTGAACATACGGAGAGCACGTACAAACTGAGGAACAAAAGGTGAGGACGCCATTAGTAGGTTGGAATGGAGGGCCTTCACGCACGCGCTAGTTGGCCAGGGATAAGTATGATCGATGGAGAGTAGAGGTCAGGCACGGTCAACGGGATTAAAACGCAAGGCAAACAGCGACTCACATCCTGAAGAGCCGAGACAGACGTCGTTAGCAGGCTTGGAATGGAGTGAAGTGTAGTAGTCATTCACTTGCTGGAGAACAAGGACAGGCGCCGTCAACACGCACGCTTGAAATGTAGCGAGTGATGGCAGCCACTCACAAACTAGAGAGCCGAGGACAACCGTCATCAGCACGCTTGAAACGCAGCGAGCTTCGGCAACCACTCACCAACTAGAGAGCCGAGGACGGGCATGGTCAGCATGCTTGAAACGCGGCGAGCTACGGTAGCCACTCACGAACTGGAGAACCGAGGACAGGCGTGGTCAGCACGCTTAAAACACAGCGAACCTCGGCAGCCACTCACTTGCTGGAGAGTCAAGGACGGGCATGGTCAGTACGCTTGAAATTCAGCAAGTCGCGGCAGTCACTCACCAACTGGGGACCCGAGGACAGGCATCGTCAGCACGCTTGAAACACAGTGGGCCACGACAGCTACTGACCAGCTGGAGGGCCGAGGATAGGCATCGTCAGCACGCTTGAAACACAGCGAACCCTGGCAACCACTCACAGACTGGAGAGCCAAGGACAGGTGTAGTCAGTACGCTTGAAACGCAGCGAACCACGACAACCACTCACCAACTGGAGAGTAGAGGACAGGGGTCATCAGTACACCTGAAACACAGCAAGCCACGGAGGTGACTTACAGGCTGGAGAGCCAAGGACAGGCATCGTCAGCACGCTTGAAACGCAACGAGTCATGGCAGTCACTCACTTCCTAGGTCAGCCGAGGAAAGGTCTCGTCAACACGCTTGAAACACAGTGAGCCACGGTAACCACTCACTTCCTGGTGAACCCGAGGACAGGCGTCGTCAGCATACTTGAAACACAGCGAGCCAAGGCAGTCACTTACAGGCTGAAGAGTAGAAGACAGGCGTTATCAGCAGGCTCGAAATGCGGCAAGCCACGGCAGCCACTCACTCTCTAGAAAGCCGAGGACGTGTGTCGTCAATAGGCTTGACACGCAACGAGCCACGGCAGCCACTCACGGACTGGAGAGCCAAGGAAAAACATCGTCAGCAGGTTCAAAACGCGGCGAGTCACGACAGCCACTAACCAACTGGAGAGCCAAGGACAGGCGTGGTCAGCACGCTTGAAACGGAGCAAGCCACGGCAGTCACTCACATCCTGAAGAGCCATGGGCAGGAGTCGTCAGCGTGCTTGAGACCCAACTAGCCACAGTTGCTGCTCACCAACTGGAGGGTCGAGGACGGGCATAATCAACCGGTTTGAAACGCAGCGAGTCACGGTGCCACTCACATCCTGGTGAGCCGAGGACAGGCGTTGTCAGCACGCTTGAAACGCAGCGAACTAAGGTAGCCACTCACTTCCTGGTGAGCCGAGTATAGGCATCGTCAGTATACTTGAAACACAGTGAGTCACGGCAATGACTTACAGGCTGGAGAGCCAAGGACAGGCGTCATCAGTGGGCTTGTAATGCAGCAAGCCACGACAGCCACTCACTTCCTGGAGGGCCGAGGAAGGGCCTCATCAGCACCCTTGAAACGCAGCGAAGTACGGTAGCTACTCACATACTGAAGAGCAGAACACCAACATGGTCTGGTCAGTCGATCTGATAACCGGGAGTAAAAGCTGGCACTCACCAACTAGGAGTTGCGGCAGCATCAAGCATCATGGGCCATGTACCACAGGCTAAGACTCTATCGACACTTACCCAGATGTATGGAAACGAGGTAAGACATTCCCGAACTGTATGCTTGACCTCGGTGCCAGTACGGGAATGGACACTGCAATGCGTGTTGTCATCCTCACTCGCCCCGCCCCTTCAACTGGCGCACCCACCGGTTCAAAGCCGTTTTGACACTCAATCCTAAATTACTCTTCTGCACGGCTAAAAGCATCAATGCGACGATATCCTCATTCAAAGCTGCAGCCGTCGTCTCAATAAGCTTATCGCAGCGCATATTCTGCATGTGCATTTCTGCCAAAGAATAATCAGAACGTGACCCTGGCATTTGACTCTGAACCCACTTTCTAATCGCACGAATCTAACATCATCACCAAGGGGACGCAGGTAGTGCTCTTGAAATCGTTTTTCAGCCACATCAAATACATTGTCATCTGGGCTTCCGAAATCTTCCACATGCATTTGAACATTTCGCAAGAATAGGTCGTATTTTGTAAACACGACGATAACAGGGACTTTTTATTATTCTGTTAAATACAGTCACGAATGTCTGTAACGACGCACCATTCTGGTCGGGACAGATGTCCTTGAAATATTTGAGATCGAGTTGTGGACGTTGGTTGTCCATTGGTACGCAGTACCTTAAAACATGACAGTCAGTTTTCGTAATCGTGACCAGTCGAGAGTCGAAACCATATTGCATGCAATCTGTCTTCCAGTCGCCTTTCTCCACACTTGTGTCGAATAAATTCCCACAAAATGCCGAGTTCACCTGTGCTACCTGCCTCAATTCCACGGGAATCATGAAAGGTGTAACCCGTGTGATTTGAGAAGACAAGTTCGTCGTCGATGTTGTGCTCGCCTCGCTGGCTCCATGTTTAGGGGCAACCGAAGAGAAGTACTATTGTCACTCACATCCATGGACGGGTCCAGTGTAACCTGGTCGGCAGTGAGACCAGACTCTCAGATAAAGGGGTTCGACCACGTACTATCTCCTCTCCCCAAACACCTTTCCGGTATATAACGGAGCTGTCCAATGTACCACCTATTCTTTGTAGGATGGTCGTTTTTCCTGCGTTCGCCCTTCCTATGATAAGGACTCGGAACTGGATCTTTGGAATTTGGATCTTTGGAATTCGACGACCGGGTTGTTGCTTGTCCATCATTGGAACGACGGAGGCAAGAGCCGTTGATCGATCTGATCCCGTTCTCGATCGATGGTTCGCACGGTTCACCTTCCTGATTGGTCGTGACTCTAGCCCAACTCGGACAATCCACTTATTGCAGTTCTGTCTTCAAACGCATTCGCGACCAGTAGCAGATTGCTGGCATAACACCCAACTAGGTCAATAGAACGACTGGAGTGCTTTTCCTTAGTTTCTCCATCTTATTTATTTGTCCACCCGTCAACTGAGCATTATTGTCTCGCAACTCGAGATATCATCGATATCATTGTCCTTGTCATTGTCTCCACCCAGAGTGCATCCACCCGCGCATAAACGTCTGGGCCAGGCTTACAACCTCCACATACTTGTGACACCATGCGTCGCGTCCACCTTACTCCTACTCATCCTACTCATCCTCTTGCTCTAGTCGGACGACCAAGATCCTATTCAAGAGCTGAGTCAGCTGACAGGGGCCTGCCTACTCAACGACATCACCACCGCCGTTGCCTAGCTCTTCACCAAACGATGGAGGCACACACCCGCACTACAGCCCTGGCAAACTCATACGTGGGCATACAAAGCAGACAAGCCCAATGCCTCGCAGCCTGCAAGCAGTCCGAGCACCACCCGCCCACGCTGATCTGCGAGCGCATGTTCAAGACCCCAGGCGCGGCTGCGCACGGCGTTCACAAGCACCCTGCGTCTGAATTGGACGGACTTCGAGATGCCCCGTACATCATTAACACGCCCGGACCCCCCTATCTTCATTTCCCCAGTTCCGCGCCTCGCCGGATTTGGCCTGAATAAGGTCACCACTGGCAGGCTGAGGAATGCATCTGGCACTTCGAACTCAATCTCGACCTGATCCCGCGCCGGCGCGCGATGATGCGTCATCCAATGTGGGCGCAACGAGGAGAGCCCACACCTGGGACATCGAACTCAACAAGGCCGCGGTTCGGGGTATATTTAGTGCACAATATACCCCTGGGTGACACAGTGTTCAACGGACTTTGGAAGGGTCGACTCTGTCGACGGAAACCTTGCTTGTTTGGAGGGGCGAGAATTGGATCCTTTTATTTGTGTAGACCGTTTGTTGTCATACGGCGCGGTTCTCACTTGCCAGAGGAATTTGCCAAGCAAGGTGAAAGATGAAGTAGTGTATTTGTACGAGTAGTATAAAAGGAACTCGAATGCGAGCCTCTAAATGCAATCGGTTTTGCCCTCTCACTTCACACACGGTTTCTCTCACCTTTAAAGCCTCTGCGTGCGCTCGAAAACCACTCCTTTATTGCTCTAATATACTCCCGCGGGCCTGATATCGCACCACGGACTTCCCACTGGTCATTAAGGCCGGTGGAGTGTGCGTGCCGCCACGGCGCGAGGTGCGCCTCTTCGTGGAAATTCCTTTCGGACCTGCGTCTTACGTCGTCCGCCTTCTTCGTTTTCGTTCCTCGACTGGGACTCCGAGGTTTGGCAACTTTTGCGCCATGCTCGAGCAAAAGACGTGCGATATCGAACCTTCCAAAGTAGGAGGCAGAATCGAATGGGGTGTATTGGTCCTTGTCCGAGGCATTGACATCCGCACCGCGCTCTAGTAATAGTCGTGCAATGCTGACGCCGCCTTCGGAGTCATATTTGCCTTGTGACACAACGTGCAACGGTGTCTCACCCTGCTCATCCGTCGCGTTCGGGTTTGCACCATGGTCGAGAAGCGCCCTTGCGACTTCAAGCCTCCCCTTGAAAGCTGCTAAATGTAACGGGGTCCACTTGTTCCTCTTCTTTCCGTTCGCGTCCGCGCCGCGCTCCAGTAATAGCTGTGCAATATTGACGTCATGTTTTCGGGTGCCATATTTGTCTCGTGACGATAGTAGGTGTAACGGTGTCTCTCCCTGGTCGTTCTTCGCGGTCGGGTTTGCACCGTGGTCGAGAAGTACCTGTAGTCCTAGAATATAGATCGATCCAACGAAAGAGAGGAATAGTTAAGTACCTGTGCGAGGCCGAGCGCCCCTTCGAAAGCCGCCGAGTGCAACGCAGTGTTGTGACCTTTGTCTCGGGCATGGATATCCACGCCGCGCTCCAGCAATAACTGTGCAACGGCGACACATCGGAAGTTATATTTGTCTCGTGACACTTCGTGCAGCAGTGTCTCACCCTGCCCGTTCTTTGCTTTCGGGTTTGCGCCATAGTCGAGGAGTAACCTTGCGACCTTGGACCCCTGATTGAAAATTGCAGAGCGTAATGGGGTGTTGTGGTATTTGTCTTGGGTATTGACATCCACGCCGCGCTCCAGCAATAGACGTACAATGCTGACAACGGCTTCTTCGGAAAGATATTTGCCTCGTGACGCTAGGTTCAATGGGGTCTCGCCAGCGTCGTTCTCCGCGCTAGCATCTGCACCATGTTCAAGAAGAAAGTCCGCGCGACCGTACCCCCGCCCCTCATCTGCCTGTGATATTGACCGATGTAACGGAGTATTGTAGTCCTCGTCGCGTGTGTTCACGTCCGCGCCATGCTTCAGTAATAATTGCCCAAAACTGACAAAATCGTAATAACTGCTTTCGATCATTAGTTGAAATGGGGTCTTGCCCTTTTCGTCCCGAGAATCGACGTTTGCCCTGTGCTCAAGTAGCGCTCGAGCTATCTCGAGCTCCCCGTCACATGCCACCTGATGTAGTGGGGTATGGTGGTTGTCCTCCTGCTGGAAATCTACATCCGCGCCATGGCTGAGAAGGAACCGAATTACGCTGATGTCTGTATTTGCTTCGCGGAGCGGCATCAGTTCTCGCATTCCGATATCGACGTTCGCACCGCACTTAAGTAGGATCTCCGCGACCCCGACATATTTCTTGACTAGTGCAGCAAGCAGTGGCAAATTGTGCCAACCACCATCAGCATTTATGTGCTGCGGGTATTTGATGGCGAGGTATTCAACCAAGTCGGAGAATCCACAAAGCGAGGAATAGTACAGGGGGGTAGATATCGTTGGGGGCAACTCCCGACGGGTCCGATAAGGTCTGTGGTCAATGTTGTATATTCCGACCCACGCCGCGAAATGAGGTTTGTCGTAGTCAAAGAGAGACACCATCCCGTCCTTCACACGTGATGCGACGTCCTCGAATTGCGCATGCGTGACCCAGTGTTGAGCTGCATATTTCGCTAGAGGGAAGCTCTTGACGCTCTCTTCATTGGCGTTATCATCCAAATGAAGAAGAAATCCGAGACAGGCCTGAGCGAGGATTGTGTGCGCAGGTGCGGGATTGATCCGGTACTGAGAAAAGTTCCCGAGTGATGATGTGAGACGATCGGACATCAAGAACTCCTTCACGGAGAAGTGGGAAAACTGGACAACCTGAGAACCATTGTCGTCGACAATGGCGATTAGACTTGAACATGTGGATAGCACGGCCTGTTCTTGGTCATTCGACCGCCAACCCGCGCGGTATCTCGGAACCGCTCCCTTGGCAATATCGAACTCGAATGCAAGCACTTCTGCGAGCTCTTCAACACGAAGCGGACGGACGGCTACCACGAGGCACTGCAGTAGACGATGGGCGTGCGCTTGGTTTGCCTGGGGGATTTGACTGAGTACGCGTGCGTAGGTCTCGTCCAACGATTCGGGTAACTGCTCGAGGATCTGTCGAATACTTGCGGTGATACAGTGCTGTAGCACCTCTAGCTGACAGTATACCCATCGAAACCTGCACGACAGAGGATAAGAGGACACATCACCGAGGATGGGGTGATCCCCTTACATTCCGTCCGCTTTTTCAGTCAGCACATTAACCACCAATTTCTTATCCACATCGCGCCATCTCCGCATCTTCCTGTCCGAGTTTACGACGGTGTTCACGTAGTCGAAAATATCCTTCTTTTGTCCACTTTCATCATGAAGTGATACAGCGCCATAAGCAAGTGGCTCGAGAACATTTTTAATGTCGACCTCCGGACGGCTGGTAATACAAATATGCAAGTTTGGAATACGCATGTCGATGAGGTCTTCCAGAAGGCCAAGGAGAACCGCTCTTGGGGTTGGTAGGCCAGAGATGTTGGGGCACTCATCGAGTGCGTCAATGATAAGGTAAACTGGCCGTTGAGCCGCGACAACGAGCATGTCGTGAAGACATCTCGTCAAGTCGCCAATGCTGGGTTGTTGCGTTCCCTTCCCGTGTTTTGAATAAATATCGGATATTATCTTGCGACAAAGATCCGAATGGGCAGAAAGTTGAGTGAGAAGTGAAGTGAGAAAGTTGCGAGCGTCTTGCTTTTTCTCCTTGTCTCGAAAGTCGAAGAAGAAATACGCTAAGGAGGCGTGTCCGGCATCGCGCAACGACATGACGTGTTTGATGATCGCAGAGCTTTAGACCATGTAAGTCCCGCGCCTGCGAATGATAGTAGAGAAACGACGAACGAAAAGATACTCTTGCCCGAGCCCGCTACGGAAACAGGGAGACCATCATGAGTTGGGCGGTGAAAGATAAGATGATGGACGCACGTTTCCCGTGTACCCAGAGGAGGGAACCGACTAACTCCCACTCCTTGAATATGGTAGCCCGAAAGAACCACGCGGCAGTTCCCTCTTGGTAAGCCTCGCGCGCAGTGTTGTAATTTACGGACGGGTCCGGCGGGGAAAACCATCTTCGGATGTCCTGTTCTACCTGGTTCCCTGCAACGATGTTTCAGTCCATACAACGGAGGCAATTGAGAGGGCAGATCACGAACACTTAATTTCGCGCAGAGCCTCCGAGTCATCGGCTTTCTTGGCACCTAGTAGGACAAAAGGTCGGCGAGGAGTGGGTGCTCGTAAATGGGGCTGCGTACCATCTCTGAGCTCATTGATGCTCTTCAAAACGTGAACTATCGCCATCCGAACCTCTTCCTGTGTCAAGCCATCCAACCTCTTTAAGGCGTCCTCAATATCCGTCCTTCCCAGTAGCTTCTTGATATATGTTTCTGATATAATACGAGAGCACCGGTCAAACGCTTCTCGAGTATATCTCGTAGAAACAAAAACGTACTAGATCGACTTTGTTGCATCTCCTTCATCGCGATGGAGAGAATAGAGATCACCTCGGCCATGATTTTGACCAGTATTTCGGCCATATCATCGGTCGGTGAAATCCGAGTATAAACGCCAAGACGCTTGAGGAAGAATTGAACGCGCTCGAAGAGATCTACGAGCGCGTCGTGGCTCGCCCGGACATCCTTTGCTGCCTGTAAAATATAAGAATTAAAGCACAAAAAGGAAAATTAGATGAACGAACAGCGAGGAGGACACCAATTCCGGTAAAGACTGCTTTCGCTGAAGGGACCACCTGCACACGTTGTTGGAATGCACCTCAAAACTGTTGTCCTGATACGTACCACGCCAACGCCGTCGCCAAGAGCCGCAGAAATCGCATGGAGAACGTACACGGACGAATGGACCCATTTCATCAACTTGCTACCACCATTCTTGAATTTATCAAATGCCTTGGCTTGACCCTGAATTATGTCCATGACGGCCTTGACAGAGTTGCAGCTTTGGAGTTCCTTGGCGAGCCAGTCATCTAAAAGGTTTTTCCCGGTCTTTTGCTTGAACTCGCTCAAAGCAGCATTGAAGATTAATTCGAATCGCAAGGAGGACGCAGGTGTTTGGGAAGATGAAGACATGGCATTAGCGATGGGGGGTATGTTCGTGGGGGAAGCAGACTAGCAAGAGCGAGTAGTAGAAGGTGGAGCACGACGGCCTCGTGTTCTTTGGCTGCCAGTGGGAACACTCGCACCGCTTGCCTCGTGTATGAACATAGCCGCCGCCGGGGGCAGTGCCAGTGGTCGCCTGATGAGAGTCATGACGCTTGACCTGGAACATGGAACTGGTCAGCCAATTCCGTGTTACCTCTGCACTTGACACAACGACGTCAGAATCACAGTTGGGCCGAAATAACCCAGAGGCTAGACGTTCCCCGGAGAAGCTACATCACTAGGAAACGACATGGCTTTCATTAAGTGGTACACTAGTACAGTATTTGAAAAGAATTGCGTTGTCCCCCAACAATACTTTATGAAAATGTCACAGGGAAATGCGTAATACATGAGAGCATCAAACAAGGGAACGTTGCGGCAAAGACATCAAAGTGAATGATCCCATGGGTTATAGAGGCTGCGTCATGTATTCTACGCGCACAAGAAAGGCGCGTCCAGTCTATAGCTTGCTCTCAACAACTGGCGTGAGCGTGCGCCACGGCAGCGTCCCTTCGCCAAACGCCGCATCGAGTACCTCGCGCACCGTCCGCGCAAACACGAACTGCATCCGCGCTCGCACCTCCTTCGGCACGTCGTGTTCCACATCCTTACGGTTCGCCCAAGGTACGATCACCTTGTTCGCGCCCGCACGATGCGCACCCAATACTTTCTCCTTAACCCCTCCCACAGCTGAGGCCCGTCCGCGGAGCGTGATCTAGAGCAAAATATTAAATTGGAACATGTCCTGTGGAGGGTCCCAGAAACACGCACCTCGTCGGTCATTGCCGTAGTTGGTGACACGCACTTGCCTGTCAAGAGCGATACCATCGCGCATACCTGCCCAATCTCGAGTTGAGTAACCGGAAATCGGACGAAACAATGTCGGTATGCGTACCATGGCGACACCCGCACTTGGACCATCCTTCTTCTGCGCACCAGCAGGAAGATGCAGGTGCACGTCTATCATTGCGTCCGGTATCCGCAGTGGGTCATGCGCACGCTTACTCGTGATCCCTAGATCATATGAATGCGTCTTGACCCAACTAAGCGCCAGTTCCGCGCTCTCCTTGATTACCTAAAAACGCGACTTATTGCGGCTATCCGAGAAGTCCAGGTTCTGAACGTACATCACCAAGTGAACCGGTGAGCTTGAGATGCCCACTGCCAGGAGTCGCGATGCTCTCGATGGCCATGATCTCACCCTCATCCATCCCAGTCACGACCAGTCCCCAAACAACTCCACGCCGCGCCTCCCGCTCACGGTCCTCGCCGTCAAAACGCGACAGCCCTAGAATCCAACTCGTCCGCTTCGGCGATGGGGTTGTACCCCACGCCACCCTCCTTGCTGCGCTTGACCAGCGCTTCTGAGGCTTCGGACGCCGACGGCAAGGGAGCTGGCAAAGAGGAAGGCGCAAGGCCTTGCGCGTCCACATGCGTGGCCCACTCGACCGCCTTGAACCGTACGATTCCGCCAATCGAACGCTCAAGTGAACGCACTCCTGCCTCCCGCGTGTAATGCGTCACCGTTTTGAGCGGCGCGGGCCGGGCTCGGTCGGTTGGACGTGTGGCTCTGAAAGCCCGTTCTGCCCGAGTTGCTTTGGAAGAAGGAATCGCCGTGCAATGTGCGGGTTCTCGTCGTGCGTGTACCCAGACAATTGAATCGCCTCACCGATCGAGAAGCGGCGGTGGAATGGTGTCAAGCGAATTGGCAGCGCAGACGAACAGGGTTTGTGACAAATCGATCGGGACATTGAGTTAGTGATCCTAGTACCGGCCATCTGTCTCAGAAAAGAGGATTCAGGCGAGTGTTTGAAGAAACACGTACGTTGAAGGCTAAATTTCGCTCCGGGTCGAGGACCTCGGGTAACGCCGCGGACGGGTCACCGTGGTAATTCGACTGAACAACCTTATCGATCTCGTCTCTGCCGTCATTGCGGTAGTTAAATCTGCGAACTCCGGGAAGTGGGGTAAAAACTTACAATAATAGAACCGAGTCCATGACCGGCCTTGCGCAGGGCCTGGGCAAGTAGACCAGGACCGCTGGCAACGTATGTCCGACGGTGACCCCGTATCTCGCCCTCATCGCGCACGCCACCAAGAGCGTTGCACTGGAACGGCCGACCGAGGGCGCGAGCGATTGATTGACCTAGAGAAGTCTTTCCAGTACCCGGCGGCCCGATGAAGCTAAACACATGCTCGACGACATCGCCAAATGATGAGAGAGGTAATGACGAGCTCACAGTAAAATGGGGGCTTTGATGCCCTTGGCCTTTGAGAGGCTTTGCGGGGGTGGTACCGGCACAGGTACTTGTGGTAGAGCCAGGATTTCACTTGCTTTGATAAGAACCCTGCATACGTTCTCTTTCAAGCCATTGGCTTCACTCACACCGGTCATCGATAACCCTCTTGAGCGTGACCTCTTGCGCCTTTGCCTGCTCTGTCTCTGCCTCTTGCACAATCAAGGCGCGCAGCCGGACGACGGCGAGGTACTCCATCAGTCGACGCTTGACCTTTTCCAGTCCATAATGTTCCGCGTCGAGCTGTGACTTGGAGTTGGTGAGGAAATCGGATCGGGTGAGGGTCTCTGAGGCGGTGGCGGGGGGGTTCCCCAGGGTAACGAAGTGAGCCACTCGAGCTGTGTGGCAGGTCAGGGGAAGTACGACTATGGAAGCAGGGTCTACGCACGTAGGCCCTTACGACGCCGTGCTCTGCATTCTGAGGAGGGATCCGCTTCAGGCGGTGCACTTCACTGCCCACTGGGAGAGTGTCGACGCGACGAATGAGCAAGTCGAGTTCATCCTCATCCTCCACAACATTTCCTGTGCCATGCAGGTCGGTATTTCCACGCTCGAGACGTTGTAGGGCACTGATGGCGGCGAGTTGTCGACGCAAGAAGAGTGGCTTCTGCTGTTTGGAGAGCGACTCGTCGACGGCGGTAGCGGTCTTGGAACTGACTTCGACGATGGAGAGTTGCTTCGCGAGAACATTCGTGACGTGTTGGAGACGCAATGATGGTGATTCGGTGGAAAGGAGTACTACGGAAAGATGTCAGCCATTTCCCAGCGGAAGATGGGAGGCCGGTGTGCACGGGACAGTGTGGATGCCAACTCTGGGCCAGTGGAGGGGGAGAAACCCCGCACGAGCGTACACGCGGACTCCGAAAATGCAATATGATGCTGCAACAGCATCAGGGACGGTCGGAACAGAGCATCGGACCCACCGAGTTTATCAGCGTGTTCAACGTCGATCGCAGAAAATGATAGCACCAGCGAGAGCGGCGGCCTTGTGACTCGCTCTCTTCGACGAGGTGGGCGATGCGGGTCCAGCTCTCGCGCTTGCGGGCGGACTGCGAGGTGTCCTGCGAGAAGCGCTCTAGTAGGCGGATGGCGGCGGCCTTGAAGTCCCGGACAACGTCTGCGGCTGGGGGCGAGTCGGCATCGAGTTGAGCGTGGGAGACGTCCAAGCGGGGTAGGGGAAGGGGTCGTTGATGACTTGTGGTGGGTCGGTCAGGCGGACGCGGGCGATGCCGGTGAGAGATGATCTGCGAACATGCACACGTAATCTCTCGGCCTCTTCTGGCTGCCGCTATACAATCCTCTATACCACGCCGTCCAGGGTCAGTGATGCCCAATCATCAACCAAAGAGTCACAAGCACATCTTACAGCGCAGTGCAATCCCAAAGTTTATCGACGCCGCGCCGCACCTCGCGTCTGGTGGCTCGTCGCATGACCTTTGCAATGCCTGGCTCAGGTCCGTGTCACTTCAGCACCCATGCGTTCACGGCTCTCCACCCATTAAACCAAAGTCCTCCCCTTCCTCCTCTCCCACACAAGCGGCCCCCGCTCACAAAAAGCGCAAACACGAATCAGGCGCGTATCACGGAGAGGAAGAGGAAGATGGGCAGGAGGACCCACCATACCTAACGCTGCACTCGCGTTCCCTCCACCTCGCGCATACGATCATAGGTATTCGTCGTACCCTGCGGGTGCACAGCGCTCGCACGTGCGTTCCTCCTCCACGTGCGCCAGCTCCACAGGCGCACTGCGACGGCGAACTGCGTCGCGACTCACTAGCCGGGCATGCCCACGCCCACGTCAACTTCCGCGTCCCAGAAGGACAACAATAATAACAGTGCAGGAAGAAGGAAGCACGGCGAAGGGAAACGAGGTGCGCGGTTCGAGCTTGCCTGTTCGGGTTCCCTGAGCTCACCAGCCTCACTCATCACCACTCTACACCACAACCACATCCGTAGTATCCACGTCCGCGCCTTTGTCCTCGTCTCTACCCCCAACTGCATGTCCTCCATCTCCCTCTCCCCCTCCCCCTACCCCGCACCAAACCCCCCTCTGTCTCCTGTCTCCCCTCTCTGCCCCCACTACAACCACAGGCACATACCTCGTTCCTGAACTTGTACAAATCGAGCGCGGCGCGCTGCTCGTGGGATACGCCGCCTTCAGTGGCGCGCGAGACGCACTCTGATTCCTCAATGGCACCTCCGTGAACGGGATGGCGGAGATACTGGCGGATGCAACCCCGGCCGAGTTGTGGTTGCTTGCGTGATGACGCGGGCATGCGTGTGCGCAACGCCACGGGCCCCTTGTATATACCGTCATCCTTACTAGGTGCCCCGCGCCGCCCCAATGGAGGGAAGTGAAGAAAGAGACGGTGTTTCAAATGATCGATGGGGTCACGAAGTGAGCAGAGAGCGGAGGCTACAGGTGGCGAGGGGAACCTCGGACTCGGACTTCGAACAGGGAGAGTGATGATGGCCTCTGTCCTCTAACGGCTCCAGTTCGGACCTGGGCGAGCTCGAGGTCAGCGAAGTAAATGATAACCAAAGGCGAACGTGCCGAAGGTAGTGCTGAAGCTGAAGCTGACGACAGTGACGACAAAAAGACAGTTGAGGACCCAAAGTATCACCCACTTTTACGCACGATGGCAGCGGGCGCAGTACCCAAGATGTCGCATGCTGCGGTAGACTCCGCTGTCGAACTCGTTGTTGACGACCTTGTCGGACGGGGGTGGTGGGCCCGGACCCCCAGTGCTACCCTCTGTATACGGCGAGCATAGACACAAGCACGAGGAAAGTGAGGATGAAGACGGGCTCGAGGACTGAGTACTGAGTGCCGAGTGCTGAGCCGATGCGCGATGTGTTTTCCTACACTCGGTCCGAGTCTCAAGTGATTGGTTCGGAGATCTTTATCAAGAGGCTAGTCTCATTACTCTGGTGCTACAGTCAATAAGAAAAACGTCGTCTACGTGCAAAGAGAAATTAAGCTCTACATGTTCGTGGCTATCGTATGGGCGAATATCGTCCTCATTGCGTCTAGCACATCGCCGTTATCCAGGTCAGTGCTAAACTTGGTTTCAGCCATCCGATCGCCGCCGTCGTCTAGCTCGATGTCCGGCTCCACTTAAACCCTAAACCCTAAGTCCCGCAGCGCCGGTTGCGTGTTCAATTCAGCAACGTGGTCACGGAGCAAGTCACGGAGGGCTGTGCCGCGGCTGGCCCAGTGCTCGTGCGCATGACGACCTGTCTCACAACACCGAACCCACCTGCGCAAAGCGTAGAGCCAGGTTCAGGGTCATCGAGGTATACCATAGGAAGGAGGGTTTTCATAATGAAGTCGAATACTCAACATCTTTCCATAAAATACACATCCGAGGACAAGAGACGTGAATGCGTGAATCCAAAGACGGACCCAAACACACTTGACTTGGGAATGGTTTCCCTTCAAGCATGAATGTCGGTGAAATGTGCGTGCCGCCATGGCGCGAGGTGCATCTCTTTGTGGAGTTTGGACTTCTTTTCGGACCTGCTTCCCAGGCCTACGTCGTCCGCCTTCCTCTTCGTTCCTCGACTGGCATGTTCGACATCTGTGACGCCATGCTCGACGAACAGCCGTGCGATATCGAATCTCCCGAAGTAGGAGGCGGAATCGAATGGGGTGTATTGGTCTTTGTCCGGGGCGTTGACATCTGCACCGCGCTCCAGCAATAGTCGTGCAACGTTGATACCATCTTCTTGGGGGTCGTATTTGCCTTGTGATACTACGTGCAACGGTGTCTCACCTTGCTCATCCCCTGCGTTCGGGTTTGCACCATGGTCGAGAAGCGCCCTTGCAATCTCGAGCTTCCCCTTGAAAGCTGCTAAATGTAACGGGGTCCACTTGTTCCTCTTCTGACAGTTTACGTCCACGCCGCGTTCCAGCAGTAGCTGTGCAATACCGACACCGTCTTCTTGGGAGTTATGTTCTCCTTGTGACGCTCGGTGCAACGGTGTCTCACCCTGGTCATTCTTCGTGTCTGCGTTCGCACCGTATTCGAGAAGCACCTGTAGCCGAGAATAAAAATGGATCTAAAGAATGAAAACAAGTAATTACCTGCGCGATCCTGAGCCTTCCCTCGAACGCTGCAGAGTGTAATGCGGTGTTGTGGTCCTTGTCTTGGGCATGGATATCCACCCCACGGTCCAGCAATAGCCGTGCAATGCCAACACCTTGGGAATCGCATTCGATTCGTGACACTTCGTGCAGCAGCGTTTCACCGCGTTCGTTCACCGCGTTCGGATTTGCACCATGGTCGAGAAGTATCCGTGCGACCTTGGGCCACCCCTTGAAAGCTGCAGAGTGTAATGGGGTATTGTGATATTTGTTTCGGGCATTGACATCCACGCCGCGTTCCAGCAATAGCCGTACAACGTCGACACAATTTTCTTCTCCGTAGGGAGGATCACCTCGTGACACTAAGTTCAATGGGGTCTCGCCGTCGTCGTCGTCCGCGTCCGCGTTTGCACCATGGTCAAGAAGTAGCCGTGCCATCTCGAGCCGCCCCCTGAAAGCTGCTGAATGTAACGGAGTGGTCTTGTTCTTCTTCCGCGCATTGACATCCACGCCACGCTCCAGCAATAGCCGTGCGATGCCGACACCGTTTCCGAAGTAATTTTCACCTCGCGACACTAAGTTCAACGGGGTCTCGCCGTCGTCGTTCTCTGCATCCGCGTTTGCACCATGGTCTAGAAGTACCTGTGCCATCTCGAGCCGCCCCCTGGAAGCTGCTGAATGTAACGGAGTGGTCTTGTTCTTCTTCCGCGCATTGACATCCACGCCACGCTCCAGCAATAGCCGTGTGATGCCGACACCGTCCTCGTTGAAGTAATAGTCACCTCGTGACACTAAGTTCAATGGGGTCTCGCCATCGTCGTTCTCTGCGTCCGCATTTGCACCATGGTCAAGAAGTAGTTGTGCCATCTCGAGCCCCCCCCTGAAAGCTGCTGAATGTAACGGAGTGGTCTTGTTCTTCTTCCGCACATTGACATCCACGCCACGCTCCAGCAATAGCTGTGTGATGCCGACACCGTCTTCTTCGGAGCACCAGTCGCTTCGCGATACTAAGTTCAACGGGGTCTCGCCGTCGTCGCTCTCTGCATCCGCGTTTGCACCATGACTAAGAAGTAGCCGTACCATCTCAAGCCACCCACTTAAACATGCCATATGTAATGGGGTGGCCATGGTCTTATCTCGTGCGTCCACGTCCACGTCGCGCTCGAGTAGTAGCTGTGCAACATCGACATGGTCTTTCCGGTGGTTATATTGATCTCGTGACACTTGGTGCAACAGTGTCTCACCCTGGTCATTCTTCGTGTCTGCGTTCGCACCATATTCGAGGAGCACCTGTTGCCCTGAAATAAAAATCGGTCCAAAGAAAAAAGGAAAGATTTACCTGTACAACATCGGGTATGCCCTTCAAAGCTGCAGAGTGTAACGCGGTGTTGCGGACCTTGCGGTCCCTGTCTTTGGCATGGATATCCACACCACGCTCTAGCAATAGCCGTGTGATGCCGACACCGTTTTCTTTGGAGTAATAGCCACCTCGTAACATTAAGTTCAATGGAGTCTCGCCGTCGTCGTTCTCTGCGTCCGCGTTTGCACCATGATCAAGAAGTAGTCGTGCCATCTCGAGCCGCCCCCTGGAAGCTGCTGAATGTAACGGAGTGGTCTTGTTCTTCTTCCGCGCATTGACATCCACGCCACGCTCCAGCAATAGCCGTGTGATGCCGACACCGTCTTCGTTGGAGTAATAGTCACCTCGTGACACTAAGTTCAATGGAGTCTCGCCATCGTCGTTCTCTGCGTCCGCATTTGCACCATGGTCAAGAAGTAGTTGTGCCATCTCGAGCCGCCCCCTGAAAGCTGCTGAATGTAACGGAGTGGTCTTGTTCTTCTTCCGCGCATTGACATCCACGCCACGCTCCAGCAATAGCCGTGTGATGCCGGCACTGTCTTCTTGGGAGTAATAGCCACCTCGTGACACTAAGTTCAACGGAGTCTCGCCGTCGTCGTTCTCTGCGTCCGCGTTTGCACCATGGCTAAGAAGTGGCCGTACCATCTCGAGCCACCCACTTAAACATGCCATATGTAATGGGGTGGCCATGGTCTTATCTCGTGCGTCCACGTCCACGTCGTGCTCGAGTAGTAGCTGTGCAATATCGACATCGTCTTTCGATTTGTGATATCGATCTTGTGACACTCGGTGCAACGGTGTCTCACCCTGGTCATTCTTCATTTCTGCGTTCGCGCCATATTCGAGAAGCACCTGTAGCCCTGGAATAAAAATCGATCCAAAGAAAAATGGGAAAGATTTACCTGTACGACATCGGGTATGCCCCAGTAAGCTGCAGAGTGTAACGCGGTGTTGTGGTCCTTGCCTTTGGCATGGATATCCGCGCCACGCTCCAGCAATAGCTGTGTGACGCCGACACTTTCGACAGTGTCTTTTTTAGAGTCATAGTCACCGTGTGACACTAAGTTCAATGGAGTCTCGCCGTCGTCGTTCTCTGCGTCCACGTTTGCACCATGGTCAAGAAGTAGTCGTGCCATCTCGAGCCGCCCCCTGGAAGCTGCTGAATGTAACGGAGTGGTCTTGTTCTTCTTCCGCGCATTGACATCCACGCCACGCTCCAGCAATAGCCGTGTGATGCCGACACCGTCTTCGTTGGAGTAATAGTCACCTCGTGACACTAAGTTCAATGGAGTCTCGCCGTCGTCGTTCTCTGCGTCCGCATTTGCACCATGGTCAAGAAGTAGTTGTGCCATCTCGAGCCCCCCCCTGAAAGCTGCTGAATGTAACGGAGTGGTCTTGTTCTTCTTCCGCACATTGACATCCACGCCACGCTCCAGCAATAGCTGTGTGACGCCGACACCGTATTCTTCGGAGCACCAGTTGCTTCGCGATACTAAGTTCAACGGGGTCTCGCCGTCGTCGTTCTCTGCGTCCGCGTTTGCACCATATTCGAGGAGCACCTGTAGCCCGGAATAAAAATCGATCCAAAGAAAAAAGGAGAGAATTACCTGTACGACATCGAGCCTGCCCTCGAGAGCTGCAAAGTGTAATTTGGTGTTGCCGTCCTCGTCTTTGGCATGGAGACCCGCACCATGCTTCAGTAATAGCCGTACAAAGTCTCCATGGTCATCATCATCAAATTCATCAAAGCTATCTCGTCCCACGAGGGACAGTGGGGTCTCGCCCTGGTCGTTCAGCGCATCCGTATTTGCACCGTGGTCGAGAAGCACCTGGGTGCTGAAATATAAATGGGATTTTGCTTCATTAACAAAAAAAGAGCACCTGTGCGATATCGAACATCCCGTTCAAAGCTGCAAAATGTAATGGGGTGTTCTGACTGTCGTCCGGAAAATTGACATCCGCGCCGCGCGCCAGCAACAGTTGTGTGACGTTGGCCCGTTCGTCTCCGAGGTAAGATCTGCACTGTGACACCAGGTGCAACGGTGTCGTACCCGACTTGGTCCCCGCATTCGCGTTTGCACCGTGGTTGAGAAGCACCTCTGCGATATTGGCCCAATCCCAGAAAGCTGCATCATGTAACAAGGTCCACCCGTCCGGCTTCCGTATGTTCATATCCGCGCAATGCTCTGCTGATAACCGGACGACGTCGAAAACCTCGCGGTGATATCCGTTGTAATATTCAATGTCATGAGGGCCCAACAGATGGTACAATGGGGTCTTGCCATCGTAGTTCTCCGCGCGAGCATCTGCGCCAAGCCCAAGAAGAATTGCCGCGCACTCGTATATCCCCTCGTACATTGCCAGATGTAACGGGGTATCGTTGCACTTGTCCCGTCTGTTTATGTCCGCACCGTGCTCCAGTAATAATTGCACAAGATCGAGAATACCGCCGCCGTCACAATCGCCTTGATACAGTAGGTGCATCGGGGTCCTGCCCCGTCTATCCCGAGAATCGACGTCGGCCTTGTGCTCAAGTAGGGCTCGAGCTATCTCGAGCTCTCCGTCACGTGCCACCTGATGTAGTGGTGTCCGGAGATCGTACTCCTTCCGGAAATTTACATCCGCGCCATGGCTGAGAAGGAACCGAATTACGCTGATGTCTTTATGTTTGTGCAGTGGCATCAGTTCTCGCATTCCGATATCGACGTTCGCACCGCACTTAAGTAGGATCTCCGCAACCCCGACGTATTTCTTGACTAGTGCTGCAAGCAGTGGCAAGTTGTGCCAGCCACCAACAGTATTTATGTGCTGCGGGTATTTGATGGCGAGGTGTTCAACCAAGTCGAAGAACCCACAAAGCGAGGAATAGTACAGGGGGGTAGGTGTCGCTGGGAGAGGCTCCCGAAAGGACCAATCGTCAATGTCGTATATTCCAACCCACGCCGCGAAATGAGGTTTGTCGTAGTCAAAGAGTGACTCCATTCCGTCCTTCACACGTGATGCGACATCCCCGAATTGCGCATGCGTCACCCAGTGTTGAGCCGCATATTTCGCTAGAGGTAAGCTCTTGACGCTCTCTTCATTGGCGCGATCGTCCAAATGAAGAAGAAATCCGAGACTGGCCTGAGCGAGGATCGTGTGCGCAGATCCGGGATTGATCTGATACTGAGAGAAGTTTCCGAGTGAGGATGATGTGAGGCGATCCGACATCAAGAACTCCTTCACGGAGAAGTGGGAAAACTGGACGACCTGAGAGCCGTTGTTGTCGACAATGGCGATCAGACTTGAGCATGTGGACAGCACGGCCTGTTCTTGGTCATTCAATTGCCAACCAGTGCGGTATCTCGGAATCGCTCCCTGGGCTGTATCGAACTCGAATGCGAGCACTTCTGCAAGCTCTTCAACATGAAGCGGACGGACGGCCACCATGAGGCACTGCAGCAGACGATGGGCGTGTGCTTGGTTCGCCTGAGGAATTTGACTGAGTACGCGCGCGTACGTCTCATCCAACGTGTCGGGTAACTGGTAAAGGGTCGGCCGAATACTTGCTGGGAGACAATGCCGCAGCACCTCTAGCTGACAGAATGCCCACCTGAACCTGTATAATAAAAATCAGTGGAGTTCTCGCCGAGAAAGGCGAGACGCCCTTACATTCCGTCCACTTTGTTAGATAGCTCCTCGACAACCAGCTTCTTCTCTTCATCCCGCCATTTCCGCATCTTCCTGTCCGAAGAAACGACTGCTTTCACGTAGTCCAAAATATCCTTCTGTTGACCATTTTCATCATGCAGCGAAACACAATGGGCTAGTGGCTCGAGGACTTCCTTGATGTCAGCCTCCGGGCGGCTTGTAATGCATAGATGCAAAAACGGAAGTTGCAAGCGAGCGAGGTCCTCCACGAGGCTAAGGACCGTCTCTCGTGGGGTTGGCATCCCAGACATGCCGGGACACTCATCGAGTGCGTCTACGATGACGTAGACGGGCTGTGGGGCGATAACTTTAAGCATCTCCTTTAGACAATCCATCAAGACGCCAATGTCCGGTTGTCGCGCGCCCATGCCGTGTGTAGAATAAAGGCGGAGGATTATGTTACGACAATGTACCGAGTCAGAGAATTGAGTGAGAAGTGAGGTGACAAAGTTGCGGAGGTTTCGTTTTTCTTCGTCACGGAAGTCAAAATAGTAATACGCTAAGGCGGCTGATCCCGCATCGCGCAACGATATAACGTGTTTTATGATTGAAGCGCTTTAGTCGATATGAGTTCCCACTGTTGGAAACGATCGTTGGTAAATGACGAACCAAAGGATGCTCTTCCCCGAGCCAGCTACACAAATGGGGAGACCATCAGGAGTTGAGCAGCGAAAGATAAGAGGAACGTACGTTTTCCATGTATCCAGAGGAGGGAACCGATCAAGTCCCACTCCTTGAATAAGCTACTTTCTAAGAACCACACGGCAGTTCCTTCTTGGTATATCCTCCGCGCGTTGTTATAATTTACAGTCGGGTCCGGGGAGGAAAACCAACTTTGAACGTGGTTCCCTGCAATGAAGTTTCAGTCTCCGCAACGGAGGTAATGGAGATCGCAGATCACGAACACTTTATTTCACACAGAGCCTCGTCGACTTTCCTAGCATCTGATAGAACAAGGCAAAGTTCAGCGAGGAGTGGGTGCTGCGTAATGGGGCTCCGCACCGTCTTTGAGCTCATTGATACCCTGCAGAACCTGAGCTATCACCATCCGAACCTCCTCCTGCGTCAGGCTATCCAACTTCTTTAGGGCGTCCTCGATATCCGTCCTTCCCAGCAGCTTCCTGAGGTACATCTCTGATGAAGTACGAGAGCGGTCAAATGATAATCATGAATATTTTTTAGAAATGGCCTACCCGTTTTGCTTCGTTGCATCTCCTTTGTCGCGATGGAGAGTATACCGATCACCTCGGCCATGATTTTCACGAGTATTTCCACCATATCCTTGGTCGGTGAAATCCGGGTATGAACGCCAAGGCGCTTGAGGAAGAATTGAATGCGCTCAAAGAGGTCGACGAGCACATCGTGGCTCGCCCGGACATCCTTTGCTGCCTGTGAAAACATCAGCGTTAAAAGGGTCGACAAAAAGGAAGACAGATAAACGAACAGCGAGGAGGATACCGATTCCGGTAAAGACTGCTTTCGAAGAAGGGACCACCTGTACACGATGTTGGAATGCACCTCAAATGTTATACTGATACGTACGGCGCCAACGCCATCGCCAAGAGTCGCAGATATCGTATAGAGGACGTGCACGGATGAACTGATCCATTTCATCAACTTGCTACCGCCATTCCTAAACTTATCAAATGCTTTGGCTTGACCTTGAATTATGCCCATGACTGCGTCGACAGAGTTGCAGCTTTGCAGTTCCTTTGCGAGCCAGTCGTCTAAAAGGTTTTTCCCTGTCTTTTCCTTGAACTCGTTCAAGGCAGCATTAAAGATTGATTCGAACTGCGAAGATGATACAGGTTCTTGAGAAGATGAAGACATGGTGCTGGAGATAGGGACGAGGTTGTTAGTGAGGATAGCAGACTAGCAAGTTGCCAAGAGCGAGTAAAGGGGGAAGTTGTGAAGCACGACCGCCTCGTGTTCTTTGGTTTGCCTCGTGTATCCGCCGGGGGCAGTGGTCGGCTTTATCTGGAAGCACTGCCGGGGCCCAGGTCAGCAAATCCCCGGGTCACCTCGAGACCAGCACTGCCTTGGGCGACACATCGTACGAAACCGTCAATTCACGCAATGACGTTCAAGTTTCGGAGTTGCAACCCCTCAGCCTGAGGGTGTTGGACTACAAGGCCGAAATACCCCAAAGTGTCTGGAGCATCCCGCATTCCCTGGAGAGGCTACATACTAGGAAACCGTGACGACATGACTTTCATTAAGTGATACACTAGTACAAGTATTTAAAAACGATTGCGATGTTGTCCCCAACATGAAAACGTCAGAGGGAAATGCGTACACGAGAGCGTTAAACAAGAAGAACGTTGCAGCAAAGCGAATAATCCAATGGGTTACAGAGGTTGCGTCATGTATAGTACTATCCGCACAAGAAATGCGCGTCCAGTCTATAGCCTGCTCTCGACAACTGGCGTGAGCGTGCGCCACGGCAGCGTCCCTTCGCCAAACGCCGCATCGAGCACCTCGCGCACCGTCCGCGCAAACACGAACTGCATCCGCGCTCGCACCTCCTTCGGCACGTCGTGTTCGACATCTTTACGGTTCGCCCAAGGTACGATCACCTTGTTCGCGCCCGCACGATGCGCACCCAATACTTTCTCCTTGACCCCGCCCACAGGTGACACCCGTCCGCGGAGCGTGATCTAGACCAAAATATTAAAATTGGAACATGTCCTGTGGAGGGTCCCGGAAACACGCACCTCGCCGGTCATCGCCGTAGTTGGTGGCACGCACTTGCCTGTCAAGAGCGATACCATCGCGCATACCTGCCCAATCTCGAGTTGAGTAACCGGAAATCGGAGGAAACAATGTCCGTATGCGTACCATGGCGACACCTGCACTTGGTCCATCCTTCTTCTGCGCACCAGCAGGAAGATGCAGGTGCACGTCTATCATGGCCTCCGGTATCCGCAGTGGGTCCTGCGCACGCTTACTCGTGATTCCTAGATCATACGAGTGCGTCTTGACCCAACTAAGCGCCAGTTCCGCGCTCTCCTTGATAACCTGAAAACGCGACATTTTAGTCGGGCTATCTGGGACGTCCGGGTTCGAGACGCACATCACCAAGTGAACCAGTGAGCTTGAGATGCCCACTACCAGGAGTCGCAATGCTCTCGACGGGCATGATCTCACCCTCACCCATCCCAGTCACGACCAGCCCCCAAACAACTCCACGCCGCGCCTCCCGCTCGCGGTCCTCACCGTCATAACGCGACAGCCCCAAAATCTTCTCCAGCTCGTCCGCTTCGACGATGGGGTTGTAGCCCACGCCACCCTCCTTGCTGCGCTTGACCAGTGCATCCGAGGGTTCCGACGCTGCTAGTAAGGGAGTTGGCAATGACGAAGGCGCAAGGCCTTGCGCGTCCACATGCGCGGCCCACTCGACCGCCTTGAACCGTACGATTCCGCCAATCGAACGTTCTAGCGAACGCACTCCCGCCTCGCGCGTGTAATGCGTGACCGTTTTGAGTAGCGCGGGCTCAGTCAGTTGAACGTGAGGCTCCGAAAGCCCGTTCTGCGTGAGTTGCTTGGGGAGAAGGAACCGACGTGCAATGTGCAGCTTCTCGTCGTGCGTATACCCAGACAATTGAATCACCTCACACCGATCGAGAAGCGGCGGTGAAATGGTGTCAAGGGAATTGGCGGTGCAGATGAACAGGATTTGTGACAAATCGATCGGAATGTTCAGGTAGTGATCCTAGTACCGACCATCTGTGTCAGAAAAAGTGGTTTCAGGCGGGGTGTTTGAAGAAACACGTACGTTGAAGGCCACATTTTGTTCCGGGTCGAGGACCTCGAGCAACGCCGCGGATGGATCACCGTGGTAATTCGATTGACCAACCTTATCGATCTCGTCTCTGCCGTCATTGCTGTCGTCAAATCTGCGAACTCCGGAAAGTGGGGTAAAGACTTACAATAATAGAACTGGGTCCATACGACCGGCCTTGCGCAAGGCCTGGGCAAGTAGACCAGGACCGCTGGCAACATATGTCCGACGGTGACCCCGAATCTCGGCCTCATCGCGCACGCCACCAAGAGCGATGCGCTGGAACGGCCGACCGAGGGCGCGAGCGATTGATTGACCCAGAGAGGTCTTTCCAGTACCCGGCGGCCCGATGAAGCTAAACACATGTTCGATGACATCGCCAAATGGCGAGAGAGGTGATGACAAACTCACAGTAAAATGGGGGCTTTGATGCCCTTGGCCTTTGACAGGCTTTGCGGGGCTGGTACCGGCACAGGTACTTGTGGTAGAGCCGGAATTTCACCTGCTTTGATGAGAGCCCTGCACGCGTTCTCTTTCTGCCCATCGGCTTCGTTTGCACCCGCGCTAGGATCATCGATAACCTTCTTGAGCGTGACCTCCTGTGCCTTTGCCTGCTCCGTCTCCGCCTCTTGTGTAATCAAGGCGCGCAGCCGGACGACGGCGAGGTACTCCATCAATCGACGCTTGACCTTTTCGAGTCCATAATGGTCCGCGTCGAGTTGTGACTTGGAGTTGGTGAGGAAATCGGATCGCGTGAGAGTTTCTGAGGCGGTTGCAGGGGGAGTCCAGGGTAACGAAGTGAGCCACTCGAGCTGCGTGGCAGGTCATGGGAAGTACGACTATGGAAGCGGGGTCTACGCACGTAGGTCCTTACGACGCCGTGCTCTGCATTCTGAGGAGGGATCCGCTTCAGGCGGCGCGCCTCAGCGGTAGCCGCCCGCCGTACTTCACTGCCTACGGGGAGTGTGTCGACGCGACGAATGAGCAAGTCGAGCTCATCCTCATCCTCTACGCCATTCCCCGTGCCATGCAAGTCGGTATTTCCAGGCTCGAGACGTTGTAGCTCGGCACTGATGGCGGCGAGTTGTTGACGCAAGAAGAGTGCCTTCTGTTGTTTGGAGAGCGACTCGTCGACGGCGGTAGCGATCTTGGAGCTAACTTCGACGATCGACAGTTGCTTCGCAAGAACATTCGTGACGTGTTGGAGACGCAATGATGGTGATTCGGTGGAAAGGAGTACTACGGAGAGATGTCAGCCATTTCCCACGGAGTTGCAAGGCAAGCGGAAGAGAGGAGGCCAGCGTGTCACGGGATAAAGGTGGGTGCCAACTCTGGACCCGTGGAGGGGGAAAACCCCGCATGAGTCGCACGAGCGTGCACGCGGACTCCAAAAACAAATGATGCCGCAACAGGATCAGAGATGATCGGAACAAAGCATCGGACCCACCGAGTTTATCAGCGTGTTCAGCGCCGACCGCGGAAATGATAGCATCAGCCAGAACCGCAGCCTTGTGTGACTCGCTTTCCTCGACGAGATGGGCGATGCGGGTCCAGCTCTCACGCTTGCGGGCGGACTGCGAGGTGTCCTGCGAGAAGCGCTCTAGCAGGCGGTTGGCGGCGGCCTTGAAGTCCTGGACGACGTCTGCGGCTGGGGGCGAGTCGGCATCGGGTGGAGGGTAGGAGACGTCCAAGCGGGGTAGGGGTAAGGGATCGTTGACGACGTGTGGGGGATCGGTAAGGCGGACGCGGGCAAGGCCGGTGAGAGTGAGGAGGTGGGGTTCATCAGAGTTGGCGCGGGGACGGACGAAGCGGGTGATGCGGGCAGTGACGGCCCACTTGTGGACGGCGGTGATTCCCTCGGTTTGGACGAGGGGTACGGCGGCGAGGACGGGGTTGCTGGGGGAGGATTCGATGAGACGAAGGAGGGCGTCTGCGAGGTTTGCAGGGATAGGAAAGGTGGCGCGTGCACCAGGAAGGAGAACTAGTGGGAAAGGTAAGATGATGAGGGGCAAAGTGGGTTGTTCCATGTGTGTTGTCGTGAGAGACGAAGAGGTCGGATTCAAGTATTAGTCCTGATTGTAATAATCACATGACCAGAGTCGAAACGAAACACAGCACACCGCAGTTTGTTTCGTCAGAGTTCGGCTTTTGTCAATTCCACGGCGTTCGAAGTTTAAGTAGCATGTGCAAGTGTGTCGGTGACACGTTTCTCACTTTTCAAGAAAATAAAGTGTGTATGGAGTCTGGAGCACGGTCTGCTCAAGGTAGTGATATCGATCGATACAGGTGAGGGTACAGAAAGAGAAAGAAGAGCACAGAATCCAAAAAAGAAGAAAACAAGTGAAAGAAAATGGAATATTCTGAGTAGGAAGAGAGAGAGACCGTGGATAGTATACCTCGTAATCTGAGTCTGGGGAATTTGGTCTACGTAACGTACGAACTACTACTACGACTATAACAAACACTGACTGACTTGAGCTTGAGTAACTATGACGTTTGCAGAGATCGCGATGCTATTGAATTGTGCCTCCTTCAGATGGCGGGTGATTGTGATGATACGCTTGCATAAAAAGTAGAAGAAAAAAAAGAAAAAGAAATGACAGAAGGAACGGCAAGTCAGAGCGACGGTGGGAACATCGTCAGCTAAAAGAGAAGTGTAAAAAAAAACAAAGACAAAAAAAGAGGAAACACGTTGGGAACGGAGATTAGCAAACCGCTGCTCCCTTACGCGGTTGCGCGCTTTACCATCTAACAACCAAAAAAATAAGTAAAATGACAATAAGCCTTGAAACGGAAGGGAATTACCTCGCGCGCCCACTTGACTGTCGTCTTGGTTTCCTTATCGTAACCCTTCCGCAAGACCAAGCTCGCCGCGATCCACTCCGCCAGCAGAACCGGCTTAATCTCGCCGTTTGGGAACGCATCAGCGAGGTCGCCAATCACGCCAAATGCGAGCTTGTCTAGCGGTTCTCCACTGTTGTCGTCTGCAAGAACCTTTTGCACAAGCTCGAAAATTACAGGCACATGAGGAACTAGTAATTGAACTAGTACAAAGTAAGCACAGGTAGAACCAAAAATTAGGCAACGTGGACGTACCCCGCTCAGTCTTCTTGAAGCCAGTAATAACGCCGGTATGAGCCTCGAGAATGCCCTCGCGCAGGTTGGCGATGTAGTCGATGGATTCGTAGTCGAGCTGTAATAATTCAGTAATTCTACAAGGGTAGCGCCTTGAGAGACACGCACCGGGTTCGCTTGCAAAGCCGCCGCCTGTCTGAGCACCGTCATCGCCGTCTCTAAGTATGGCTCGAATTTGGGTCCAATCGCTAGCGCAATGTCACCGAAACAAGCCAAAATGGATATCTTCACGTTCCGGTTCAGAACCTCGCTCGACAAGTTCTCTAGCAGGACGGTCACAAACGCTTGCGCATATTGTTCCGTCTGGTCGCCAAGCGCACGCGTAATGTCGCCGATGATGCCCACGGCGACCGTGCACAGCTGCGTGTCCTCGTACGCCTTGAGAGCCGGGTACAGGAATGGAAGGAACGCGGGAATGTAGGGAGCGAACTTGACTTCGATGGCGGCAGACAACGAGCCAACGACAAGGAAAGCATCTTCTAGAATTGTCGAGGTCTTGCCGGCTGATTGTATCAATCGAAGGACGAGGGTCATGATGCGATCGGCAAGGGGGAATATACCCGCGCCTAGTTTACGAATCACGCTCTACCGGTATGCGAGAGTTACGTCAGAGGGAAACGTAGCAGGAAGGGGGACGATGGAGATGCGTACAACGGTGACACTGCACAAGTTACTCTGTAGGTCGTTCCAATTATTGCGGTCATCGGCGCCTAAAATCTGGTTCTAAATGCGACATCGTTAGCCCTAGGATATGCACTTATATGGGCCAGTACCTGAACGTTGAGGAGGTGCTCCATGCGATCCAAAATCTTGAGTGTCGTGTTGGACACGACCTGCACGCAGTCAAGCGTCGCCTGCTGGACAAAGGACGTGATGGCTTCATATGCGGAGGTGCGGTAGTTTGACTCGTTGCCCGCACTAGCAGGGAGACGATAGTGAGCACAGAAACCGTACCAACGGGAAGGTCGCTCACGTCTCTGTGACCTGCAGCAACGCACCAACGATTCCATCAAAGTACGGCGAAAGCGGGCCAGTGCTCTGCTCCTCGCTCGATTCGTATAGCTCGTACAGCCCATCCGCAAGGTTCATCAACGCCCAACAACAATTCGCAATGATATGCGGGCTATCTTGCAATCCTGCCACGAGCGCACTCACGAGGGCATGTAGATGTACGTCAGGCTTGATCGACGTAATGAGGCTCTCACAGATGCGGCCAAGCGTCCAGGCGGTCGTATCCTTCACTTGTGGCTGAGGGTCTGACATCATATTGATTAAAATGGGTAGCGCTTGGTTGACGAGCGGGGTAAGCACGACGGGATCCGGTCCAACCAGAATAGAACCGAAGGCCATTACAGCAGCCTCACGTTGGTGCCAGTTTTCCTGCTTGATGTTCGCTTCGATGAAGGGGATCACGGCGGGGACAATCGGGTCGTGCACTGCCTGAGCAAGGAAGGAAAGACATGTGCCCGCGGCCATCGAAACGTTCCATTCGCCTTCCTCCGCATCCTCGTCTTGGCGAGTGAGGAGTTGGAGTAGTACGGGGACGACCTCTGGCAGAGCAATCTTCGCAAAGTACTTGGGGGCATCAACTTCTCCGTCGATGAGACCCTGGGAATGTGTAAGCTAAATCACGTGAGACCGGGAGAACAAAGCAGCAGTGTACCTCCTGGGCGTCGAGATAATCACTCTCGAGATTGGTCTCCTCCTCGGCAACGGACGTCCAGAACTCAATTGCCTGCAGCGCAACAGCCTCCTCTTCGGATTTCATACCCATTACGGTTAGCTATGACATATGGTCAGTTGAGGCACATGAGGTAATTAAAAAAAAATACCCCGAAGAGCGCGCGCTCCATGTAATAGGCCATCTTGTTATAATACAGGGACATTATCCGGACCAGACACTCGAAGGCTGTGGCCTGCACTTGAACGGATGAGCTCTGGGTAGCCTCGCATACGACCTGCATGATGTAATTGCGCTCGCCCTGCGGAGTTAGTTGAGCGGCTAAGCCAGGGTCAAAGGTGGTACGAGCACGTACTTCTCGCTCAAAGTTATCACGAATGAACGAGAGAGAGTTGAACAAGGCCTGCATAGCAGCGAGTTGGACATCTGTCGATGGCTCCTCTTTCCTCGCCCCATGGACGACCGCAGTCAAGATCTCGTCCGCGCACGTACTCAGCACCTCGGGGTCCTAAATAGCGATATTGGGTGTTGTTGAATGGGATCAAAAAAAAGGCCTAATCCGTATGAACAAAGACGGACCAGTGACTCGCAGATAAATCCGATTGCGCTCAGGGTTGACTGCCGTAAGGGCACGCTCGTACCAGTGTTAACAAAGCGCAGGAGGATCTCGATGAGATCCGGCCATTGGGCGTGAGGGAGCTCCACGGTTGCGATAGCTGCGACGCTCTGCGCAGCGACGGTTCCCGCTTTGACATGTTCAGAGTGAAGGCCGCGAAGGACGAACTCCTTGATCTCGCTGCGGATCTTGACATCGAGGGCAAGCCATCGGTTTGAGTATTCTGCTTGGCGCGCATTGTCCTGTAGGGGCCGGAATAGGAGTGAGTGGAGAGGGGGGGAAGGACGCGATACGGTGTGGGGTAGGTGGGGGAGGGAGGTGAGGAGCCGAAGAAGGCGCTACGTACGCGGGCAGTGAGAGCGTTCTTCAGAGCGAGGCCGGCGGCATTGCGGACGAAGACGGGGGTGGCCTCGTTGGCGAGCTCAGAGGCGAGCGTGTGCATGTACCCGGGCTACGCGCACAAACGTCATCGGAGGGTAAGAGAGGAGGGCAGCGATAGCGGGTTCGGGGCGACGCACGTAGTTCTCCCGGGAAGCCTGCTCGAGTTTTTGGGTGGCATTTTCACGCGTAGCCTGATCTGAGAGTTGGGGAACGAGGATTAGAGATTTGACGCGCGACGGGGGGAGACCGGGAGAAAAGAGGACGACTGTACCTGGTGATAGGGAATTAGCAAGGAGCTCGCCGGCGTTCATGGTCGTAAAGTGAATGGGAAGCACGAAGATGTGAGAGAGGAAAGGAGAGAGGGAGAGACGGGGCGAGGGAGAAACGGAGACAGGGAGAATTGTGAGGCAAGGAGGTGGTCTGAGCGACTTTGATTCACTTCACCACAATAAAAAAAATTATTAAAAAATTATTAGGGCATTTATCACGATATCCCTTCTTCCGCACAAAAGGTCATGGCAGATCGGGTACGCAGTTCTCCTCCTGTTCCACCTAGGCGGATCGTCAACCTTACTTCATTATTAGGGCCGTGGCACATTCCGAGGAGCCCAGCGAGGCACTTCCACATCGCGTGGTGGACGCCACGGTGGGCCTCAAGGTCCCCAACCCACCCTTGACAAACCCAAACGCGAGGCGATTCTCGATCTTTCCAAGTACGTCAATGCGCGTATCCGTGTAAAGTTTACAGGCGGGCGTGAAGGTACGTTGCCCCCTTCACCAATACCGCATATGTCCTCACTCACGGAACCCTCTACCATATCTCCCGGTGAACAGTGACAGGCGTGCTCAAGGGGTTCGACCAACTGCTGAACCTCGTACTCGACGATGTGGAGGAACAAGTACAAGGTAGGCAGACCATCCTGACTGCATGTCGCCTGCCATCTGCTCATCCACTGTCTGCAGACCCAGAACCGCGCATACGCACACTCGGTCTTGCCGTTCTCCGTGGGCCCACAATCACCTTGCTAAGCCCCGTCGACGGGCTCGAAGAGATTTCTAACCCCTTTCTTGCTCAAGAATAAACAGATAGACCCTCTTTCACGCGACGATATGAACCCCCCCCTTATTTCACAGGCCTTCCTTTTCTTTTCTTCATTGCAATCAAAAAAGAGATTGTATGCGCGCCTATCTACTTGTCTACAATGCACGTGCATGTATATATATTGGTCGAAAAACAGTTGGGCACCGAACATGCGGCACTGTACCGTAAGGCATTGTACGACCATGTGTCTAGTCTTATCTGCAGTTCCAAGACAGCGCGCGCCAATGGTGCGAAAGTGACGACACGACACGACACTACGTAACGCCGGTAGCCGAAAATGGGAGGGCGAAAACGGGGGGAGGTTGTTGGGGTGAAGGTAACATAGGAGTAGGGTAGCAAGCAGGATATCGAAACGAGACCTGGATGTCAGAAACAAATGGGACATCGGTGCGAAGACGATATCGAGAGCACTGGTGTGAGACCACTACGAAGCAACGGAAGAAAAGCAAACACGTTGGGGGGAGGGGACGATGTGGATCGGTGCAACAGATGTGATGGGGGGGCGTGCACACGCAAGACGCGCGAGACACAATAAGGTATGGGTGATCAGACAGCTATGCCCTTGCGCTCGAAGGTGGTATTGAGGGGGGTTATGACGATGGTGGTGACGGGGGACTCAGACGAGAAGACGAATTTGTCATTTCCCGCTGCCCGGGACTCGGTTAGTACAGCAGGTCCTTACGGCAGCAGCAATCGCCCTTCGGCCGTCAGAAAGTCTACGGGGGTGGTGTCCTACGCGTGGGTCGCGGTACAGTTTCTTCGCCTTGTTCCATATAGGGATGTGAGAGAACATCTGCGGGCACCTTCGCTTGCACTCCTCTCCACCCACCGACTTTCCCTCCTCCATCCACATCCGGGGCCCCGTCCTCTTCACCATCCCATCTGACTAGATCGGCGCCCGTATCGCACTGCGAACTCAGCGACGACGGTGCAGGCGAGTCGCTCCCGGCAGAGAGCGAGTCCGGCGGGGAGGGCGACGCCGAGCCTGTGCTTTGGGCGCTATCCCCACGTGATCGATTGGTGAACACGCCCGTTCTCGGGGATGGCGTCCGCGCATGCACAGTTGTCATCGAGTGCGAGTGCGCATGGTGAATCCGGAAATGCGAGTGCGCAGTGGGTGTGGCGGTGGGCGACGGCGCCAGCCGCACACGCGCCGCGACCGACGCCGCGGCGATGGCGGCAGCATGATGAAAACGTGGAGGGTAGCGTGGCGACACGGGATAGGCAATCGTTGGCGACGGCGCACTTTCATAGTATACATACGGCTGGGAGGATTTGGGGGGTGGGGGGGAAGGTGAGGGAGGAAGTGGTGTCATTACTGCCCTTGTTAGCAATGGGAACGGCTTGGCATTGAGCCCTGCGGATGAAGGACCTGGGGGACCTGAGTGAGAACGACGTGGTGAATTCAGACGTGGCGAGGTCTGATTGAATTCGAGGTGGCGTGGCGCGCGGCCGCGGAGCGCCGCGAGGGTGCTCAAGAACGCTGGAGGCTGGTAGGGCTCGCGTGGTGGAACATGGGATACCTTTGTGGGGACGAGAATCCCTTCGGGTATGGGTAATTGTGGTGAGTACGCAGGCGCACTGTACGGGGATGCTTGTGGAGAGGAGGATGCCGGCGATAAACTAGGGAGTGACTCCGATACACCACCGCGCCAATCTCGCGAGCGCTCTGGCGCCTCGGAAAGTGACAGCGATTGTATCGATTGAAGGTCATCCCCGTCATCTGTAAGAATCTCACTATTATTCGACGAAGAGGCGTAGCCAGCATTCATTTGCCGGGCATCCGTCGGCAGGGTCGCAAGGGCTAGACCCAGATCGAGCTGCCCTTCGAACTGAGAACGGTCTTCGGCCGAAGCAGAGGGTGGCGGTGGAGAGGTCCACTTGAAGCGCTTCGGTGCCATATGGTCGGGTGTCGACGTGGATGGGTGCGGCGCAGGTGAAACTTCTGATGGAGGCGGCGGTGTCGACGGCGCCTTCGAAACGTTCTTAGGGTCTGGCACATCAATCTTTGTCTGGCGCATGGGTCTTGAGCCAACCGTGTAAGGAGTCTGAGGAGGGAATGGTGATAGCCGGGGCGGCACGAACGCCGCAGTGGGTGATGTTGCAGGGATCAGGGCCTCCATCCGTTCTTCGCACAACTGCGCGATGGCGTAGATAGAGCGCTCGGGGCGCGTACTCAGGATCCTGGACGCCCGCATAAACTCACCACGAATCTGATCAAAGAAAGTTAGCCGCGGAAAGAAAAGGAGCTAGAGTAAACACGCTTACCGTGTATAGGCCGTCTCTTGTGACGCATCGTGCCACATTGAAATCAGTCTCAAAGGGATCCTTTAGATGACGAATCAGTACCGCACAACCGTATGTTTCAAAATGCACTGAGGTCTTACCTCAATGCAGAAGCGATTTCGTTCACGGGCATCTTTATAATGCGCAGGATCGAGCTAGAGGGACGGCATGAGGAATTATGCCACCGAAGTTAGAACGGGTATTACATCGTTCTGCCAGCCTTTGCTGTCTTTCTTGAGTAGACCCGCTCGGATCGATGCGACGCCAGTATTGTACAAAAAGTCACGGGAGAAGTATTTGAAGAAATCTATTAGTCTGGGAAAACCAAAGAAAGTTCAGGAACTACGGTCATCGCCGAGGTGACAGAAAGAAACGTACAATTGGCCAACGCTATCGGTATTTGCAGACTGCCATCGCTGTCGCAGCAGCTCGACATCGTCGAAAAACCTGTAAAGATCATCAGACCCAAGAGTACTCGTAGCGTTGCAAGCTCGCAAGATATGTACCAAGTGTTGTGCCCTCCGAGGTGAGTATCCTCCTATGCGTGCATATAAGCGAATAGCCAAGAAAGACGGGAGGAGGTGGTACGGACATGTGAAATAGGCCGCATTGGCGGCATTTGTTGTAAGTTAGGAAGTACGGGTGGGTTCTTGACATGAACCAGGAAATAGATAACGAGGAGGACATATCCATACGACGACAGGGTCCCCTTGTATGGAGAGTTAATTTTCCTGGGGCAGAGGGGATGTGATTGTGAGCACGTAACGGCGCTAATTCAAAAAACACGCGAAAACGGTACCTTCGCTTGCACCACACCTTGACTGATTGGGAGGGCGAAGAGGCGTTAGCAGGTCCGAGATGTGATCATTTACAGACTCACGGAAGAGAACCAAGGTTCGCACGCGGGCGGGGTCGATCATGGCATAACAGTATAATAAGCGTGTGTTCTCTAGAGCCAGTCTATTTTCGAAGCCAATGTCACAAGCGATGCCAAGAGGGAGAGCAAGAGAGGGGTCGAGTGAGAGCTTGACGATGGGTATACGCGCATGGGGTAGTGGCTTGACATGGAACTTCGTTTCTAGGTCCCGAGATGGAACGAATGAGCATATATCCGAGTGGGACGGACATGATGCATACGTACCTCGCTCAAGTAGGTCGCCGAGCATAGTGACAAGGTCAGTTGCGGCGAGCCGCTCCTCCGAGTCGATTAAACAGCAGAGATCCATATCTAGGCCGGAAGTAGCATCCACGCAGGGGAGCGTGGAGAGGCGAGGGATGCTTACCGGAATTGCGGAGGCTGAAGCCATTAGCGGTGCTGCCAAAGGAGAGCAGACGGCTGTTTGGCTCTATGGTGCGGATGAGGCGCTCAAGGAGCTTGCGAACATCCTCTTTAACAGCGAGCTCCTCCACCGTGGGGAGAAGCTGGACGACAAACTCAAAAAGACACTGGGAGAAGTCAATAACGAAGCGTTGCCTGGACGCGCGGGGTTGGGCAGGGTCTGGGTGGGAATGCGGAACATGACGGGAGGCTGCCTTTGTGGAGTGCTGCGTCGCAACGGCCATGTGAGTGTGGCGGAGGGGTGAGGGAGAGAGGAAAGAAACAGGCAGGCAGTGGGGCCAAAGCCGAAGGAAGGGTGGAGGGATGCCCTTGGTGGAGGAACCAGCCAAGGTGAGAGAGATGAGATGGGTGAGACGGTCTAAAGCGAGCCGCTGGGTTTGACAACAATTATCTCATTTTCCTTTGACTTTCTCGCCCACGTCAACAACCATTTATTGTAACATTATAAGTAGATACGCAATGTATTTTTGGCAGATTTTGGGCGCGTGCTAATGAAGGAATAACCCTGCGCCTGTAACAGTGGGTCCTTCTTTCATGATTGCGCACGTTGGTCCGTTGCTTCACACTAGGCCTCACTCGTCACCTCCCCAAAATGTCAGTGGGGAGCACACGGGCGCAATGTGGATCTGTATGTGTGTGAGTCACCAGCCTGTCCAACGTAATCCGGTGGACCCAAGTCAATTAGAGATTGTTGGCTCCGTTACCGTTATTCGCAGGGTTACTCGACTTTCGCACGTAAACGCATTGTCATGAGCTTTATTGTGAACGGGGTGCATTTTCCTGGAGAGATGCCGGAAGTTTAGATCATTCAGAGATTGTTACGGATCATGAAATCAGTCACGCACCGTCATACTGTAAGGCGCCGGAGTGGCGGTCGGGGGTCGCAAGGGGCATCTAGGGCGGGGTTTAAGACGGCGGGCGCTTCTTTTGGGGTTGTAAGAAAATACTGTTCGGCACACTTAGGATCGGCTGTCCCATGTGGCCTATGGTGTCCCCAGGTGTGTCCCGTTCCACCCAGATTGGATAGGTGTACTGAGGGGTTTATCCTGGGGATTTCAGCTGTATAGTTTACAGCCACATGCACAATGGCATGCCGTAATTAAAATTTAGGGGAGCCTACACCTTTGGTCGCAGAGATCCGGTGCGCCAGAATATGGCCCAATGAAGACCCGACGCCCAAATATAATACTCACGTGAACTTTTGTGTGAACCTGAACTCTGCGGCCTGCTCACAGCATTCAATGTGACCGCGGCCCCGCCGCCCGAAGCATAGTATGGCAACTTGCACGGTCAAATGAGTTGTATCAGGCCCACCCTCGAATTGAAACTCATATGAGTGCGGATGTGGCCAGTGCGCGCTTATTGTAACCCATTAAGGGAGGTGGGTTTCACCGGGAGGGTTATGCCAGTTACTTTCAATGCTCAAGCTCAAGCTCAAGCCTCGTTCACACCTACGTAAACACATCACGATCCTGACACGAACTGGTTCACGGCAGTAAATGACGGAACAGAAGTGCAAAAATATTTTTGGTAGTTTTCGAGTCTTTTTTCCATATCTACCTATTTTCTTCATCCTCTATGGCGCATACTTACCTGCGGGTGTCCAGATAGGGTAGGAGTGTTCATCTTTGCGACAGCTCCCTGGGGACCAAAGTTCTTTTAGAGAAAGAGGGTCAAGATATACTGGGAGATGACATACGCGAATGCCGATGCAACGCATGCCTTGATGTCTTTGTAGCTCACAACGAGCACACTCTGCTCATCGCGCGACACGAGCATGACGCGCTCGTCCGTCCCTGCATCCAACTTGATTCGATCGAAACCGTCAGTCTAGGCCAGGTAAGGCAGGAACTATGCTTGCCTTGTTAAGACATGAGAGCACATGCGAGAGGCTTAAAACGGGACGCCCGCGCTCGTCGACTTGATGGAAAACGTAGTCACGGAAGAGCTTGATGATGTACCGATCGCCCGTTTCGCTCCACCGCGAATCGCGCGCAAACCTGCCAGGAACAACTTAAAAACAGAACGACAACCGTGGATCGTATAGAATAGAACGTACTCAGGCCTCTCATTGATAAAACCAAATTTGGTGAGTAAGCGGACGAGCCGTGCGTTCTCGAGCTCAGATAACAGTTGGCCCTCAAGAAAATCCATGCCGCTGCGCCGAAGCCACTTAGATCATAGTCGCAAGGTTGGGCTTCTGACTTACTTTTGCAGATCATCCATTTCCGTGAGAAGCCTCGACCCGATCATGTCAAACAATTGTCCGATATGCTTTCGGCATTTGAATCGCGTGTCAACACGTAATAATTCCGATGGGCAGGAGCAAATGCAAAGACGTTACCTTGTGTGCACCCGGCTTGGAGAGACAAAACAATGTGACGTTCTTGAGGTCTGCACTGTAGTGCTGCGTCACGACCTCGAGCGACTTCGCAAAGTTGCTCGTCGCTGCGACGTTGTTGCAGCATAGCGCCATGATGAGCTTCCCAAACATCACCAGGTCTTCTTGTATCTGTGCCGCAGATACGGACACACCGGGCGAGGCGGGGTTGTAAGTGAGCACGTCCGCGAGTCCACACGAGCTGATCCGCACGCGGTTCCGGCCCGTAACGATGACCTTGGTGACGTCAATCATGCGCACCGCCAAGCCCTGGTCGTGGGCGGCCTTCATCGCGCCCGCAATCTGGATAACGTAACTCCAGAGCGTCCGCTCCGGCACGTGAGGCTGGGCGACCTGCAATCGACCATGTACGAACGTTGGCGGGCGGGGTTTGATATGCGCATCATACAGCGTTTGGGCGTTCGGGTGGTAGGTGTAGGCAACGACAAGTGCTGGGAGTGGTTGAGAAAGGGCCAGGAGAAGTGAGTGACGGACGGACAGTTGTCACCAAAGGAGCGAGTCGTGAACGCTTCATGCACCGGGACGATATTGGGGTGGCGGAGCTGTGACCATTGCTCGATTGACTGGAACGCAGCTTGATGTGCCAGACGAAAGTCTTTTCTCATGCGTCATTTAATGGGCCCTGCGAAATGTGGACACGAGGCATACCTGATACCCGTCGCAAGACGTGGCTACGGTTATCTTTACCCGTCGCTCGGTACACTGTGCTGTACCAATTACCAAACTTGCGGCGCTCGCCTGTCGTGCTTTCGAGAGGGACGAGTGTGTGGTAGCCCTGTATTTCATCCGGAAGACTCAGCCCCGGCGCAGGCGCTGTGTGGACGATCTCTGAACGCAATAACAGGTCGGTGTGTAGGTTTGGAGAGATGAAATGCGAAGGTGGCGGCGAGGGCGGAGGGTGAGAATACAAGTGGTAATTGAGCTAAAAAAATAAAAAAATAAACTTGGCGTGAGACATCGTGAATTGAATGTTTAAGTGAAATTATGAATTCACGTACCGGCTGGCGGATGAAAGTCGACTGCGGTGGGTAATATTCAAAACTTTGCTCGTACTCGGGCTGGAACTGCGATTCGTATAGCTTGTCATATGGATTTACGTCGAGCTGAAAGATATTACGTCCATCTCAAACATGACACAGCACACATGCCATACGCACGGCTTGCATCTGGGGAACCACGGCTTCTGGGGTGTACATGTTATACAAGCCGTTGTTGTCACTCGAAATATAATAGTTGGGATCGTAAGGGTCGTGCTCGTCATACTCGGTCGCGGGCGGGGAAGTCGACAGCGAGCTTCTGTCGTTAGTCAGCAGTCCGACCTAACCGAGACTAGGACGAAGGATGACTCACGTTGTGGGTGGGGTCTGCGCCTGCGCACGGGAAAGAGTGGGAGATGCAGGAGGGAGCGACGAGGATCTTGGAACGAATACAGGGGCATTGACGGCCTGAGAAAGCTTCGCGGTGGATGTAGGGGTTTCGGGTTGAGGCCTGAGTAGATTTGGTTGGCCGGTGCGACGGGAACCACTTGCAGAACATAAAGATAAGGGTGCTCACGTCGACGTAGAAGGCGGGGTTGTTGGACGCTAGCGAATTGTTCGTTAGGATTTGGTGCCACATCGGCAGTGGTTCAAGCTCACCGGAGGATGAGAATAGATACAGCCTTTATCTTGAAATTTACATGAACTACGCGGGGATCAATCGAAACAGTCACCAATGGTGCATCTGATACACTCACCCGTAGATGAGAATATTCCTACATTGTCGTTGGGTAGAATCTACAAAGGCGGGGTCCGGGTGAGGACAAAGGGGGAAAAAATAGAATGTAGATGTAGATTACCTTTCTTCGGAGACATTTTAGTCGGGTCAGCCGAGGCCGTGCTCGGGGCAACGATCTTTACAGCAGCACTGGCAGACTGTGGCCTAGCAAAAAAGGCCATGGTCGCCTGTGAGGTGGAAGGAAAGGCAAGACGCGGCGCGGCGGGACTGAGCGTCCGGGGAACAGTAAACAAGGGCCCACAACAGTCCTAGCTGGCTTACTGTACATACCACTGCACACGTTCAATGTCCAGTTTAGCCAAAGATGCTGCAGCATTCAAAAATACCCTCCAAAGTGCCAATATGACCTCTTGGCACTCTAGTCAAGCTTCCGCGTCCTCATCTCAACCTACTACTCCACCGGACAGCGACGCGAACAAGAAGAAGAAGCGGCCAAAAGCGAGCATGTCTCGTTCTTTGCCTCTCTTTCTTCTGTTTCATTGATCTTCGCGCTTAAGCCGTCGTGTACTCTCAACCCGCTGACACTGGGACGGGCAGCGATGTGAACACTCAGTTGCTTTATGCGATCAATCATCTCAAGGTATGTTACCTCTCCTCGGAGCTTTCTGAGAATAACGTACATTCACCCTTACTAGGCGAATAATGGACCTATGCGCCTGGACGATCTAGCAATTAGAACACAAACGCCTCTTGACACCGACAAGGTCCTCTTGGAAAAGTTTAAATCCCACGAGCGGGTGGAGTTTGACCCGAAGACCAATCTGTACTCATTTAAAGTGAGTTGCTCGCCCCTCTCACCTGTCATTGAGTCCTGACGCGCAGTCCAGCATGACTACAGCTTTCGGAACAAAGCGGCCTTGCTTACGGAGATCCAGCGATCTACACGACGCGGCGGCGGCATTTCCGTGCGCTCGCTCAAAGAGTCATGGAAAGATTCACCTACCGCAGTCGAAGAACTCGAGAAGGAAGGCGAGGTATTCGTCACACGCACGCTCAGAGATGGCCAGATGCGTATGGTGTTTTGGAATGAGCTCAAAGCGGACCCCGCCGAGCTGGCAGAGGAAGGACCTGACGCGGTTGCGAAGCGGGACGCCAGCAAGAATGGAACAGGGCTCAGCGTCGAGAAAGGTGCGGCTCAGAGCAACTGTGAAAGTTCGCACTCTTCTGACACTTGGTAGAATTTTACGATTTGTGGCACAACCTGAGCGTACCGAATGACGTCGATCTACTCAAGCAACTCCAGTCTGGTATGCCATCGTTTTTTTACGACGGCTTACCCTCTGACCTACTGTTTCTTCAAGGTGGACTACAGGAGACGGCCTCGGAGGCCCCAGTCATAAAGGCGCCAGTGGGCAAGAAGAAAGGCAAAAAATCGGCGACACGGCAGCGCACCGCCCGACTTACGAACACTCACCTGAAGGATACGGGGATCGACCTGAGCAAAGATTATGTGGCACCTGGAAAATGATGATTTCAGTTCCATTCCCGAGCCCACTAAATACATTTAATCACAGTACATGTATTCTACCTTTTGACTTCTATCAATTAAAACGATCTTCGTGGACAACTCCATTGGTGATCAGTGCTCTCAGTCCTAACTTACCTCTCAGGCTCAACTAAGATAATCGAGCCCTGGCATGGGTCGGTAAGCGTGATGGACACCCATTTCCCCCGACGACAGCACGGCTTTATAAAAAATTTAATAAAAAGAGTGCGTTACAGTAAGGATCGTAACTAGACATCACGAATGCGTTTGCTGAGATATTTGATGCGGTCCGAAGGCTGGCTTATACAGTACATCCACTAGCACCGGAACCTCTTATCGGCATCGGCGCTTACGGATTGATCAGTACTCTCAGGTTGAACGATGACCACCGAAAGCGACGCCCGGCATTTGCGCAGCGCTCGTTACTACTCCGCAGCATCACTTATCGGAGACTGCGGCTTGCCGCCCTGAAAAATAGTGGAGTATATATCGTCCGCGGTCTTATCTCAACTCACCTAAATCTACCAGTTGTGAGTGCAGTGCTCATACGCATCACAATGGGTTACAAAACGGGACTACTCTAGAGCCCGAGGCCTTTCAACCCACAGTCGCTCTTATCTACTGTCCTCCTACTTCCATAATGCGGCAACTGCTCTGTGTCCTCTCGTCCCTGCTAGCAGCAGCGGCCTTTGTGCTCCCATCCGTACCTTCTCGTTCTAGCGACGGTCCACTTCAGGCCACTTTTCAAGTGAAGTCTGAGAGCCCGGCGAATGGCTCGGATCGAGAGTGGAACTTGCCCCCGGACCTGAATTCGACCCACCACCTCATTTTCAATAGCGTAAGCAGTTTGCTACAGCGATGGCCCAACACTCTCCGTAGAAATGGTACGTTACATTTTCACCCATCTCACGTAAAGGTGTGCCCATTTCCGCATCCTGCACCAGGTCACAGTCTTGTACCCGCGACAGTCCCCAAAGGGACAATTCTATACCACGGACGTACAGATGGTCGAATCCCAAATGAACCCGATTGGTTCGCGTTCGACTTTGAACATGCTTACATGTTCGGCCGTGGGCCCAGCTATGTGATCTCGCTGCAAGCAAAGCGCGATCTCCGTCTTGTATACTTTGATGGATCAAGCGCAGCGAAAATGAAGGACGGTCCTATGGACTCCCAGGATGTTATCTTGTGGGGACGGCCCCAGCCAGACAAGTACTTCTCAGAACGGGAGCGCATCAAGGCTTTGTGTGATTGGGGCAGGCCATTTGGCCTAGATGGCTTCGTTCGAATGGAATTTCATTTGTGCGTGCATGCTATTACTGAATGCCCTGCCTTGGGTGCTGATTTAGGACAGCGAGGTTATGATATGCGATGTTCTGGACCCCATGGAAGTCGTCACATTCCTCAATCTTTTACCCAAGAATCAAACGTCTACACCCGGGCGCCCCCCGCGCCCCCCAGGGCTTCCACACCGTCCAGAGCGTCCCATTCCATTCCCCTCACCACCTTCGTCAAAGCCCCCATCTGGCTGGCGTGGCTCGCTCCTGAGTGACCACCGCAGTGCCCTCGAGGTATATCTCGCTGGAGGTTGGCACGACCGCGCGCCGGGAGAAACACGCGTCCACCTCGACTACTCGGGGCTCGTCACCTTTTACGATACTTCTCTTACCAGCCTCGTCGAATCGCGCCACGGCAAGGATAGGTTACACCTTCGTTTGGAAGGGATTTCGGTGCTGGACTCTGAGCGAGTACGTGCCGAGCTGCAGACGGTGCTCACGCGCGAGCAAGACGGGGGGAGCGGCATCGATTGGGGCAGCATCGCGCGAGTCGTCACGGAGCGCTATGCTGGTCGCCTCGAGTATCTGCGTTTCCTGCTCTCGCCGAACACGACGTTCGCGGATCCTCTCGAGCGAGCTACCGAAGCGCGCGCGCAACTGCTCGTCATGCTCACGCCATATATCACAACAACGGATGTCCCAGAGCGGCTTCCCGCATCGGCCAACTTGAGTTGGGCGGCACCGATCGCGCAACGTTGCGCAATGACGCAGACGTCGCATATTCCGCTGGACATGCTCACGCCGCAGGAGGCACGGATCCATGCTGCAGTGGAGAACACGATCCAAGAAATATGTCGGCGAATGGTACTTGTATGGGTGGAGTTCTTCGACGTAGAAGCGGCAGACGAGGCGAGAGCTACAGACGCCTCTGAAATGGGGCATGAGCAGATTTCTGAGCTGATGGCGTGGCTTGATTGGTCTGTGTGGGTCCGATGCGAGCCCGGGTGTGGTCTTGGGGTACGTCGCTTGGTTCTCTATTATTTCTGGCGAGGACTGACAGGCGCGTTGGCGGTGAACAGGAGATTTGTTACATTCCGTCGTGGCCGTTTCAAATGATAGGAGGTGACCCATATGACATGACGCCTCGTTGTGTATCGCTCAAAGATACGGATCATCAATGATACCTGCACTTTCTTTCTCTTTGAGCTGTTGAGTGGAGTCCCAGTCCTAGATCAGGTCCTACTCAGCGCTTGTCAACATTCCGAAAACCAAAAATTGGTACGAGATGCTGTACAGCTCGACGATCCTTACGACGCCGTGTTCTGCGTGCTGAGGAGGGATGCGCTTGAGGCGGCGCGCCTCAGCGGTAGCCGCATGCCGCACTTCACTGCCCACTGGGAGAGTGTCGACGCGACGAATGAACAAGTCCAATCACCCTTACGCCATTTCCTGCGCCATATAGTCGGTATTTCCAAGCTCGAGACGTGGTATTGGTGGTGGCGGCGAGTTCGAGTTGTTGACGCAATAAGAGTGCCTTCTGTTGTCTGGAGAGTGACTCGTCGACGGCGGTAGCAATCTTGTAGCTGACTTTGACAATTTCTTTGCGAGAACATTCGTGACATGTTGGAGGCAACGATGGTGATCTGTGGAAAGGATTACGAGGACGTCGGCCATTCTCTCACGGTATTGCGAGCGCCGGCGTGTCACGGGATCAAGCTGCATCATTAAGTTAGTGTGTGTTTTAAGGTTAGCTTAACCCACCAGAGCCTCTTATCGGCGCTCACAAACTAATGCATCATCAAGCTGACTGTTACAGGACTCTCCAGACTCGTCCCGTTTTGTAACCCATTGTAATGGGATGGGCCACTCTCAACTATTATAGTAGACAAAACCACAAAATAGGTGTGCACGAATTCAGTATGCATTCAAACTTCAAGTCTCGACAATTTTTCTGGGCGGCAAGCTGCAGTCACCGATGAGTGATGCTACGGAGTAGTAACCAGTCCTGTGAATAAGCCGGGCGTCGCTTTCAGTGGTCTGAGTCATCGTTCCACCGCTCTTATTGGCTGTCCATCTACAGTACCGCCATGATGCAGAAACTGTTCTATGTCCTCTCGTTCTTGCCAGCAGCAACGGCCTTAGTGCTCCCATCCGCGCCTTCTCTTCCTGACGACGGTCCACTTCAGGCCACTTTTCGAGTGTTGTCCGGGAGCAATGCGCCTGATCGGGAGTGGAACTCGCCCCCGAACCCGAATTCGACCCACCACCTCATTTTCAACAGCGTAGGCAGTTTGCTACAACGGTGGCCAAACACCTTCCGCAGAAATGGTGCGTTACATTTTCACCCATCTCACGTAAAGGTGTGCCCACACTCGCATCCTGCACTAGGCCACAGTCTTGTACCCGCGACAGTTCCCAAAGGGACAATTCTATACCACGGGCGCACAGACGATCGAATCCCAAATGAACCCGATTGGTTTGCGTTCGACTTTGAACACGCCTACTTGTTCTGCTTTCCGTCCTGTTATGTGATCTCGCTGCAAGCAAAGCGTGATCTCCGTCTTGTATACTTTGATGGATCGAGCGCGGCGAAAATGAAGGACGGCCCCATGGACTCCCAGGATGTCCTTTTGTGGGGGCGACCTCGACCGGACAAGGTCTTCTCAGAACGAGAGCGCATCAAGGCTTTGTGTGATTGGGGCAGGCCATTTGGTCTAGATGGTTTCGTTCGAATGGAGTTTCATTTGTGCGTGCATACCATTGCTGAATGCTCTGCCCCGGATGCTGACTTACGACAGCGAGGTTATGATATGCGACGTTCTGGACCCCATGGAAGTCGTCACCTTCCTCGGTGTCTTACCCAAGAAGCAAATGACCACACCCAGGCGCCCCCCGGGCTTTCCGCCCCTTCCAAAGCCTTCCATTCCGATCCCTTTACCACCTCCACCCAAGCCTCCATCAGGCTGGCATGGCTCACTCCCGAATGACGACCGCAGTTTCCTCGAGGCATATCTCGCGGGGGGTTGGCATGACCGCGCGCCGGGAGAAACACGCGTCCACCTCGACTACTCGGGGCTCGTCACATATTACGATACTTCTCTGACAAGCCTCGTCGAATCGCGCTACGGAAAGGATAGGTTACACCTTCGTTTGGAAGGGATTTCGGTACTCGATTCTGAGCGAGTACGTGCCGAGCTACAAACAGTGCTCACGCGCGAGCAAGACGGAAGGAGCGGCATTGATTGGGGTAGTATCGCGCGAGTCGTCACGGAGCGCTATGCTGGTCGCCTCGAGTATCTGCGTTTCCTACTCTCGCCGAACACGACGTTCGCGGATCCTCTCGAGCGAGCTACCGAAGCGCGCGCCCAACTGCTCGTCATGCTCGCGCCATATATCACAACAACGGACGTCCCAGAGCGGCTGCCCGCATCAGCCGACTTGAGTTGGGCAGCGCCGATCGCGCAACGTTGCGCAACGACGCAGACGTCGCATATTCCGCTGGGCATGCTCACGCCGCAGGAGGCACGCATCCATGCTGCAGTTGAGAACACGCTTCAAGAAATATGTCGGCGACTGGTGGTTGTATGGGTGGAGTTCTTCGGCGTAGAAGCTGCAGATGAGGCGAGAGCTACGGACGCTTCTGAAACGGGGCATGAGCAGATTTCTGAGCTGATGGCGTGGCTTGATTGGTCTGTGTGGGTGCGGTGCTCGCCCGGGTGCGGTCTTGGGGTACGTCGCTTGGCTTTCTATTTTTTGGGCGAGGACTGACAGGCGCGTTGGCGGTGAAGGAGGTTTGTTACATTCCATCGTGGCCGTTCCCAATGGGAGGCGACCCGTATGACATGACTCCTCGTTGTGTATCACTCAAAGACACGACTGATTAGTGATACCCGCTTTGTACTGTTGAGAGTGGAGTCCCAGTCTAAAATCAGGACCCACTCACTAAACCAAAAATTGGTACAGGGCGGTGTACAGCGAAGAGAGGTTGAGATTGAATAAATATGTTCCGACAACAGCAACGTTTTTCCTACGGGAGTTTTGCTCGCACAAAATATTTGGAGTCCCCATGATGCGTGTAACTACAAGTAACTATGTTCTTTACTCTGACCCGGTAATCAGGGAGGTAAGTCCACTGTCATAAATGGTTCAGGTTCGTGCTGTGATATAACAAAAGTGTTGACAGGCGCTTTGCTAGATCCGTACCCACTCACAAAAGTAGAAAGAGAAAATATGTGAATGAGCCGCACCTGGGAGCGATATGCAATGAGGCGTCATATCATATGGGTTGTCTCCATGTGCGAACGGCCACGACGGAAATCTCCTGTTTGCCGCCATCGTGTCCGTCAGTTCTTACGTGGGAAATAGAGAACCAAGCGACGTACCCCAAGACTGCAACCGGGCTCACACCGCACACACCCTGGCCAGTCGAGCCGGGCCATCAACTCAGAGATGTGATCACGCGCCATTTCAAGAGCTCCCGTAGCTCCCACCTCGTCTGCCGCTTCTACGTCGAAGAATTGAACCAACCTCCGACATATTTCATGGAGCGTGTTCTCGACTGCCGCGTGAGCGTGCCAGGCGGAATGTGATGTGCGACGTCTGCGTCGCGACGCAGCGCAGCGCGACAGGTGTTGCCCAGCTTGAGGTTAGCGGACGGGGGAAGCTGCTTTGGGATGTCTGTTGTCGTGATATACTACGGCACGAGCATGACGAACAGCTGCTCGCGTGCGACGGCAGCTCGCTCGAGTGGATCCGCGCTCGACGTGTTTGACGAGAGCAGGAAACGCAGATGCTCGAGGCGACCTCCGTAGCGCTCCGTGACGACGCGCACGATGCTGCCCCAGTCGATCCCGCTCCCTCCGTCTCTCTCGCGCGTGAGTACCGTCTGCAGTTCGTCACGTCCATAGCGTGCTTCAACGAGGCTCGACAACAAAGGATCGTAAAAGGAGACGAGCCCCGAGTAGTCAGGGCGCACGCGTGTTTCCCGGGTGCGCGGTCGTGCCAACTTCCCGTAACAAGCGCCTCAAAGGCATTGGCGGCACATGTCTGGGGGTAGAGCCACGTCAGCCGGATGCTGAAGTTGGGATATAAAAGGAAGTTGGGTGTGGGAAATCACACGTGATTGATTAGGAGCCTCATGGTCATTTGGTAGTGTTGTTAGCTTATACACCCACCGGAGCCTCTTATTGGCGCTCATGACAAACTGATCATCATCAGGTTGACACAGTGATCCCGTTTTGTAATCCATTGTAATAGAATTGGCCACTCTCAACAGAGACCACTGGGTGTGCACGAATCAAACTTCAAGTCTCGACAATTTTCCAGGGCGGCAAGCTCAGGCTGCAGTCTCCGATAAGTGATGCTGCGGAGCAGTGACGCCGGGCGTCGCTTTCAGTGGTCCGAGTCGTCGTTCTACCGCTCTTATCGGCTGTCCATCTACCGCCATGATGCGGAAACTACTCTACGTCCTCTCGTTCCTGCTAACAGCAACGGCCTTTGTGCTCCCACCCACGCCTTCTCGTTCTGACGACGGTCCACTTCAGGCCACTTTTCGAGTGTTGTCCGGGAGCAATGGGCCTGATCGGGAGTGGAACTCGCCCCCGAACCCGAATTCGACCCACCACCTCATTTTCAACAGCGTAGGCAGTTTGCTACAACGGTGGCCAAACACCCTCCGCAGAAATGGTGCGTTACATTTTCACCCATCTCACGTAAAGGTGTGCCCACACTCGCATCCTGCACTAGGTCACAGTCTTGTACCCGCGACAGTTCCCAAAGGGACAATTCTATACCACGGACGCACAGACGATCGAATCCCAAATGAACCCGAATGGCTTGCGTTCGACTATGAACACGCCTACTTGTTCTGCCTTCAGTCCTGCTATGTGATCTCGCTACAAGCAAAGCGCGATCTCCGTCTTGTATACTTTGATGGATCGAGCGCAGCGAAAATGAACGACGGTCCTATGGACTCTCAGGATGTCATTTTGTGGGGGCGACCTCAGCCAGACAAGCACTTCTCAGAACGGGAGCGCATCAAGGCTTTATGTGATTGGGGCAGGCCATTTGGTCTAGACGGCTTCGTTCGAATGGAGTTTCATTTGTGCGTACACACCATCGTTGAATGCTCTGCCCTGGATGCTGACTTACGACAGCGAGGTTATGATATGCGATATTTTGGACCCCATGGAAGTCGTCACCTTCCTCGGTGTCTTACCCAAGAACCGAACGTCCATACCCAGGCGCCCCCCGGGCTTTCCGCCCCTTCCAAAGCCTCCCATTCCGATCCCTTTACCGCCTCCATCCAAGCCTCCACCAGGCTGGCATGGCTCACTCCCGAGTGATCGCCGCAGTATTCGCGAGGCATATCTCGCGGGGGGTTGGCATGACCGCGCGCCGGGAGAAACTCGCGTCCACCTCGACTACTCGGGGCTCGTCACCTTTTATGATACTTCTCTGACGAGCCTTGTCGAATCGCGTCACGGCAAGGATAGGTTACACCTTCGTTTGGAAGGGATTTCGGTGCTGGATTCTGAGCGAGTACGTGCCGAGCTGCAGACGGTGCTCACGCGCGAGCAAGACGGAAGGAGCGGCATCGATTGGGGCAGTATTGCGCGAGTCGTCACGGAGCGCTATGCTGGTCGCCTCGAGTATCTGCGTTTCCTTCTTTCGCCAAACACGACGTTCGCAGATCCTCTCGAGCGAGCTACCGAAGCGCGCGCCCAACTGCTCGTCATGCTCGCGCCATATATCACGACAACGGACGTCCCAGAGCGGCTTCCCGCATCGGCCGACTTGAGTTGGGCAGCGCCGATCGCGCAACGTTGCGCAACGACCCAGACGTCGCACATTCCGCTGGACATGCTCACGCCACAGGAGGCACGCATCCATGCTGCAGTCGAGAACACGATCCAAGAAATATGTCGGCGACTGGTGCTTGTGTGGGTCGAGCTCTTCGATATTGAAGCGGCAGACGGGGCAAGAGCTACAGACACTTCTGAAATGGCGCATGAGCAGATTTCTGAGCTGATGGCGTGGCTTGATTGGTCTGTGTGGGTGCGGTGCGAGCCCGGGTGCGGTCTTGGGGTACGTCGCTTGGCTCTCTATTTTTTTTTTGGCGAGGACTGACAGGCGCCTTGGCGGTGAACAGGAGGTTTGCTACCTTCCATCGTGGCCGTTCTCAATAGGAGGTGACCCATATGACATGACTCCTCGTTGTGTATCACTCAAAGACACGACTGATTAGTGATCCCCGCATATTATATGACTTCCTTTCTCTTTGTACTGTTGAGAGTGGAGCCCCAGTCTAAAATCAGGGCCCACTCACTGCTAGTCGACATTCTGAAAACCAAAAATTGGTACGGGGCGCTGTACAGCTCGAAGAGAGGCTGTGATTGAATGTATCGACAACAGCAACGTTTTTCTCACGGGAGTTTTGGTCGCAGAAGTCAAGGGCGTGTAACGGTAAGACCGAAAGTTACAAGATAACTGTTCCATAGACCTTTTCCTTTTCCTTCTCTTTCGACCCCAATATATATTTTCTCCCCACTTACAAGTAACTATATTCTTTACTCTGACCCGGTAATCAGGGAAGTAAGTCCGCTGTCGTAGGATCGCGCTGTGATTTTAAAAATGTGTTGACAGGCGCTTTGTCAGATCCGTACCCACTCACAAAAGTAAGAAAGATGATGTGATATGTGGGAATCATTAATGAGCCGCATCTGTGAGCGATATGCAACGAGGCATCATATGGATCATCTCCATGTGCGAACGGCCACGATGGAACATACTGTAATACACCCCCGGACTCGTTATATATGATCGTATGGTGACCAGACCATAAGACGAGTGTGCACAAATTCTTTGCATCTTCGAGTTTCGGACTCTCGGCTGCCATGTTCGCAGGGCAGGCGGTCTCTAATGCAGGACGATGCTGTGGAGTAACTCAACCCATCCGAACGTCAGGCGTTCGTTTTGAGCCAAAAGTCACCTATGATGTGGCAACTGCGTTGTATGACTTGTATCCTCCCGTACCTGTTAGCAACGGCCGGCTTTGTGCTCCCATCCATAGTATCTTCACGTTCCGGCGACGGTCCACTTCAGGCCGCCTTCCGTGGACAGCCTGAGAGCCCGACGCCTGGGCCTGATCGGGAATGGAACTCGCCCCCGAATCCGAATTCGACCCACCATCTCATTTTCAACAGCGTAAGTGGCTTGCTACAACGATGGCCCAACGCCCTCCGCAGAAATGGTGCGTCGTTTTAGATCTTCCCCAGTCTTCTCCGATCTATGTAAAGCCCCTTCCTACGCCAGGTCACAGTCTTGTTCCCGCGACAATCCCCAAAGGGACAATCTTGTACCACGGGCGTGCCGACCCCCAAATTCCTTCACCTGATTGGGTTGCGTTTGACTTTGAACATTCTTACTTGTTGTGCCTTGAATCCTGCTATGTGATCTCGCTGCAAGCAAAGCGCGATCTCCGTCTTGTATACTTTGATGGATTGAGTGCAGGAAAAAGGAAGGACGGTACCCTGGATTCTCAGGATGTCATTCTGTGGGGACGACCCCGACCAGACATGTACTACTCAGAAGCCGAGCGCATTGAGGGTCTATGTGATTGGGGTAGGCCACTTGGTCTGGATGGTTTCGTTCGAATGGAGTTTGGATTGTGAGTGCATGCTATCGCTGAATGTCTCGTTTCTCCGGGGTGTTGACGTATCGTAGCGAGGCCATGATATGCGATTTTCTGGACGCCGCCGAAGTCGTCACCTTCCTCGATGTCATACCCCCGAACCAAACGACCATTCCCGAGCGTCTCCCGGGCATGCCGTTTCCACTCCCCCAACCAGGTCCGCCCAATCTCCCATCCGGCTGGCGTGGCTCCCCCCCAGACATGCGCCGCAATGTCTTTGAGGCATATATTTCGGGAACTTGGCACAACCGCGCGCCGGGGGAAACACGCGTACGCCCCGACTACTCCGGGCTCGTCACCTTCTATGACCCTTCATTGTCGAGCCTCGTTGAAGCACGCTATGGCAAAGATAGGTCACACCTTCGCTTGGATGGGATCTCGACACTAGACTCCGAACGAGTACGTGCCGAGCTGCAGACGGTACTCACGCGTAAGCAAGGCGGGGGAAGCGGCATCGACTGGGGCAGTATCGCGCGAGTCGTCACGGAGCGCTACGCAGGTCGCCTCGAGTATCTGCGTTTCCTGCTCTCGTCAAACACGTCGAGCGCAGATCCACTCGAGCGAGCTGCGGTTGCACGCGAGCAGCTGTTCGTCATGCTTGCGCCATATATCACATCCACGGACGTCCCAAGGCAGCTGCCCGCGTCGGCCGACTTGAGTTGGGCAGCACCGGTCGCGCGGCGCTGCGCCACGACCCAGACGTCGCTCATTCCGCTACGCACGCTCACACCGCAGGAGGCACGCATCCACGCTGCAGTGGAGAACACACTCCATGAAATATGTCGGCGGCTGGTTCTTGTATGGGTCGAATTCTTCGACGTGGAAGCGGCAAATGAGGCGGGAGCTACTGAAGCTATCGAAGTGGCGCGCGGGCACATCTCTGAGCTGATGGAGTGGCTTGACTGGTCGGTGTGGGTGCGGTGCGAGCCCGGTTGTAGTCTTGGGGTACGTCCCTTGATCCTCTATTTTTCACATTGGGTCTGATGGGCGTCCTTGCGCTTTGGGGTATACAGGAGATCTGTTACATTCCATCATGGCCGTACTTTGAAGAAGATGATCCAAATGACCTGACACCTCGCTGCAGATCGTTCGAGGGTTTTGCTCGTAGGCCGGGTGTATCACATGCAGGAAATTAAGTCCGAGGGCTCGTTTATTGATCGCGTTCGTGACCACGTTTACCCATAAGACGATTCGCCATCACTTTCTCTTAGTCTGCACGGACGCACGTAAAGTCGAATCCTTTCCCCATTTCAAAACAAGCTACGTCTGCAGGGGATGAACGACGTGTATGCAATGTCCAATATGTAGGGATCAAGTCATGAACGCTTGGCTGGAAGCCGATGTACAAGACCGATAGTTCATTGCTATGCACTGGCTAGAATGAACTACCGCCTTGTCCAATCACATTCAAGGGCCCGCAGTTCGGTAGTGCGGACACGAAACTGATGGGTACAGTAATGGATGAACGACAACGTTGTGTTTTGTGATCCTGGCCCCTGTCCTGGCCGGGTTTTTCGTAGCTTTCGACTTGAAATATCTCAGGCCTCAGAAGCCTGAGCAGTTACCAATGTGGCTTGGACCCTGCCCAGGCTTTCAGATCACGGTTTGTACTAGATGGAGAATAGCATATGCTGTCGTGCAGGTACTGTAACCGGGGGCGTGGACTGTAACGACGGCCGGACCCGGAATCCAACTTGTACTACCCGCACCGTTTGCCGGCCCATTGTATGTGGTATGAACACCTATTGATCTTCAGAGGCCATGTCCGCGGGGCAGTCCCCATTGAAAAAGCGACGCTGTGGAGTAGTGACCGTCCCGGCATCAAGCTGTTTTGGTCAACAAGTCATCTTCGTTTATGATGTGGCAACTGCTCTGTGTCCTCCCGTACCTGCTAGCAACAACGGGCTTTGTGTTCCCATCCGTCCTTTCTCGTTCCAGCAATGGTCCATTTCAGGCCGCCTTCCAAGGCGAGAGCGCGACACCTGGATCGGATCGGGAGTGGAACCTGTCCCCGAACCCAAATTCCACCCACCACCTCATTTTCAACAGCGTAAGCGGCTTGCTACAACGATGGCCTAACACCCTCCGCAGAAATGGTGAGTCACTTTAGATCTGTGCTGATCTCGCCGATCTCACATGGAGCTACTTCCTACGCCAGGTCACAGTCTTATTCCCGCGACAATCCCCAAAGGGACAATCTTGTACCACGGGCGTACTGACCCTCAAATACCAATTTCACCTGATTGGGTTGCATTTGACTCTGAATTCTCTGCCATATTGTGCCATCGGTCCTGTCATATGATCTCGCTGCAGGCAAAGCGCGATCTCCGTCTTGTATACTTTGATGGATTGAGTGTAGCGAAAATGAACGACGGTCCCATGGACTCACAGGATGTCCTCTTGTGGGGGCGACCCCGACCGGACAAGGTCTTCTCAGAAATAGAGCGCATCGAGGCTCTGTGTGATTGGGGTAGGCCACTTGGTCTGGATGGCTTCGTTCGAATGGCGTTTCATTTGTGCGTGCATGCTATCACCGAATGTCTCTTTTTCCGGAATGCTGACCTGTCGTAGCGAGGCCATGATATGCGATTTTCTGGGCGGCATGGGGGTCGTCTCTTCCCTCGATCTCATACCCCTGAACCGATCCACCATGCCCAGGCATCTCCCGGGCGTTCCGGGGAGATTTCCCCGGCCCAGCCCACCCAAGCTCCCATCCGGCTGGCGTGGCTCACCCCCGGACATGCTCCGCAATTTCTTTGAGGCATATGTTGCGGGAACCTGGCACGACCGCGCGCCCGGGGAAACACGCTTGCGCCCTGATTACTCGGGGCTCGTCACCTTTTACGATCCTTCGTTGTCGAGTCTCGTTGAAGCACGCTACGGCAAGGATAGGTTGCACCTTCGTTTAGAGGGGATTTCTGCATTGGACACCGAGAAAGTACGTGACGAACTGCGGACGGTACTCATGCGCGAGAGAGACGGAGGGAGCGGCATCGATTGGGGCAGCATCGTGCGCGTCGTCACGGAACGCTACGCCGGTCGCCTCGAATATCTGCGCTTCCTGCTCTCCCCGAATACGACGACGTTCGCGGACGCACTTGAGCGAGCTGCCGTTGCACGCGAGCAGCTGTTCGTCATGCTCGCGCCATATATCACAACAACGGACGTCCCACAACAGCTGCCCCCATCGACCAACTTGAGTTGGGCAGCACCGGTCGCGCAGCGCTGTGCCACGACACAGACTTCGCTCATCCCTCTCGACATACTCACGCCGCAGGAGGCACGGATCCGTGCTGCAGTGGAGAACACGCTCCACGAGATATGTCGACGGCTGGTTCTCGTCTGGGCCGAGTTCTTCGACGTAGAAGCGGCAGACGAGGCGGGAGCTACGGAAGCTACTGGAGTGGCGTATGGGCACATCTCTGAGCTGATGGAGTGGCTTGATTGGTCGGAGTGGGTGCGGTGCGAGCCCGGCTGCAGTCTTGGGGTACGTCACTTGATCCTCTATTTTCCACATTGGGCTTGACGAACGTCCTTGCGCTTTTGGGACGTACAGGAGTTCTGTAACATTCCATCGTGGCCCTACTTTGGCGAGGATGATCCGTATAACATAATACCCCGCTGCAGTTCGTTTGAAGATTTTGCCCGTGAGTTGGGTGTATCACACGATAGAAACTGAGTCCGAGGGTCCGTTTGTTGATTGCGATTGCGACCGCGTTCAATACCAAGGCGACTCACCATTCATTAGTACTCTCACGTTCCATTAGTCTGCACGGACGCACGTACAGTCGAATCCTTTCCCCATTTCAATGCAAGCTACGTCTGCAGGAGATGGGCGACGTGTATGCCATGTCCGATATGATATACTCAGACTCCGCGGCGATCAAGTCATCAGCGCTTGGCTGGGAGCCGATGTACAAGACCGATAGTTCAGTTGCTATACACTGGCTAGAATGAACTACAGACTTGGCCAATTACATTCAAGGGCGCGCAGTTCGGTAGTGCGGACACAAAATTGATGGGGTACAGTAATGGATAAATGACAACGTTGTGTTTTGTGACCGGCCCTTGTCCTGGCCGGGTTTTTCGTAGCTTTCGGCTTGAGAAGCCTGAACAGTTACCAACGTGGCTTGGGCCTGCCCAGGCTTTCACAAGGGCTTTCAGGCCCATGGGTCTGTATCAGATGGAGAATAACTACATGCGTTGACGGCGGTCCGGACCCGGAACCCACCTTGATCGGCCTAACCTCTTATGGGCACTTTTGCACTGTGACTCAGGCTCGCCCCGTTTGCCAGCCCATTGTAAAGTATGTAGTGGTATGAAAACCTTCTACTGATGAAAGTAATAATAAATTAGCTGAGACAGGATGAGTGCGCACAAATTCTATCTTCAGAGGCCATGATCGCGAAGCGGTCCCAGAATAAGCGACGCTGTGGAGTAGTGAACCGTCCGGTATGCGTCCGTTTTGAGTGGTCAACAAGAGTCACCTTCGTTTATGATGTGGCAACTGCTCTGTGTTCTCCCGTATCTGCTAGCAACAACGGGCTTTGTGCTCCCATCCGTCCTTTCTCGTTCTAGCAGTGGTCCATTTCAGACTGCCTTCCGTGGACAGCCCGAGAGTCCGACGCCTGGATCGGATCGGGAGTGGAACCTGTCCCCGAACCCAAATTCCACCCACCACCTCATTTTCAACAGCGTAAGCGGCTTGCTACAACGATGGCCCAACACCCTCCGCAGAAATGGTGCGTCGCTTTAGATCTGTGCCGGTCTCGCCGATCTCACATGGAGCTACTTCCTACGCCAGGTCACAGTCTTATTCCCGCGATAATCCCCAAAGGGACAATCTTGTACCACGGGCGTACTGACCCTCAAATACCAATTTCACCTGATTGGGTTGCATTTGACTTTGAACACTCTGCCATATTATGCATTCGGTCCTGCCATATGATCTCGCTGCAGGCAAAGCGCGATCTCCGTCTTGTATACTTTGATGGATTGAGTGCAGGAAAAATGAACGACGGTCCCCTGGATTCTCAGGATGTCCTCTTGTGGGGGCGACCCCGACCGGACAAGATCTTCTCAGAAATAGAGCGCATCGAGGCTCTGTGTGATTGGGGTAGGCCACTTGGTCTGGATGGCTTCGTTCGAATGGAGTTTCATTTGTGCGTGCATGCTCACCGAATGTCCCGTTGCTCCGGAATGCTGACCTATCGTAGCGAGGCCATGATATGCGATTTTCTGGACGCCACGGAAGTCGTCTCTTCCCTCGATCTCATACCCCTGGATCGATCGACCCTGCCCAGGCATCTCCCGGGCGTTCCGGGGACATTCCCCCAGCCCAGCCCACCCAAGCTCCCATCCGGCTGGCGTGGCTCACCCCGGGACATGCGCCGCAATGCCTTTGAGGCGCTTGTTACGGGAACTTGGCACGACCGCGCGCCCGGGGAAACACGCTTGCGCCCTGACTACTCGGGGCTCGTCACCTTTTACGATCCTTCACTGTCGAGCCTCGTTGAAGCACGCCACGGCAAGGATAGGTTGCACCTTCGTTTGGAGGGGATTTCTGCACTGGACACCGAGCGAGTACGTGACGAACTGCGGACGGCACTCATGCGCGAGAGAGACGGAGGGAGCGGCATCGATTGGGGCAGCATCGTGCGCGTCGTCACGGAGCGCTACGCCGGTCGCCTCGAATATCTGCGTTTCCTGCTCTCCCCGCATACGACGACGTTCGCGGACGCACTCGAGCGAGCTGCCGTTGCACGCGAGCAGCTGTTCGTCATGCTCGCGCCATATATCACAACAACGGACGTCCCACAGCAGCTGCCTGCATCGGCCAATTTGAGTTGGGCAGCACCGGTCGCGCAGCGCTGTGCCACGACACAGACTTCGCTCATCCCTCTCGACATACTCACGCCGCAGGAGGCACGGATCCTCGCTGCAGTGGAGAACACGCTCCACGAGATATGTCGATGGCTGGTTCTCGTGTGGGCCGAGTTCTTCGACGTAGAAGCGGCAGACGAGGCGGGAGCTTCGAAAGCTACTGGAGTGGCGTATGGGCACATCTCTGAGCTGATGGAGTGGCTTGATTGGTCGGAGTGGGTGCGGTGCGAGCCCGGCTGCGGTCTTGGGGTACGTCGCTTGATCCTCTATTTTCCACATTGGGTCTGACGAACGTCCTTGTGCTTTTGGGTCGTACAGGAGTTCTGTTACATTCCATCGTGGCCCTACTTTGACGAAGATGATCTGTATAACATAATACCTCGCTGCAGATCGTTCGAAGGTTTTGCCCGTGCGTCGGGTGTATCAGGAAGCTAAGTCCGAGCGCCCAGTTCACCACCAAGACGACTCAATTCACTAGTACTCTCACTTTCCATCAATCTGCACCGCCATGCGCACAATCAACTCTTCATCCTAATTTCGGCAATCTCTGTCTAGTACGGATACGTATGCAATTATCAATACCCGATATGATGTACTAGGATTCGGCGGGGGTCGAGTAATCAATGCTTGTCTGGATGGCGACGTACGAGACCGACAGCCTGGTTGCTATGTATATTGTTTAGAGTCGATCTGCCGCTAATTATATCCAATGTAACGCATTCAGTGACCCGCAGTTCGATGGTGCGAACATGAACTGATGCGGTACGATGACATTCATCAAGTTTACATCATCTTCTATGATAGATGCAGAAGCCAAGCCACTTGGAGCAACTTTTGTGAGTCACTTGTACATATACAGCTGACTAGCGCTGACTGATGATGCACCACCTACCTCAGGCTGGGCTTCCTAGGGTCTGATTCGGTTCTCATGATAGTTCCCCTTCCCAGATTTGTGGTTGATTGTTTCAACCGGCCCACGCACGAGCGTCGGGTTGGATGTGGTGATTGGCGTCGTTGCACGGGGGAGCTGATTCGTCGATATCACCTCGGCAATATAATGGGTCAGAACCATTTAGCAAATGCCCTAGACACCTCTAGACGCTTCTTGGTTTCACAGATGAGAATAGTAACTGCGCCTTTAGACCGAAATAGAGGGTGTTCGAGAACGGGGGAGTGGTCTTTTGCAAACCGTACCAGGGCCACAAACTAACCGCCTCGAATTGTTGCGAAGCTCGAGAGTTTCCATTTACGGAGACTTCCCACGGGTCCAGCTCCGGTGTGGCGCTAGTGCTATGAGGCATCGGTCTCGAACTCGGGCTCTGGCTCCTGGCCAACCGTTGATCGTATTGATCGCTCGATAAGCTCAGAATATCATATCATACGTGTCGGTCATCCCGTGCGGACCCGGAAAGGACAATCCGAGGCTAGACCCAGCTATTAGGTCGACGAACCCGTATAACCGTAATAGGGTCATAACTTTCACGGGGATTTGCTGATGCGCCCGCCTGATCAACGTTCAACGTTCAACAGCCACATACGTACTCTGCTCGATTCTCCTGGGTCGTCCCTTGGGACCTCTTCAACAGTGATACACGACCCTTGCAAAACCTTGAAAATCGAAATGGCTCGTACTGATGGTACGTGTCTACATTCTGGTTGGAACTCGCGTGGTGTACTGAGTGGCATGGCACAGAAGAGAGTAATAGACATGTAGCAACAATCGACATCCTCCCAGATGATATCTTTCGGGAAATATTTGCTATCTGTCTATTAGACCCTGATGAGCACCCCACCCGATGCATGTGGGAATGGCAAGGACTGGTGCAGGTCTGCCAAAGATGGCGACAAGTCATATATGCATCACCACGCTATTTCGATCTACACCTTTGCTGCTCAAATGGAACGCCGTTCAGGAAGGATCTCAGTCTCTGGCCAGAGTTTCCCCTTATCATTCATTATTACATTGAAGAGGATGAGGATGATCTCATTGCTGCACTCGGGCACCCTGGTCGTGTACGCCGCATTGATCTTGACATAGCGAGCTCAGAGGTGGTCGAGGCGGTCACGGCGATGGAGGTGCCATTTCCGTTGCTGACACATCTAAAGCTTACGGGAAACAAGGACCGGGACACGCCTTACCTTTCCAAAAGATTTTTGGGCGGGTCTGCCCCATGCCTACAACATCTCTCCTTAGTAGACGTCGGCCTTCTAGACCTACCAAAGCTCATTTTGTCAGCTCGTGACCTCGTTTCCCTCCGACTCGACAATATTCCCCCGTGGGGGCACACTTTACCGGAAGAGATAGTTGGAGGACTGGTCGGGTTGACCAGGCTCAGAACCCTTTCCATTAGATTCCCCATTCCCTATAAACGATGGGGCAGCCCTATGGATCCGAGCCCCCAATCGTGTGCTGTCCTTCCCGCTCTCACCAAGTTTGAATTCCAAGGTGGAAGCAACTACTTGGATGAACTCACGGCCCAAATTGACACGCCTCGAGTCGAGGACGTCAGAATCGAATACTCCGATCTGGATGTTCAAGCTCCCCAATTTCCAGAGTTCATCAAGCGTTCCCAGTTCAAGCGTGCGCGGGTAGGCTTTTCCGATTTCTACATTATACTCGATCGTCCACAAGGCGAATGCCATCAAGCCCATCATTCCTTGTCAATCTCGGACCCGGAGTTCGAAGAATTCGACATGGCCCGTGTACTTGGTCAACTCGTCCCCATGCTCTCCAATGTGGTTCATCTCTCCGTCCTTGGGCCATATGGTGTGGATGATATGCTTCCGCTCCTCCGCCTATTCCCTGCTGTGGAGGTGATGGACGTGCCTGGGAAGGCGGCAGGGTACATTGCTTCTGCGCTCGAAGACATCACTGAGGATATGGTCGCCGAAGTATTGCCGGCGCTCCAATTGCTATTGTTAGGCGACGACACCAAGCTAGAGGGGTTCCTCTCCTTGCGCCGGCTCTCCGGTCGCCCTGTAACCATTGTCAACACGCACGACGAGTTCGTTGAAAGGCTCAATGCCCGTTGGGAGAAAGTCTAGCAGTTGCCTCTTTGTTATTTGATCGTGACCAGTTTAGGAGGCTGTTAGGGGACGTAGAAAATGGTGACATGCGAGATCAATTTTATATGCGCTGACGTACGAATTCAAGTACAGGCGGCTGCCAATGTTAACATGGAGATGCGTTGCGCCGCATTGCTGGCTCAGAGAATCTGCAGAGACATACATTGGCACGACCATTGGCAACGGCGGAAGCCAACCCTGAGGCCTGCATAAGCACTGTAAGGTAGCAGTCACTAGGAACCCGCTACCCATTATGTAAGCCATAAACCCTAGGGTTGGGTTATGTAAGCGGTCACGACTCGTCCAGATTGTATGTTTTAGGGTCTAGTAAACATGGTTATTCTGAAATTTCCTGGGCTATGTGTCCTTGTATGTGTCTATGGTATTATCCACAGCATTTAGAACTCTTTTTTTTTTTTTTTTTTTTTGGAATCCATTTGAGTGCGCCTTGGGGTACATGGCCCTATGTGGCACTATTACATCGCGTTTCCTTTCCTATCTCCTTGCTCCGCTTCTACTCCAATATTATAGCCTCTTCACAATATGACACCTCCCCGCTCATGAATGAGCGACTTTGCGATTCGTCAAGTGTTGAGTTTATCGGGGCGCGTGTTGCGCCAGGGCGAAGGGTCGGATTTGAGGGTGTGAGTTCTTGCGGTGCGCGCGGTTGTGCAGCGCGTTTCCGTTTTGTGCCTCGGTATTACTCCTTTGCGTCCGGGTGTGCTTCGTCGTCCGTTAACTCTTCATGTCTTGAATCGGCCTTTTCGGGGCCTGGCGGATCGTGGGGTGTTTTGCGGGGATTCTGGAAAGCGTCTGTCCGCCTTGGTGACGGCTTAGCTTTGGGGTTGCGGGTTTTGTGAGTTTGGGGGGCTTTGAGTATCTTGCTTGAATCTTGCGGTGGCTTGTATGTATCCTGCGAGCGCCGCTACTCCTTCTTCCTTCGAAAGCATCTCCGCGAATTTCCTCTCTTTACTTCCTCTCTTCGCCTTGAGTTTCCCTCTCTCATACGCGTACGCCGGGCATTCCAGGAGGAAGTGCTGCGGCGTTTCTCTTTCCGCTCCGCATGCTGGGCACTTTGCGCTAGCTTTCCTCTTGAATCTGTGTAGGTAAGCGTTGAGCGGGATGTGTCCCGTTCTGAGCTGGAACATTTTGCTCGCCATCGCCCTGGAGAGTTTTTTATTACTTATTAGCTCTATGAATTTGCGCGAGGGGAGTGAGGGGTCGATGTGCTTAGTCTTTTCGAATCTATTCGATCTTTCCCATTCTTTCCTCCATTCGATCTTCCTCTTCGCGTGTAGGGATTGCTTCGCCGCTGATCTGCTTATTTTGATCCCTTTTTTTCAGGAGCGCTGGGAGGAAGGTGACGGGGGAGGATGTTCCTTCCGCCGCCTTTTTTGCTTCTTCGTCGGCTTCTTCGTTCCCTTCTATTCCGGAGTGCCCCGCAGTCCACCTAATTGTTAACGCGTACTTTTTGCCTCTCGTCTTTCGTAGCTTTGCCGCCGTGCTCAGCGCTTCCGCAGCGATGTAGTGCCCCGGCTTGTTCAGCTTTGATGATAACGCCTTGATTGCCGCTTGGTTGTCTACCCCAATGGCGTATGTCAAGTTGCCTTTTCCGCTCGACTTCATCAGCTGTAGTCCCAGGAGTATTCCCACTAGCTCCGCTTCGAAGACTGTGTGTTCTTCTGTTGCGCCGAGGTGGTAGTGGAGCTTTCCTGTTGTCTTGCCTCCGCGCGTCATCACTGCCGCGGCTCCTACCTTTCCGTCGTGCGCCGAGCCGTCAGTGTATATCTTTATGTGCTCGGGGGCTTGTGCATCCGCGTCCTTGGAGCTGTTCTTGTCCTTGGGGATGTCGGTTTTGAAGGGACGTTTGCCTGTTAACGCTGGGTTCCTACCTATTGCTGGGATTGTCTCGTGTTTGTCCGGATCTGCCTGGTAGCTTTCCGCTAGGTGGTGCAGCGGGGTTTTGTGCCGCTTGACTCCTCGCTTTGCGCATCTCCTGTATGGTTTTGTAAGCGGGTGACTGGCCGGGAGGGTGGCTAGTCGTAAAGCTGCGCGACTGCAGTGTTTGTCGATTTCTAGGGGGAGAGGCAGTAAGTTAGCGTGTGCGCATAAAGAGTCAGACGGTGAGGTTCTTAGTCCTCCAACTATCGCTAATGCTCCTGCTCTCTGCGTGGCAGAGAGTCGGTTTGTTGCATGCCTTCCGCTGGTGTTTTGCCTGCCATTCTTTCCTTCGGCGGGTGGGCGACACCATACGTCCACCCCGTAGAGCATCCTGGGTATCGCTACGCTGGTGTATATCTTCCTGGTTTGCTTCGGGGTCAGCCCCCATTCGATTCTCACTATGCGTCTTAGTTGCGCTGCCCAGTTTGCTCCTTTTTTGATTGCGTGCGCTTCCTGCTCTTTCCAGCTAAGGTGTTGGTCTAGAAATACTCCGAGGTATTTCGCGCTCTTGGAGGCCTCTATGGTCGTCTCCTTGAGCTTGAGGGATGGCCTTGCTATTTTCTTGTTGTGATGCGCGAAGTCGATTAGGGCCAGCTTTGATAGTTCGAATTTTGAATTGTGCTTTTCGGCCCATTCCATGGCGCCGTGATCCCTGGTCATCATGTTCGTCAGCATATTGTGCGTTTCCTCAAAAGTTTTGGAAGTTGCTATTAGGATCGCATCATCTACGTATGCAGCTGCTGATTCGTTAGCGGAGTTCGGTATGTCCAATAGGTCGGCGTTGTAGTATTGGTATAGCACCATCGACAGTGGGTCTCCTTGTCCTATCCCATTGTCGATATTTATGTTCTCCGACTCGTAGTCGTCGAATTTGAGGCGCGTTACCCTACCCTTTAGCATGTTTTCCACAAATTTGACTATTTTTGTCGGTACTCTTCTCTTCTTCAAGTTGGATATTAGCTTCTCGTTGACTGCGTTTGGGAACGCTCCTTCGATATCTAGGAAGAGTACCGATGTGACCTGTTTCTTCCTCCATGCGTCTTTGATTTTGTGTATCAGGTAATGGATAGCGTCGCTGGTGGTGCGCGCCGGCCGTCCGCCGAAGTGGAGGGCAGGGAGCAGGGCATGTTTCTCCGTGTAGTAGGTCAGTTGCTCCGCGACTACCGATGTGAGTACTTTGCCCAACGTGTTAAGGAGGGCTATGGGTCTGTACGCTTTCGGGATGTCGTATCTCGGTTTGCCTGGCTTTCTTAGTACGACTGTGTCGAACTTCTTCCACGGTTCGTATTGCATGTTCCTGTCCAGGATAGCCGTGTAGATGTACCATAATCTGTCTTCGAGGATGTCAGCGCATTTGGTTAGGACGATGTTTGGGATACCGTCTGGCCCTGGCGCCTTATATGGCTTGAGTCTGGCGAGACTTCGTCTGATTTGGTCCCTCGTGATGGGGTCCGCTTTGCAGACGGGGTCTACTGGAGGTGACGGGTCTTGTGGGCTTCCGTCGAGCGGTTTGCTTGGGAAGAAGGTCTTCGCCAGGGTGCTGCCTTTCTCCTTGTTCGAGCTTGCCGTGCGGTTGTTCCCGTCCTCATCGTACTGGAGGTCCGGAATCCTTGTCTTACCGCAGTCGCCTGGAGGGCTGGTTATGTACTTGTGCGCTGTCCAGAGGTCCGGGTCAGTCGCCTTTTCGAGCCAGTCCCTCCAGTGGTTCCTCTTTGCGTGTTCCAGCTCTCTACTGAATTTGCGTCTAGCTTCCCGGAATTTTTCGTGGATTGGATTTTCTACTAGATGCCGCAGTTCGCATGCTTTCCTCCGCGTTCGTAGCATGTCTTGCCTTAGTTCGGTGAGCTCCCGAGTCCACCATCTTTTGGCCTGCGGGCCTATTAAGGCGCAAGGTACTTTCTCCTTGATTGTTTCCTGTAGTATGCGTGTGAGCCTTTCGCATGTCTGGGTGAGCGTAACTTGGTTCTGGATGAAATTCGGTACTCCCCATTCCGCCATTTTTTCTTCCAGCGTCTTTCTGAAGGTGTTCCAGTCGACGTCTCTGAAGTTTCTGGTCGTCTTCATCGGCGCCAGGGCTATCCCCAGTTCCAGGGTGGTTACTATTGGGAAGTGATCCGTGTTTATTCCCTGCCTCTCTGGTAGAGCTTCGCATTGCGTGATGGCTTCCAGCGTGTGTTCCGTGCTGAAGACTTGATCTAGTCTTGACCATCTTTTTGTCACGCTGTGCTCGTGGGTTGGGGTGCCGCTTGGTAGTGCCAGGTCCATTCCTAGGTCCGCTATCGCCTGTATCAGAATTTCTGCGTTTTCTATGGCCTCGCGCGTAAATAGCTGATTGTTTTCCGGCGAGTCCCAGCACGGGTGGTGTCTGTTGAAGTCCCCTACCCATACCAGGTGGTGCATGTGCTGCGTATCCGCGCTGCCTAGTATCTCCGTGATGTGCTTCCTGTGGTACTCGGTGAGCGCCTTTACGGTGTCGTTGTGCTTACAATCGTTGTATATGTTGAATATTGTCGCCCTTCCCCATTCGCCCTTAATTCTGATTGCTGTCACGTCTCCTGATGGGAATTCGACCTGTTCCCATCCGTCAGTGAGGAGGTTGTCTCTGATCAGAATTACGGATCTAGTTTTGAACGGTTCTTTTCCATGCGTGCTGGGGTATATCGTTTTCCAGTCCCTGCTCGATACCGTTTTTCCGAACGGGTTTATCGAGGGTTCCTGTAAGGCGACTATGTCAGCGCCGTCATCTGCCAGTTTGCCGCTACTTATTAAGTCGTGCTGGCATGTGCGCGACTTGTTGATGTTTTGTTGCCAGATTTTGAGGGTGGTTTTTCTCTGCGCTTTGTTTGTTGCGTTGTCACTCATTCTTCAAGGTGAGCGGTGTTGAGGTGTGCGTATTCATCTTCCGATGCGACATCAGTTTGATCGTCGCGTGTGTTGCATGCAGCCCGCGAGATTGGCCTGAAGCCGGCTGCGGTGTAGAAGTCCTTGAAGTCACTTGGCTCACCTCCCCCGTTTCGCCTTTTGGGGCCCTTCTTTTTGCCTGTTATTGGTCTGGTTGGGAGCTGGCGTGTGCCTTGCGTTGGTGGGGGGGGAAGGCTGGCTATCGCGAATTTTGCAGGGAACTTATCTTCATAGCTCAGCTTTTGCGGGCGTGCATGCAGGGTCCAGTCCTCGTCTGTGGGAAAGTACGTTAGCGCATTTTCGGGGTGATTCTCGTCCATCCTTTCCGATCTGCGGATGAACTCTGGGCAGTTTCTGTCCCAGCTTGCGTGCGAGTCTGTTTGGCATGAGATACAGTATCTCCTGCTACTGTCCGGGCAGGCGTTCGTCCTGTGGTCCTCCCCGCAGTTACCGCATGAGTCTCTTTCCGCCGTGCATTCGGTCGCGAAGTGTCCCCATCTTCTGCATTTCATACATTGTTTGGGCTCTGTCTTGAGCTTTCTGGGGTACGTCTTTACTCCGCAAATGTATATCCCATCCCTAATCAGAGTGTTAGCGATCTCTGGGGTGTTTATTGATAGTGTTAGATGTGCGAATTTTTGCCCTATTGCCCTCCTGTAGGTCGGTTTGATCCATTTCGCTTTTTGAAGGCTTCCGCGTTCGATGTTGTTCGCCTCCTCGATTTCCCTTAGGTAATCGCTGTTCTCCGGGTCGAAGATGACTGGCACTCTTGGTACCAGTATTTGGAATGATCTCTCTTTGACCGTTGCTAGGCTGTCGATTTTGGGGAGTAGGTTTAGCTCTACGTGCGGCTGTCTGAACCACTCAGCTGCTTCCTTTGTTTTGAATTGCAGTATTAAGCCCCCGTTGCGGAGCTTATGCACCTCCTGGATCTCCGCCTCTGTCGAGGGTTTCTCCGCGTCCTCTGCAATTAATTTGTTGAACTTGTTTTTGAGTTCGTCCAGGCTCGAGTTTATGACGTCTTTGTTGAATATATCCACTAAGACTTGCCTCGATTTTCTGTCGAGGTCTCTGGTTACTCTCGGGTCCGCTGCTGCTGCTCCCGCTACTGCTCTACCCGTTGCTGGCATGGGTCTTGGTGCAGGGGCCGACAGCAGGGCGTCCTTGTATGAGCTCACTGTGGTGGTGAGCTTGTCCGAGGTGTTCACTACTGCGTTGAGGTTCACGTTCACTACCTCGAGTGCTTTGTGTAGAGCCCCTGCCGAATCGTCCAGCTTTTTGGACGTGTTCTGCATTTCATTCTGGTTAGCCAGAGACGCTTCGATGAGGTTACTTAGCTTCTCCATCCCTTTGTTGACCGAGGTCTCCAACTTGTCGCTGATTCTCTGAGTTAGGGCCTCCACCGTCTGGTTTTGCTCATGTCCCTTGTCCGCGGCCAACGTGCTCACGCACGCCGTGATGGACAATATGATCTTTTGCAAGTCCGAGGAGAGCTTGCTATTGTGTTTCACGAACATTAGCTTAAGCGCGGTGTGCACTGACTTAGCTGTAATGTCCTCGTCCTTTTTTAGCAACCCTTCCTTCTCCAAAAGGGCTCTCGGTTCTTGGATGGATGTTGGTCTCGTTTTCTTTTGCTCTGCCTGGGCGTTACTGCTGCTTGACGCCTGGGTGAGCGCTGACGAGCGTAGGTTCCGCTTTGTTCCGGGGGGGCCGGCGCTCTCTGTCTGCTCTCCATTTCTGCCCTCCATTTCTGCTATGGGTCGGGTTTTTATTTCAGGTATGTGTTAGGCTTTGTGTGTGTATGTGGCTAGGGTGTATGAAGAGTACTCTAGTATACCACACCGTCTGGGTCACTGTGACGTGGCCGGGATGGTGGTGGTTACCGAGAAAGGAAGTCCATTTAGAACTCTTTGGTGTGTAATGTGTGATGCCCTGCTGCTTGTATGCCCAACAACCCTCCCTTGTAAGTGGCAACAAAATATTCGTAAGTGGAGTAAAGCCCGTCTTTGTCAGCATGACTAATACATGCACGTGACCTTTACCCGGACACGACTTTTCACCAACTTTTACAAATTTGCTTAGATCAACTCCAAACATCGAGATATTGTGTTTCAGTGAAAAAAGTAATATGTGTCCTTAGTTCCTTCAAATCAAAGTATTTCAAAAAAATAAAACATGAGGCATGAAGAACTTCTTCTTCCCTTTCAGCCTCCTGTTTTACTTTTTGCTCCTTGTAACGAGCGAGGGAGGAGAGGACATGACAATGGAGACGACATTTTGCTTACATAAACGTAGCGTGTTCCTAGTGACTGCTACCTTACTGTAAATAAAATGATGACGTGGTGACAGTTACACGCATATGACAGAAATTTGGAAGTACCACACGTATTCTACACATTTCGCTACATGAATCACAGTACTAATAGGTTCTGGTGGATCGCTGTAGAAAGAATCATATATCGTAAACAAGCAGGGCAATCGTCACTCACATAGGTCAAGTCAACTATACCCCGTCTCGTTCGTTCATCGCGCAGCGCGCTGGGAGAACAATCGTATAATTTCCTGTTTCTCGGGGCCACGGACTACCTCAGATGCGGTCTTTCCACTGAGGTTGCGCAGCTGCGCATCTGCACCATGGTCTAACAAGAGCTGTACAACTCCTGGGTATCCTCCGGGTCCAGAAGATTCCACGTAACCCTCTGATGCTAGGTGTAACGGGGTCGATCCCTCGTCATTCTGGGTATTGACCTCCGCACTGCGCTCGAGAAGTATCCGAGAAGCGTCGAGAGAACCGGACCGCGCCGCCCGATGTAGCGCAGTGTTTCCTTTGTTATGATCGCGGATATGCACATCTGCATTGTGGTCCAGTAAAAACCGCAAGACATCGTTTCCATTCTTCGATGCCAACATAAGTGAAGTAACACCGCCGGAGACAGTCCGGGCGTTGACCTCCGCATTGTGCTCAAGTAGCATCCGAGCAACCTCGAGGTCACCGTTGCGGGCTACCCAGTGCAGTGGAGTCAGGCCGCGCGGCTTGTCCTGGGTGTTGACGTCCGCACCACAGTCAAGCAGCCACTTTGCAGCAGCGAGGCGTCCGTATGTCGTCATAAGGTGAAGTGGTGTCATCGTGTCATCGAGGGCGTTCACGTCGGCACCACGCTCTCTAAGCAGCTGGGCGACCTCGATATGACCGTAGAACAGACTCGCATGAAGCGGAGTCCCCTTGCGGCCGACTTGGGAATTTACGTGCTGTGGACATTTGTCAATGAGGCGTTTTACGAGACCGTGGAATCCACAGAGTGCAGCATAGTATAAGGGAGATGCTGAGGTCAGCGGGGCGTCCGTCCACGACTGGTACTCGTCTACGTCATGTATTCGGACCCACGCTCGAAAATATGGCTTGTCCATGTCGAAGAAATAATCCATTACATCCTTTATGCGTATTTCCACATTCCCGACCTGGGCATGCCCGACCCAAAATTTGGCAGCATATCGAGTAAGAGGAGTCTTCTTGACGCTGTCCTCGGTGTGACCATCCGGGCAGAGTAGGACGCCGAGACACGCCTGGGCAAGAATCATGTGGGAAGGTTCGATGGGAATATGAAACCGGGACACCTCTTCCGTGCAACATGCGAGGCGAGGCGATGTCAGAAATTCCTTTACGGAGAAATGCGAGAACTGAACAACCCGCGAGCCTTTGTCGATGATCACCGTAACCAAACTGGAACACGCAGACAGCACCGCCTCTTCTTGGTCCTCCCACCGCAAATTCACGTTCAACTTTGGGATCCCTCCGGCATTGAGCTCAATTGCTAGCAGCTCCGCGAGTTCCTCTACCCGAAGTGGTCGAGAAGCCACGGTGAGACATTGCAAAAGTCGATACGAATGCTCCCGGTTCGCGTTGTTGATCTCCTTCAGGATCCGCTCGTAAGTCTCGTCCAGTGATTTGGGTAATTCCTCGAGGGCGCGACGCACATTGGCCGGAAAGCAGTACCGAAGAACCTCCAATTGGCAATAAACCCACCGAAACCTGTGTGAGAGCATGAGAACGTGAGACGACCGTGAGCACCCAAAGGTACCCTTACATGCCGTCCGCTTTCTCTGCGAGTTTCTCGATCACCGTATTCTTTTCTTCATCTCGCCATCTCTTCATCCTTCTGTCTGACCGAACAACATCCGTAACGTAATTCTTAATGTCCCGCATCTGTCCGCTTTCGTCGTGGAGAGATACTTGTTGAGTCGCCAAAGGCTTGAGCGTGGTACTGATGTCAAACTCGGGACGACTTGTAACACATAGCCGCAGAGTTGGAAGGCAAAGCTTGACAAGTTCATCCACGAGGTCCAGTAACTTTTCACGTGGCGACGGCAATCCAGATCCGTACGGACACTCGTCAAGAGCGTCCAGGATAAGATAGATTGGCATTGGTCCTGCGGCCGTCAGCATATACTTGAGGCATCGTGAAAGTGATTCGTCGGTCGGTTGTTCCGAGCCTTGTTTGTGTGCGGAGTACAAGGAGAAAAGAGCGTCACAGAATATATCTGATTGATCGGAGAGTTGGACAAGAAGGGAAGATAATAGAGCACGGATGTCCTGCTTTGCTTTGTCCTTGAAATCGAAGTAAAAATAGGCCAAGAACACCGACCCAGCATTGGACATGGATTTAATATCGCCGATGATCACGGAGCTTGTTGACCATATAGTAAGTTCAATGGGCTACTCAACATGGGGATAGCGCACCTGAGAATACTCTTCCCAGAACCGGCTATCAATCCAGGAGTTGGTTAGTGGCAATTAAGACTCAGATAGAGACAGGATATGTACGTTTTCCATGAATCCACAACAAGGAGCCAGATGCTTTCCAATCTGCGAGGGTGATCCCTTTGGTGCACCACGCTGCGGTACCCTCGTGATGAGCACCGGAAGCAGTGTTAAAATTGACAGATGGGTCGGGGGGAGCGATCCATTTTCGAAGGTCCTTGCGTAACTCGTTCCCTGTGAGAGAGGTCAAGTTTCGCGATCGACTGAGGTTAGAAGATGACGAACGGTTTAGGTCGCTGACTTGATTGACCACTTGTTGAATTGCCACTCCGTTTTCCTTTATACCTGTCAGAGTAAAAGGCTGAGGCGAGATTGGGGGCCGGTTAACGCAGGTATAACTCACCATGAGTGACTGAATCGACTTTGTTGTCAACGTTCCGCACCCTCTCATCAATGCCACGAGTGATCGCCAGGGCTTCTACTCCGGCCATGCGAGCCTCCTCTTGCGTCAATTTGTCTAGCCGCTGAAGGGCGTCCTCGACGTCCTTCCTTCCGAGCAACTTCTTAAGATACCTCACTACAAGGGTGATTGATATTTGGGGATATATCAAACGAGAAGGACGTACTCGTTCGTCCCTGCTTGATCTCTTTAGTCACGATCCCAAGGATCGAGACTACCTCAATCATGATCTTTACGATAATGTCTGTCATAGCTATGGTCGGCCGAACATCGATATGTCTTTCGAGCCGCATAAAAAAGTATTCCATGCGGTCAAACAGGTCTACAAGAGCATTTTGGCTAGCGCGGACGTCCTTTACGGCCTAAGAGAGGTGCTCAACAGGACACAAACACCGGGCCAAGGGAGATGCACACTTGGAGGAGGACACCAATCCCAACAAAAATAGCTTTTGCGGGTGGGAATGTCTGTCACGGTAGTCATGATACACGTCAGAGGGTACGTCTCAAGTAGCTTAACGTATCGCCATTCACCAGCCCAACACCCTCACCGAGGATCGCAGAGAAAGCGTACAGGACATTTACAGTGGGATCCAGCCACTTTGTCAACTTTTCATTTGCGATTTGGGATTGATCGAACACCTGTACTTGAGCCCGAAGAATGGAAAGAATTGCACTGGGAGAGTCGCAGGATTGCAGCTGGGTGGCTAGGGGATGGGAGGTGGTGTCTTTCTTCGTCTGCTTCTCGTACGCTTCCAACGCCGCTGTGAAGATTGTATCAAAGTTTGTATAAGACGTGGCGGTACTTGTGACGGTAGACGGAATTTGAGACATAGTGCAATTGGAGGAGCCTTTGTGGATGCTTGAGGGATAACAGGAAGATTGTCCTGGGAAGGGAGGCTATGAAGGGTGCTGAGTCGCACAGCACTTGAATTCGACTACGGCTTGGACGCGGGACGCCTCGTGTGCAAATAGCCGCCCTGAGGGAAAAACTTAGGCGCGCACACAAACGCGCACACACAATACGACTCGCAGGAAAGCGCCGACGTCGCTCTACACTGCCGGACTTCCCGGGCCCCCGCGACAGGGTCCGATTACTCAAGGTCCATGGGACCCCAGTTTAGGCTCATGGGAGGGTCAGCCGATTGAGGTCAGACCGGCACTGGATTCTGGACCCTGTATGAACCCTGCCGTCGTTTCCTTTTTTGGCTCTGGGCAAACAGTTGTATACGCGCACGTCCACTGGCAGAAAGTAATAGTATTTTATTTGTGATCTACTAGCATAGGATAGTTACAAGGCATGGAAGGCGGCGAGGTAGCAGGATATTGAAATATGGTCACAACACTGTCCACAGTCTTTGGCCCCTCTCGCCTTCAGAGCCGTCGTGACCATCTGATGCGCTGATGATACAAGTGTAGGCTTGTTACTACACAGGAGAAGGTGCTGGTGATTGTGAGGGTGAGAGTGATGGTAGTGGTAGTGGTAGAGTGGGAAGGAGGCCCGTGGTGGTTGAAGATGTTGAGGACGTTGAGGTGGCTGTGAACAAGTGGTCGGAAAATCCCTAAGTTGAACTTGAAGTCACGACGGAGCTTCCCAAAGCATTTAGGTAATCAACTCTCACGGGCGCGTTAGAGACTTCATCCCTCATTTGAGGTTCAACCCAACCCTGGAGCAGCGCCCAGACAGTGTTGCTTGGCCGTCACAGGCCTGAACCCTCAAACAGGATTGGCTCAAGGTTGGCTCAGTGCTGGCTTTGAACATTCAATTGACCCAGCAACAGCCCTCAAATAAGGTCGACACGTGGTCAAATTAGTGCCGGCCGATTGAACCCCCGTCAGAGGGTCCGGGGACCTCCGGCAGTGTAGGACTCGGACAGGTGCGAGTCGGGCCTGTCTTGTAGACTCGTAACCAGCCGTTCGAATGATTCGCAAGGATCCTCGATTATCTATCGAGCGGTCCTTGCGCAGCCAGCACCCCCAAGAGCGAACGGTCACCTGTCTATGGAGATATGTCCTAGTGGACAAGCATCTGAAGTAAAAACTGAGGTGGTGTGGCCAGAACCTCTCTGAACACCTCTATACATATCCCAGTTGTATGTCAGTTCCTTCCTTAACTTAATATGATATGGGCCGTCGCCCTCAATGATCGGAGCTTTGAGTCACGCACTTTGAGTCACGCACGCTGTGTCCAACAAAACGCAACATCTCGCTACAACAAGACGTAAGAGAAAAACAAAAAACAAAAAAATGCGATGTCTGTACAAATGCGGGGAGGTGAATAAATAGATATGAACAAAATCAATGGTAGGAAAGAAAAAAAAAAAACCAATATGGTCACAAGAAACTGCCGTAATGTATAAAACACGCGAGACCAAGGGAACGAAAACAAAAACAAAGATATAAAGAGTTCCCTGTGTGTGTATGTAGGTGCAAGTGCACGAAGAGCATAATATACATGAACAAAAGAGAAAAACCTCCCGTAGGACACATGGTCTGGACAAATGGCAGATACACGACGTCGGTCTATGTGTGGGAGTGAATGCTCGTGATGTGCGATGTTCTGGGTGAGAACGAATTTCCTACAGGTCGATGAACGTACTCTCGAGCCCAGCCTTGCTCACACGCCGCATCGGCTGCAACGTGTTCTCGTCAACCGGAGCGCGGCGCGCGTGTCGATACCCGCCCGTTCGCGTCCTTCACTTCCATCTCTTGCCCCACGTCCCCTGCGACGCCGCGCACGGCGCTCGGAAGTGGACTAGTCGTGCCCCCCGCACCCCACGCGGGCGGCAAGCTTTCACGTATGTGCGACGGCCGTCGTCCGCTAATCCCGACGCCAATCGCCGCACCGCGGTTGTGCGCGTCCCCATCGGCGTGTTCCCCATCACCCGCACCACCGGCGGATTGCGGCTGTTTGACGACGCCGACGGATTTGCTACCGAGCTCGGCCTCCTCAAAGTTCATGAGCTCCGACACGAAACCGATGTTGGGTGAGATGCCCTTGCGCCGCTCGAGCACGAAGGTGTAGGCACGCGACAACGTCCAGTGGTTCGCGTGGATGAGGTAGGCCATCACGGCGGTCACGGAGCGTGATTTACCGGCTTTACAGTGTACGTAAGTTGGCGCGGAATGCAAGCTTGCGTCGTCTGCCATAGCGACGTAAGGTTTGATGGTACTCAGCAGAAGGGGAAAAAGGACAACGTACCAAGGGCTTCGCAAGCCTCGCGTACACCACGAACGATATTTTCCTCTTCGACCGTGTCGCGCATTGGGATCTTCACGTAGCGTTCAAAGCGCTCTCGTAATCGGAGTCCGTGATCGTCGTCGCATTCTGCGGCAATGTTCAAAATTCGGCGCACGCCAAGGCTCTCGAGTTCGCGTGCATCCTCCTCAGCCGTGATTTCAGGCCCCAGATAAAGAAAGTTGGGCAGGATTGTCGAGACGGTAAACGTCGGAATTGCCTCTTCAGTCGAAAGTGGGGCGGAGAGGTCGGGACGTGCAGTACACGGACTTGGAGGAAGGGGAGTACGAGGAGAGGAAGGCATGTTCGGAGAGGGTGGTGGGAGGAGAAACTCACCAAGCCTTGCTGAGGCTGGTGGTGTATGGTTGGAGTGAGCGAGGGTGAGATGGGACGGTGAGTGGGCCCGTGGAGAGCTGCCTCCACCTCCGGGCCATAGCCCAGCGGAAGGAGAAACGGCGAGTGTGGCTGAGCGCAGGGTGCGCACCTGGAGTTTTGGCGGGCCGAGGCGCTCGGCCGATTTCGTGTCAAGTCTGCGAAGTGCCGTAAGGGATGGTCGGCGTGGTGGAGACGGACGGGCAAAGGCAGATTGTGAGGGGGGAGGGGAGGGTGAGGCGTCGACGATGTTCCAGGGACTGCTGTCAGCGTTTCCCGGCAAAATATTGGCAAGCATCGGGGCGGGTGACGAGCCCGCACTGAGTTCGATTTCTGGAAGAATCCTGGAGCGCGCAGCCGTCGCAGTGTCGAGCTGAAACAGACCCCCACCTTTTTTTGGTTTGGGCGGAAATGAGAGTTTAGGCGGAGGAGGCGTGGTGGAAATCTCTTGCACCATATTTGGTGTGTCGTGGGAAGAATCGATGGATGAGGTGATAAATCTCTGGAGGCCGGGGTGAGCACGAACAGCGAGCATCCCACCCTCGAGATAGTCAGCCCTCCCGCGAACGAGGAGAGGCGTTATGACAGGTAGGAGGGCCCAAGAGGTAACTTGCGGATTTAGCCTATCTTGTGGGTTCATTTCCTCGTCATAGACGATCACGTCGCCATCCCAGGGACCACCGGGAGCCATGAGAGTGTCCCAAGCATGTCTACAGGGCTCTGTAGTGATGAACTGACGGAGGGCATCGATGGAGCCGAAGCCAGCGCCGGGTTTTCGAGAGCGCTTGAGTATCAATGACGGGATGGCAAAATTTATGCTGGACTTTATGTGGGAGCCCAAAAAGGCGGCAGCCGGGCGAGTGTCGATGAGGAGTGGGCGGCGAATAGGATTGTCTAGGCGGGAGATAACTGAGGCGGGGTCGATGGAGCGAGAGGGGCTACGTGGTATATCTAGGATGGGTCGGTCGAAAGCAGCAGAGCCAATGTAGTGCGCGCTAAGAGGGGGGGATTTGGGATCAGAGATAGGCGTGTAGTATATGCTTGGGGAGGTAATGCTAGACGCTGGGCTGGAAGAGCGGGGCTGGGTGAAGTCGGACCAATTTGAAGCGGATGAAAGGGGTCGAGTAGGGGAGCGAGGAGGGGAAGGGGAAACCGGGATGGGACGAAGACGGAGATTTTTCTGTACGTTTCGTCGAAGTTGTTCGAGAACGGCGAGTTGATTTGATATATCATCCGGGGCCTTTATATGGTCAGCGTCTGTTTCGGAGTGACCATAGGCAGAGAAGGCGGCAGAGAGGGGAGTCGCATATATGGGGGAAGTCGGGGGGGGTGAATCTATGAAGAGAGTGATGATCAAGTTCGTCGATGGGAGTTTCTAGCTCGAGCACCGAGGGAGAGGTAGCGGATCTCTTTGGTGGGGGTGATAAAGCGAGATTTGGAGGACGAGCCCTCTTTGCCTGCGCTGCGATTGAGGAGCGAGCAGCTGGACCGACGACGACCGCAGGGGAGTTCATGGCCTTGGTCGTTGATTGTATGCTGCCAGATGGCCCAGAGCTACTAAAGAGTAAATATTTAACACGCCATAAAGGGTTATAATGAATCTCCGCTGGGGCGATATCCCACTTGCACTTTCCGGTGACTTGACCTGACCCAACACTCGTCATGTCGACCACCGTCAAATCGTCATCCTCCACCTCTGCCACAGAATCTAAACGGCATCACCACCCCCATCAGCCAAAAGTACCTGATCAATACCGTTCCCAGGTACAACAGCTGCGGGAACTCTTTCCAGACTGGTCCAACGACGGTCTGTCCTACCTCATTCAATTAAGCTTTTCCTCTTCGCGTCCTCATCTATCGCTCTTTAGACCTCATTTCAACCTTGATCGAAGTAGGCGGAGACACCACACTCGCTGTTACACGTATTACTGAAGGTCAGTATCCTCCCAGGATCACCATGTCTTTTCACTCATTCCACTCAATTAGGTCACGCCGAACAATGGGGCGCCGTCACCCGCAAAAAGGACAAAAAATCCTCAGCTCAAACTAAAGATTCCGCTCCTGCTCGAGAGAGGGGTGAATCTCGTGGAGGCAGGGGTGGACGCGGTGGACGTGGCGGCCCAGGTCGTGGTGGCGCTGCAGGCGGTCGTTCTCTCAGTGCCCGTGGTGGCCATCGCGATGCTCACCGTACATCTACCCATGCTCCCAGCGGCGCCCCTGCATCGCCTCCCGCTAACGGCGACACTCCTACCACCGAGCCGTGGGTTGAACAGTCTGCAGTCGCTAACGCCGATGCTGGCGCCAGCTGGGGCTCTACCGAGATCCAAGCTGGAACACCTTCCGCCTCAGGCTGGGGTGCCACTGATACCTGGGGTACCAACACAACCACCAATGGCTCAGTAGCGGCCTCTCCCGTGGTCAGGCCACAGCATATCGCAGCCCCCCGAGCCGTCGTCAAGACTCCCGCCACTTCCAAGCTTTCCTGGGCGCAAATTGCCCGGTGTGTTTCCGTCCCTTCATCATCCCATTCTATTTTCATACTCTACTTCACAGCCCCGCCGAAAAACCACCCACTCCTGCCCCTTCTACCACCCATCAAACTGCCACCCTCCCTCCGGTCCCCCCCGCACCGCTCGAACCTCCCCGCGAACCCACTCCTCCCCCCGCACTTGCCCAGGAAGCTGAGCTTACGACAGAATCTCAAACAGGCTGGGAGGAGCCCACAACCGTACAAAATCCTCCTTGGGAAGATGATTTGCAATCAAAACCTCTGGCCGCTGCCACTGAACCTTGGGAGACGACTCCTGAGGAAATTAAAGTCCACGATGAAATTACACCCATCTCGACTGAACGTCCTCAAGCACCCGCGCCTGAACCAGTACCTGAGCCCATCGCGGTATCATTACCTGCGCCACAAGCCAAGGAACCTGTCAGTGGCAGCGGGCTTAGTGAGGCAATCCCCAAGCACGTGGCACCTATACATCCCAGACCGAGTAGTGCAGCACATCGGCACAGGTTCAAGACTGACCAGGCTGTCACACTTCCGAACAACTTTGGTTCTGGCCTTGAGAAAGTCGGCATGCAGTTCGGTAGCCTCAGTATTGGTGGCGATGAAATTGTAGACGCTAAAATGTGAGTGGCCTTTGTATTACCTAGAGCGGTACCGTTGGCTTATATTTGTATAGTGAGTCCGTGGCACCACCTGCTCCTGAGCCGGTTGCGAAGCCTCCGACTGAATCACCTGTAGCACCCGAGCCCCAGAGGGCACCCTCGGCACCTGCACCCCCTCAACCAGAAGTGCCTGTTACTTCTCCCCCAGTTTCCAACTCTCTCGGCTCAGCACCGAGCTTCACTCAACAGACCCAGCCACAAGCAATTCCCCAACAATCACATACACAAGCATCTGCTCCGACACAACCCGCTCCTTCCCACCTCCCCACCTCCGTCTCACAGCCAACGCTTTCCACACCCTCAGCTGCTCCCCAGGTCTCCTCCCCCATGTCTAGTTACCCGCACCAGTCGCAACAGCCGCAACAATCACAACCTCAACCACAGCAGCAGCAAGTGTCACCCCCCTCCCTCAACAATCATCAGCAACCTCCCCATCAATCGTTGCAGCATCAGTATGCCCAACACGGGGTTCCAACTCATCTCGACCCCACACAAGCACAGCACCAGTCACCCCTTCCCCAACAGCAAGTGCCGTCGTCTTTCTATCGCCAGCCGGAGACGCAGACTCCCTACTTTCATGCAGGGGCAGGAACGCCACCTACTTCCCAAGCCCAAGACAGTTCATACGGAGCGTTTAGTCAGCTGGGCCAACAGGGCCCTGTTTCTCAACTTGGTGGATTCGGCGGCACTGAATATGCCTATGCCGACAGCCAACAACGGGTGAGTTCTTCTGGTTTGCATTCGCGCTTGCGGAGGATCTGTAGCTCTGCTTTTAGAACTTCTATGACTCATATGGCCAACAGCAGAGTGGCGGGTTCGGTACACGCAGTGGGTTGCATGACGATGTTAAAGGGCTGCCTGGCCTCCAGCAGCAGCAGCAACAACAACAGCAGCCGCAACAACCGCAACAGCAGCAGGGCGGACCGGCACCTCCTCCGGGCAGCGCTCAGCAGGGTGGCCAGGGCTACCCGCCTCCCATGGGTTATTACCAGCCGTATCCACAGAACCAGTACTATGGCAACCCGTACAACTACGCCTACAGCGTCCCGCAGCCATTCGTCAAATACCCTGTCTTTCCTCCCGGTCCAGGCTCTGCACCGAGTCCCGCAGGCCCGCCTGGGAAGCAACCTCAGTCATACGGGCAAGGCCAGGGGCAGAGTCTCTACGGGCAGCAACACCAACAGGCGTACGAAGAGTCACAGTTAAGCTACCACCCGCACGCGCACAGCCACTCGCACCAATTGAGCGGCAGCCTTGGCGGGGTCGGCGTCCTCCCCGGCACGGACTACAACAAGCCGCTGTACGCGCACCAGCACCAGCAAGGGCTCGGGGCGCGCGGGGCGGCCACGTCGCCCGAGGCTGCGTTCAAGCCGTACGTACAGGGCGGCGCGGGCGCGAAGGACGTCGGAGGCGTCGGTTCGGGTGCTACGGGAGGCCCGCAAGGCCGCGGTGGTGCGCCCGCGCAGGCAGCTGGGTTCTATGGTGCCGCTGCGGGGAGGTTCGCACAGGGCCCTGGTGGGGCACAGGCGCAAGGTGGCGGTCCGGGCCAGGCTCAGCAGGCGCAGGGTGGACCGGCGGCTCACCTTTACCCGCAGGGCGCGTCGGACGGGGCGTTCTACTCGGCGTATAACCCCGCCGCGCAGCAGGGAAGGCAGCAGGGGTATTGGCAGTAAAGCACCCCCGTGGCCGTGTCGAAGGACCCCATGTCTTTTTTTGTTCTGCTTCTCCGCTTCGTTGTTCGGTATCATACACGTTCGCGTCTTTTTTCTCTTCTCTTTCTTTATCTCACTCTCCTCTCATTCTCTCTCTCATACGTCTCTGTCCACTCACCATCTTGTACGTTTATCGACAATTACTCTATGGCAAAATCGAGTCATTGTGCGGCTTGCGGCAGTCGAGTTAGCGGTTATTACGTCCAGGGAAGCACCAACGAAAACGATTACAGGCAATGTACAGACATACAAGTAACAGTACGAGAACAGATGGAGGAAACAGGTGACGGACTTCACGTTTTGGAAAAGAACGATGTGATTTTGGGGGTCGGTTTGGATTTCTTGCGAGGCGATGGCGGCGTGCGAGGCTAGACAGTTGCGATAATCAGGTTTGGGAACTAATGAAGACGTATTTTCCGTACCTTGAGCTTTCTCTTCGGAGCCGGAGACGACTTTGAAAGGAAAAGAAGTGAGTAAAGTAAGGAGACGGTTATATTAACGAACTCACCCGGGCCGGATGGAGACCTTGCGGCTTTTCCCTTGGTTGGCTTTCCTGTGGGAGACAGTGGAGTAAAGTGAAGTTGGGGGGTGGGGAAAGCAGAACCACGGACCGAAGGGAGAATCTCGACGTCGCTGTCCGCCGCCTCGCTCGCATCAGCCGTGTCGTCTACGTCTCTGAGCTCGGGCGTGATCGGACGTTCCGTCTCGCTGCGATCGAGGTGCGACACCACGGACGGCTCGCGCTTCCTTTTCCCACCCACAGGGGATGCGGAGGACGCGGCCTGACGTGTGAAGAGCGCCTCGATGCCGTCTTTGCGCTTCTCCACCGGCTCGATGAACGTGGGCGACTCGACGCCGACTCTGCCTACCTCCTGTGGGACGGCATAGCTGTTTCGTGTGTCAGTAGTGACCCCGCGAAAGAGGTTATTTTTGCCGCACCATTCGAGCGGAGAGTCGGTGTCGGCGTAGTGGCCGAGTAGACGGCTCAGTTTGGGATCCCAGGTCTGCGTGGACGTGTCGAGCCATCTGTCGAGCGCGTCTTGAGTGGTGAGGATGACGGGCTGGCGGTCGTGCAGCCACGCAAAGTCGCTGCTCGCCGCGGTGGTGACGATCGTGAACGTCCAGAGAGGCTCCGATTGGCCTGGCCATCGCATCAGCCCCTTCGCCGGCTATACGGTACTTACCTACTCACCGTCCAGGGTCGCCGAGTCATATAGGCCGGCGAATAGCATGAGCCGCCGATCTTTGCGTCGCGTAAAGTAGGGGATGCGTTGCGTGCCTTTCTTGAGCCATTCGTAGTAGCTGGGGGGGTTTCGCATGAAAAAAAACGTTGCCCCCGAGAGGGGGAAGAGTAGAGCACGACGCACCCTTGAGCGACGACGACACAGCGCTTCCGTCCCTTGATGCTGCCCCACATACCCCCGCCCTCCTCGAGGTTCTCGGCCCTCGCGTTGATCGTGTTGAGAGACGGGGGCTCTGCCTTGCTCCAGTGGGGCACAAGGCCCCACTTCATCGAGTGCATCACCAGCGCGGGCTCCCCCGGCTGCGCACGACGGATGACGGGCGCGCGGGTGCGGGGTGCGACGTTGTAGCGGGGCACAAAGTGTTCTCTGTCAATCCACCGGTCGATGCGAAGGGCGGGGTAGCCATCGAGCTGCTCGATCTCGTCTGCCTGTTAAGTTCAACGTGGGGTTGGTAGATTGATATATTTGGAACTCACTCGGAGAGCGAGTGCGAACCTGCCACACATGTTGGTTGACGGAAAGGATCGGACCGAGGAACGATCAGATCTTATCTCGGTTGCACGGACTAGTACAGTAGAGATACACCGCTATGGAAGCGTCGTGCTAGTGCATTGTCTGCCGAGAAAGGGAAGTACACCAACTCCGGCAAAAGCCGCGGACCGCACCTTCCCTGAGACCCTATTACATTACTGCCATCCCATCTCTCCCAACTCAACCGACCGACCGACCATGTCGCCCGAACCACCCGCGCCAATTCTATCCGACTCCACTCTCGTCCCACCCAACGATCCACCCCCTCCTTACCCTTCTCGCGATCGCCGCCACAGACGACGCCGTCCAACGGTAGAGCTCAGCACCACCGACTCTGAAGATGTCCTTTTCCCGCATACCCACACCGATGAAACCACACCCTTGCTCAGCGTCTCCTCGCCTACACGCCGCCCACGCACGATGTCGCTCTCGAGCGGTGCCAGCGTCTCACCGAGCCTCGCACAAACAGTCGTTTCCGCCTTCCGTATAGATCTCGACTCGGATGTCGAAGACGACACGGAGGAGACGAGAAATAACACCACCCCACACGCAGACGCCGCCCCGCCCGACAACCACCTCCCCACTGCTCCTGCAATCACACGGGGCAGCGCACGAGGCGACCGTTCCCGCTGGCGGCTCTACTTCCGCCCGATGGGCCGAAGCGCCTATTGGTCCGCACTCCTCCACCTTCTCGTCTTTAACTTTTTCTATGCGCTCTTCGCATGGGTCTATCTGTTCGTGTTCACCCTGGTACGCACGCACGCACGCATAATCTCTCGTTTTTCTCGAGTCTCATTGGTGCAGCTGGGAACCATTCTACTCGTCGCACTCCCACTCGGAGCCGTCCTGTGCTTTTTCGACCTCCTTGGCGCGAGAGCCCTTGCACGTGGTGAGGTGAGTATTTTTTTTCGTAGGGGCGCTTCCGCAGTACGGTCTCTGACGCAGGGCTCCACCCCGCAGATCGCTTTGCAGAGCACTTTTCATGGCCCGCTCGCGTATTCGCTCCATGGTCACGAATACCCCATATTCACACGCTTGCGGATGCCGACACCGGAGGAGGTTGAGGCGGGGTTGGGAATTCGGAACGAGCGCTCTTTCTATCGCAACTCGTTTTCAATGGTGAGATCTAGGACCATGCTCCAGCGCTGCGGCGCCAACACGTGGGGTGTTTCTGACGCACAATGACTTGTCCCCAGTTCACGGACCCGACCTCATATCAAGCCCTCTTCTACTTCCTCGTAATCAAACCGGGAATTACGATACTGCTGACTTTACTCGTCCTTATCGTCGTTCCCATATCGCTCGTGCTGGTCGTGCCGGCACCGGCCATGTTGAGGCTCGTTCGGCGGCTGGGAATTTGGCAAGCGAATGTTGCTGTTGACGGACTATACTTGGGAGGAGGGTGAAAAGAGGAAATGGATGGGGGGTGTGTGTACGATAGTTCATAGCGGCGTTAACTTAGTGAGGTACGAGACAAGCGCCGGGAAGCGCCAGGGGGGTTATAAGGGCGACTTGTTGTCCTCGTGGACTGATTTCACTCTTGACTCTTTCCGACTCATTCTTGGTTGGGGTTCCCAGGGTCATCATCACGAAGCGCACAGCCATCCTAATACTAATATCCCGTCATAGCCTCCCCATATAAGCCCTCCCTTACATCCCTCCGTTTCATTCTCCCCCTTCCCTCCATCATAGCCATTACTACCGCCATTTTACTATTTTTCTTTTAACGAATGGATGCACTAAAGAGCCTCGTACAACCTCTGGTTGGCAACGTGGCCGGTAACTCCGTCGTCGATGGTATGAAACTCGTCGTCCTTGGCGGCACTGTCGAGACGGCGAGGCGCATGTCCAGCTCAGCATGGCAAGTTACCTCTCCCCCCACTCCCGTATCCTTCCTTGCTCACCGTCCCTCTCACGCCAGGTCATCCTTTGTTAATTGTGAGTCATCTCCCCACCACCCCCAAATTTCTCTCATGTGACGTGATGTATTCGCTAATAACCTGCACCGCCACTCAGCGTTCTTCCTAACGGCGCACTTCTCGGAGGAAGATTACCCATACGAGTGGCTAATGCTGTGGCTGTCCCGTCGGCCCGAATGGCAGCGCTCGCGTGAGTTCGAAACGACCACCAACTCGTCCTCCCCCGGGTTCTACGGCTACCGCGAATCGGACAGCGCTTTCTCAGAAGAGGAACGGGTAGACGAAGAGTTTACTGGAAAATCGCGCATGCGGGTCGTCTTCCAACCAACATCGGACACGACCCACACCATTTTTTACCGGGGGCATTGGCTGCGTGTAAGACGTGGGAGGAAAAGCAACGGATACGAGATGTTGTCCATTAGGTACGCGCCAAACACGTGGCTCCCCTCCCCCCCCCCAATCTCCGTTGACTTGACCCATCTCTCCCCAGTGTCGTCGCCCGTAACAATTCGATCCTCAAGCAGCTCGTCCTTCAGGCGAAAAAAGAGTATGAAGCCGAAGCCGTCCACCGCATTCAGATCTATTTCGCAGATTCCTATGGCTCTTGGCGTTATACCGACTCCCGACACAAGCGCCCGCTGTCCTCCATTGTACTCAACCCAGGCGTAAAGGAGATGCTTGTAGCTGATGCCAAGGACTTCCTCAAGTCCGAAAAGGTCAGTGCATACTTGCCCTATATACCCCGTGTTCTGACGCTCTAATGATAGTGGTACGCGGATCGAGGGATTCCCTTCCGTCGTGGCTACCTACTCTACGGTGTCCCCGGCTCGGGCAAGTCGTCGCTCATCCACGCCCTCGCGGGTGAGCTCACGCTCGATATATACGTCGTCTCGCTGTCATCGTCCTGGATAAACGATTCAACTCTCACCACGCTCATGGGCCGTGTCCCTTCGCGTTGCATCGTCCTACTTGAGGACCTCGACGCTGCCTTCACCCGCTCGGTTTCCCGTTCCAAGGACAAGGACAAGGATAAAGACAAGAAGAAATCCGACTCCAAGTCCGACAACGAGGAAGAGTCTACCAGTAGCTCCAGTGGCCGAAGCCGTAGGAACAGGAACAAGGAGAACCTCTCAGATGTTAATACCCTCACTCTTAGTGGGTTGCTCAACGCCCTCGACGGTGTTGCCGCCGCTGAGGGCCGCATTCTCTTTGCGTAAGTGATTCCGATTTTTTTTATGGGACTGGACTGATCCTTTTTCTCAGCACCACGAACCACCTCGACCAACTTGACCCTGCGCTCTGCCGTCCCGGTCGCATGGACGTCTGGATCGAATTCAAGAATGCCTCAAAGTTCCAGGCCGAGCACCTCTTCCGCAACTTCTTCCCGTCCTCCGATGCAGAGGCGGCAGCAGCAGCCAACATCGAACTGGAGACCGAATTGGAATCACTCGAAATGCCCGCCCCGTCCTCTCCCGCAACGAGTCAGCTTAGTTCCCTCTTCTCCGAGGCACTCTCGGGCCTGTCATCCGCTTCCTCACGCTCCGGCTCCCTCTCACCGCTCTCTTCTCCAACCCCAGTAGGCAGCCACAGCCGTAGCCGCCGGAGCGAAAGCGTCAGTTCGCGCGCAGGCGCCAAGAGCGAGGCCTCGGAACTATCGTCGGCGGTGGAAGAACACGTCGCCGCGTGTGCGCACGCCGCGCCGCCGCTCAGCGCTGCGCGCCTAGCACAGCTCGCGAAGCAGTTTGCAGACTCGATCCCGGACGAGGGCTTCAGCGTTGCGGCGCTGCAAGGCTGTGAGTGTCCCTTTTTTTTTCTTTCTTTCTGGATGTGGCTGGTAGCTCTCCTCCCCTTTTACGGTATATCTTTACGTAGTGGCTGATCTCGGGACGTGGTGGGTTGTGTGGCAGGACCGTAACGCTTGCTGACACCATATTTTCATATGCGTAACAGACCTTCTCAAAAATAAGTCCCGACCAGAGTCCGCGGCAGAGGGCGCAGCAGCTTGGGTCATCACCGAGCGTGAGCTGCGTGAAAAGCTCAAGAAGGAGCGCGAGGCCAAAGAACGCGAGCTGGAAAAGGAGGTGCGTCCGCCTGTCCTACGTTTGTATTCATTACACTGACGTGATGTTAAAAAAAAGGAGAAGGAGCGAGAGGAGGAGGAGAAACGAGCGGCGGAGGCAGAGAAGGAGAAAGAAGCCAAGGCGGGTGATGCGGTAGTAGAGCCTGTCAACGATGAGAATGCCGCGCCGGCAAAAGCGGAAGCCGAGGCCGCCGAGGATCAACAGTCCGACAAGACGGACGACAGCAAGAGCACTTCGCCCTCGGACGCTGGTGTGACTTGGGTGCGGGTCACCGAGACATCCGCGGAAGCTGAGGTCGAGACCGAGGCCGAGAGCGAGAGCAGCAGCAGCAGCAGCAGCAGCTGACTGCATGTGGATCCGCCGGAGCCAGAGGTTCAGGGTGGTGCGCTGATACTACGTGCTCCTCCCCCACCTCTCCTCGCACCGGCCGCTCTGCTCCGCGTCATGCATGCCCTTCTCCCGGTGTATGCCGTCCTCGTACGTCTTGCCCAATTCACGCTGTGGCGCCGCCGGGATTAGAGGCCCTCGTCGGCTTTGTAGCGAGCAACAAGAGAAACGAAAACTGCCACGCGAACTTTTTTTCCTTTGTTTTTTTTTTTATGACGAAACGCTTTTTCTTCAGAAAAATTGCTGATACCGGTCGCACATAATGTCCCCCCCCATCCCCCACCCCCAATTTTTTTTCTTTCCTCACAATTTTCTCAACCCTCACGGATCTCTCTCTCGCACAAATTTTTTTGCTGTATATCAATTTCATTGCCTTTATATACACCAAAAGAAGAAAAAAAAAAAAAAACAAGACTGCTGTAGCCTGCCTATTAGCAACGGTATTTCCTTTTTTTTTTCTTTCATATTTTTTTTCCATATTTTTTTTTGCCCACATCCCCCATGTGTTATAGCTGATGACTTCTTGAAAGTGTAACAAATTGAACTAGACATGACAATGCCCCTCCCCCATTGTTCGAAAGGGTTCTGGTTTCAGAGGGCTCAGAGCCGGTCGGGAGCTGACTGGGAAGACCGGAACTTTTGCCAGTGGATCTCGCAGCCATACAATCCCCGCGCTCGTCGCAGCTGGCGTACAGTACTCATAAGACACAAACCCAGTTCGGCGGATCACCGCACACACGACGGGGCTAATCCGGATCCCAGTCTCCGTCATCTGCCGCGCGTCCATCATTCAATACAGTTCAAATTTGCAACGTAGCAAAAGTCAAATGACGCGCGCCCGCCACACCAAATTGCGAACTATCGCGCTAATAATATGTTTCGCCGACGCCTTGTTCACGATCAAAACAAAACAAAACAACAAAAAACGCGGCAGCGTCTCTCTCTCTCCGTGGACTTGGCTCCTACAGCAAGATCCAAAACAGGGGGCCCCTTTTGTCCACATTAGGCGTACAGGCTGAGTCTGAAAGGGTGTTCTGGTAACCATGCCGAAGTTTTTTCTCACGAGAAATTATTTGAAGTAATTAACAAAATAAAAAATAACTAATCTGCAGACAGATTTTGACACCAAGTTGAGCTCACAGGCGCAGTGGTAATGGCAATCCGCAACACGCTCCGGTCAAGTTCGAGAAAAACATAGCATATATTTATTGCTATGGGTAACAAGAGGTACTAACTAATGAAGAATGTACTATCCATAAGATAGCCTCACCGCGGTCTGAGTTGTCGTCATTGTCGTCGTATACCTTCCGTCATCTCCTCTGTTATTGTTATTACGTCGTAGCCCCGGTGTAGTGGTCGTCGGTGGCTGCGGTGGCGGAATGTCTGCTGCCCGTGTCGCTGTCATAGTCGTCGTCGGCAGCACACTTGACTGGGTCTGCGCCGGTAGAGTTTCTGCAGCCTTCGTCGCGTCATCCTCCGGCTTGCATTGGTACGCACCCTTGTCACGGCTACATTGACGTCATTCAAGTTGTTAAGGGTGCGCGCAAGTCGCGTTGGCTCCCCGACGGTACTGTGGTGGTGGTGGTGGTGGTGGTGGCGGCGGTAGCGTGATGTCGTCTTCTTTGACTGAGGTACTTGTGATGGTATAGCTGTGATGTGTGCCTGCAGATTGATGTCAGCCGTCAGCGGAATACGATAAGTACTCACTTTTTCATCTCCATGGGTTTGAGGCAGAGAGTAGCGATGAGTGATGAGGTTGGCGACAACACGGGGATACGCCAGGCTTACGAGGTTTCTTCCCACGCCTCCCACGCCCAACGGAAACTTCGGCGTGCGCCCAAGTCCCCGCTACTACCTCGACGACACTCCCGGACGACCTTCAGTGCTTCAGAATCGTATGCGCCCACAACCACACGCAACAAGGACCATGCAATCCCGAGCTGCTTACACTGGCAGCGACAACAGCCGTGGTGACTAGTCATTGCCGATCACTTGCACCCCCGATGACGACAACAACAACAACTGCAGCGACAGCAAGCCCCCGACCCGAACGCAGCCACGATTCGCGTGCGCTGCTAACCACGATGATGGGGCATGGGTGAATGGGTGATGACGACGCGGGGGCAAGGACGACGACGACGCGAGGGCAAGGACGCATGCCAGGGCGACAACGATGGGCGATGGTGGCAGCGGCTGCGCTGTGGGGCTTGTGCAATACAGATTTTCTGTATTCTTGTAGAAGTCTCAGCAAAAGTACAGTTCAGATCTCAGATGTACAGTGACACTGAGGGAAAAACACTCCGCAATGGGTGATAAGTACGAGATAACCCAGACTTTGCAAGGTACTTGGCTGCGTGCCGTCCAAGCATCACATGATAACTATTTGATACCCTGGATAACTATTTAATAACTACATATTTGCGAGATACCGAATTTCCCGAGAATTACAAACTATACTTAACTATGAACCCCGCACGTCAAATTTGGAGGTCAGCTGTCGTCCATAATTACTCAAGGGGCCCCCTGTTTTGGACTTTGCTGTAAATGAATGAACACAGTACTGTATTGGGGTGCGATAAATTCGCTGCTGCTGTTGTGGGGCGGGTGGAACAAAACTAGCGCGCTCCGACAGTCCCGACTTTCTCAATAAGGCAGTACGGTGGTGGGAAAACGAAACGACGAGGAAAAAAATTTCGTTTCGGCGTCCCTAGTATATCCGCCACCCGCAAAACAACAAAACTCTATGTATATGATGGAACCAACTGTCCGCACCGCGTGGGAACCCAGCAGCCCGGCGATGCCTATTAATATAATTTCACAGTACGGGCAGGTTTATTATGTGTAGCACAATCAATCAGAGCTTCGTCACTTCTACAATGATAAGAGAGATTCGACAGGTCTCAGCTGGTCCGCGGATGGATGGTCCGCGGTAAGCGACGGCCTGCCGTAACATCCCATGTGATTCGACTCGACTCCGGTACAATGAGGACATGCGACACAGCGTAAAACCCTCATACTACCGCTAGAGGCCCCCATACGCAATCTGGCCGTCTACGACCGTGGCGAGCACGCGGGTGCCCAATATCTCCTCCAGGGGCACCCGCAGGATATCGCGGTCCAGCACGACAAAGTCCGCCGCAAAACCGGGTGCGAGTTGCCCACGCGTGTGTTCTGCGAACGCCGCGTAGGCCACGTCACGCGTCATGCCACGTAGCGCCTGTACGCGCGTCAATGCCTCCGCGGGATACCTGTCGAAGGTGTTATTTCTCGCACGTGTTCATGGCAAGAAGAGGACGCACCACCCGCCCGGACCATGGGGCGACGTGCCCTCGGGAGTAAGGCGCGCAATAGCCGCGTAGAACCCTAGAAGTGGGTTGATGCCCTCAACGGGAAAGTCGGAGCCAAGCGGCAGACGTTTTGCCGGTGAGACCCTGCAGGACAATAGGCATCGCTACAGTCAGCAGGCAAGGTACGATGGATGGATGGTGTGACAGCTACTGGAGGAGCTTCTGATAGGCATATGCGCCTTTAATACGGTCTGGGCCCTGGAAGAATAGGGGCATCAGAGTCGAGAACGCGAGAAAGAGGGGAGCCAATAAACCAGGCGGGACTCGGCGTAACTCATGTCGCTTGTTCTGTGTCAATTTTACAGTTATTATGGAGGTTGCGAAGGCGTCCAAACAAGAACGTACGCGTGGGTCGGTTGGACGCTCGCAATGACTGTCCATTGATCACGTCAAGTAATATCGGAGGTCATAAAAGGCAAGAGCTACCCCCAAGCCTCCCGATGCGCTCAAAGTCGCTCGGTCGGAAGATCTGAGCATGTTCGATGCGTGGACGCCATGTGTTCACGTCCGCGCCTGGCTTTTTGAGGATATCCTCGAAGATGTCAAGCACAACCTCGTTCGCGTGGTCACCGATTGCGTGAACGTTCTGTGTATCACAGTAAGCATCAAATAGGATATGACAGAACTGCATTTAGCGTACCACTTGAAATCCGTCCTCGTAGAATTTTTCAACTTGTTGATGCAATGTTTTGGTTGGGGTTAGTAGAAATCCTTGCGTGTCTGGTTTGTCAGTATACGGGGCCTTGAGAGCAGCGCCCCACGAGCCGAGTGCGCCATCAGCGAAAAGCTTGACGCTACGAACGGTTAGGCGTCTGTGGAGACCGTAGTTGATTAGGCGGGGTATCTGGGAGCTTAGATAGTCATTAAAATTGACATGGCCCATCATATAGACCTTGATCTATCACGAAGTGAGGATGGTCCCAAACCCTTTGAAAGTAAGCTTACTTACCGGAAGACAGCCTTCATCGGCCATTCTACGAGGCGTGAGCGCAGGTCGAAGCTGCGAAGTGATGTAAGAACTTGCCGCTGGAAGAATGCTATAGTGCTTGGCGGCGAGCCGGCATCATGAATGGTGGTTAATCCGACGCGTAGCGCATCACTCATCGTCGTCTCGAAGTCTTCGAGTATCTCGGCATCAGTTGGGTCTGGTTTGTGGATGAGGGACATCGCATTGTCGACGAACACGCCTGCTCGGAAGTTGATGGGACATCCGAACGACGAAGGTGAGAAGAGGAGGTCGGACAAACCAGTGGGTTTTCCAGCCTCATCGCGAACGACGAGACCACCGTCGACAACTTTGGGTAGGTCGGTCAACTTTGACAGAACCGCATTGGAGACCCAATAGGCGTGCCAGTCGATGCGCGCGAGCACGATAGAACGCCCGCGCAGAAGAGGCTCGCGGTCAATGTCATCCTGTACGGGGCTCGCCAGTAAGAAAAGGCCGAAGGCACAACAGGATGGCTGCACGCACCGCAGTGGGAAACTGCCCACCCGGCCAGCCAGTCTGGTCCCAACCCGAGCCCAGGATCCAGCGAGTAGGGTCATGAAGTATATCCGGATGGGAAAGGAGGTACTCCTTGATCCTGAGGAGTACATCTGCACCCTTAAATGGGATATGACGAGAGTAGCGCTGGTCTCATCGCCTACCATCAATAGACGCAGATCCATGAAGAGGTAGTCTTTTTTTGGCGCCCCAGTGAAGAATATGGCCATGAGCATCTGTAAGATGGGATCGCTTCGGAAATCGCCCCATGGGAAAGTGGGTCCTACCAGCTAATCCTGGAACTATGACAGAATTTGGTGGTATCTGGAACGTTTTCAACGATACGTTGGGGTTATAGGCGCTCCAGAAATTACGAATATCTTCTGGATTATCCATTCAGCTAGCACAGAGCTCACGATGGATGTTCAGCATACCAACACTTCCTACTGCAAGAATAACGCCATTTTCGACTAGCATACATTCTGCTGTAGAATCATCATCGTTGACTGTGTATATGCTATTGGGCGGAGTGCATATAGCATATGTATTGGGGATGCCAACGGGGGCTATTGTCAAAATGAAATTCAGGTGACACACGAACGCGAAAAAGTGTTACGCACATAGATCGCCCCCGGTCATAGCGCAAACGAGCGTGGATGAAACAATAAATTAAATGATAAGATAAAACGAGATGGAAGTGACGTGATTGCGGCAAATTCCGGTCCCACTGGGCGTTTCGTAAAGAGTGTTGCTTGAGGCTCGGCTTGCTGTCGTCGATTTCACTTCCGAAAAATCCTTTTTTTCGCCCCAAAAAATACAAATAATGGAACCCGCAGAAACGAACCACCATAAGAGAATTCTCCACAGTAAAAGGTCCTTTGGCAAAGCCCCTGGTCATAAAATCGACTCTCCGGCTTATGATGCGTCCGTCTTCTATCCTTCTCCCTCCCTCCTTCCCGCTCCGCTCACAGTCGTCCAGCTCAGAGGAGGACAACGACCCTCTTACCGACGATGGCTCTCCTGTACATTCCTCATTGCGCCACAGCGCCGCCGCCCAACATGTTCAACACCGTGGCCAGGCAACCTTGACAGCTCGTCCCGGCTCTCCTGTTCGATCCCGCTTGAAACATACTCTGTCACCTTATGTAGTATCCGACGATGGGGTCGATTCTCCTACATATGACGGCGACATCGAAAGCAGTACCACGGTCGGCCGCGACCGCGACCATCCTTCCCCTGTTCAGCCACATTCTGCTGTAACCTCGACACTTCCTTCCCCCGCTCCTCTTGTCCAGACCCTTCCTGCAGTCGTCACAATCGTTCCGCCTTCGTCCACTGCGTCGTCATCTGACGCCGAAATTGGACCTACGCGTGCGCACGCCCCAGAACGGGCCTCCGCCCATGTTGCGGCATTTACTCCTTCCACGCTTGCTCCCGAGGATATACAAGCCTTCGTGCGCCATGCCATCAACGGCGAGATTCACCGCAAGTATAAGATTAACGAACCCCCGACTGACCGACCTGTGCGCGTATATGCAGATGGTACGTATTCGGACCTGCTCCTTACACCTCTCTTGCTAACTCGGCACAAGGCGTGTACGACCTTTTTCACTTCGGGTAGGCCCTAACGAGTCTTTTCCGTCTTAACCAGGGCTTACGCTTAGGAGCGTCGCAGCCACTCCTTACAGTTGCGCCAAGCAAAGCTTTCTTTCCCGAGTGTGCACCTCCTCGTTGGCGTGAACAACGACGAACAGGTGAAACATCACAAGTTCAAGTGTATTATGGACTATGCAGAACGCTGCGAGGCAGTCCGACACTGTCGTTGGGCGGACGAAGTCGTCCCTGATGCTCCTTGGGTCATCGACGCTGCATTTATGGAGAAGTACAACATCGATTATGTGGCGCACGATGAGGAGCCATATTTGAGCGCAGGGCACGAAGACGTGTACGGATTTGTCAAGTCCATAGGTTCGCTCACTTCTCCCTCGCGCGCGTCAATTGTGAGCCCACACCTTCATTAGGCAAATTCATACCCACGCGCCGCACCCCGGGCATTTCAACGAGTTCGCTCCTCGAACGCATAGTGAAGAGCTACCGAAAGCGCGACTTTGACAAGAAGCTTGAAAAAATGGGACATGCGGAACTCATGGCACAGGGATCGGATTACGAAGACAAAGGTGGAAGTGACGAAGCCAGCTCAGGTGGGAAGGCATCGCGGTGAGCCTGGGATTGACGCTTTCGTATCGTGTGAATAGCTGTTAGACGACCCGCGTATCATTAGGGTTACAGCATTGATTTTTCTCAGGGATGGTGTCTTACTGTCACCTGTGTCTTTTTTCCCATTTCCGTGCGCATTGGGGTACAGAACTCTATGCGGTACTTCATACTTGGTATTGCCAGTAATCTTCACCATAATAAACTTCCCTCCCTTCCATCTATGGCCTCCCCGGTCTCGGGTAGGGGTGGCCTTGCGAGTCGTCAAGCGTCGAGGGTGCTAAGGCGGACTTGTGCTCCAGGACGGGTTGGAGAGTGGGTCGCGCCCAATCTTGTGCCTCAATCTCGTGCCTTGGATTCGGAATTTGGATACGGAATTCTTTCCGCTCAGCGGTACAGTCGACTCTCTGATACTATAACCCATACCTCAGATAACCCATACTCTCCAGTAACCCATATTATTCCCATCCAGTAGGTGGGGATTTTGTAAGCATAACCCAAAATCATACCCTTTTTGGGGTCAATGACCCATAGTATAATCTGGTCTGCTCCTCCCAACTGGTGGATAAATTCAGTTTCCGTATTTCCTGCCCTCGCCTCACCGGCACCGTAGGGATTCCTTGGGCTACCCACTGGCAACAACCTCCTGTCGAAATTTCAGAAGGTACTGTCAGGTGTACCCCTGTTGTGACATCAGAGGACGAGGACGGGACGAGGACGGCAAGCGACACTTATGCTCGGGATGAGATCCGCTATACAGGTGTGTTTGAGACACCGTATTGCCTCAGCGTGGTCATGCCGTAACTGTAGCCATCACCACTTTCAACGAGACGGCAGAATTTGAGGCATGTCGAGCTCGAATGCGATGGTGATTCGAGATGGTTTGGCGCCTGGGTCACGGTCACTGGCACCACGGTGACCGCCGTTTGATGGAAATCCACCTCCCATCTGCATTGACCGGCTCGCGATCCCCTCACCGCCGAACATCTTATCTGAACCCCTGGCTGATACTATTGTGTTACTATGTCCCAAACTCCCTCCACGTCTACACCTTCCTCCAAATTCCGCACCATCTTCGTCGCTGCCTTGAAAGAGTATGAGAAAAAGACGAAGACCGACCTTCACACGCATCCCCTCGCGACGCAGCTACAATCCTGCGAATCTTCCAGTGACATCCTTGCCGTGCTTCATGACAAGGTCAACGAGTTTGATCAGTCTAAGAGTCGCAACGAGAGATTATCACGTTGGTTGGGCCCGACTATTAACGTCCTCTTCGCATTCTCCGAGACTCTGGGCGGCGGTGTTGGACTAGCAAGTCTCAACTAGTTAACTCGCATTCTATCCGACCCTAATTTTTCGTAGATATTCTCTCCCGCAAAAGTAATCTTTGCCGGCCTTGGTGTCCTCCTCTTGGTGAGCATCTTCTGTGCCAGAGGTGATTCAAGCGACAACAATCGGACAGGTCGCTAAGGATGTCAATGCGAGTCAAGAAACCCTTGCCGATCTCTTTGGGCGTATTGAGAACTTCTTCAAACGCCTTGAATTTTACGCGGAAGTGCCACCAACTGATGCGATGACTGACATCATCGTGAAGATAATGGTCGAAGTTCTGAACATCTTCGCGATTGCGACGAAGGAGATGAGGCATGGTCAAGCCAGTGTGTCACTCCCTAGAATTACACGAACGCATGCTGATCTAATCTTAGAAAAGTTCCTCAAGAAGCTTGTGGGAAGGAAGGACATGGAGGACGCGCTAAAGAGGTTAGACCAATTGACGCAAGAGGAAGCTCGGATGGCGGTTGCGCAGATCCTGAAGCTCACGCACAGCATCGAATACACAATCAAGAATGTGGACGACAAGGTGGATGCTGTCTTGCATGGTACGTTGAGCGCGTTCGCTGCTCAGAGGCCCTATCTCCATTGTGCTTATGCCGGCTATTAATAGACGGAAAGGACGCAAAAGTGGTTCTCCAGCAAACGTCAACCAGCATAGATGACTTGCAATGTTTGTGGTCGCCCCTTTAATTGCTGGTGTCTCTAACCTGTTTACAGGGAACCAATTGAGAGAGAGCCTTAGAAGGTGGGTTACCCCTCCCGATCCATCGACGAATCACAACCTCGCATGCGACATTCGCCATGGGGGAACGGCCGAGTGGTTCTTTCAAGGCAATATCTTTGGGGAATGGAATTCCGTTGGCTCTCTCTTGTGGATCTACGGCAAACGTATGCTCTCTTCCCACTTTTCCCAGATCGACCCCTGATCACCATCCGCATTCTTAGCCGGCTCTGGCAAGAGCATCCTTTGGTCCGTCATCGCTCAGTATCTATGTACCCGTCTATAGCTCAATTTAACCTCTAGTTCTACGATCATCCAAGAAATCGTAAACCTACGTGAGGCAGGGTCAGCCTTGGCGTACTTTTATTTCGACTTCAGGGACTCTGATAAGCGATATCGTCGCAACCTCCTCCCCTCCCTCCTCATCCAGCTTTCTTCTCTTATTGCGACGTCCTCTCCCAACTTTATTCTGCATACGACAACGGTGCACAAAAGCCCAGCGATAGTGCAATGACGCGGTGCCTCAAAGATATGCTCAGAGTTCCCATTCAAAGCCCCATTTACATCATTTTGGATGCACTCGACGAGTGTCCAAACTCATCCGGAATCCCATCACCTCGTGAACAGGTCCTTTGCCTTGTCAAGGAGCTCGTTGACCTTCGCCTACCGCATCTCCATATATGTGTCACCAGCCGTCCCGAATTCGACATTCGGGCTACACTCGACCCTTGGCGCTCCACCGCGTGTCTCTGCACGAAGAAATTGGACAAAAGAAAGATATCACCAACTATGTGCACGCTGTGGTTTACTCTGAGTCCGAGACGATGATGAAGAGATGGTGAGAGGACGATAAGAAAAATGTTGCGGAGACGCTGATAGCAAAGGCTGACGGAATGTATGGGCATCGTCCTAACTCTGACGCTTGTTCATGTCTCCATCTAGGTTTCGATGGGTGTTCTGTCAGTTAGATGCGCTGCGACAATGTCTTCCATCTAGTGTGCGGCGCACGCTGGAGGAACTTCCGGAATCTCTAGACGACACATATGAGCGGATCATAATAAGGGACACCGGGTCCATGCCTACCGCATGCTGCAATGCATGGCGGTGACAATTCGACCACTTTCTGTTGACGAGCTCGCGGAACTACTTGCTCTTGACTTTGATGGGGCGAAGGAGGGAATCCCGAGATGGAACGCGGACTGGCGCTGGAACGATCACGAACAAGCCGTGCTTTCAATATGCTCAAGTTTAGTCTCCGTCGACATCGTCGCCAACGATTCCCAGGTTGTCCAATTTTCGCATTTTTCGGTGAAAGAGTTTTTGATGTCGGATCGCCTCGCAATGTCGACGAACGACATCTCCCAGTATCGCATTGTTCTCGAAGATGCCGACACGGTGTTCGCACAGGCTTGTCTTGGCGTGCTACTGCGGAATTCTGTTGATCAAGACGACATTTCTCTGGCTCAATATGCCGCTAGGCACTGGGTGACCCACGCGCAGGTCGAGGATGTGGCCTCGCGCATCCGTGATGGGATGCAATATCTCTTTGACCCAAGCAACCCGTGCTTTTCCTCATGGGTTAGGTTGCACGACGTCGACTACGCGTCCCTTCTCGATGACCATATCGAGATACAACCTGAAGCAGCGCCATTATACCATGCCGCCTTTTGTGGACTCAATGAGGTGGTTACACACCTCGTTCTCGAAAATCCACAGTATGCGAGTACTATAGGCGGTGGTTGTGGGACTGCACTACACGCGGCATCGTTTCAGGGCCACATCCAAGTTGTACGGTCGTTGCTTCACTACGGTGTGGATGTGGATGTTCGGGGCTTATGGAACTGGACGCCACTGGATTTTGCGTCATGGTGGGGGTCTGTGGACGTTGTGCAGTACCTACTTGACCACGGTGCAGATGCAAATTCGCGGGACAAACTCCAAGCCACGCCACTATCTCCTGCAGCAATCCGTGGGCGCCTTGACGTTGTTCGGGTGTTACTTGTTCACCACGCGGATGTCAGTTGCCGGGACAGTAGAGGCCAGACCCCGTTGCACGATGCGTCGTCCGATGATCTCACCAAAGGCGATCATCCCCAAGTAGTGAGGCTATTGCTGGAGCATGGTGCAAATCCGAATGTGCGGGATAATAATCGCAAGACCCCATTGCATTCGGTGCCATCTTCGAAGCTCGAAGTCGCGCGTATCCTGTTGGAGCACGGTGCAGATGTAGATGCGGAGGACCTGGAAGGAAGGACTCCATTTCTGGCGGCATTGGAGGAAGGACGCGACCCGATCGCGCGGTTGTTGTCAGAGTATCGTTCCAGGTGAGCACAAATACAGCGCCACGAATGCGTATGGTATTACTGTTGTTTCTTGTTCTCTTTATTGGTTTGTGTTTAATCTTTCTTACGTCCACGTCCACCTGTCCCGGCATTGACACTTGTATTTAACGTCCCACTGGTACGATGCTATACCGTACGGTCTTCTCAACCGTGACGTTGTGGGCTTTGGTGCCGGTGTATAGCTTCGGGTGTCTCGGAACTTGACGTACGTAGCCTAGGCATGACATGGCGCATAAGATGCGTCCCCTCAAGGGACACTCAGGCTAGTAATCACGCTAGTAGATCTATCTCGTAGACATCGAAACAAACAGCACATCTACAAGTCTATTCCCTGGTTGGTTAATATGTCGTTTTATCTCCAAGGCTGTGGGATAGAAAACTTGCCCTATATAGTGACCCTGGCATCAGTACTAGTGTCCATGAAGTCGAGGTGTCTCGGGACGAGCCCTATTTTCCGACTCCGCGTGTCAAAGAATTAACCCGACTGATGTCTACATGCGAGTCACTCGGGATTCCCTCCCATGAGAGTATACTCGTCATGGTTCCACGGTACTTCGCGGGTCAGTATATAGTTTCAAGCATTAGCGACCTGAGTGTCTTGCTTGCGCCGCTTTACAGTAGGAGATATTTGTACCAGAGATAACGCCTCGTGTTATGTTTGTTCTCCCCATAAGGACGTCGATGAGCCAAATAAAGTTTAAAAGACTGTGGCCACAAGCAGGTCGCTAGACCAAATGGGCCAAGTTTGCTGGTGACGATCTGTCAGCATCGTCAAATCTGCAGATACAACGTCCACATACAATCTAGCGTCGCGTTCGTTATAAGGCGTTAGTCCCGACTTCGGACGCGATGAGGCAGAGCGATCTCGTAAGCGTGAATCCTCCCACTGGCAGCTACTACGGTCCGGACGAATTGAACCGGACTTTTTATAATAAACGCCGCCCCTCAAAATGTGGGGTTACCGGTTACCAGTCAGAGACAGAGGCACCCATGGTTTCTTTCTTCATTCGTTGCGTTCTCGCGGGGCGTGTCGCATCTTAATCTTATCTATGAAGATAAATTATGTAAATTAAGAGGGTTGGCGGCAGTTGCCGGGGATGTTGGATCGGCGATTGAATCGCTGCTCCTGACCACCACAACAGCGAGCTCGCAGTCAACGACGACAACGCGAGGACGAGCCTGACGTACCGTTCGCTAACATCTCGCACATGGACGCCAGTTCACACAAATTACTCGAGAACGTGGTTCTTAAGACGCTTCACGCCCACAGCTTTACACGGTCATCGTCCCAGGCCTCCCTCGTGCTTTCCGATCTTCTCTCGCGGTACATCGTCCTGCTGGCGACAACGTGCTCCCAATATGCCCAGCACGCCGGAAGATTCAACCTCACTGTCAGAGATGCGATGAGTGCCCTCGACGAACTTGGTGTCAGCATGGACGAGCTTCACGAGTACTGTGGCACGGAAGGCGACGAGCTGGCGCGTTATTCTGGCCACTCTGCGAAGCGACAGGAGGACCTGAGCGAGTTCAAGGGTCAGTTGGAACGTGATGCCTGCATCTTTTGTATTAATGCGTCTGCCCCTCGCGTTCAGCGTCGTTAGCCGCTGGGCTACCTGCCATGCGCGAATCAATACCGTTGGTGTGGGCGCCGCTCCCGGAATCATACTTGGAGGACTTGGAAGAAGATGAAGAGGACGAACAAGAAGAAGCGGACGAAGACGGGGACGTCGAAATGGTCGACGTTACCGTCGCAGAAGACGATAGCGAGGTCCCTGTCCCTCCCGTTCCACAAGATGTCGGAGGACGGCAGTTGACGCCCGCGCGACCACCATCCACACCCCCCTTACCTTTATCTCCTGTGTCCAATCCGACCTCTCCTACGCGAAAACGGCCACGAACAGAGAGTTGGAAACCCCCACCACACATACCAAGTTTCCTCCCCCCCTTCCCCGCCGAGCGCTCGTCTCCTGAGCCCGACTTCCTCTCCCTCCCCCCGCCCGGCGAGCCCTCCTCCTCCTCCACTCAGCTGCTTCCGTCGAGGGTCGAGCCCACAGCCCCCCTCGCCCGCGTCTCATCCACCAACCCCGCCGACTACACGACCATCGTGCCCTACTCCCTTTCCAACCTCGCGTCGACCCCCGAGTGGCATCTACCTTCCACGTTGCGGGAGTCCCGGACGATGTCGGACGCCGCGCCGGCACAGTTTCCTATCCCACAGATCCAGCCGTCGCTGCTCGGCGCGTATCACCACATACTCACGCACCCGCCCCCCGCGAACCCGAACGTCGCGAATCCCTCCCGCCACCGCGTAGCCATGGTGCTGCTCGGCCAGGCAGAGAAAAACTCACACTGGGAGCACGCGGACAGCCTGTACGCCACCGTTGCGCCGAATGCGCCGACGGTGGCGCCCGTGGGCCCGTCCTACGCCGTCCCGCTCTCTGCCCCCGCCGCTACAGAAGAGAAGGACAAGGACGGGAAGAAAGAGGACGAGAAGGACAGGAGGTCGAATTTGCCCGGCGCTGCGCCCCGTCCGATCGGAACGCAGGAGAGGATCGTTCCTCTCGTCAGCCACCAGACTTCCCGAATACCGGAATTAGCAAGGGAGGCGCTTTCGGTGCGTGTTTCTCTCGCCGGCGCGGCGAATCGATCGTATTTAACTCCAACTCATATCGTAAACAGGGTGCAGTTTTGTCGCGCATCACGCGTCTGTCCCACCCCTCGGTGCTCCAGCGTGGCTCCGAAAGGCTTACGTATGGCTCGGGTGTCCCCGCCCCATGGAACTCTGACAAGTCGTCCGCACCGATACCGGCGCCATCGATGGCGAAGGGCAAGGAGCTGGCGAATGGCCTGCCGAATGGAAAGGGGAAGGAGGGAGAGAAGGAGCCGGTCCTGCCGGACGCGCGCCTCTTCGCCACGTGGGAACACGACCAGAAAAGTTTCCGGGAGCCCCTCACAGTTCCCCGCCGTGCAAGGCAAGGAAGTGTGCATACGAGCTTATCTTCGAATGTCCCAGGGAGGGCAAGGGGAGAGAGCAGAGCGGGGTAGGAATGTGATCTGTTTCGTTGATCGTCGGTTTGCCTTGTCTTCGTCGCGATTGCTTTCACGTTGCTTTCTTATATATTGAGGAAAACTTCGGGGCAAGGGCGTGTCACCAATGCGTAGACGACTAACGGGAATACCTTCACTATATTTTTCCACAGTCAACCGTGAGACAATCTAACTTGCAGCTACTCGTTGCGACACCGAAGGAGAGGACAATGCAGTACACACGCTGAATCAAGCCATGGAAAGTACATGCACAACAGGATGACATCCTTAAGGACGTAAAATGAAAGGGGGTGAAATGCAGGTACACGAGGGAAAGACGGGAGATAACGACGAGATGAGCGAGGGTAAGGACTAAGAGCCTTTCGGGGCTTCCTTAAACGAAATAGCCTACCAAAACTGATAAGCACGCACGGGAGCCGGTATGTACGCACGATGCTTACCTGCTCTTCACCCATGGCGGAAATGATGGTGACGAGAAGATCTTTACCTTCATCGAATCCGGAGGAAATTTGGCCGCCAAGGTCACCCTCAGGGACCTTGACATCATCCTTCGATACGCCATCTGCAGTCATCAGGTTAAGGAATCCATCGTCAATGTTGACCTTGGAATGGCAAGGCTCAGCCGCAGAAGCCAGAAAATAAAAGGGGGGCGTACGAGTTGGTATTCGTTACGCGAGACATTGGGGACATCCATGTTGTGCGTGGAAGGACAGATATCTTCCTGTGATTCCCAATTAAAGCAACCTCTCACATTAAAGGGAAAAAATGCGGTGCATTCCCTAAAAACTTACCAATTTCTTGCCAGTGAAGATCTGGCTGGGTCGTGAGACAAAGATGCATCAGGAACGGGACGGTACTTACATCGATGGCGACAAGATGGACCTTTGCATGCCCGTGCTTCCCGGTCTTAGAGGTAGACATGTCTACGATCTTGCAGGGGCGACCTAACATTGACCACGCCCATCAGCCACGAAATCCGGATTTCTAGGAAATCACCACATACTCTTGATAACGACGTGCCCGTTTTTGCGGAGAGCAGAGCATTGCATGGGGTAGGTGAGGGAGGCCCCGGCACTGGCCTTGGAACGAGAAGTAAGGAAGTCGGGAACGGGGAACAAAAAAGGAATAAAAGGAGTACCTGCTCAAAGGTCTGGTTGTGCTGTTCATCGTCAGACATGGCTGGCCGTAAGGATGACTTTTTGGATGGAAGGGAAAGAGAGTAGAGGGGGGATGTAAGGTGTTGTGGCAAAAAATCAATCTTGCCTAATCGCTTTCAATCTCCGACTCATATCCGATTTGGGGAAAGAAATGCTCTGTTCGCTCGTCCTTCGCGAATAAAATAAACATAACAAGCAAACAACCTCTGTTAAGTCCACCTGAGTTGCCCAATCACGTCTTCGTACACCCAGAATTCCCCCTCTCGTCGCGATCATGTGAGCCTATTCGGTCCATATATTACATAATCACCTTTCCTACTAAGCTGTGGTGCGACTGCGACCCGCGATCACTCCTCCACTCACCATCACCATTCCCTCCCCCCTTTACTCTTCTACTACCTATTACCCCTCCAGATGCATCCTTTCGGGGGGACCCCCACATGTCCAAGGTGCTCAAAGGCTGTCTATGCTGCTGAGCAGGTGAGTTTTCCGGTCGTCAACCTTCGTCTTCTATGTGGAGCTTAAAAACATTTTACAAACCCTTCAACAGGTGATGGGACCCGGTAGAAAAGTATGATCTATCGCATACTCTCTATTCCCATACGCCGCGCTAATGCTTTCTCCTTCCTAGCTGTATCATAGAGTACGTTTCTAATTGACTGTTATAAGTGGCCGTACTCATTGGTGTCCAGCCATGTCTCACGTGTACGAGCTGCGGTGTCCGATTAGACTCCTTCCGGCTGCTTGAACACGAGGAAGAAGTGCGTATGGTTTCAATCTAGACGGCTCTGGTCCGCTGATATACATCCGCGCTTAGCCATATTGGTATGAAGTCCAGAGAGAAGCCCTTCGTGAAAGTATTCTGACCTCTTCACACAGTAAGAACTGTCACAGCAAGATGTTTGGGACACGCGATCTACGTCAAGCCAACCTGCCTCATCACGCTGTAGACCCATCTGTATCGCCCTCCCTTGCAACGGAGACATCCCCCTCCCCAACCCAGCGTCCCAGAGCGAGCCCACCTTTATCTCCACTTACTCCCCCTCCACAGACCTCGACCCGTAAAGGTACCTTGTTCCCCATGACTATCGGTCGGAAAGACACCTCTGGAGATTTAGCAAGTTCACCCGGACCGCTTCTTCGTCCTACCCGTGTTCTGAGCCCTACTCGAGGAAACTTCGTCACCGCTAACACAGATCAAATGGACACCGTTGACGACGCTGCGGAAGACGAAGGCGACGACCTACAGTCCACGCCGTCACACACTGGACGCTCCGAGGGCGGCCTCCCCCGAACCGTGCCACTTGCCAGCACCCCCAAACGCGCAGACTCGCCCACGAAGCGCCCAGCTCCTGCCACGATTGGCGTTTCCACCCTAGGCCGTACGCTCTCCGTCGGCGGGAACGGAGGCCCTGGGACGCGCCGAATCGGACCATTGGTCGCGAGCTCGACCGGCACGCGCTATGGTGCAGCACTCACAGGTGAATTACGTTCCACGGCTACAGGCGGCTCTACGCGGCAGTGGGGCAGTGGGACACCCCAATGCCCGCGCTGCAGCAAGAGCGTGTATTTCGCTGAGCAGGTGCGACTCGCCAATTAAATCCCGGACCTCACCTTCTAACTGGTTGGATTTCTAGGTAAAGGCTATCGGCAAGACGTGGCACAAAGGATGTCTTCGTTGTTCGGAGTGCGGTACGTCCCTCGATTCAAGCCGCCTCACAGAGAAAGACGGGGACCCGCTGTGCCATCGATGCTACAATAAGGTCTGTAGTGTATTCACTTTGCTGTGACCGGACTGTCGCTTCGGTGCTCACTCGGACTTTCAGTTGCATGGCCCTGCCGGCAGCGGATACGCTTTGCTGGGAAAGGCGGGCGGCTGAAACATGGGGTGACACTGCATATGCATCGAAGGCAGAGACGATGTATGACGCAATGTATGATGGCTCATGAAGTTTGTAGCACTCTTTGCAGTACCATCTGTTGTGATTACGACCCCACCTGGCCTGACGAATCTTTGTTTTTTTGTTCACCTTATATAGCCCTTAACAATCCAATAGAACGACGAGTAATTATTCTCTGCTTCCATTTTTTCCTTGTGATACGTTTGCAGTATCTTAGACGATGTCACTGCACAGGACACTCACGGATGGAAGACCGAACAGCTTAGTGCTAAAACTGGTCAAACCCTCAACATCGACCTCGCATAATAGAATGCTTGCGAAACGATTGCTCGGTAGACACAGTTTAGTACACGAGCCGTGAATAGGTCAACTGTTACTCGCATCCCTGACCAGAGTAAATCTGTCGACAACAGATGCGACAATGTCGCGCCATTCGACCATCGCGCCGACGCCGACGTCGCCGCACGCGAGACTCTTGGAAACAGGGCCAACGACCTCGTACCCAATCACGTCCCGGACGGTCCGGATGTGCTGCGCAGTCAGCGGGTGTTCGTACATGAGCGTGTTCATCGCAGGGTAAACGTATGTCGGCGTCGTCGGGGCCAATGCCCGTAACAGCGACGTCTTCAGTCAGCGGATTCGCGGTCGCGCCGAGGGGGAGTTAAGGAACTGAGCGCTTAGATGAGGCGGCATGAGGTGCTTACTACGAGATTGTCGCAGATACCGTTGGCGATCTTCGCGAGGGTGTTGGCGGAGCACGGTGCGATGAGCACGACGTCGGCCCAGCGGCGAAGCTCGATGTGCAGAATGGGATATCCGACGCGATAGTTCGGCTTAAAAAGGGGGTGAGCAGGAGAGAGATAGTGTAAAAACGCGGTGTGGAGCGCACATCCCATTCGTCGTCGTCGGTCCACACATTCACTCCCAAACTGCGAACGTCCTCCGGCTGGAAAAAGGTGAGAGACGGCTTGGTCGCTGCCACTTGTACGGACACATTCTTGTGCTAATACGCTCGCGATGAATATATAAATATAAATATTTCGCAAGTTGGGTGCAAACCTTGAGGAGCTCCCCGACTATGAGAGGTGCCTTGATAGACGCAACGCTGCCCGTTGTAATGAGAAGAATATGTGTGTGTCCTTCACGCCTGTTTTCTGCTGCGGTGAAGTTCTTAGCCATGTGAGGTGACCGGATCCACGGCTACTGGACTCCGAAGGCACTTCTCGGCTGCGTGGCACCAGTCGGGCTGGTTTGAGCTGACGACGACAGCAGAGGGCAATGACAACCTTAGTTCTTACCACCACGAAAAGACCAATCTCACTATCCCTGGTCATCCACTATCGGAATGTGCTCGACATTGGACGATTGGTCGACAGGAAATATGATACAACCTCAAGCTAACGCTCAAGTTCTTCCGCAAATTGGGCGTTGATGAGACGAGAGTGGCGATGCTTGATAACCGGTGGCCGTAGCGACACCTTATCAAGCGCCAAAGATTGACTTCAGAATCCCATCATGGGCAACGCAACGGTACACAGGAGTACCCCTGTGGCGGTACGCACGCGCGACGTTGGTTGTCAACGCAAGGCTTATTTACCTGCCTGGATTAGCAAGTGCTCAAGACAGCCATCCGTCAAGCCTCCCGTCACCCAATTGGACTAGTTTGTAGAAAAAAGGGTACCTTTTCTTCTTCAAACTGCGCTTCCCCTGTGTCAGTTCGAGGTGAGTGAACGATCGCCCGTATCTTCCTAAACTGGCAGGGACCGATCCTTCTATGAGGTGCCAGCTCTGCTAGTACCTTGATGGACGAATCGAAGGTTTTATGTCGCCCCCTCGTCCTCATTCCGCGAATGGTCGCGATTTTACGATCTTCCTACTAGCTTTAAATTATGAGGCGACCAACTCGCCTCTTCTTTGATGCTGTACCACCTTAGTCATTTGGCTCACAGATGTACAGTACTAGGCGGCCCGGCGCTCCAGTACAACATCGTTTCTCAAACCCGAACGTGAACCCGCTGTCTCTGAACAGCTGCTATTAATGGTGCTGCCGCACGCCAAGTAGTAAGGCTGCCTTGGCCTCTGGCAGTTGTCACATGTTTGGAAAAAATTGCCGTCGATATGTACCATGAAGCAATAGAGCTGTGATCGCCCCCGATCTGGCCGCCACGCTCTCGTTCCCTGGAAAGCCCAATATCTGGCTGGCATGGCCTCGTTCCCTGAAATAACACTCCCCATATATATTTGCCTCTACACGAACATCGAGAAGCCTGCGGTTTCCTTCCCCCTCTCCCCACACCCATTCTTTCAATATCCTTCCGCCCAGCAGTTCAAGTAATGGCCATAGGAATAGTCCAAGCAGCCGCCACTACTGTATCACACAGTGCGGGTGCACTGGCCGCAGATAATAACCTACGCGTTGCGTCGCTGACTATGGCCGCTTATGAGTATGTTGCTGATTGCAGATCGTGACCTCTCGTGGGGACTCATATTCGCCTAGTTATCTCCTCACCCTCCCTGCAGAATATCGATTATATAAGTCCTCTAATCGACGAAGGCGAGCAGCTTTAGTTCATGTTTCGCGAAGTCTTCCTAACCAGTGCGCATTGGCCACGGATAGCACGGGCCTCATACTATTTGTTCTTCTTCGGTGGGTCTGCTCACTTTGTCGATTGCGTAACTGCTCACATTCGATGCAGCTACTCGAGTATAGTCATATTGGTACTCAGTAATGTGGGATTTTTCCACCGCACCTTCACTCCAAAAACCTGTGGTCAATACTACCTGGTCCCCCCTGCATTCAAAGGCACGGGTTCAGTATACGCTGCGTCGGCGCCTCCTCGCTGACCAATCCGACAGCGATTCAAATAATGGTGTCGCAAGCAATCCTAGCTATTCGGTGAGTCACGGTTTGATTGTATTGCTTTCGTCTCGAGTCTGAGGGTGGCCCCTAGGACGTATGGTATTTCCCAACGCACTCCATGGGTAGGCTGGACCCTCATACTGTCGTATATTGTCGTTGTTGTGGTCCGTTCTCTTCGTCCCCAATGCGATGTTTCCCGTTCTGAATTGAAGCAGTTCCAATGGTTTTCCTGTCTATATGCCCGGATTCGTGAGTCAGGAGCGCCTTTCCCCAGACGTCATTGCCTTACGGACGTTGCATCATTTAGCATTAATGATAGATGTGAGTGCAGCTGTTGGCGTTCTCGCGCACAGTGATTAAAGCCCGATGCCCACTACCCCTGATCAGGGAAAGTACGTACCATTTGGGAATGCTAAAGTCCTGCCCTTCCTGATGAGAACGATAAGTTGTTCAGCAGGTACCACCCGTCCGCAAAGTGCAATCTCTACTTGGTCGTTTTACTTGGCAGCGATGTTGTTCGATTGTCTTACCTTGTCGATCTCGACCTTCTACCTCATAAGGGTCAAGATCGCAACATCTAGGCAAGTCATTTCCCTATAACATTTATTGTCACGTCAAACCTGTCATTCTGCCACTGACTCGCACTCGTAGTACCTCGCAGCTCTGTAAAATGTAAGTCGTTCCTGGTGTGGTAATTATCCCAAAAATTCTTACTGGAAATCAAGATTGCTGTACGACGGTATCGGATATCTCGTTGTACTGACGCGTACGTCCTTCTCGTCGATTGTCGTATACAGCTGACCGCTTTCTGCGCAGTCACGAATGCGGCGAACATATTGTTGTATCGCGGTTTCCACAATGTCATTCAAAACACCGGGTATTTCCCTATTCTCGCTCCACGTCTTCCCCACAGACCTTACGGCATCGTGTTGATTCTATCATAGCGCATCGTTTGAGTATGCGGTCACGTGGATCATGAGCCAGCGGATTCTTATCCATCCTCGTGGTACGTGAACCTATAGCTCGATCGTCGCGTGGTTACTGAGAGGTTTCCAGACTCCAGGGCAGACCAGACGTCAGTCATTTTGTCCCGGGTACCAAGTTCCCGTGCGGTCATGTCTGCCTTGCGCTTTGACAAGGGGTCGACACACCCAACAAGGGTCGAACCAGGTGACTCGCCAGAGGACGAGTGCGGCAACACGGAGAGCGACTTTAATCTCCAGGTGCGGGTCGATAGGTCGATAGTGGTGAATGCTAGAGCCGAAGACGAGTGCCCCAAAGACAAGGACCTTTTTTGGGATCGGGTTTAGTCTCATCGTAGCACTATTGATGGTTCACGGGAGTCTGGCACTGGCACTCTGTCCTGCGGCGTCGCGGCAGGCCGAGTCCAAATATGTACGGTCATCTGGTCGGCAGACATTGTTACGAGAACATGGGCATTGTCAAAGCTGTAGCCTTGTTGTAGCGTTGTACTGTAGATGTGTACGATTGTTAACGCGAGATTCCCTGTTCCTGGAATTGTTTGGCAATGATGACTCGGAACGATACCTGCAAACTTGAGGGTGTTGACGAGATACGACTGGGACTGGGAGTGCATGTAGTCAATTCTTTACTATCGCGGCAATGACACAATGACAACTCTGGACTTGGGGTCTGTGCAACACCCTTGGCAGCACCTTAATCGTAACGGAACGGGAGTTGGCCGGGGCGTCAATCATGAACCCCCACCTGGAAGCCACGGTGATCGAGGCAACTTATGTTAACTTACTGTAATGCGAACAGGGCGGAATTAATATTGTATGTCCGGTCATCGCAATACGAATTCGTCTAGTGATGTTCATATGGCAGGCCCAGGCCTCCCAATTTGGAAATGATCGGGGGATCCTTACGCGGCATGGGCCTATTCCAAGGTATCCGGAAACGTTGATGGAACCCGCAATTTGGAACTCTACTTGGAGCTGATGGTAGATACGACTGTTCTTGAGGAAGTACGCTGAGCCAGCCGCCGCTACGTGACTGCCAATGTGTCAATCCTCTGACCCTATGATAGCAACCAACTCGCATTTCCCGAAGCAGATCAGGGATCTCCAGATCTTGCAGTTGGGTGTCAGTCGTGATTTCGGTTAGCTCTGCCCCGTAGCATAGATGCACTGTAGTACGCCCCTAGAGCGAAAGGCCTAGTAAATGGGCAGGCGGTTCATTGAGAGCGATATTTCCAGGTACTGTAGAGGTGGTTCGCGACCTCGTCACAATTCTATGGTAGCAAGCTCCGCCCGCGATCTATACACCATCAGATCTAGTCTCGGGCTCGGGGCAAATGCAGAATGGTGCGAAACCGCGCGGGTCTTCTCTCACGTCAAATATGTGCGACGCGGCGGAGGTCCCCATTCTGTAGTCGAAGTTCTTGTTTCTTGGGGTTTAATCCCATCGGGGAAAGCGGGGGCCGCACCGGGTCCCTCTAAAGTGGCGTTCGCCTCCACAAGGCCGCATGGTGCAACTTGGGGGGTGCACTCAAAAAGTTAACTAGCGACACAACTGGAAACTTGACACAAGTCGAGAAACACTGAATTAAACGGGAACGGAATGTATTGGTTTAGATTAGTTAGGAAAGGGGTAATAAGATATCTCTGGTATGAATCGTGTGGAAAGGGGAAGGGGGAAAACAGGCAGCAATTGGGGCAGCTTATACAGCATATGGTCAAGTGAGCAGTCATCTAGTCATCATGTGAAGTGAGCATGAGCTGTATGACGTCGGTGTGTCAGTTATGTAGCAACTTGAAGTGACGTGTGTGCTTGCAACAACGAGGTGCTCGCTTCGAACCACTTGGCCAGAGTTGGGATACGGCCCGGAGAGTTCACCGATTATTGGGTCCTTGAACCGCTACCACTAACTTACGGTAGGGTTTTCCCACGGTCTTATGGTCTTGGCCTGGGGCCCTTCGGGCCGGGCTACCCGGACTTCCAGGTGATTCTAATTCCGGTTCAGTCCATTATTGGTAGTGTTCATTTACTTCCTTCCACAATTTGGACCTATTACCCCGATTAAAACTGTTTTGGTCATTGCGGCTTCTGTAAACCCATTCATTCAGTGACAGGCATAATTTTCTCATATTTTTGTACATTTCCGAGAATTTACAGCTAGGCTAAAGCATCGGCTAAACCAAACCTCGGGCTAAACGACCAGCAGTGTGGCTTATGTCATATATTGATGCATTCTTATTGTCGCGTTGTCTGTCTTACTTTGCCAAACAATAATTTGGGTTCTCGCTAACGCGGGGAGTTTTCCTGATGCAACACGCAATTTGGATTCTAAACTGGCCCGGGACAATACACCCTGCTTTTCATTCGCAGCTAACTTAGTATGGATCTATTATGTCTCTGCCAGTGGCTTCTGAGGCTCTGGCCCAAGGCACACGGATAACGAGGGTTGTTCAAATGGCGGACAAGGTCCAGAGGAGATCAAGAACGTCCAAGTTATGCTGGAAACGGTTACACGACGTCTATCGAACAATTCCTGACAGTCACTCGATCGTAATTGTCACCCTTGTTGCCACCCCCTCGTTTCAAGCTACACCAGTCGGAGAATCGAGGATTACGTTACTTGCGACTCATTTGTACAGATTCGAACGGACAGCCACCAGTCTACCAAGGCTTTTAATTCTATCTTCATACACCCGTAGCATGCGTCCCAAAATTTGCGCCCAATCTAGCAGAAACCACCTCCCACGATGCGCTGGCGACTCCGAGTCCGACACGTCACGACCCGCCAATAGTAGATGCAGTGATGGTCAAGTCACGTTGGCCCCTCACCTATAAATCAATTATGAGGACAAGGGGCCATCCTCATCATGTCCCTCTTCTCTCCACCGGTGTTTGGCTATCTCGTGGCGCTCGCCGCCATCCTGAGCCTTTTCGTTTGGCGGATCGTATACAACCTATATTTCCACCCGCTCTCCCACTTTCCTGGACCCAAACTTGCTGCCTGTTCCGGGCTATGGCTGGCGTATCGCGAGCTCATCAAGGGCGAGTCCTTGAGTGACTTGCGCGCACAGCTTCATCGACAATATGGTGTGCAAAATATTTTGTTGTCACTTTCCTTGATATACCTTTTCTCTAGGAGAGATTGTCCGCTGGGCGCCTAACGAGGTTCGTCCAAATTAAATGCCGCTGTGTTGTTTTCCCTGTGCGAAATTACCTTGCTCGTAGCTTCACTTCTCGAATCCCGCTGCATATAACGACATATACAATAACAAGAACAAGTGGGACAAGGATCACTCGCTCTACCGTGCCTACGACCTCGATACCTCAACATTTGGCCTCACACACTACTCTGACGCTAAACAGCGTAGAGATGTTCTCGCCCCTTTCTTCTCCAGGACATCGATCGTCCAATTACAGGGTCTCATACAGGAACGGGTAGGACGCAGTCCCACCGATGAAGTAGCTGTTTCATTTTCTAATCAATGCGTCAGGCGAACGTCCTTTGCGATGCCTTGGCTCAACAATTTGCGGCAGGTGAGGACCATTAATTTGAACAGGCATTATTATTCAAACTTTTGGTTCTTGCGGTACAAAAGTTAAGTCTAGCGATCTCGTGCTGGGCTTCCACTGCTTTGCCGTCGACATAATCATGAACCTCTGCTACGCGAAAAATTGGGACGCGACGAAAGTGCCAGACTTTCGCTCTGATATTGTCCTCGCTTCCCAAGCGGTCTTACCTATCTTTACCATGAACAAGTATTCAGGCCCTTTGTTGAAGATGATGCGATATATTCCGATGCGGTTTGGTAAGCAATACGGCACCCCTGTGACCAAGGCGTTGTTTTTTCTCCGCGAGGTAAATATTCGCCCTAAAGCAAGAGTGGTCGTTGAAACGTTCCCCCACAGACGTTGATGCACCAGGTTTACGGAGTCTTACGCAACCCAAGCAGCCTGGAAAACGCGTCCCACAAAACCATTTATCATTCGCTGCTGGGTCGCGATGTCAAAGAGAGACGGTCGCTCTCCAAGGTGAACCTATGGCACGAAGCAGGGGCATTACTCGGTGGAGGTTCAGACACAATCGCAACCGCTTCGACGACAATCTCGTATTATGTTTTACACAACCCCGGAGTACAGCAACGACTTGTAAACGAATTGCGTACAGCGTGGCCAGTTCTGGAAGAGGTACCGCGTTACGAAGTTTTTGAAAAGCTACCGTACTTGGAAAGTCCTCACAACTCCGACTGGTTTAGCTCGAGTCCTGAACGGCCTTTTGCAGACCGCGGTTGTGAAAGAGGGGGTTCGCATGTTTCCAGAAGGCGCATCGCTTCCGCGTGTTGTCCCCCCAGAAGGAGCGACGATAACTGGAACTTTCATTCCCGGTGGCGTAAGTCCTTGGTAATGTGGTCCAGCCGATTCTGATGCATACTTACTGGATCCCAGGCTATCGTCGGCCAAAGCTATGTCCATGTAAACTTTTCACCCGCCGTGTTCTCCGACCCGCATGCGTTCATCCCAGACCGTTGGCTAGGAGAACACGCGAAGGCACATGAGGCCGCGCTGGCAACATTCTCGAAAGGTCCGCGAGGCTGTGTAGGCATAAACTTGGCGTATTGCGAGCTCCAACTCGTCATTGCGGCCGTTTTCCGTCGCTTTGACGTGACTTTGGACGCGAAAAGGTTCGGATTATATATTGCCATTGTCATGTTACTTGGTCGCTGAAGGAGGCCATGTAGGTCGGGAGACTTGACTACTGTGGAGCATTTTGTGCCAGTATTCAAGGGCCCGCATCTGCGCGCGTACTGTAAGTCCGTATCGGATTAGTATGGATTCTCGCAACAGGGGGCTGCGTCTAGTTCGAGCGAACGATGGAGTAGATTAGTCACGCTCAAAGTTGAGCCGCGACTTTCGTGGTTGTGGGTGTCATCGCATAAGTAAAATTTCGAACACCGTCTTGTCACGGGCCGAGTAGACAAAACTCACGTAGTTGGCAGTCGTCTTCATGTTGCAGCAAATGGTTACAATAGAGTCGTGCTCTGTACCTGTACTTATGCTTGCTCGAAGAAGCTGTCAACAATTTAATTTAGACGTGAGGCTCCTTTTCCTTAATATTCACACTAACACACTGACCAATTACAGTTTTCACTGGCATCTACCTAACAAGAAGGTCGTCGTAGCTCTCACCAAACCAATGCACAGGAACGAGTAGCGCGCTCCTCATCATCGCTCTATGTCAATTATACACTGTTTGATTCGACTCTACCAGCACCACGGGTCTATGCAAAGCTTAGAAACCATCATCACTGACGTCACACACGGCTACATTAGTTCGCTTCGTTACACTGCCACCTGCCGCCTGCAGAGGAAAGTCTGCACGTCTGTGAGACACTGATGATTTCTGATAGGGGATGTCGATCTTCGACGGTCGGTAGATTCTTATTTCAGAGAGGGCCGACTTAGCTGACTCTCTGACACTCAACTGGATACCCACACGTATTCATGACATGGCAACAGCCCTTACTCTACGCGCTGGATCGGGACGGCGTGGGTAGCGATCCGAAAGTGAGCGTTAGTGAGCAATGAAGCTTAATGAAGACTCGGAGATAGAAAGTGACAATGCAGAAAAGAGTGCCACAAATTGGGAATTGACTAAACGATACACAAACGTGACTGCTATATGATTCGCAGCGCCGAGCCTCTTCGTTCACCTTCACGGTTTCAGACGAGCGAAATTATGAGCTTTACGAGGGAAACACGTGTCGAGAGAATTTGAGGGATGGCCCACAAGTTCTAGTGTTACCTGACCATCGTACTGTAACGTTCTTGATCTGGTGCTTTCTTTTTTGACCACGTTGATTGGTACCAATAACACAAGACCGAGAAAGACGGAGTACTAACACTTGATCCAAGCCACAGGAATATTCAAACATGATCAAACACACCCCCAAAATCCTCAATCCCCGCAACCCCAACGCCGACGCCATCCCCAAAGTGGCCACTTGAAAGCGCTTTCCATGGACGATGAATCACACCCCACGACAGTCTGCCCACAGCAGGTGGAACCACTGCTTTTCATGCTCGCGAATATCGCTGGGTGAGTCCTCAAGGAAAGCTTCGGTATAGAGAGGTGCAAGCGCGGATGATCTCGGCGACGAGCATACCGCGACAATATTCAAAAGTCGTGACCGCGCGGAGCACGTTTGCACGAAGAGGCCTTTCAGCTAGTTTGTGATATGAACGACATGGCTCCCAGGTAAGCAGTGGAGCGAGGGTGACTAGGCATCGGTTCAAAGTGACTAAGCACAGTGAGCCTGTGCGATATGCCTGAGCTTCGAGTTTCGAGGCGGGCGCAAACGGAGAGCGCGATGATCGGGGCTTGTTCGTCGTTTGACGGGAACTCCGAGGTTCGGCGCATATTTAGGCATTCTCCGTGAGCGCGCGACCCGTAAATGGCCTGCGCACGGTGAAGCGAATGCGTTAGGAACGCGGTATGAATAACGACGCTCTGTTCGCCGGTGCGTCGTCTAGACGTCTCAGGTGATAAGAGTATAGTCCCCTATGTCGAGCTTAAAAGCTAGGAAGCTGCTCCCGAGGTCCGCTAGCTCGGGCTGGCACTGGCACTAGGTCCGGCAAAGTGTTAGACGGCGCAAGACGCTCGGACGTACTACCTCCCAGAATGAGATCTGCGTAAGAGTCATTGGGCAGCGTCGAAGGGCCGGTATATACGGTCGCCGCGGCCAAAACAAGAATGCAGCAATGATGGAAAGGCGCATGATGGAAACCGCAAACAAAAGGAAGTCCGCAGCATCAGGTCCCTTGAGAACACGGTTCAATGTAGCTCGCTGTTTAGTCTTTCCGTGCGGCTCTGGCAGGGCGTGCCAGCGGTCTACTCGAATGAACTCCGAGTCGTAATTTTAAAGGGCAGACTAATTCACCTTGGAGCTTGGAGACGTTGTTGGAGACAAGCCGAGAAGCGCTCGACCAGAACGCCCGAACAGAAGAGAAGACTGAGGTGCATCAAATGGCCACCATGGGATCATCAAGAAGTGTGGATTAATGGGTGGAGCCACTCTGTCCCAGATCCGAGCATCGGACAGGACCTATCCGTCGGACTCTTGTTTCTCGCTCAGCCCTCAAGGCCTCAAGGCCTCAACTCTGGTTCAATCGATACCAATCAGACTATTCCTTGATATCCCAGGGCAAGTGCTGTAACTAAGACAAAAACCGGTCGAGCGGGTCATTTGTACAACATAGTATATAGGGGGCACCCATTCGAGTCGCGTAGATCATTGTAAATAGTAGGGCCTCGTTTGGGTCATTGAATATGCACAGTTGTTTGGAAGAATGTTGAACGTTACGGTACGTACTCGTCGCAAGGCGACATCACGGCAATACAGACTGTGTTCGGGATCAGGAAAGTTTCGGGTTTTCCTGCCACGCGCCACTAAGCGTGCCACTTGTCAGCTACCCGTGAGTCGTGACTCACGCTCACCGCCGACTTACTTCAACTGGGACCCTTGTCTTGGGCTCTAGCATCCACCACTATCGACTTGTCAATGCGCACCTGAAGTTCAAGGTCGCTCTTTGTGTTGCTGAACTGGTCCTGTGACCCAGACATGTGACCCTGCTCGGCCCTTTTCTGGTGTTTCATCCCCTTCTCGAAGCGCGAGGCGGACGTAACCGTACGGGAACTAGGTAGTGGGGCCAAAATGACTGGCGTCTGGTCTGTCCTGGCCTCTGGTAATATCTCTGTAACTACACAACGTTTGAGTCATACATAATTTACGCACCACGAAGATGGATGAGAATGCGTTGGCTCATGATCCACGTGACCGAATACTCCAAAGATGCACTAGGATCAGCACGATAAGGCTTGTGGGGAATACATGGAGCGGGAATAGGGAAAAATACCCAGTGGATTGAAGGAGATGGTCAGTGCCCCGAAACATCAATATGTTTGCCAAATTCGTGACTCCACGGAAAGAGGTCAGCTGTATTCGGTGATCGACGGAGGGAACATACGCGTCAGTACAACGAAATATCCGAGACCATCGTACAGCAATCTTGCTTTCCAGTAAGAAATTTTGGAATAATAGCCACACCAGGGACGACTTACATCTTGAAGAGCCGCGAGGTACTGGAGCGAGTTAGGTCAGCAGACCCGATGGTAAACCTTATAGGAACGCGACTTACCCGGGTGCTACAGACTTGACTTTCATAAGGTAGACGGCCGAGATCGACAATGTAAGACAATCGTATAACATCGCTACCATGTAAAACGACCAGGTAGAAATTGGGCTTTGCGGATGAGCGCTGGCGACTGTGCAGCTTGTCGTCTCGTCAGGAAGGGCTGGACTTTAGCATTCAGGGCGACGATACGTACTTTCCCTGACCGGGGGTAGTGGGAATAGCCATGCGCGTTTCAATCAACATACGCGAGAACACTGACGACCGCACTCACATCTATCATCACAACTGAATGGTACAATGTCAGTATGGTAATGGCGCCTGGCCCTCCTGACTCACAAATCCGGGCATTGAGACTGGAAAACCATTGGAACTGCTTAGATATCAGAACGTGGATCATTGCTCTTGAGTATGTGACGAAGAAGACGGACCGCAGCACCCAGAATGTAGGTTGATAAGAGGGTCCTCGCCACCCAGAGATTACCCTGCGAAATACCATACGTCCTAGAGCACACGGTCAAAATCAAGATTCAAGACTAAAGAAGTAGAATGAGGACTCACCGAATAGCCAGAATTGCTTGCGACACCATCATTTGGATCACTGTCAGATTGGTCAACCAGGAGTGCTCAACGCAGTGTAGCCATTGAACCCGTACCTTTGAGCGCAGGAGCAGCGAGGTGGTAATTCTCGCAGGCTGTGGGCGTGAAGCCGTGGTAGAAAAATCCTACATTACTGACGACCAGTACAATTATGCTCGTGTAACTGCATAGAATGTGGGTGGGTTTCCCAATCGACAAAGAGAGAAGACCCACCGAATAAGAACAAATAATATAAATCCCAGGCTACCCGTGGCCAATGTGAACTGGTTAGCAACTCTTCGTGGGCATGAATTAAAGTTTCTAACCTTCGCCAATTAGAGGACTTATATAACCGGTATTCTGCTGGGAGGGTGATGAGATAACTAGACGGATATGAGTCCCCACGAGAGGTCGCGATCTGCAATCAGCAACATACTCATAAGCGGCCATAGTCAGCGACGCAATGCGTAGATTATTATCTGCGGCCAGAGCACCCGCACTTGGATATATAGTAGTTGCGGCTGCTTCGACTATTCCAATGACCATTATCAGCTATTTAGAGGTGGAAGGAAAGGACGGTGGGTGGAGGGAATGGAGACCTAAGTACCATGGTGTTTTTGTGGAAGGAAATATATAATGCAGACCGGGGCCCCACTGTTGTTTCAGGTCAGGGAACCGGGCTCGTGCTCAGAGATCGGGCGCTATACAGAAAAAGAAGCATTACATAGAACCAAATCTTGGACTACCAGAGGCCGGGACAACCTACTTTGGTGTGTGCAACAGCTACTGTATGCTCAGGAACCAACGATCCCGGCGCCCACGACAAATTATGGGCTAAATGACCAGGACGGTGGCACCATAGATCGACGTTTACACCAAAGGAGAGAAGAAGTGTATCAGGAAAAAAGATAATTCAAAACCAAAAAAATTGCGGCGCTGAGGGAAAATTGCTTACATAAATTATAATCTTCTAACACTGCAAAAATAATCATTTATAGTGGGTGAGTCGAATGAGAACTTACAGTAACGAGCATAGAGAACCTGGATATCGGAACTCGCGCTAGCCGGTTGCATTGACCAGCCAAATTTTACTCGGTGGGTTTTCTGACCCAACGTTGTGCTACGGGGGCGTGTTTTCTTTCTGTCTCTCTTACCAACACATATATCCGGCTTCGTCGAGACAAGGGATTAGCTAATTGAGTTCTTTTGCTGACGTTAGGAAAGCCGACGATGCTGAAGTGGAGGTGCTGGTAGGTGTTGGAGGAGAGGTTTACACACTGCTGCGATCCTACAGAGTGGAAAGGCGGCTTAAAGGTCGTGGGGCCGAGCGGACATGCTCCAGCCGTGCCTGGACGTTCTCGCATGGCACCAGGTCTAGGGACATGGAAACAGACGGAACGCACTTTTTGTTGAGTACGAATACGAACCGCTTGTCCTTTAAGAGGTCTCGGGTCTGCGAACTTCTTTGACCAGCTAGCTGTAGCACCCAGCCAGGTCGCGCGGATGGGGCACGCGCAACACGACCTCGGCATCTCCGATAACCTTGTGAAATGCACGGATTTAGTAACGCCGTCGCTACACTTTCGTCTTGCTACTCCCAGAAGACACCTGTCGCGACGCAGCAGACGCAATGTTGCGAAGGGTGGCATACTTGTGTGGACAACTGGCAGCGCCAATGGTAAGTAGTGTTGGTCTCGATGTTGTCTGTTACGAGGTTGTTGGACGCGAATGAAATGTGCGAGCGACAAAGCGAGCGATTTAATTGACGCAGGTATAATGATGGGACCCCATACCTCAGTACCATCTTGCATGTATGGACCTTTCATCTTTGCCTGAGCTGAGCTGGACTGGTGAGGTTTGCTCGACGTGTGCCAGAGTTCTGAAACGGAAGCACAGTACAGTATACAAAGCCCAGTATAAGTTACTGTGACTGTATTTGGACAGTGCGGGAATAAACTTCTTCCATATATACAGTAGATAAGCGCCCCCCAGTCACATAGCAAGTTGGATTGTATTACACTTCCTCCTTGATCTCATCCGCCGAAAAGGCAAACCCATCTCACATGACTGCAGTGTTGACCGACACCAAATATCCACAGACTGAAGCACTGGTAGGTCTTAAAGTGGTCTTGGCAGCCGCGGACTCGGCTCGACAGGCGAATTTTTCTTGCGACGGCCGGAAATACAATTTCGCCTTGTTCGCATTAACGTACTCGCCTCAACTTCCACGGCTGTACACCGCGGTCAGAGTTCATGTAACGTTCATGACTCATCGACGCACGGCTCACTCCCGTTACGATTAAGGTGTTGCACACACCCCCAGGCTCAGGTCAAGAGAGGCGTCGTTGCCGTGATAGCAGTGTTGACGTTGCGTGCACTCCCGGGCCCAGTCATCGACATCCTCAAGTTGGCAGGTATCATCGTCATATACAATGCCAGAAACAGGGGATATATACGATAACGATCGAACTCATGTGCGATACGATGCTATAATACGACTACAGCAAGCCCGCATCATTCTCGTAACGGTGTCTACCGACCAAGTGACCGCAAATCTTTGGTACTCGGTCTACCTTAACGCAGGGCAGAGTGCCCGACTCTCGTGAACCATCAATAGTATACACAATGAGACTAAACCCGGTCCAAAACAGGGTCTTGGACTTTGGGGAACTCGTCTTGGACTCTAGCATTTACCACTATCGACCTGTCGATGCGCACCTGAAGATCAAAGTCGCTCTTTGTGTTGTCGAACTGAACATGTGACCCTGGCGTGTCACCTTGTTCGGCCCTTGTCTGGTGTTTTGTCCCCTTGTCGAAGGGTAAGGAGGAGGTGGTCGCACGGGAATTTGGTAGCTTTGCCAAAACGACTGACGTCCTACTCGGATTTGTCCTGGTGTCTATTAAACTCTCAGTGACCGCGGGACGTTTGGGCGATAGTTTACGTACCACGAAGATGTATGAGAATGCGTTGGCTCATGATCCACGTGACCGAATACCCGAACGATGCGCTAGGATCGATCAGCACGATAAGGCTTGTGAAAAGACACGGAACGGAGTTAGGGAAATACCCGGTGGTTTGAAGAACATGGTCGGTGCCCCGAAACATCAATATGTTCGCCAAATTCGTGACTGCACGGAAAGAGGTCAGCTGTATTCGATGATCGACAGAGAGCATACACGTCAGTACAACGAAATATCCGAGACCATCGTACAGTAACCTTGCTTTCCAGTGAGAATTTTGGGGTAATTGCCACACCAGGGACGACTTACATCTTGAAGAACCGCGAGGTACTGGAGCAAGTCAGACTTGACGATAAACTTCAAAGAGACATGACCTACCTGGATGTTACAGACTTGACTTTCATAAGGTAGACGGTCGAGATTGATAATGAGAGGCAATCATATAACACCGCTACCAGGTAAAACGACCAGGTAGAGATTGGGCCTTGCGGATGAGCGCTGGCGACTACGCAACTTCTGTATCGTCAGGAAAGGCTGGACTTTAGCACTCAAGTAAATAATACACACTTTCCCTTGTGTGGTCATGCGGATTTCAATCACCGTGCGCGAGGAAACTAACGACGGCACTCACATCCGTCATTAGAGCTGAATGGTACGATGTCAGTATGGTAATGGCTCGTGCGGAAAAGGCTCGACTCACCAATTCGATCATATAGACTGGAAAACCATTGGAACTGCCTCGATATCAGAACGGGATGCATCGCATTGGAGACGAAGAAAACGGACTGCAGCACCCAGAATGTAGGTTGATAAGAGGGTTCTCCCTACCCAGGGATTTCTCTGGGAAATACCATGCGTCCTAGAGCTTGTCATCAGACTCGAGATCAAGGCAGCAGAACGAGGACTCACCGAACTCCCAGGATTGCCTGCGACACCATTATCTGGACCACTGTCATACTAGTCAGACAGGAGTGCCAACGCGGTGTGGCTATTGAACCCGTACCTTTAAGTGCAGGAGCGGCTAGGCGATAGTGCTCGCAGGCTTTGGGCGTGAAGCCGTGGTAGAAAAATCCTACATTACTGACGACCAGTACAATTATACTCGTGTAACTGCATAGAGTGTGAGGTGTTGCTACCGGCGTTGTTACCCAATCGACAAAGAGAGAAGACCCACCGAATAAGAACAAATAATATAAATCCCAAGCTATTCGTAGCCAATGTGAACTAGTTAGCAACTCTTCGCGGATGTGAATCAAAGCCTCTAACCTTCGCCGATTAGAGGACTTATATAACCGGTATTCTGCCGGGAGGGTGATGAGATAACTAGACGGATATGAGTCCCCATGGGAGGTCGCGATCCGCAAAGGATAACGTACTCATAAGCGGCTATAGTCAGAGAAACAACGCGTAGGTTATTCTCTGCCGCAATAGCGCCAGAACTGGGATATATAGTTGTGGTGGCTGCGACTACTCCCTCGGCCATTGTGTATGTTTTTGGTTAGTTAGAGGCGAAAGGCAAGAATAATAGGTGTAGGGAAAGGGGAAAGGAGAGCAATGTGTTATCATGTTCGTGTGTAATTCATATAATGCGGGGGGTGGCCGAGTTGTTGTCTCAGGGAACGGGGCTTGTGTCAGAACTTCCAAACAACGAGAGTACGGCGCGCCGATGAGGAGCGATGACAGCTCTATTTCCTCGCGAATTGGCACATAGAGACGAAAGGGCTCGCAAAATCGTTCAGCGCCTAGATGGGCCTATGAAGGGAGAGTCCTAGAAGGCGTTAGCTATTTTTGCACCCCTGGGCCTATCAGGCACGCTAATCTAGGTCACTTGGCATGGGAATCCTGCATTTGCTCGTCTGTGCAACTACTAGTAACACTGGCACATTCAAGTTGAACGAATCGAACTTGTAACTTCAACTTCAAGTTGTAAGATGATGATGATGATGATGATTTGATGACTGACGAGAAAAATAAGCGGCGCCGGCGAGCTTCCGGCCGGCCCGACCCCGGATCCGATTCTGGTGTTGTCAGACGCCTCGATTTTCTCTTGTCCAATCCCTACAAAATCAGGCATACACCAACTTTTTAACATGCTCCAAGTGTTTTTCATCTTATTGTGTCGCAAGTATGAGAATCGGCTATTTGTCACGTTTGCCGACTGTCCGACAACCAGGTGCTGTCCGAACACTGCGTAGTAAGGGACAGTATTAGTGAGGTGCTCACACATTTCCGGATCTTATGCCTCAGGCTTGAACTATAAGCAACTTAGTGCTAACTGTAACGCTCTTCTATCCTCCTGAGATGTTGTGGTGATAGCACAAGCACCTACAACACGAGTCAGTTACACGACCACCACCCATGCCCAGTGAATGCTCCAAGGCTTGCTCCAAGGCCCGGCGTGATGCCTACAGTCTCACCTAGGCCGCACTGTGTCCACCGACCATTGACAGATGACCGCGACAGGTTGGCACTCAGTCCGTCTCAACGGCATCGCAGAGGACCCAACTCCTGTCAAGGGTGCACGAGTAGTACAAGTAAATGAAACAATGTAGACTAAATATCATGGTGTATCCCGTTCCAAAAAGGATTTGGGAGAAGCGTAATAATCTCGCTCTCTGGAGTCCTTGGCTTGCAGCCCACCATGATCCACAACTATCGACCTTTCAACGCGCACCTCGAGATCGAAATCGGTCTCTGTGTTGCCACATTCGTCCGGAGTGTCATTTCGTTTCATAGCTGTATTGTGTTTTGCCCCTCCATCGAAGCGTACCGCGGACGCGATCGCACTCTCTGTGGGTAGCCGGGCTACAACGACAGACTTCTGTTTCATTCTCGTCTCTGGCAACCCTTTTAGTCGACAAGGCAAATCGAGCATTAGCTCACGAGGCCTCACGTACCATGAAGATGGATGAGAATCCGTTGGCTCATAATCCACGTGACGGCATACCCAAGGGATGCACTGGTATCGTCTCAATAGGGTAACGACGGGGAGTAGAAACTAGGTAAATACCCGCTGGTTTGAATGACATTATGTATGCCCCGAAACAGGACTATGTTCACCGCATTCATAACTGCGCGGAAAGAGGTCAGTTGTATTCGATAATCGGCAGAAGAAACATACGCGTCAACACAACGAAATATCCGAGGCCATCGTAAAGGATCCTTGCTTTGCAGTGAGACCTTTTCAGAAACATTACCAAATTATATCACCTACATCTTCACGAGCCACGAGGCACTGCCACTAGTTCGAGTCAGAGGCGACAGTAGACGTTATAGGAACACGACATACGAAAATACTATGGCCCTGACTTTCATCAAGTAGAAGATCGAGATCGATAATGTAAGGCAATCAAATAACATCGCCACCAGGTAAAATGACCAGGTAGAGATTGCGCGTTGTGGATGAACGCTAGCGCTCGTGCAACTTGTCATTTTGTCAGGAAAATATAGACGGTAACATTGAGGACAAGCTATACGTACTTTCCCTGATCAGAATGAGTAGGTATGGTCCCGCAGACTTCAACCAGCATCCACGAGTACAGTAAAGGTTGTACTCACATCTATCAATACGGCTAAATGATACCATGTCAGTACGGTAATGATGTCTACGGAAATGCCCTCCTGACTCACGCGTCCGGAAAAATAGACTTGAAAACCATTGAAACTGTGCCTCAGTCAGAACGGGAAACATCGTCTCAGGGCTGGGAAAACGGACTGCAGTGACAATAATATACACCAACAAAAGGGTCTGGCCGACCCAACGCTTCCGTTGGGAGATGTTATACGCCCTAGAGCTCAACATCAGACTCGAGACGAAAACAGTATAACCGGGAATCACCGAATAGCCAAGATTGCTTGCGACACCATTGTTTGGACCACTGTCAAGTTGGTCAGCCGGGAGTACCGATGCGGCGTAGTGCACTGAACCAGTACCTTTGAGGGCGGGAACAGCCAAGTGGAAACGGCCGCAGGTATTTGGCGTGAAGCCGTGGTAAAAAAACCCCACATTGCTACCAACCAGTACCATTATGCTTGTATAGCTACAGAGAATTTGAGAAGGTTATGTTATGCAACTGACAATGTGAGAAGACCCACCGAATGAGGACAAATAATACAAGACCCGAGCTATCCACCAATGTCAAGGCCGATGTGAATCGATTAGGAACGCTGCAAGCATGAATTGCCTTTCACCTTCTGCGATTAGAGGACTTATAAAACCGGTATTCTGCAGGAAGGGTGGCGAGATAACTAGGTGAATATGAGTCCCCACGAGAGGTCGCGATCTGCAACTGACAACATACTCGTAGGCGGCGATGGCCACCGACACAATGCGTAAGTCATTATCTGCCTGTATAGCATTCGCAGTGAAAGCTATTTTGGAGACAGCGAGCTCGGACCGTCCCATGATCATTACTGGAACTTCTGATCAATCAGAGGGGAAAGGAAAGTATGATGGGCGGAGGGATAAGGGATGAGTAACCGCAAACATCTGGACAGTCGGGTGGAAGTAGTGAATATATATAATGCCTGCGGGGTCCGCGTTCCTCAAGGCAATTGCGCTCGTTCCGGGGAACAGAGAGTAGTGCCAAGCAGCGAGTGTTCGGCCCCTCGATCAGGGACCATAGCCCTGCAGATAGCCGGATATACGTCGTCGTCAGTAATTAGTTATATCTTTTTTTACCTCCAGGGTTTGTGGCATGTGACAGTATTCCGGGACAACCTACTTTGGTACGACCGGCTGGGATCAGAACCTTAGGACGTTGAGTGGCGATACGACACCTACAAGGGATTCATCCGCCAGCTGAATGACTATGTCAGCGCCATAGATAGTTCAAAGAAGAGCACGTGAGTGTTAGTCGTCCCACGATGTCGGGAAGTGTAATTTATGTACACGAGCAAGCCATCCACTCCTCGAGAGTTCGAAGAGAAATTGAATTTTATTTATTTATTTATTTCCCTGACATGCCACAAAGTATCTTAGTTGAGGGACGAGAGGGGTAGAGCTCGGCCCGCCTCGAGGTTGGCAACTGGCGTCTGGCACTGATACGCCACAGCCACAGTACTCCAATAAACCATTGGGACAGGTACCAAGCAGGCTCGAGGTGGCGCACTACGCCATGATCACAAGGCGTCCTTCTTTTCTGCGCCACTCGGCCCGCGCCCCTTCAACGTCCAAATTACGATCACGTTTAAGCAATAGGGCATGCTCTACTTCTTGCGGACTTGTACCAGTAGGGAAAAGCGCTCGTCCAAGTGTTGAATCAGACAAGTTTAGGTCAATATCGAGCCCATATAGACCCGGGACGACCAAAGTGAGTCGGCGGGGTTCGATATCAAGCGTCGCGGACGCAATAGTAGTATGAGTCTGGAAGATGTTGTGGTGTAGCCGGAGCAAATAGTTAGGAAACTGAGGGCGTACGAGTCTCGGAACTTGGACTGTGATAAAAATGTATTGGTCTTCTTTCCTCCACGTCCAGGAAGGGCACTCGGAAGTACTTCCGTGAAGATCCGAGAATCCTCTAAGTGGATAAGGGGAACAAAGATCTCCCGACCCGTCGATAGGAACTTCTTCAACAAGTCGCTTTATCGAGGTATTACCTGGAGATACATCCCGATAGCGATCTTTAGGAAATAATTCAGCGGGGATGGAGACTATTCGCTGCTCAAGGGCGCCTTTCGAGGTGATGTTTGGCGTTCCAAGTGTGCGGGACAACGAAAACGAGTTCTGTACTTCAATCTGTTTCAGGGCACGTTCTAGATCGTGGTGAAGGAAATGAGCTTCAATAGATCTGGAAATACGAATATTGCAAAAACGGAGTTATTCGCTCGAACGACACAAGTCCAGTTACAACTCGTGGATGACGATGAGGCTTACCGATCAAAAGCTTCTTAACATCGGCATCTTTCAACACATGGCTTTTGAACAATGAATGGTAGATACAGTCAAACACGACAGAAGGGTTTCCCGCTAGGCAAAACAGCAAGTGAGCGAGCCCCTAGCCATGACGCATAGCACCGCACCTTTGTCGGTATCCAGGCGCCCGTCGGAGACGAAGATGTAGATTGGGATGTCGCCCCCGTTATCTGAGAGTGTTTGACGGTCGCCAGTTGACGTCGCCGTGGCAAGTTCGAGGGTTTTTTTAACACTATTAAGAGGTGGAGGGACATCTTTCGACCAGGCTACGTTAACGAAAACCTTTAGACCTTGAGGGAGTGCAACTCGGTTGAGAAATCCCGGGTGTAGTAATTTTGATTTGACGCAGAAGCCGGGCGAAGGCGAAATGTTGATATTTTTCCAAGTCGAAGTCATGGGGAATCGATAAGGTCAACACTCTTACTCTGCAACCTTAACTTCCCAGTCGAGTCACAATGGACGAACAGGCTCAAAAACTCTCTCTATCCAGATTTAGGCGTCAGTTGTTCGAAAACTTTGCTAATCTCTCGTATTCATGCGTTTCATTAGCCTTCAATGTTGTTTCGAGCAAGCCCGCGGCGGCAAACACGCCCATGCCAAACCTCGACGACGACCTGAGCACGCAAAAATACATTTCGGACCGCAGAGTCATGGGTGTATGCTAGTGACTAACTTCTTGACTCGTTTTTGCACTCACGAATCGACCCAGTATGATCCTCTCATTCAACCTGCGCTCCTTCGGCACGAGATTCAATCTACCTCGGAGTCACACCGCACTATTGCCTCTGCTCGTTTCAACGCGGCACGTATCGTCGCTGGTCACGATGATCGAGTTCTTGTCATCGTTGGCCCTTGTTCGATCCATTCACCTGAGCAGGCGCTTGCTTACGCAAAGCTCCTTAAGGAGAAGATACCCACCTGGCCAAATCTCCTTATCATCATGCGTGCTTACTTGTATGTTCATCCTATTATGTCCTGATCGTGCTCAGTGATCAACGATCGATCAACGCTTGCTCCCTTTAGCGAGGTGGCTTATTTTTTCTCCCAGCGGGAAATTTCTTCCTGACATCCGCCCTTCCTTTTATCTAAGAAACCACGCACGACAGTCGGCTGGAAAGGCCTCATCAATGACCCCGCCATAGATGGTTCGTTTCAAATTAACAAGGGGCTCCGTCTTGCTCGCCAACTCCTCTGTGATCTCACCAATCTTGGAGTTCCCGTCGGCTCAGAGCTCCTGGACACTATTTCTCCACAGTTTCTTAACGACCTTATTTCGTGGGGCGCGATTGGCGCACGCACTACGGAATCTCAGCTCCATCGTGAACTCGCTTCCGGCGTGTCGTTCCCAATCGGCTTCAAGAACGGCACCGATGGCAGTGTCACGGTTGCCGTCGACGCGATGCGCTCGAGCAGCAACCCTCACGCGTTCATGGGCGTCACGGAACAAGGTATAGCTGCTATCGTCAAAACGCGTGGAAACCAGGACGTGCACGTCATCCTGCGCGGTGGTACGAAGGGTCCAAACTTTTCTACTGAGCACGTCCGTGAGGCTGCGAGCACGATCGCAAAGGCACGCCCGCAAGACCACCCCTCTATCATGATCGACTGTAGCCGTGCGTGTCCGCCGTTCCCATGAATCGCGAATACATACTGAGACGAAATGGACAGATGGCAACTCGCAGAAAAATCATAACAATCAGCCAAAGGTGCTCGACGACATTTGTACGCAACTACGTCGTGGCGACAAGGACATCACCGGGGTGATGATCGAGTCCCATATCAACGAAGGCAGGCAAGATGTTCCCGCAGAGGGACCCGCCAACCTTAAATACGGCGTGTCGATTACCGATGCGTGCATTGACTGGCAAACTACAGTCACTATGCTCGATAACTTGAACAGTGTACGTATTCTGTTGTTGTGTAACGTCGTTGCGCCCAACACTCTCTGTAGGCCGTGCAGGAGCGCAGAACCGTTCTTATCAATGCGAGCTTGAGCAAAGTTGCCCACGAGAACGGAGTTTAAATAAATAAGTCAGCAATGGTTCACGTGTTCTAGATCGTTTCTCCGTCTCGTCTCCGTCGCAAAGCCTGTATCATTATAATACAAATACAGATGTCATTCACAGCAGTTGCTTGGGAGAAGAGGATGACGCATCACGAGGTCGAAATACAGGGCTACAAGTGGGGAGGTGTGCAGAAATCATTGAAATATACAAAATGTAGGAGGCGGACCCTTAAGTACTTGTCTGCTCTGCAGCCGACCCGGTTCGCCATACGTGCAAGACCTCGTCGAGAGAGCGCATAGCCCACCCAGATCCAAGCGTCGTGGTCATTTGTGTACCTGTGGCGTGGAGTACCTCGCGTACGCCACGTTCCAGTGCCGCGGCGTCTCCGCCCGACCCTTCTGGAGGAGGCAATTCGACACAGGCGGCGTGCGCGCGCTGCGCGAGGCCCTGGAGTACCCTGAGAAGCGTGGAAACCGGCACGTTATTCCGAAGCAGGTACCAAGCGATCGCGCCTGCGCCGACAGCGTCTACCACGGTTGTCGGGATGGCCTCCCCACGCGCATATACCCCAAGGGCAGACAAGAAAGCGGGGTCGGTGCGGACAGCTTCGAGCTGCTGGTCGAGCGCAGACAGCGTGCCGGATAACGTCCCTTCGCGGATCAGCGGCGCACGAGAGCCGTTCTCGCCTCTTCCACTGAATCGCCTCTCGTAGACCTTACTGTAAAAGTCGACCGCAAAACGCAGGTCTTGCAAACGCAGATGGAAGTAACGCGAGGAAGGCTTCATGGTGCGATACCGGTATAGGAGGAGATGGGACTGCAGCGTCTGTGGCTTGTCTTGGAGTATGCTATCGAGTAGACTCGCACGGCAGTACGCGTTGAAGACTTGTTCTGGGCCCATTTCGGATCCATGTCGGCAGAGGTGGTCGGCGAACGCCAGGAAAAACGGGTCGTTCGAAAAGGAGGAGATAAATTGGTTGAGGTCCCCGGCGGGATGCGCCTTTGTGTCTATGAGTCGCGGGAAGTCAAGGGTGGCAGCATCACCTGAGGATGACCCCGAGCGCACGAACAAGCTGCGGCTCCCCTTGGGGTCTTCCAGATAGCTCAAGAACGCGGTTCGGCGCTTGACGTAAATGGTTTGACTGCGAAGAAGCGACTCTTTGTGGCGCCGCACATTCGCTAAATCGAGGTAGAAAGGCCAGTACCTAGGAGTATCGACACGAATAGAAAGAACTCTATCGAAGTCGGGGATGAGGGTGGGAGAGATTAATTGGGCCATTTCGACGTCTGCGCCTTCCTTGACTTTTATCTTGATGGGGAGGTAGACGATTTCCTTCGTGTCGACGTCCCGCGAGATGAGACACCTCGGTTCAACAGACAAGACCCACAAGTGCCTAAGAGCTTGCAAATACGATTTGTTGTCCGAGGATACAGGGGAGAACCGGGGAAAGAAGGCGGCTACCAAACACGCGATGGCCGCATCTGAGCTTCCTAACGTGTATCGGCCCCCACCCAGGAACAGGAGGCCAAGGGACATGTGGGTAGCCATGTGTGTGCCGTAGCGCATGGCCTGGTTGTACATGCCGAACGAGTACCGAAGCCTCCGCAGGCAATTTATTTCACCGGTCCCTGCCATGACAACGTTCAAAGAGATCGATATCAGGTTCAATCCATCGCGAATCGCATGTCTCTTGATTTTATGATCGTATGCTGGGCCTGCGTGATGACGCTTGTGAACGGAAATAAGGCTGACTGCCCTGCTAACTTACCGTTTGTGTACGCTAAACGACTGAACGTGTCGTAATAGTTGATAAGCAGCAAGTACGGCTCTTCCCGGGCTGTGCCCGCGTACTTGAGGGCTATCGCGAAGCAACATCCTGCAACGATGTTGTAGAAAGCGAGGTCAATAGCATCGTCCGATGTTTTTCTTTGCGCCCGTCCGTCCAACTCTTTGGCGATGTAGGTCGGGAGTTGAGCGTCGACCCATTCTCGGGTAGGTGTGATTCGGTCCCAAAGGATGAGGTTCCGAGCTAACGTGCGCAAGAGCAAGAAGTTTGGTGGGATATGGTTCAGGGCCATGACCGTGTCCGGGATGGTGAGAATGTCGGCGACTTCTTGACTCTCTGTTCTCAGATACATCAGCCCGAGAGCTATGGTCGCTGCAGGAGAGGTAAGGTTGATGTCGAACGCTGCCCGCGTACGTCTGCTGCGCATATGTGAAGGGGCCTCTCCGTGAATGAGGATTCGCAGTTCCGAAACTAATGCTTCATCGGCAGGTACTGGTACAACAGAGCCACCGCCCAATGTGACCATCCCGAAAGCAAGCGCTGCAGCCATGGCGTAGGCTTCGCGGTGTTCATTGCTGAGGTCTGGTTGAGTGAGATCATTGCGGCTGATTTGTTTGAGACAGACTTCGGCCATCCGTCTGTTTTTAGAGCCCATGTATAGGAGACCGAGGCCGACGAGGCCTGCAGCTTGGGTTATTAAAGGGACATTGAGATCTATTGTAGGCGTGGGGAGAAGAGCAGGGGTGTGTACAGCAATCAGTTTGGTCACGTGCCTGTTCCCACTGCCAACATTTGCCGCGGATAGACCAAGCAATATGCCGATGGACGTTAGGTCATGCTTGGGGGTCAAGTAGCCAAAGGTATGCCAGGTCAACATCTCCCGGAGATGGCCTGTCAATCCGAGTCCGTACAGGAACCCGGCGTGTTCGGGTGTCAACTCGGAGGGCCTATTGAACTTGATCCACGAACTTTCGATGACATTTGAGGAAGGGGATATCCTCAGCGCTGCGGCAACACCGTTGTGGAAGTCTCCCCAATTAAGACTTTCCAGAGGAATTTTGTTCGGCTCTGGGGCAATAGTGATGTTCTGAGGTTGAATGTGTATCGAAAACTCTATCTTCGGGATGGCATATGCTTCTCGGGTCACCGTAGGTACGGAACCAAACGTGAACATAGCACGGCCCAAGGGTAGAGCAAGCGTCCGTTCCGCAATCCTGAGGACGTGATTCTGCTGTTCCTTAGCTTGATCATGCTCACTGTGAGAAGATGTCACATTAATGCTACTATTGCCGAAAGCGAGCAAGAGCAAACCTGATTTCAGGACGTTCAATCATTCTAACTGTCGGTACTTCGGAGGAGCGCAACATTCGTGCGACCTCGTCGAGCCGCTTATCTTGACCAAATCGAATCCGAGTGAAATCGTCTATGTTCAACTCCACACCCGAGCCCGCATTGACTTCTCCAGTAGCTGCAGAAGCTGCCTGGTGGACAAGCGAGCGTATGACCGGCCGCTTGCGATTACCCTGAAAAAAAAAAGCACTTGAGTTTGGGATTGCATACTAGCCGAAGTCGCTCACAAGAAATTCTTTGACGGGTCGATAGCCGGTCGCGTTCAAGTCACTGAGATTAGCACCCGCACCTTCTGCCAGGTCATTACGGCCGATGAACTCGTACGCGGCGGCAGGCCAGTCTTGGCCTGGCGCTAGCTGACATGATCTTGCAGCCTCTCGAAGAGGAGCCGCGAGTCCGAGTGGCAGGAGGTTGAAGAACGCGAGACCAATCTGATGGTTGACCATCAAGTGCATAGCGTTCTCTGCCCGCTTTCGACTATCTTCTACCGTCTTGTCTGCGAGACATCGATAGATCAGCGTAAGCTGGCGCAGATAGGCGAGTGGTTCCAGTCTCCCATATGCGTAGCTAGGGGAAAGCTTGAATTGTGATGCAAGCTTGCGGATATCATACCAGGGAAGTTTCCAGTCGGGGTTATTTATCCTTCCGTAAAACATAGCCGTCATGTCCGGAGGCCAGACAGGTAGGCGATCATCGACGAACGACGAACCTACGAGCATGTTGAGTAAGAACGTTCGTCTGATGGAGTTGTGAGACACAGACGATACACCCATCCTGCAGTCACATTGGGGCAGAAACGCTTCCAATAGTCCGTCCACTCCGGTCGGATGACATTCGCGATAAGGCATATCAATTCTGCAAGGCGGTGAACGTCGTCGTGCCGATGAACCATCAAGCGGAGGTCTTCGCCTAGCATATGCAGCGCATTGAGGACGGGAGCGAGGAGAGCGTGCGGTCGCTTGGGTGTAGACGGGGGATTGGGAGGGGAGCGCGGTGGCAGCCGTAAGCCTGAAAGTACAAGGTCGTCCTCAAGGCGGGTGTAGGAAGCAGAACATGAGAGCCTCTCCCACGGGTTGTTTTCGGCCAAACATTTTTGATAGGGTTCGACTTGGAGTATTGTAGTTAAAGCGCTCTTGAAACTCTCAAACTCGACTTCGGGGTCGCAACTGAGTCGACGAGACCTCCATGCATCCGTGAAGGTTAGGTGTAAACCGAAGTACCAGTCCGCGGGAAGAGTAAGGGCGAGTACTTCCAGGCATTGCCTCGTGAGCAGGTCCTTGGGGGTAAAATCCATCGCAACTCGAGATAGGCTACCATCAAGTTTTTCGACGGTGACAGCGGAACGTATTGGGTCTCTAAGAGCCACAACCCTGTTAGTTGGCACGGAAGCACCCGGGCAATCCACCTCCATCGCTCCTGCTGACGGCAATGTGGGGGGCTCTGGGAAGGAGTGTAGGCCGATACCGGTTATACCACCTGTGGATGCGTTATACTCTCGCAATCCATGGGTCAGTACGGTCAACGCGCCATTGGGTTCGGCGACGAGAAGGTCATCTACGTTAGATCTCATTATGCGCATCGGCGCTACCGACACCGCAGGGCGTTCTGCGACTCGTGTCACTCGCAAGGTTGCATCTGAATCTTTAGCTACAGAAAGGATCGTTATAGTTTCCGATGCTGGACGACAGACGCCAAGAAGGACACGGTCGACCTGACCATCGAAACGTTGGTCGAAAATTGAGATGCCTATTTTTGACAAATCTCTTGAGCTACGCAACTCAAGCAGTGAGTAACAATAAAGGGTGGTAACGTCGGGTTCACTCACTCGTTCTCCGTCAAGTCCATGGTGTACAATCTCGTGATCCAGTGGGTAGAGCGCATGCGGGTATAGTCTGTTGGGCCCATGGCGACGTCACCTTCCGTTCTGGTTCTGCCACCGAGAACCATGCGATTTATGTCAACGCCCAGCCTATCCCGCTCATGGGGAGGTCGTTGTTCATCCAGAAGCGGCAGTTGAGTCCTCGATGCCCCTGCGAGAACTGTTGGAGTTGAAAGTGAGGTCATGCTGGATAATGAAGGGACGGGGGGACGGTGGGGTGTATATGGGCCCGGAAAGGATCCCAAAGGGTGGTTCTCTGGGGGAGGTTGGGGCCGCCATCCAAACTCTTTATTGTTAGCAACCGTCTGCCGTTGATTGTCGGGGGCACCAGCGGCCATGGAGGCGCGCTTTTTGCGAAATCGAGAATGGGCCTGAGAAAACGGGATGTCCCCAAGCTTGACGTAGGCATACCTCCAGACAGTTAGCTGGCGCCGCTCAGGGTGAGCAGTGACGAGTAAATCGCTATCTTCTCCGTGACCTTGACAGGAAACCCAAATAATGACTTCACCGGCTGAAAGAGGCTCAGAAATATGATCAGAGTCGTAGTTGTCGTCATGGACCAAGGTGAGAGGTACGGAATGAAAACCACCAACGATGTTGGCTGCGTGATCAACGACGGTAGCTTCAGCAAGTGGACTTATGAGTGAGAAGACAGTAGGAAGGGTTTCGTCGCCAGTCAATTCAGCTTCTTGGACTTCTGTCGGCTCCAAAACTCGTTGGATAATCACTCCGTGTGGATACAGAGGCCATGCTTGGCGCACGATGAAGGGTAGGGAAAATGTGTACTCGATGCCATTGCTGAGGTATATCCACCCTACGCTGCGAAGGAAGACGAAGATAGCACGTACTTGCGACTCTGGTTCAACCTCACGCCTACGCTCTTGCTCCGCCTGATCAAATGGTCCAAAAGTGGTTCGAGTGCGACTGTCGCGTTCACGTTCGCGAAAGTACCCAGAGTGGGCATCATTTGTGTAGTGACCCGAGGACCGTGACGCAATAACAGCCCCAGGCTGTTGGATCCAGCCAGCGCAAGCCCACTGAACGGGCTGTCCCTCGTGGGTGAACGACCATTGCTTCTGAATAACGCCTCCCGTACACAGTACAACGCGTTTCTCGTCCCAAAGCAGTTCTTCTGCCCCGCCCTCCGGCTCAATGTCCGAAGAGATGTCGTAGAACGTGGAGTGTTGCAAGTTGGGGTCTAGATTTGATCCACGAAGGGCAGAGCGAATGGAACGCAGAAGGACAGACTCCTCATTGCGATTTTCGGAATTGAACCGTGATCTGAGGTAACGAGAGCTCATGTCCCTTACCTGAACACGGTCCGAGTCTTCAGACCAAAATCAGGGTCACTATCACGGGACAAAAGTCACGTCACGCTTCCTCCAAGCTGGGAAGCTGCCACTCTATATTAACTTAACACAGTGATTCCACTGGGCGCGGTTCAATCACTCTCATGACTCAGCGCAAGGCCCTGAATGATTTCCTAGAAATGGTTCTGACAACAATCTTACCACCGCAGCAACTTCTTTCACAACGACCTCATCATCACTTCATTTATGTCCTCTTCTGTGTCTTCTCTTTTCCGGCCTCTCCGCGTCGGGACTGTCGACCTTCAACACCGCATCGTGATGGCGCCTTTGACCCGCCTCCGTGCAAATAAGGACCACGTCCATGGTGAACTTGCCAAGACGTACTACACCCAGCGTTCGAGTGTACCAGGAACGCTCATAATATCCGAGGCCACTATCATTGCCCCTCAGGCAGGGGGATATCCGAACGTGCCCGGTATTTGGAGCGATTCCCAAGTCGCTGCTTGGAAATCGGTTTGTGTTTTCCCATATAATAGCCTGTACACTGATTTACCGCACAAAGATCACGGATGCGGTTCACGCCAACGGCTCTTACATATTCCTCCAACTTTGGGCTGCTGGGCGCGCTGCCATCCCTGCCATCCTGAAGCAGGAAGGTGATTTTGATCTCGTCGCACCGAGCCCGATCCCCATCGAAAACAACGACCCGCGCGAACTTACAGTTGCGGAGATCAAAGAATATGTTCAACTGTACTCCAAGGCAGCGAGCAACGCTATCAAGGCTGGCTTCGACGGCGTGGAGATACACGCAGCCAATGGATACCTCCCAGACCAGTTTTTGCAGACTCCTTCGAACGAGCGAACGGATGAATATGGGGGATCTTTAGAGAATCGTTTGCGCTTCCCTCTCGAGGTGGTCAATGCGGTCGTTGAGGCCGTTGGTGCCGAGAGGACGGCGATCCGGCTCAGTCCGTGGTCCCAATTTCAGGGTGAGGAATGACAGTCTCGGAGTGCTTCCTGAGCGCTGAGCCCTTATCTACTTTATAGATATGGGTATGAAGGATCCGCTTCCTACCTTCACCACGTTGATTGAACGTATCCGTGATGGGCACCCGGACTTGGCTTACATTCACGTGATTGAGCCGCGCATGAATAACTTTACCGCCGCAGACGTCACGGATGAAAATCGGGCTCACTCGAACGAAGTCTTGCGGAAAATCTGGGGCGATCGCCCTTACATTGCGACAGGTGGAATGGACCGTGCTACTGCAATCGACACGGTGTCGAAGTACGGAGGATTGGTCGCATTTGGTCGCCACTTCATTGCGAACGTGAGTCGCGTTTTTCGGCAGTCAGTGGAAGCATTTCTGAGACTACATCCGCAGCCCGATCTTCCGTTGCGTTTGAAGGAAGGAGTCCCCCTGACGGGTTATAACCGTGATACTTTCTACGTCGCAGAGTCTGCGGCTGGATACGTTGATTATCCGTTTGCCAATGACGCCGTTACTGTTCAAGCACTGTGATACGAGGATGGCTGTGATACTGTAAGTTAGACGACATAGAAGTAAGACATTACACTGTCCTTTGAACTGTGATGCATGAGTCATGTAGGGAGGTTGTGTAACTATCATGGTCTGGGGTGATCTCGACCTCAACCGAAATAGGTATCGGATGTAATGTCCCCTTTTTTTTGTTTTTTTTTTGAACCATGTTTATTCCGGGACAGTACGTAGTACAAGACCGGTCAACTCCCAAGAGTTATTGAAGTAAGGTATCGTAGGCGGAGCTCATGCGTGGTTGGGTAAATATGAGACGGAATGAAGTCGCGTACATAGGATGGCACCTCCCAGAGGCAGTCGAGGTTCGGGTTCGGAAATTTAAAGGTAAGCATCAAATATAGGTACACATTCGAAAGTGATGTCCCCTTGTCTTTCCGAGAAAGGGCCCGGTCAGCATGATTTTGTGTCGGCTACAAAACTGTGACCATTGGAATTGCTCTAAAAACACCAAATGGCATAGTATGCAGAGTTTGTGTACAATTTCGAGACTAGACTGTGCCTGAAAAGCAACGGCGTATTGGCAAATGAATGGATAATCGATGTATCCAAACGCAGACTCTGGTGTGGAGAAAGTACCGCGGTTATAGCGCGTCAGGGGGTCCCTCCTTCTTGCCCTCCTTCAGACGTAACGGAATATCGGGCTGCGGATGTAGTTTCAGAGATACTCCCGACTGCTGAATGAAAATGACTCGCATTTGCAATAATGTGACGACCAAATGCGACCAACCCTCCGTACTTCGACACTGTGTCCATTGCTGTAGCACAGTCCATTCCACCTGCAGCGATGTAAGGGCGATCCAACACCTCGTTCGATTGAACCCGATTTTCATCCGTGACGGCTGCGACGAAATTCCCATTTATACGCGGCTCAATAACAGCCAAGTTCGGGTGCACATCACGGATGCGTTCAATAAACGTGGTGAAGGTGGGAAGCGGATCCTTCATACCCATACCTATAAAGCAGGTGAGGGCTTGGGGAGTACCACGAGACTGTCGTTCCTCACCCTGAAATAGGGACCATGGACCGACCCAGACCGTCGTCCTTTCGGCACCAACGGCCTTGGCGACCGCGTTGATCACCACGAGAAGGAACAAGCGTACGCGGTTCTCCCCAGATTCATCCGTCCGTTCGTTCGACACAGTCTGCAAGAACTGATCCAGGAGGTACCCATCATTGGCTGAATGTATCTCCACGCCGTCGAAGCCAGCCTTGATAGCGTTGCTCGCCACATTAGAGTACAGCTGAACATGTTCTTTGATCTCCGCGACCGTAAGTTCGTGCGGGACATTATTTTCTAATGGGATTGGGCTGAATGTGACGAGATCAAAGCCACCTTCCTGCTCCAGAACGACAGGAATGGCAACGCGCCCAGGAGCCCAAAGTTGGGGGAATATATAAGAGCCATTGGCGTGCACCGCATCCGTAATCTTTCCGCGGTCAATCAGTATATATAGTAGCCGTGGAACAAACCGATTTCCAAGTAGCGATTTGGGAGTCATCCAGATACCCGACGTGTGAGGATATCCGCCTGCCTGAGGGGCGATGAAAGTGGCCTCAGATACTACAGTATGAGCGTTCCTGGAACACTCGAACGCTGGGCATAGTATGTCTTGGCAGCTTCACCATGGACGTGGTCCTTATCCGCACGGTAGCGTGTCAAAGGTGTCATGACGACGCGGTGTTGAAGGTCGATAGTCCCGACGTTGGGGGGCTAAGAAAGGGAAGACACGGAAGAGGACATGAATGAAATAAAGATGAGGTTGTGAGTGGGCGGCCCATCAGCAATCCTTGGGCCTCTGCTGTAGTGCTGTGGGCCACTGTGGTGTGCTATGGGTCACTGTTGCCTCTATTGCAGAGGCCCGAGGATTGCTGATGAGGAGTTGTGCTGTGGTAAGATGGGGGAAGTTGTTATAACAGATCTAGGAAAACAGTTAGGGAATTTATAGCCTTGCGCTATGTCATGAGCGATGGAGGTGAAGGCTCCAGCACTCGGAAGACCCTGCCTTGCGCAGCCCAGCGTAAGTCATCTCGTGTTTCTCGGCTACATACTCTGTCTCAGATCGCCCGCATTATTTACGCGCCTTGTGCGGCAGTGGTTGTGCCCCCCTCTTTACCGGCTTCCTAGGAATGGAAGGTGCCTTTCTGTTCTCGGACTTTGTCTCAGAATATTTACGATCCGTCTTCACGTTACTGGTGTTTCATAAATTTTGCTCTGTAGGGAGTCGAAGATCGTTCTTGTACAGCACTATGTACTGTCGCGGAATAAATCGGTTCTAAAAAAAGAAAAAAAAAGAAGCAGGCTCCTGCCCGATGACCGGTAACCGGTAACATAATCGATAACCGAGCGCGCCCTTATTCATCATTAGAAAGGTGCGGAAAAGGTTTGTCGATGATTTCCAAGCACCACCTCGGGCAGGCAGGGCTCTCCCAGGCCCTTCTCTCTCACCGTACCGTACAGATGCAGCGTTTCGATTGAAACTCGTTCAATAGGAGCCTAAACTGGCATTAGGCAGAGGGTTTTGCGGACTGTGAGATTTTGTGAGAGTTCAAGCTTTCAGGGTGCGGTTTTTGGCCCAGATCCGAGTCAGCCTTAGGATGAGTAAGCGGAACAAGGTCAGAATCGGCAAGCATCGGCAGCTTAAACCACGCCGTACAGTAATACTTTACAGTAATACAGACAGTACAGTAACTTTTTGCCGTTTTCATACAATACTGTATGCCTAACTTCCTCCTTATCTCTGCGCTTCGGAGAGCGTTTGCCGGGTCAGCCAACGGCGAATGGGTGGAGAGCAAAAATGATGTGGCGTACTTGGTGGCGTACATCTATCACTTCTGAAGTCTCCCGTCTGTTTCACGCTCGAGAGAGACGCACTGTGCCCACAGAAATCCGACGCTGTGACTTACTACTTAGTAGATGCAGTGATGGTCGAGTCACGTTGCCCCCTCGCCTATAAATCAATTACGAGGACAAGGGGCCATCCTCATCATCATGTCCCTCTTCTCTCCACCGGTGTCTGGCTATCTCGTGGCACTCAGCGCCATCCTGAGCCCTTTCGTTTGGCAAATCGTATACAACCTATATTTCCACCCGCTCTCACACTTTCCTGGACCTAAACTTGCTGCCTGTTCCAGGCTATGGCTGGCGTATCGCGAGCTCATCAAGGGCGAGTCCCTGAGCGATCTGCGCGCACAACTTCACCGACAATACGGTATGCAAAAATATTTTGTTGTCACTTTCCTTGATATACCTTTTCTCTAGGAGAGATTGTTCGCTGGGCACCTAACGAGGTTCGTCCAAAATGAATGCCACTGTGTTGTTTTCTTTGTGCGAAATTACCTTGCTCGTAGCTTCACTTCTCAAATCCCGCTGCATATAACGACATATACAACAACAAGAACAAGTGGGACAAGGACCACTCGCTCTACCGTGCCTACGACCTCGATACCTCAACATTTGGCCTCACACACTACTCTGATGCTAAGCAGCGTAGAGATGTTCTCGCCCCTTTCTTCTCCAGGACATCTATCCTCCAAATGCAGGACCTCATAATGGAACGGGTAGGTCTACGCAGGTCTCTGCCCCACCAGCTGTTTCATTTTCTAATCAATGCGTCAGGCGAACGTCCTTTGCGATGCCTTAGCCCAACAATTTGCAGCAGGTGAGAGGGCCCCTTAATTTGAACCGACATTGTTATTCAAACTTTTGGTTCTTGCGGTACAAAAGATAAGTCTAGCGATCTCGTGCTGGGCTTCCACTGCTTTGCCGTCGACATAATCATGAACCTCTGCTACGCGAAAAATTGGGACGCGACGAAAGTGCCAGACTTTCGCTCTGATATTGTCCTCGCTTCCCAAGCGGTCTTACCTATCTTTACCATGAACAAGTATTCAGGCCCTTTGTTGAAGATGATGCGATACATTCCGATGCGGCTTGGTAAGCAATACGGCACCCCTGTGACCAAGGCGTTGTTTTTTCTCCGCGAGGTAAGTATTCGCCCTAAAGCAAGAGTGGTAGTTGAAATGTTCCCCCACAGATGTTGATGCACCAGGTTTACGGAGTCTTACGCAACCCAAGCAGCCTGGAAAATGCGTCCCACAAAACCATTTATCATTCGCTGCTGGGTCGCGATGCCAAAGGGAGACGGTCGCTCTCCAAGGTGAACCTATGGCACGAAGCAGGGGCATTACTCGGTGGAGGCTCAGACACAATCGCAACCGCTTCGACGACAATCTCGTATTATGTTTTACACAACCCCGAAGTACAGCAACGACTTGTAAACGAATTGCGTACAGCGTGGCCAGTTCTGGAAGAGGTACCGCGTTACGAAGTTTTTGAAAAGCTACCGTACTTGGAAAGTCCTCACAACTCCGACTGGTTTAGCTCGAGTCCTGAACAGCCTTTTGCAGACCGCGGTTGTGAAAGAGGGGGTTCGCATGTTTCCAGAAGGCGCATCACTTCCGCGTGTTGTCCCCCCGGAAGGAGCGACGATAACTGGAACTTTCATTCCCGGTGGTGTAAGTCCTTGGTAATGTGGTCCAGCCGATTCTGATGCATACATACTGGATCCCAGGCTATCGTCGGCCAAAGCTATGTCCATGTAAACTTTTCACCTGCCGTGTTCTCCGACCCGCATGCGTTCATCCCAGACCGTTGGCTAGGAGAACACGCGAAGGCACATGAGGCCGCGCTGGCAACATTCTCGAAAGGTCCGTGAGGCTGTGTAGGCATAAACTTGGCGTATTGCGAGCTCCAACTCGTCATTGCGGCCGTTTTCCGTCGCTTTGACGTGACTTTGGACGCGAAAAGGTTCGGATTATATCTTTCCATTGCCATGTTACTTCGGTCGCTGATAGGGGCCATGTAGGTCGGGAGACCTGACTGCTGTAGAGCATTTTGTGCCAGTATTCAAGGGCCCGCATTTGCGCGCGTACTGTAAGTCCGTATCAAATTAGTATGAGTTCTCGCAAGAGGGGGGCTGCGTCTAGTTTGGAATAGATTAGTCACGCTCAAAACTTTCGTGGTTCGTGGTTGTGGGTCATCGCATAATAAAATTTCGAACACCGTCTTGTCACGGGCCGAATTGTTACATACTCTCTTTGAATTCTCGGCCCAATATGTTGACTCGACATCTTGTATGACTCGGCCATTCTCGTTGCTTCGTATGACTTTCGTAGTACTTAAGGACATCCCGCTAGAGTTCTTCGACCTACTGTATTCAACTGCAGTTGTCTTTTATGTTCTACCGTGAAGTGGCAACAGCACTGGGACAGTGGAAGCTCATACGATACAAAGAGGAAAAGCGATGTAAAAGTGCCACATAGAGCCATGTACCCCAAGGTGCACTCAAATGGATTGAAAAAAAATTGTCTTGCACACATCTTGTTGGGATTCAGCCCGGAACGGACGCAGTCCGGCAAACCGAGGCTAGACCGACATATTATATAATCGTAATATTACCGTAGCTAAACGATTATCTAAGAATAATATCTCGGGGAAGAGGAGCATATACGCTCTCCTCTGGACCTCCACGCTCACACATTGTTCACCTATCCGGCTGCCCGCCTCTGTAAATCTCTATACATCTCCTTGGCTTCACACCGAACCCCGAAGTCTCACTCGATTCCTCTCTCGTCTTGTGAATGCATCGTCCGTTGCCGTTGTCTGCAATCGCCTTTGAACATTCGAACCCCGAAAGAATCTTCGAATGAATGATACGCCGTAACAATTACAGTACAGTAGGTTGAGCTTTCCCCGAATCACCGACACCTAAATGAACTGATTTTGAACAATGTCGCGCTCAACATCAGCAGCCGACGGAGGAGTAATCACCCTCCCATTTCTGATCACACTCCGACACAAGGGATCTACAACATTCCCTCGTACCGTGATGTAACACTGGTTCGCACCCCTCCGCTGCCATCCCTTGCCATTGTTTGGCTCCCTGACAGTCACCCCCCTGTCATGATCACGGTTTGTGACCAGAAGGAGAAAGTGGGTGTCCACACCTCACTTTGGACACCATCCCCAGTTCGGACACTTCGAATTTCTTGCCCGTCCCTCGTCCAATCCCTACAAAATTAAATATACAGTGTCTAATGCCATTTATGAGCACCATCCAACTATTTTTAAAACAAGAAAACACTGGCATGTTGTGTTGTCAGAATGAGATTTGGGTGTTTGTCACACTCGCCGACAAATACCGTAGTCGGGGTTTGGCGTCGAGCTCTTCGAGATGCGGGACATGACATGCATGACACTGTACTTTAAACTGTGTTGCACGAGTCAATGCAGGCAGATTGTGTCTCAGGGTGTCGGGTCGACACGCGCAAATCACGACTGCTCCCCTCATCACTGGCATCGACGTATAATTTCCATTGATCCACGTCCTTTTCATATGTCCTCATAACTACAGACCCTAATATACAGCCTTTTTTTTTTTGGCGGAGGGAATACTGGGAAAGTGGTGATCGGGTGTCATCTTCAGGATTTGGGCCTTTTCAGCGGCCCGGGAACGACAGGATGGTGTCCAAGCCGCTGTGTAACATCCGAGTAAAGTCACTGTATCACAGCCATCCTCGAATTACTGTGCCTGGACAGCAACGGTGTTATTGGCAAACGGATAATCAATGTATCCAGCCGCAGACTCCGGTGTAAAGAAAGTACCGCGGTTATAGTGCGTCAGGGGAAGTCCCTCCTTCAGGCGCAACGGAAGATCGGGCTGGCAAGTCGTCTCAGAAAGAAATACCGCCACTGACTTCCGAACGAGAACACGACTCACGTTTGCAATGAAGTGGCGACCAAATGCGATCAATCCTCCGTACTTCGACACCGTGTCGATTGCCGTAGCACGGTTTATTCCACCTGCTGCGATGTAAGGGCGCTCGCCCCAGACTTTCCGCAACACCTCGTTCGATTGAGCCCGATTTTCGTCCGAGAGGGCTACAATTCCGGCATCGCCACTTGCGCGGGGCTCAATAACGTGAAGGTAAGCCAAATTCGGGTGTTCATCGCGTATGCGTTCGACAAAGGTGGTGAAGGTAGGAAGCGGATCCTTCATGCCCATACCTATGAAGCAGATTATGCTTGAGATGAGGGCCTGAGAAACACAACGAGACAGCCATTCCTCACCCTCAAATGGAGACCACGGACTGATCCGGACTGCCGTCTTCTCCACACCAACGGTCTCAACGACCGCTTTGATCACCTCGAGAGGGAAGCGTACGCGGTTCTCCACAGAGCCCCCATATTCATCCGTTCGTTCGTTCGACACAGTCTGCAAAAACTGGTCTAGGATGTACCCATTGGCCGAGTGTATCTCTACGCCGTCGAAGCCAGCCTTGATAGCGTTGCTCGCCGCCTTGGAGTACAGTTGAACATATTCTTTAATCTCCGCAACCGTAAGTTCGCGCGGAACATTATTTTTGACGGGGATCGGGCTGGGACCGACGACATCAAAGTAACCTTCCTACTTCAGGACGTCAGGATCGGCGGTGCGACCAAGAGCCCAAAGCTGGACGAATAGGTAGGAGCCATTGGCGTGGACCGCATCCGTAATCTTTGTCATGTAAATCAGTGTATACGTTATTGTAGGACGTGGGAAAACACAAACCGATTTCCAAGCAGAGACTTGGGCATCGCTCCAGATACCGAGTATATTCTCATACCCCCCTGCCTGAGGAGCGATGAAAGTGGCCTCAGTTATCATGAGCGTTCCTGGTACACCCGAACGCTGGGTGTAGTATGTCTTGGCAAGTTCACCATGGACGTGGTCCTTATTTGCTCGGTGGCGCGTCACAGGGGCCATCACGACGCGGTGTTGAAGGTCGACAGTCCCGACGCGGATGGGCTGGAAAAGAGAAGGCACTGAGGAGGACATGAATAAGTGATGATGACTCGGAGGCTGTGAGTGGGCGGTGGTAACTTGTCGTTAGAACCAATTCTAGGAGGGGAGATATATAGCCTTACGCCGAGTCATGAGAGTAATCAAACCGTTCCTCGTGTTGACATTAAAGCAGTCCTGATCCCCGTGTTGGCTGAGGTGGATGCCACTGCCCCGACCTTCGGCGACCGAGCGTGCGAGCCCTTCGTCAGCAAGGAGCGCAAAAAGAAAGCCGGCGATTTGCAAGTACCACGTCACTGGCGGATGGCTCAGATACGTGAAGTATCTGAGGATGCAGAGTCATTCGATTGATAGGACAAAGTGTGGGTCTCTCTGGAGCGGGAAACCGACATGTTCCGAAGTCCGAGAAGGGAGACCAGGGCATGCCACATCATTTTTACTCTCCATCCATTCGCTTTCCATTCGCTTCTGGCTGACTTAGCAAACGCTCTGCAGAGCGCAGAGATAAGGAAGAAGCGCAGCTGGTTAGCAATCTCATCACGCACGTTGTTCCCGGGTCCATGTTTCGCTTACTGATCCTGGGCCCAAAACTGCAGAGTTGTACCGCTACATAGGTAGGATCAACAGGCCTGCAGGCTGCAGCTCTCACGGGTCTCACAGATCTCACAGTCCGTGCGACCCGTCACCGCGTCACCTATGGACTCTTTGATTCCTAGAAACCATCCACTTTGAATGTATTTCAATAGAGACACGTTGCGGGACGGTGTAACTTACTACTCGTCCATCATACAACCGGCTGGCATCTGCACGGAGTCGCCTCGGTGAGAGCACTTGGAGAGCCCGCGCTGCTTACAGATCATCATTTCCACACCTTCGAGTTCAGTTCAAGTTGCTGACGACAGTGTTGTACAAGTCAGCCTGACTCGGGGTCAAATGGGTCATAGTCAGCCAGGTCAGACCGGGTCAGTTGACCCCGGTCAAAGGTCACAATGAGGGTCAGACCATTTTTGGAATCGCATATTCTGCTTAGTCATTACGGATTGTGCCGACGGGGCAGTGGCCCGCCCAGCCCAACGTTGTGATAAAAAAGGAAAGTGGCATGTGGGAAAACACACGTGAGTAATGAACTACGGCACACAGGATTTTCCGAATATAGAAAGGTATCACATAATCTGACTCTAACGGGTCGGAGTCAGACTACCCGACCCCGGGTCGCGGGTCTGACCCAGTCAGACCCGGGTCATGACAACGCTGGCTGACGAAGGACTCGCGCTCGGTCATCAACGGTCAGGGCAGAGGCTTTCACCTTAATTGCTCTCACGACTTGGCACAAGGCTATAAACCCCCTACTACTAGACATGTTCCTAACAACGGCTTCTCTCATCTTACCACCGCGACAACTCCTCTCACAACCTCATCGTCACTTCACTCATGTCATCTGTGTCGTCTCTTTTCCAGCCTATCCGCGTCGGGACTATCGACCTTCAACATCGCGTCGTCATGGCTCCTTTGACACGCAACCGTGCGAATAAGGACCACGTCCATGGTGAACTTGCCAAGACGTACTACACCCAACGTTCGGGTGTACCGGGAACGCTCATAATAACAGAAGCCACTTTCATTGCCCCTCAGGCAGGGGGATATCCGAACGTTCCCGGTATTTGGAATGATGCCCAAGTCGCTGCTTGGAAAGCGGTTTGTGTTTTCCTACGTTCCACGGCTATATATACCGATTGCCGTGCAAAGATTACGGATGCGGTGCACGCCAATGGCTCTTATATCTTCCTCCAGCTTTGGGCTCTTGGTCGCACTGCTGATCCTGCCCTCCTGAAGCAGGAAGGTGGCTTTGATCTTGTTGCACCCAGCCCGATACCCTTCGAAAACAATGTTCCGCGCGAACTCACGGTTGCGGAGATCAAAGAATATGTTCAGCTGTACTCCAATGCAGCGAGAAACGCTATCAAGGCTGGCTTCGACGGCGTGGAGATACATGCGGCCAATGGGTACCTCCCGGACCAATTTTTGCAGACGATGACGAACGGACGGACGGATGAATATGGGGGCTCTGTGGAGAACCGCGTACGCTTCCCTCTTGAAGTGGTCAATGCGGTCGTCGGGATAGTTGGTGCGGAGAGGACGGCAGTCCGGATCAGTCCATGGTCCCCATTCCAGGGTGAGGAATGCCGATAGGGTAGTGCTTCCCGTGTTCCTAATTTGTTTCATAGGTATGGGTATGAAGGATCCACTTCCTACCTTCACCACGTTTCTTGAGCGCATACGCGACGAACACCCGAACTTGGCTTACATCCACGTTGTTGAGCCGCGTATAAATGGGAATACTGTCGTCACCGTCACAGATGAAAGTCAGGCCTACTCGGACGAGGTGTTACGGAAAGTCTGGGGTGAGCGCCCTTACATCGCGGCAGGTGGAATGGACCGTGCTACAGCAACCGACACGGTGTCGAAGTACGGAGGGTTGGTCGCATTTGGTCGTCACTTCATTGCGAACGTGAGTCGTGTTTTTCGACAGTCGGTGGAAGCATTTCTGAGAGCACTTCTACAGCCCGATCTTCCGTTGCGCCTGAAGGAGGGACTCTCTCTGACGCGATATAACCGTGATACATTCTACGCTATAGAATCTGCAGCTGGACACATTGATTATCCGTTTGCCAATGACGCAATTACTGTTCAGGCACAGTGATCCGAGGATGGTTGTGATAGAGAGATTTAGAAGTAGGCCCATTACACTGTACTTTGTAGCTTTGTAGCAATGCAATCAGGAACATACCGGGAAAGCATGTTTAACTGTATGGTAACATGACACTCGAGACGCAAGTGCACAAGGATCTTGTAATGATAACTGCCAGGGCTAGATCTGGATTCGTTGGGGTTGGATATTCTTCCAGGACATTCTGTGCTAGCCTGGCGTGGCAAGCGGGATCTCAACCCAGTGTTGTGCCAGTCGGGGACTAAGTCGGGTTTAGGCGGTCGCCAAGTCGGATTAGTCGGGTCTGCGACTGAACACGACTAAAGGCGACTAAACTCGAGGCACAGTACAATTATTTCATGAGGATATCTATAAACGGTACTGTTTTCTCGCGACATCCAAATTTAGCGTTATGTTCTCGTAAACGCTTACGTGTGCATCCCTGAGCTGCACCATTGTACACGTGACATTAGTCGTCGACTAACATTCCCAATATAGCAACAGTCGCCGTCTTAGTCGTCGTAGTCGAGTAAAGTCGCGACCCGACTATCGACTACCACCGTCGACTGGCACAACACTGTCTCAACCGAAAAGCTATTTGTCAGACATCTTACGTAGTCTCAACTGACCGCTTCCCGAGCGCGCAAGAACGACGCCTTCGGTAATGGACGCTGGTGACACACAACCCGATTTCTTTCGTTCATTAGACAGTGACATCGATCCTGTTTCTTGGATCAATAACTTACTCCAAAACGGTGCCCACGAACCTTCGGATCTCAGCTCTCTCGAAAAACACCTGAACAACATCATTCCTACCCTTGAGGTCGCGTCGGAAGACCTCTCGCTTCATATCGAGCGTCTCATAGAAGAAATATCCCGTTCTGCTTCGCGTTTACCCTATGACCTCCATTTCATGCGCGATGGCGCGCTCTCAGTTCAAGTTGCTCTCAACAGCCTCACCAATCGCTCGACCTCCTTCTCCCCGCAGTCATCTGCCACCCTCGACAGGCTTCATTCACTTGATATCGTCAAGAGACACATGGAATCGGCCCGCGACGTCCTCCGTGAGGCGGAGTCTTGGAGTACACTCGAGTCCGAGGTATCCTCCCTCCTTTCCGAGCAGAACTATGAGAAGGCCGCAGAAAAGCTGTCAGAGGCGAACAAATCCATGATCGTATTTCAGAATACCCCGGAATACGAGGCGCGCCGCGCGCTCATGATTTCACTCCAAAACCAGCTGGAAGCCTCTCTCAGCTCTGCCCTCATCGCGGCCATCAACAGTCATGAAATCCCACTCTGTCGCCACTATTACACGATTTTCGGCAACATCCAGCGCGGTTCCGAGTTCAGGGCGTACTACTTCGGCTCTCGCAGGAGCTCGCTCATCACCACCTGGCAAGACGCTCAGCTTTCGGACTCTGGCGACTCATCTGTCTCCCCTTCTGCTACTCGCCAAACCTCTGAGTTCCTCACAGCATTTTTCGCCGACTTTCTTACCGTGCTTAATTCTGAGCGCGCATCTACCTCGGCTATCTTTCCCGATCCACAGTTGACCCTTTCATCTTTCATCACCTCGACCTTCTCCACGCTCCAACCCACTTTTACGGAGCGGCTTTCCGCGTTGTGCGATCACCATGGGCCTGCCGTTCTAATCGAGCTCATCGCGACTTTTCAGGCGACTGAGAAGTTCGCCGTTGCTGCCGATAAGATCCTCGAGCGCACCGAGGCATCGACTCCTTCATTGTCTCCGCCGAGCGACAGCACAAACTCAGAATCTACGTCCAAGTCGTTCAGACGCCGGTCCTCTCACTCAAGACTCTCCATCTCTCGTCGCATGTCCCTATCATCCTCCGCCACTGGCGCGTTCCAGCTGTTGGGGA